>OV884014.1:76309103-77533697 GCA_930367205.1 Acanthosoma haemorrhoidale | reverse complement strand
AATTACAAAATACAATAAATTAAGGATAGAATGACATGTTATACTCCAGATCATATCTCAATGTCAAATTAAAAAACAGAAATTTGATATTTAGTGAAATGTGCTACTACTAAATTAATTTTAGGAGATTACTAGAAAATTAAGTGGAACCGCATTGGAAGTTTGAAATAGGAGTATATCAAAGACTTGCTTTGAGCGTTATCTTGCATTTTATTGTTTTAATACCTGATAATTTATCCTTGGTACCCCTCAATTGATCTGACAGTGGATGATTTTAAATTATCACAAATACTTACTGAGACAAGGAAAACTTCTATCAAAGTGTTTGAATATAAGTGAATTGTTTAAAAGTTCACTTGTTGCATATTTGATTAGATTATTATTCTAGTTCTCTTATTGGACATTTAGTTCCAAACATTATACTAAATTAATCTTGGGAATAGGTATCTTGTGTTTTTTATAATTTATAAATTTATTCAGTACCATGTGATCGCTTATCCCTGTTTCAATAAGATTTTATTTATTTGTGACCAGCTCAACTATTGGGAATTCTTTTTATTTAGTTTTGTAGTAAAGTTATTTTGTTTTCATAGATTGGTTTATATTTCCAGTTTTAAAATTATTTTTCAATCCTTTTTCTGTACAACACCACTGTATTCAAATAATTTGTATTATAATAAATAATATTTTTTACATCATTATCATATTAATCCATTCTATTTATCAAATAATTTTTCATTTTTTTAAATAACACTACATTTCTCCTCCTTCCAACTTTGAAAATAAGTAAATTTTTATCTCCCTGAAAAATATATATTTCATTTCCTTTATGAAAATAAATTATAGTGTGTATGTTTCATAACAGTAACTTGTAACTTGGACATTTGTACAAATTACATGCATTACAGTTGTATTAATACAATAATTTAAATTTTTATAGTCCTTAACTCTCCTTAGTCCTAGCTTTACACCTCTTATTTTGAAAGAGAACTTGAGGAATTCATGATAACAATTACATCTGGTATAGGTTAGGAAATACTACCGTGATGGAAAACATTGAACTGATTAATATCAATTTCTTGAATACATATTTTGATTGTACATCTGGTTACTGATTATCATTTTATTAGTATTGGTAGTTACATTTTAACAATTCAAAGACCACTATATAAACAAATCGAACAAACTTTTAGACCAGATGATTACTTATTTTAAATAAAATGAAGAGCATATTTCTTTTATCTCCTAAAATTAATTTAGTAGTAGCACATTTCACTAAATATCAAATTTCTGTTTTTTAATTTGACATTGAGATATGATCAGGAGTATAACATGTCATTCTATCCTTAATTTATTGTATTTTGTAATTCTTTTTATTCATAATATTGGTTCGATCTCCAATGAAAGTCTCTTTATATAATCTTTGAAATTATTATAATTTTTTCATATTTTCAATAATATATGGAGTAAATTAAGATGATTCCTGAATTTCTCATCTAAATCCTATTGAAAAGTTTACAATTGGTTGTAATCGGAGTAGTGTAAAGATAAAAGAAATATGCTCTTCATTTTATTTAAAATAAGTAATCATCTGGTCTAAAAGTTTGTTCGATTTGTTTATATAGTGGTCTTTGAATTGTTAAAATGTAACTACCAATACTAATAAAATGATAATCAGTAACCAGATGTACAATCAAAATATGTATTCAAGAAATTGATATTAATCAGTTCAATGTTTTCCATCACGGTAGTATTTCCTAACCTATACCAGATGTAATTGTTATCATGAATTCCTCAAGTTCTCTTTCAAAATAAGAGGTGTAAAGCTAGGACTAAGGAGAGTTAAGGACTATAAAAATTTAAATTATTGTATTAATACAACTGTAATGCATGTAATTTGTACAAATGTCCAAGTTACAAGTTACTGTTATGAAACATACACACTATAATTTATTTTCATAAAGGAAATGAAATATATATTTTTTAGGAAGATAAGAATTTACTTATTTTCAAAGTTGGAAGGAGGAGAAATGTAGTGTTATTTAAAAAAATGAAAAATTATTTAATAAATAGAATGGATTAATATGATAATGATGTAAAAAATATTATTTATTATAATACAAATTATTTGAATACAGTGGTGTTGTACAGAAAAAGGATTGAAAAATAATTTTAAAACTGGAAATATAAACCAATCTATGAAAACAAAATAACTTTACTACAAAACTAAATAAAAAGAATTCCCAATAGTTGAGCTGGTCACAAATAAATAAAATCTTATTGAAACAGGGATAAGCGATCACATGGTACTGAATAAATTTATAAATTATAAAAAACACAAGATACCTATTCCCAAGATTAATTTAGTATAATGTTTGGAACTAAATGTCCAATAAGAGAACTAGAATAATAATCTAATCAAATATGCAACAAGTGAACTTTTAAACAATTCACTTATATTCAAACACTTTGATAGAAGTTTTCCTTGTCTCAGTAAGTATTTGTGATAATTTAAAATCATCCACTGTCAGATCAATTGAGGGGTACCAAGGATAAATTATCAGGTATTAAAACAATAAAATGCAAGATAACGCTCAAAGCAAGTCTTTGATATACTCCTATTTCAAACTTCCAATGCGGTTCCACTTAATTTTCTAGTAATCTCCTAAAATTAATTTAGTAGTAGCACATTTCACTAAATATCAAATTTCTGTTTTTTAATTTGACATTGAGATATGATCTGGAGTATAACATGTCATTCTATCCTTAATTTATTGTATTTTGTAATTCTTTTTATTCATAATATTGGTTCGATCTCCAATGAAAGTCTCTTTATATAATCTTTGAAATTATTATAATTTTTTCATATTTTCAAAAATATATAGAGTAAATTAAGATGATTCCTGAATTTCTCATCTAAATCCTATTGAAAAGTTTACAATTGGTTGTAATCGGAGTAGTGTAAAGATAAAAGAAATATGCTCTTCATTTTATTTAAAATAAGTAATCATCTGGTCTTAAAAGTTTGTTCGATTTGTTTATATAGTGGTCTTTGAATTGTTAAAATGTAACTACCAATACTAATAAAATGATAATCAGTAACTAGATGTACAATCAAAATATGTATTCAAGAAATTGATATTAATCAGTTCAATGTTTTCCATCACGGTAGTATTTCCTAACCTATACCAGATGTAATTGTTATCATGAATTCCTCAAGTTCTCTTTCAAAATAAGAGGTGTAAAGCTAGGACTAAGGAGAGTTAAGGACTATAAAAATTTCAATTATTGTATTAATACAACTGTAATGCATGTAATTTGTACAAATGTCCAAGTTACAAGTTACTGTTATGAAACATACACACTATATTTTATTTTCATAAAGGAAATGAAATATATATTTTTCAGGATGATAAGAATTTACTTATTTTCAAAGTTGGAAGGGGGAGAAATGTAGTCTTATTTAAAAAAATGAAAAATTATTTAATAAATAGAATGGATTAATATGATAATGATGTAAAAAATATTATTTATTATAATACAAATTATTTGAATACAGTGGTGTTGTACAGAAAAAGGATTGAAAAATAATTTTAAAACTGGAAATATAAACCAATCTATGAAAACAAAATAACTTTACTACAAAACTAAATAAAAAGAATTCCCAATAGTTGAGCTGGTCACAAATAAATAAAATCTTATTGAAACAGGGATAAGCGATCACATGGTACTGAATAAATTTATAAATTATAAAAAACACAAGATACCTATTCCCAAGATTAATTTAGTATAATGTTTGGAACTAAATGTCCAATAAGAGAACTAGAATAATAATCTAATCAAATATGCAACAAGTGAACTTTTAAACAATTCACTTATATTCAAACACTTTGATAGAAGTTTTTCTTGTCTCAGTAAGTATTTGTGATAATTTAAAATCATCCACTGTCAGGTCAATTGAGGGGTACCAAGGATAAATTATCAGGTATTAAAACAATAAAATGCAAGATAACGCTCAAAGCAAGTCTTTGATATACTCCTATTTCAAACTTCCAATGCGGTTCCACTTAATTTTCTAGTAATCTCCTAAAATTAATTTAGTAGTAGCACATTTCACTAAATATCAAATTTCTGTTTTTTAATTTGACATTGAGATATGATCAGGAGTATAACATGTCATTCTATCCTTAATTTATTGTATTTTGTAATTCTTTTTATTCATAATATTGGTTCGATCTCCAATGAAAGTCTCTTTATATAATCTTTGAAATTATTATAATTTTTTCATATTTTCAAAAATATATAGAGTAAATTAAGATGATTCCTGAATTTCTCATCTAAATCCTATTGAAAAGTTTACAATTGGTTGTAATCGGAGTAGTGTAAAGATAAAAGAAATATGCTCTTCATTATATTTAAAATTATACTAAATTAATCTTGGGAATAGGTATCTTGTGTTTTTTATAATTTATAAATTTATTCAGTACCATGTGATCGCTTATCCCTGTTTCAATAAGATTTTATTTATTTGTGACCAGCTCAACTATTGGGAATTCTTTTTATTTAGTTTTGTAGTAAAGTTATTTTGTTTTCATAGATTGGTTTATATTTCCAGTTTTAAAATTATTTTTCAATCCTTTTTCTGTACAACACCACTGTATTCAAATAATTTGTATTATAATAAATAATATTTTTTACATCATTATCATATTAATCCATTCTATTTATTAAATAATTTTTCATTTTTTTAAATAAGACTACATTTCTCCCCCTTCCAACTTTGAAAATAAGTAAATTCTTATCATCCTGAAAAATATATATTTCATTTCCTTTATGAAAATAAAATATAGTGTGTATGTTTCATAACAGTAACTTGTAACTTGGACATTTGTACAAATTACATGCATTACAGTTGTATTAATACAATAATTTAAATTTTTATAGTCCTTAACTCTCCTTAGTCCTAGCTTTACACCTCTTATTTTGAAAGAGAACTTGAGGAATTCATGATAACAATTACATCTGGTATAGGTTAGGAAATACTACCGTGATGGAAAACATTGAACTGATTAATATCAATTTCTTGAATACATATTTTGATTGTACATCTGGTTACTGATTATCATTTTATTAGTATTGGTAGTTACATTTTAACAATTCAAAGACCACTATATAAACAAATCGAACAAACTTTTAAGACCAGATGATTACTTATTTTAAATAAAATGAAGAGCATATTTCTTTTATCTTTACACTACTCCGATTACAACCAATTGTAAACTTTTCAATAGGATTTAGATGAGAAATTCAGGAATCATCTTAATTTACTCTATATATTTTTGAAAATATGAAAAAATTATAATAATTTCAAAGATTATATAAAGAGACTTTCATTGGAGATCGAACCAATATTATGAATAAAAAGAATTACAAAATACAATAAATTAAGGATAGAATGACATGTTATACTCCTGATCATATCTCAATGTCAAATTAAAAAACAGAAATTTGATATTTAGTGAAATGTGCTACTACTAAATTAATTTTAGGAGATTACTAGAAAATTAAGTGGAACCGCATTGGAAGTTTGAAATAGGAGTATATCAAAGACTTGCTTTGAGCGTTATCTTGCATTTTATTGTTTTAATACCTGATAATTTATCCTTGGTACCCCTCAATTGACCTGACAGTGGATGATTTTAAATTATCACAAATACTTACTGAGACAAGGAAAACTTCTATCAAAGTGTTTGAATATAAGTGAATTGTTTAAAAGTTCACTTGTTGCATATTTGATTAGATTATTATTCTAGTTCTCTTATTGGACATTTAGTTCCAAACATTATACTAAATTAATCTTGGGAATAGGTATCTTGTGTTTTTTATAATTTATAAATTTATTCAGTACCATGTGATCGCTTATCCCTGTTTCAATAAGATTTTATTTATTTGTGACCAGCTCAACTATTGGGAATTCTTTTTATTTAGTTTTGTAGTAAAGTTATTTTGTTTTCATAGATTGGTTTATATTTCCAGTTTTAAAATTATTTTTCAATCCTTTTTCTGTACAACACCACTGTATTCAAATAATTTTTATTATAATAAATAATATTTTTTACATTATTATCATATTAATCCATTCTATTTATTAAATAATTTTTCATTTTTTTAAATAACACTACATTTCTCCTGCTTCCAACTTTGAAAATAAGTAAATTCTTATCTTCCTGAAAAATATATATTTCATTTCCTTTTTGAAAATAAATTATAGTGTGTATGTTTCATAACAGTAACTTGTAACTTGGACATTTGTACAAATTACATACATTACACAAGTTACAGTTGTATTAATACAATAATTGAAATTTTTATAGTCCTTAACTCTCCTTAGTCCTAGCTTTACACCTCTTATTTTGAAAGAGAACTTGAGGAATTCATGATAACAATTACATCTGGTATAGGTTAGGAAATACTACCGTGATGGAAAACATTGAACTGATTAATATCAATTTCTTGAATACATATTTTGATTGTACATCTGGTTACTGATTATTATTTTATTAGTATTGGTAGTTACGTTTTAACAATTCAAAGACCACTATATAAACAAAGCGATCAAACTTTTAAGACCAGATGATTACTTATTTTAAATAAAATGAAGAGCATATTTCTTTTATCTTTACACTACTCCGATTACAACCAATTGTAAACTTTTCAATAGGATTTAGATGAGAAATTCAGGAATCATCTTAATTTACTCCATATATTATTGAAAATATGAAAAAATTATAATAATTTCAAAGATTATATAAAGAGACTTTCATTGGAGATCGAACCAATATTATGAATAAAAAGAATTACAAAATACAATAAATTAAGGATAGAATGACATGTTATACTCCTGATCATATCTCAATGTCAAATTAAAAAACAGAAATTTGATATTTAGTGAAATGTGCTACTACTAAATTAATTTTAGGAGATTACTAGAAAATTAAGTGGAACCGCATTGGAAGTTTGAAATAGGAGTATATCAAAGACTTGCTTTGAGCGTTATCTTGCATTTTATTGTTTTAATACCTGATAATTTATCCTTGGTACCCCTCAATTGATCTGACAGTGGATGATTTTAAATTATCACAAATACTTACTGAGACAAGGAAAACTTCTATCAAAGTGTTTGAATATAAGTGAATTGTTTAAAAGTTCACTTGTTGCATATTTGATTAGATTATTATTCTTGTTCTCTTATTGGAAATTTAGTTCCAAACATTATACTAAATTAATCTTGGGAATAGGTATCTTGTGTTTTTTATAATTTATAAATTTATTCAGTACCATGTGATCGCTTATCCCTGTTTCAATAAGATTTTATTTATTTGTGACCAGCTCAACTATTGGGAATTCTTTTTATTTAGTTTTGTAGTAAAGTTTTTTTGTTTTCCATGTTCAATGTTTTGTTTTCATAGATTTGTTTATATTTCCAGTTTTAAAATTATTTTTCAATCCTTTTTCTGTACAACACCACTGTATTCAAATAATTTGTATTATAATAAATAATATTTTTTACATCATTATCATATTAATCCATTCTATTTATTAAATAATTTTTCATTTTTTTAAATAAGACTACATTTCTCCCCCTTCCAACTTTGAAAATAAGTAAATTCTTATATTCCTGAAAAATATATATTTCATTTCCTTTATGAAAATAAATTATAGTGTGTATGTTTCATAACAGTAACTTGTAACTTGGACATTTGTACAAATTACATGCATTACAGTTGTATTAATACAATAATTTAAATTTTTATAGTCCTTAACTCTCCTTAGTCCTAGCTTTACAACTCTTATTTTGAAAGAGAACTTGAGGAATTCATGATAACAATTACATCTGGTATAGGTTAGGAAATACTACCGTGATGGAAAACATTGAACTGATTAATATCAATTTCTAGAATACATATTTTTATTGTACATCTGGTTACTGATTATCATTTTATTAGTATTGGTAGTTACATTTTAACAATTCAAAGACCACTATATAAACAAATCGAACAAACTTTTAGACCAGATGATTACTTATTTTAAATAAAATGAAGAGCATATTTCTTTTATCTTTACACTACTCCGATTACAACCAATTGTAAACTTTTCAATAGGATTTAGATGAGAAATTCAGGAATCATCTTAATTTACTCCATATATTATTGAAAATATGAAAAAATTATAATAATTTCAAAGATTATATAAAGAGACTTTCATTGGAGATCGAACCAATATTATGAATAAAAAGAATTACAAAATACAATAAATTAAGGATAGAATGACATGTTATACTCCTGATCATATCTCAATGTCAAATTAAAAAACAGAAATTTGATATTTAGTGAAATGTGCTACTACTAAATTAATTTTAGGAGATTACTAGAAAATTAAGTGGAACCGCATTGGAAGTTTGAAATAGGAGTATATCAAATTAAAGACTTGCATTGAGCGTTATCTTGCATTTTATTGTTTTAATACCTGATAATTTATCCTTGGTACCCCTCAATTGATCTGACAGTGGATGATTTTAAATTATCACAAATACTTACTGAGACAAGGAAAACTTCTATCAAAGTGTTTGAATATAAGTGAATTGTTTAAAAGTTCACTTGTTGCATATTTGATTAGATTATTATTCTAGTTCTCTTATTGGACATTTAGTTCCAAACATTATACTAAATTAATCTTGGGAATAGGTATCTTGTGTTTTTTATAATTTATAAATTTATTCAGTACCATGTGATCGCTTATCCCTGTTTCAATAAGATTTTATTTATTTGTGACCAGCTCAACTATTGGGAAATCTTTTTATTTAGTTTTGTAGTAAAGTTATTTTGTTTTCATAGATTGCTTTATATTTCCAGTTTTAAAATTATTTTTCAATCCTTTTTCTGTACAACACCACTGTATTCAAATAATTTTTATTATAATAAATAATATTTTTTACATCATTATCATATTAATCCATTCTATTTATCAAATAATTTTTCATTTTTTTAAATAACACTACATTTCTTCTCCTTCCAACTTTGAAAATAAGTAAATTTTTATCTCTCTGAAAAATATATATTTCATTTCTTTTATGAAAATAAATTATAGTGTGTATGTTTCATAACAGTAACTTGTAACTTGGACATTTGTACAAATTACATACATTACACAAATTACAGTTGTATTAATACAATAATTGAAATTTTTATAGTCCTTAACTCTCCTTAGTCCTAGCTTTACACCTCTTATTTTGAAAGAAAACTTGAGGAATTCATGATAACAATTACATCTGGTATAGGTTAGGAAATACTACCGTGATGGAAAACATTGAACTGATTAATATCAATTTCTTGAATACATATTTTGATTGTACATCTGGTTACTGATTATCATTTTATTAGTATTGGTAGTTACATTTTAACAATTCAAAGACCACTATATAAACAAATCGAGCAAACTTTTAAGACCAGATGATTACTTATTTTAAATAAAATGAAGAGCATATTTCTTTTATCTTTACACTACTCCAATTACAACCAATTGTAAACTTTTCAATAGGATTTAGATGAGAAATTCAGGAATCATCTTAATTTACTCTATATATTTTTGAAAATTTGAAAAAATTATAATAATTTCAAAGATTATATAAAGAGACTTTCATTGGAGATCGAACCAATATTATGAATAAAAAGAATTACAAAATACAATAAATTAAGGATAGAATGACATGTTATACTCCTGATCATATCTCAATGTCAAATTAAAAAACAGAAATTTGATATTTAGTGAAATGTGCTACTACTAAATTAATTTTAGGAGATTACTAGAAAATTAAGTGGAACCGCATTGGAAGTTTGAAATAGGAGTATATCAAATTAAAGACTTGCTTTGAGCGTTATCTTGCATTTCATTGTTTTAATACCTGATAATTTATCCTTGGTACCCCTCAATTGACCTGACAGTGGATGATTTTAAATTATCACAAATACTTACTGAGACAAGGAAAACTTCTATCAAAGTGTTTGAATATAAGTGAATTGTTTAAAAGTTCACTTGTTGCATATTTGATTAGATTATTATTCTAGTTCTCTTATTGGACATTTAGTTCCAAACATTATACTAAATTAATCTTGGGAATAGGTATCTTGTGTTTTTTATAATTTATAAATTTATTCAGTACCATGTGATCGCTTATCCCTGTTTCAATAAGATTTTATTTATTTGTGACCAGCTCAACTATTGGGAATTCTTTTTATTTAGTTTTGTAGTAAAGTTATTTTGTTTTCATAGATTGGTTTATATTTCCAGTTTTAAAATTATTTTTCAATCCTTTTTCTGTACAACACCACTGTATTCAAATAATTTTTATTATAATAAATAATATTTTTTACATTATTATCATATTAATCCATTCTATTTATCAAATAATTTTTCATTTTTTTAAATAACACTACATTTCTCCTCCTTCCAACTTTGAAAATAAGTAAATTCTTATCTTCCTGAAAAATATATATTTCATTTCCTTTATGAAAATAAATTATAGTGTGTATGTTTCATAACAGTAACTTGTAACTTGGACATTTGTACAAATTACATACATTACACAAATTACAGTTGTATTAATACAATAATTGAAATTTTTATAGTCCTTAACTCTCCTTAGTCCTAGCTTTACACCTCTTATTTTGAAAGAGAACTTGAGGAATTCATGATAACAATTACATCTGGTATAGGTTAGGAAATACTACCGTGATGGAAAACATTGAACTGATTAATATCAATTTCTTTAATACATATTTTGATTGTACATCTGGTTACTGATTATCATTTTATTAGTATTGGTAGTTACATTTTAACAATTCAAAGACCACTATATAAACAAATCGAACAAACTTTTAAGACCAGATGATTACTTATTTTAAATAAAATGAAGAGCATATTTCTTTTATCTTTACACTACTCCGATTACAACCAATTGTAAACTTTTCAATAGGATTTAGATGAGAAATTCAGGAATCATCTTAATTTACTCCATATATTATTGAAAATATGAAAAAATTATAATAATTTCAAAGATTATATAAAGAGACTTTCATTGGAGATCGAACCAATATTATGAATAAAAAGAATTACAAAATACAATAAATTAAGGATAGAATGACATGTTATACTCCTGATCATATCTCAATGTCAAATTAAAAAACAGAAATTTGATATTTAGTGAAATGTGCTACTACGAAATTAATTTTAGGAGATTACTAGAAAATTAAGTGGAACCGCATTGGAAGTTTGAAATAGGAGTATATCAAAGACTTGCTTTGAGCGTTATCTTGCATTTTATTGTTTTAATACCTGATAATTTATCCTTGGTACCCCTCAATTGATCTGACAGTGGATGATTTTAAATTATCACAAATACTTACTGAGACAAGGAAAACTTCTATCAAAGTGTTTGAATATAAGTGAATTGTTTAAAAGTTCACTTGTTGCATATATGATTAGATTATTATTCTTGTTCTCTTATTGGACATTTAGTTCCAAACATTATACTAAATTAATCTTGGGAATAGGTATCTTGTGTTTTTTATAATTTATAAATTTATTCAGTACCATGTGATCGCTTATCCCTGTTTCAATAAGATTTTATTTATTTGTGACCAGCTCAACTATTGGGAATTCTTTTTATTTAGTTTTGTAGTAAAGTTATTTTGTTTTCCGTGTTCAATGTTTTGTTTTCATAGATTGGTTTATATTTCCAGTTTTAAAATTATTTTTTAATCCTTTTTCTGTACGACACCACTGTATTTAAATAATTTGTATTATAATAAATAATATTTTTTACATCATTATCATATTAATCCATTCTATTTATTAAATAATTTTTCATTTTTTTAAATAAAACTACATTTCTCCCCCTTCCAACTTTGAAAATAAGTAAATTCTTATCTTCCTGAAAAATATATATTTCATTTCCTTTATGAAAATAAATTATAGTGTGTATGTTTCATAACAGTAACTTGTAACGTGGACATTTGTACAAATTACATACATTACAGTTGTATTAATACAATAATTTAAATTTTTATAGTTCTTAACTCTCCTTAGTCCTAGCTTTACAACTCTTATTTTGAAAGAGAACTTGAGGAATTCATGATAACAATTACATCTGGTATAGGTTAGGAAATACTACCGTGATGGAAAACATTGAACTGATTAATATCAATTTCTTGAATACATATTTTGATTGTACATCTGGTTACTGATTATCATTTTATTAGTATTGGTAGTTACATTTCAACAATTCAAAGACCACTATATAAACAAATCGAACAAACTTTTAAGACCAGATGATTACTTATTTTAAATAAAATGAAGAGCATATTTCTTTTATCTTTACACTACTCCGATTACAACCAATTGTAAACTTTTCAATAGGATTTAGATGAGAAATTCAGGAATCATCTTAATTTACTCTATATATTTTTGAAAATATGAAAAAATTATAATAATTTCAAAGATTAAGTATATAAAGAGACTTTCATTGGAGATCGAACCAATATTATGAATAAAAAGAATTACAAAATACAATAAATTAAGGATAGAATGACATGTTATACTCCTGATCATATCTCAATGTCAAATTAAAAAACAGAAATTTGATATTTAGTGAAATGTGCTACTACTAAATTAATTTTAGGAGATTACTAGAAAATTAAGTGGAACCGCATTGGAAGTTTGAAATAGGAGTATATCAAATTAAAGACTTGCTTTGAGCGTTATCTTGCATTTTATTGTTTTAATACCTGATAATTTATCCTTGGTACCCCTCAATTGATCTGACAGTGGATGATTTTAAATTATCACAAATACTTACTGAGGCAAGGAAAACTTCTATCAAAGTGTTTGAATATAAGTGAATTGTTTAAAAGTTCACTTGTTGCATATTTGATTAGATTATTATTCTAGTTCTCTTATTGGACATTTAGTTCCAAACATTATACTAAATTAATCTTGGGAATAGGTATCTTGTGTTTTTTATAATTTATAAATTTATTCAGTACCATGTGATCGCTTATCCCTGTTTCAATAAGATTTTATTTATTTGTGACCAGCTCAACTATTGGGAAATCTTTTTATTTAGTTTTGTAGTAAAGTTATTTTGTTTTCATAGATTGCTTTATATTTCCAGTTTTAAAATTATTTTTCAATCCTTTTTCTGTACAACACCACTGTATTCAAATAATTTTTATTA
The DNA here is from genome assembly GCA_930367205.1 of Acanthosoma haemorrhoidale. NCBI lineage: Eukaryota > Metazoa > Arthropoda > Insecta > Hemiptera > Acanthosomatidae > Acanthosoma > Acanthosoma haemorrhoidale. Next base: position 77,520,406 of record OV884014.1, on the reverse strand, counting down.
TAATAAATAATATTTTTTACATCATTATCATATTAATCCATTCTATTTATCAAATAATTTTTCATTTTTTTAAATAACACTACATTTCTTCTCCTTCCAACTTTGAAAATAAGTAAATTTTTATCTCTCTGAAAAATATATATTTCATTTCCTTTATGAAAATAAATTATAGTGTGTATGTTTCATAACAGTAACTTGTAACTTGGACATTTGTACAAATTACATACATTACACAAATTACAGTTATATTAATACAATAATTGAAATTTTTATAGTCCTTAACTCTCCTTAGTCCTAGCTTTACACCTCTTATTTTGAAAGAGAACTTGAGGAATTCATGATAACAATTACATCTGGTATAGGTTAGGAAATACTACCGTGATGGAAAACATTGAACTGATTAATATCAATTTCTTGAATACATATTTTGATTGTACATCTGGTTACTGATTATCATTTTATTAGTATTGGTAGTTACATTTTAACAATTCAAAGACCACTATATAAACAAATCGAACAAACTTTTAAGACCAGATGATTACTTATTTTAAATAAAATGAAGAGCATATTTCTTTTATCTTTACACTACTCCGATTACAACCAATTGTAAACTTTTCAATAGGATTTAGATGAGAAATTCAGGAATCATCTTAATTTACTCTATATATTTTTGAAAATATGAAAAAATTATAATAATTTCAAAGATTAAGTATATAAAGAGACTTTCATTGGAGATCGAACCAATATTATGAATAAAAAGAATTACAAAATACAATAAATTAAGGATAGAATGACATGTTATACTCCTGATCATATCTCAATGTCAAATTAAAAAACAGAAATTTGATATTTAGTGAAATGTGCTACTACTAAATTAATTTTAGGAGATTACTAGAAAATTAAGTGGAACCGCATTGGAAGTTTGAAATAGGAGTATATCAAATTAAAGACTTGCTTTGAGCGTTATCTTGCATTTTATTGTTTTAATACCTGATAATTTATCCTTGGTACCCCTCAATTGATCTGACAGTGGATGATTTTAAATTATCACAAATACTTACTGAGGCAAGGAAAACTTCTATCAAAGTGTTTGAATATAAGTGAATTGTTTAAAAGTTCACTTGTTGCATATTTGATTAGATTATTATTCTAGTTCTCTTATTGGACATTTAGTTCCAAACATTATACTAAATTAATCTTGGGAATAGGTATCTTGTGTTTTTTATAATTTATAAATTTATTCAGTACCATGTGATCGCTTATCCCTGTTTCAATAAGATTTTATTTATTTGTGACCAGCTCAACTATTGGGAATTCTTTTTATTTAGTTTTGTAGTAAAGTTATTTTGTTTTCATAGATTGGTTTATATTTCCAGTTTTAAAATTATTTTTCAATCCTTTTTCTGTACAACACCACTGTATTCAAATAATTTTTATTATAATAAATAATATTTTTTACATCATTATCATATTAATCCATTCTATTTATTAAATAATTTTTCATTTTTTTAAATAACACTACATTTCTCCTCCTTCCAACTTTGAAAATAAGTAAATTCTTATCTCCCTGAAAAATATATATTTCATTTCCTTTATGAAAATAAATTATAGTGTGTATGTTTCATAACAGTAACTTGTAACTTGGACATTTGTACAAATTACATACATTACACAAATTACAGTTGTATTAATACAATAATTGAAATTTTTATAGTCCTTAACTCTCCTTAGTCCTAGCTTTACACCTCTTATTTTGAAAGAGAACTTGAGGAATTCATGATAACAATTACATCTGGTATAGGTTAGGAAATACTACCGTGATGGAAAACATTGAACTGATTAATATCAATTTCTTGAATACATATTTTGATTGTACATCTGGTTACTGATTATCATTTTATTAGTATTGGTAGTTACATTTTAACAATTCAAAGACCACTATATAAACAAATCGAACAAACTTTTAAGACCAGATGATTACTTATTTTAAATAAAATGAAGAGCATATTTCTTTTATCTTTACACTACTCCGATTACAACCAATTGTAAACTTTTCAATAGGATTTAGATGAGAAATTCAGGAATCATCTTAATTTACTCTATATATTTTTGAAAATATGAAAAAATTATAATAATTTCAAAGATTATATAAAGAGACTTTCATTGGAGATCGAACCAATATTATGAATAAAAAGAATTACAAAATACAATAAATTAAGGATAGAATGACATGTTATACTCCTGATCATATCTCAATGTCAAATTAAAAAACAGAAATTTGATATTTAGTGAAATGTGCTACTACTAAATCAATTTTAGGAGATTACTAGAAAATTAAGTGGAACCGCATTGGAAGTTTGAAATAGGAGTATATCAAATTAAAGACTTGCTTTGAGCGTTATCTTGCATTTTATTGTTTTAATACCTGATAATTTATCCTTGGTACCCCTCAATTGATCTGACAGTGGATGATTTTAAATTATCACAAATACTTACTGAGGCAAGGAAAACTTCTATCAAAGTGTTTGAATATAAGTGAATTGTTTAAAAGTTCACTTGTTGCATATTTGATTAGATTATTATTCTAGTTCTCTTATTGGACATTTAGTTCCAAACATTATACTAAATTAATCTTGGGAATAGGTATCTTGTGTTTTTTATAATTTATAAATTTATTCAGTACCATGTGATCGCTTATCCCTGTTTCAATAAGATTTTATTTATTTGTGACCAGCTCAACTATTGGGAATTCTTTTTATTTAGTTTTGTAGTAAAGTTATTTTGTTTTCATAGATTGGTTTATATTTCCAGTTTTAAAATTATTTTTCAATCCTTTTTCTGTACAACACCACTGTATTCAAATAATTTTTATTATAATAAATAATATTTTTTACATCATTATCATATTAATCCATTCTATTTATTAAATAATTTTTCATTTTTTTAAATAAAACTACATTTCTCCTCCTTCCAACTTTGAAAATAAGTAAATTTTTATCTCCCTGAAAAATATATATTTCATTTCCTTTATGAAAATAAATTATAGTGTGTATGTTTCATAACAGTAACTTGTAACTTGGACATTTGTACAAATTACATACATTACACAAATTACAGTTGTATTAATACAATAATTGAAATTTTTATAGTCCTTAACTCTCCTTAGTCCTAGCTTTACACCTCTTATTTTGAAAGAGAACTTGAGGAATTCATGATAACAATTACATCTGGTATAGGTTAGGAAATACTACCGTGATGGAAAACATTGAACTGATTAATATCAATTTCTTGAATACATATTTTGATTGTACATCTGGTTACTGATTATCATTTTATTAGTATTGGTAGTTACATTTTAACAATTCAAAGACCACTATATAAACAAATCGAACAAACTTTTAAGACCAGATGATTACTTATTTTAAATAAAATGAAGAGCATATTTCTTTTATCTTTACACTACTCCGATTACAACCAATTGTAAACTTTTCAATAGGATTTAGATGAGAAATTCAGGAATCATCTTAATTTACTCTATATATTTTTGAAAATATGAAAAAATTATAATAATTTCAAAGATTATATAAAGAGACTTTCATTGGAGATCGAACCAATATTATGAATAAAAAGAATTACAAAATACAATAAATTAAGGATAGAATGACATGTTATACTCCTGATCATATCTCAATGTCAAATTAAAAAACAGAAATTTGATATTTAGTGAAATGTGCTACTACTAAATCAATTTTAGGAGATTACTAGAAAATTAAGTGGAACCGCATTGGAAGTTTGAAATAGGAGTATATCAAATTAAAGACTTGCTTTGAGCGTTATCTTGCATTTTATTGTTTTAATACCTGATAATTTATCCTTGGTACCCCTCAATTGATCTGACAGTGGATGATTTTAAATTATCACAAATACTTACTGAGGCAAGGAAAACTTCTATCAAAGTGTTTGAATATAAGTGAATTGTTTAAAAGTTCACTTGTTGCATATTTGATTAGATTATTATTCTAGTTCTCTTATTGGACATTTAGTTCCAAACATTATACTAAATTAATCTTGGGAATAGGTATCTTGTGTTTTTTATAATTTATAAATTTATTCAGTACCATGTGATCGCTTATCCCTGTTTCAATAAGATTTTATTTATTTGTGACCAGCTCAACTATTGGGAATTCTTTTTATTTAGTTTTGTAGTAAAGTTATTTTGTTTTCATAGATTGGTTTATATTTCCAGTTTTAAAATTATTTTTCAATCCTTTTTCTGTACAACACCACTGTATTCAAATAATTTTTATTATAATAAATAATATTTTTTACATCATTATCATATTAATCCATTCTATTTATTAAATAATTTTTCATTTTTTTAAATAAAACTACATTTCTCCTCCTTCCAACTTTGAAAATAAGTAAATTTTTATCTCCCTGAAAAATATATATTTCATTTCCTTTATGAAAATAAATTATAGTGTGTATGTTTCATAACAGTAACTTGTAACTTGGACATTTGTACAAATTACATACATTACACAAATTACAGTTGTATTAATACAATAATTGAAATTTTTATAGTCCTTAACTCTCCTTAGTCCTAGCTTTACACCTCTTATTTTGAAAGAGAACTTGAGGAATTCATGATAACAATTACATCTGGTATAGGTTAGGAAATACTACCGTGATGGAAAACATTGAACTGATTAATATCAATTTCTTGAATACATATTTTGATTGTACATCTGGTTACTGATTATCATTTTATTAGTATTGGTAGTTACATTTTAACAATTCAAAGACCACTATATAAACAAATCGAACAAACTTTTAAGACCAGATGATTACTTATTTTAAATAAAATGAAGAGCATATTTCTTTTATCTTTACACTACTCCGATTACAACCAATTGTAAACTTTTCAATAGGATTTAGATGAGAAATTCAGGAATCATCTTAATTTACTCTATATATTTTTGAAAATATGAAAAAATTATAATAATTTCAAAGATTATATAAAGAGACTTTCATTGGAGATCGAACCAATATTATGAATAAAAAGAATTACAAAATACAATAAATTAAGGATAGAATGACATGTTATACTCCTGATCATATCTCAATGTCAAATTAAAAAACAGAAATTTGATATTTAGTGAAATGTGCTACTACTAAATCAATTTTAGGAGATTACTAGAAAATTAAGTGGAACCGCATTGGAAGTTTGAAATAGGAGTATATCAAATTAAAGACTTGCTTTGAGCGTTATCTTGCATTTTATTGTTTTAATACCTGATAATTTATCCTTGGTACCCCTCAATTGATCTGACAGTGGATGATTTTAAATTATCACAAATACTTACTGAGGCAAGGAAAACTTCTATCAAAGTGTTTGAATATAAGTGAATTGTTTAAAAGTTCACTTGTTGCATATTTGATTAGATTATTATTCTAGTTCTCTTATTGGACATTTAGTTCCAAACATTATACTAAATTAATCTTGGGAATAGGTATCTTGTGTTTTTTATAATTTATAAATTTATTCAGTACCATGTGATCGCTTATCCCTGTTTCAATAAGATTTTATTTATTTGTGACCAGCTCAACTATTGGGAATTCTTTTTATTTAGTTTTGTAGTAAAGTTATTTTGTTTTCATAGATTGGTTTATATTTCCAGTTTTAAAATTATTTTTCAATCCTTTTTCTGTACAACACCACTGTATTCAAATAATTTTTATTATAATAAATAATATTTTTTACATCATTATCATATTAATCCATTCTATTTATTAAATAATTTTTCATTTTTTTAAATAAAACTACATTTCTCCTCCTTCCAACTTTGAAAATAAGTAAATTTTTATCTCCCTGAAAAATATATATTTCATTTCCTTTATGAAAATAAATTATAGTGTGTATGTTTCATAACAGTAACTTGTAACTTGGACATTTGTACAAATTACATACATTACACAAATTACAGTTGTATTAATACAATAATTGAAATTTTTATAGTCCTTAACTCTCCTTAGTCCTAGCTTTACACCTCTTATTTTGAAAGAGAACTTGAGGAATTCATGATAACAATTACATCTGGTATAGGTTAGGAAATACTACCGTGATGGAAAACATTGAACTGATTAATATCAATTTCTTGAATACATATTTTGATTGTACATCTGGTTACTGATTATCATTTTATTAGTATTGGTAGTTACATTTTAACAATTCAAAGACCACTATATAAACAAATCGAACAAACTTTTAAGACCAGATGATTACTTATTTTAAATAAAATGAAGAGCATATTTCTTTTATCTTTACACTACTCCGATTACAACCAATTGTAAACTTTTCAATAGGATTTAGATGAGAAATTCAGGAATCATCTTAATTTACTCTATATATTTTTGAAAATATGAAAAAATTATAATAATTTCAAAGATTATATAAAGAGACTTTCATTGGAGATCGAACCAATATTATGAATAAAAAGAATTACAAAATACAATAAATTAAGGATAGAATGACATGTTATACTCCTGATCATATCTCAATGTCAAATTAAAAAACAGAAATTTGATATTTAGTGAAATGTGCTACTACTAAATCAATTTTAGGAGATTACTAGAAAATTAAGTGGAACCGCATTGGAAGTTTGAAATAGGAGTATATCAAATTAAAGACTTGCTTTGAGCGTTATCTTGCATTTTATTGTTTTAATACCTGATAATTTATCCTTGGTACCCCTCAATTGATCTGACAGTGGATGATTTTAAATTATCACAAATACTTACTGAGGCAAGGAAAACTTCTATCAAAGTGTTTGAATATAAGTGAATTGTTTAAAAGTTCACTTGTTGCATATTTGATTAGATTATTATTCTAGTTCTCTTATTGGACATTTAGTTCCAAACATTATACTAAATTAATCTTGGGAATAGGTATCTTGTGTTTTTTATAATTTATAAATTTATTCAGTACCATGTGATCGCTTATCCCTGTTTCAATAAGATTTTATTTATTTGTGACCAGCTCAACTATTGGGAATTCTTTTTATTTAGTTTTGTAGTAAAGTTATTTTGTTTTCATAGATTGGTTTATATTTCCAGTTTTAAAATTATTTTTCAATCCTTTTTCTGTACAACACCACTGTATTCAAATAATTTTTATTATAATAAATAATATTTTTTACATCATTATCATATTAATCCATTCTATTTATTAAATAATTTTTCATTTTTTTAAATAAAACTACATTTCTCCTCCTTCCAACTTTGAAAATAAGTAAATTTTTATCTCCCTGAAAAATATATATTTCATTTCCTTTATGAAAATAAATTATAGTGTGTATGTTTCATAACAGTAACTTGTAACTTGGACATTTGTACAAATTACATACATTACACAAATTACAGTTGTATTAATACAATAATTGAAATTTTTATAGTCCTTAACTCTCCTTAGTCCTAGCTTTACACCTCTTATTTTGAAAGAGAACTTGAGGAATTCATGATAACAATTACATCTGGTATAGGTTAGGAAATACTACCGTGATGGAAAACATTGAACTGATTAATATCAATTTCTTGAATACATATTTTGATTGTACATCTGGTTACTGATTATCATTTTATTAGTATTGGTAGTTACATTTTAACAATTCAAAGACCACTATATAAACAAATCGAACAAACTTTTAAGACCAGATGATTACTTATTTTAAATAAAATGAAGAGCATATTTCTTTTATCTTTACACTACTCCGATTACAACCAATTGTAAACTTTTCAATAGGATTTAGATGAGAAATTCAGGAATCATCTTAATTTACTCTATATATTTTTGAAAATATGAAAAAATTATAATAATTTCAAAGATTATATAAAGAGACTTTCATTGGAGATCGAACCAATATTATGAATAAAAAGAATTACAAAATACAATAAATTAAGGATAGAATGACATGTTATACTCCTGATCATATCTCAATGTCAAATTAAAAAACAGAAATTTGATATTTAGTGAAATGTGCTACTACTAAATCAATTTTAGGAGATTACTAGAAAATTAAGTGGAACCGCATTGGAAGTTTGAAATAGGAGTATATCAAATTAAAGACTTGCTTTGAGCGTTATCTTGCATTTTATTGTTTTAATACCTGATAATTTATCCTTGGTACCCCTCAATTGATCTGACAGTGGATGATTTTAAATTATCACAAATACTTACTGAGGCAAGGAAAACTTCTATCAAAGTGTTTGAATATAAGTGAATTGTTTAAAAGTTCACTTGTTGCATATTTGATTAGATTATTATTCTAGTTCTCTTATTGGACATTTAGTTCCAAACATTATACTAAATTAATCTTGGGAATAGGTATCTTGTGTTTTTTATAATTTATAAATTTATTCAGTACCATGTGATCGCTTATCCCTGTTTCAATAAGATTTTATTTATTTGTGACCAGCTCAACTATTGGGAATTCTTTTTATTTAGTTTTGTAGTAAAGTTATTTTGTTTTCATAGATTGGTTTATATTTCCAGTTTTAAAATTATTTTTCAATCCTTTTTCTGTACAACACCACTGTATTCAAATAATTTTTATTATAATAAATAATATTTTTTACATCATTATCATATTAATCCATTCTATTTATTAAATAATTTTTCATTTTTTTAAATAAAACTACATTTCTCCTCCTTCCAACTTTGAAAATAAGTAAATTTTTATCTCCCTGAAAAATATATATTTCATTTCCTTTATGAAAATAAATTATAGTGTGTATGTTTCATAACAGTAACTTGTAACTTGGACATTTGTACAAATTACATACATTACACAAATTACAGTTGTATTAATACAATAATTGAAATTTTTATAGTCCTTAACTCTCCTTAGTCCTAGCTTTACACCTCTTATTTTGAAAGAGAACTTGAGGAATTCATGATAACAATTACATCTGGTATAGGTTAGGAAATACTACCGTGATGGAAAACATTGAACTGATTAATATCAATTTCTTGAATACATATTTTGATTGTACATCTGGTTACTGATTATCATTTTATTAGTATTGGTAGTTACATTTTAACAATTCAAAGACCACTATATAAACAAATCGAACAAACTTTTAAGACCAGATGATTACTTATTTTAAATAAAATGAAGAGCATATTTCTTTTATCTTTACACTACTCCGATTACAACCAATTGTAAACTTTTCAATAGGATTTAGATGAGAAATTCAGGAATCATCTTAATTTACTCTATATATTTTTGAAAATATGAAAAAATTATAATAATTTCAAAGATTATATAAAGAGACTTTCATTGGAGATCGAACCAATATTATGAATAAAAAGAATTACAAAATACAATAAATTAAGGATAGAATGACATGTTATACTCCTGATCATATCTCAATGTCAAATTAAAAAACAGAAATTTGATATTTAGTGAAATGTGCTACTACTAAATCAATTTTAGGAGATTACTAGAAAATTAAGTGGAACCGCATTGGAAGTTTGAAATAGGAGTATATCAAATTAAAGACTTGCTTTGAGCGTTATCTTGCATTTTATTGTTTTAATACCTGATAATTTATCCTTGGTACCCCTCAATTGATCTGACAGTGGATGATTTTAAATTATCACAAATACTTACTGAGGCAAGGAAAACTTCTATCAAAGTGTTTGAATATAAGTGAATTGTTTAAAAGTTCACTTGTTGCATATTTGATTAGATTATTATTCTAGTTCTCTTATTGGACATTTAGTTCCAAACATTATACTAAATTAATCTTGGGAATAGGTATCTTGTGTTTTTTATAATTTATAAATTTATTCAGTACCATGTGATCGCTTATCCCTGTTTCAATAAGATTTTATTTATTTGTGACCAGCTCAACTATTGGGAATTCTTTTTATTTAGTTTTGTAGTAAAGTTATTTTGTTTTCATAGATTGGTTTATATTTCCAGTTTTAAAATTATTTTTCAATCCTTTTTCTGTACAACACCACTGTATTCAAATAATTTTTATTATAATAAATAATATTTTTTACATCATTATCATATTAATCCATTCTATTTATCAAATAATTTTTCATTTTTTTAAATAAAACTACATTTCTCCTCCTTCCAACTTTGAAAATAAGTAAATTTTTATCTCCCTGAAAAATATATATTTCATTTCCTTTATGAAAATAAATTATAGTGTGTATGTTTCATAACAGTAACTTGTAACTTGGACATTTGTACAAATTACATACATTACACAAATTACAGTTGTATTAATACAATAATTGAAATTTTTATAGTCCTTAACTCTCCTTAGTCCTAGCTTTACACCTCTTATTTTGAAAGAGAACTTGAGGAATTCATGATAACAATTACATCTGGTATAGGTTAGGAAATACTACCGTGATGGAAAACATTGAACTGATTAATATCAATTTCTTGAATACATATTTTGATTGTACATCTGGTTACTGATTATCATTTTATTAGTATTGGTAGTTACATTTTAACAATTCAAAGACCACTATATAAACAAATCGAACAAACTTTTAAGACCAGATGATTACTTATTTTAAATAAAATGAAGAGCATATTTCTTTTATCTTTACACTACTCCGATTACAACCAATTGTAAACTTTTCAATAGGATTTAGATGAGAAATTCAGGAATCATCTTAATTTACTCTATATATTTTTGAAAATATGAAAAAATTATAATAATTTCAAAGATTATATAAAGAGACTTTCATTGGAGATCGAACCAATATTATGAATAAAAAGAATTACAAAATACAATAAATTAAGGATAGAATGACATGTTATACTCCTGATCATATCTCAATGTCAAATTAAAAAACAGAAATTTGATATTTAGTGAAATGTGCTACTACTAAATTAATTTTAGGAGATTACTAGAAAATTAAGTGGAACCGCATTGGAAGTTTGAAATAGGAGTATATCAAATTAAAGACTTGCTTTGAGCGTTATCTTGCATTTTATTGTTTTAATACCTGATAATTTATCCTTGGTACCCCTCAATTGATCTGACAGTGGATGATTTTAAATTATCACAAATACTTACTGAGGCAAGGAAAACTTCTATCAAAGTGTTTGAATATAAGTGAATTGTTTAAAAGTTCACTTGTTGCATATTTGATTAGATTATTATTCTAGTTCTCTTATTGGACATTTAGTTCCAAACATTATACTAAATTAATCTTGGGAATAGGTATCTTGTGTTTTTTATAATTTATAAATTTATTCAGTACCATGTGATCGCTTATCCCTGTTTCAATAAGATTTTATTTATTTGTGACCAGCTCAACTATTGGGAATTCTTTTTATTTAGTTTTGTAGTAAAGTTATTTTGTTTTCATAGATTGGTTTATATTTCCAGTTTTAAAATTATTTTTCAATCCTTTTTCTGTACAACACCACTGTATTCAAATAATTTTTATTATAATAAATAATATTTTTTACATCATTATCATATTAATCCATTCTATTTATTAAATAATTTTTCATTTTTTTAAATAACACTACATTTCTCCTCCTTCCAACTTTGAAAATAAGTAAATTCTTATCTCCCTGAAAAATATATATTTCATTTCCTTAATGAAAATAAATTATAGTGTGTATGTTTCATAACAGTAACTTGTAACTTGGACATTTGTACAAATTACATACATTACACAAATTACAGTTGTATTAATACAATAATTGAAATTTTTATAGTCCTTAACTCTCCTTAGTCCTAGCTTTACACCTCTTATTTTGAAAGAGAACTTGAGGAATTCATGATAACAATTACATCTGGTATAGGTTAGGAAATACTACCGTGATGGAAAACATTGAACTGATTAATATCAATTTCTTGAATACATATTTTGATTGTACATCTGGTTACTGATTATCATTTTATTAGTATTGGTAGTTACATTTTAACAATTCAAAGACCACTATATAAACAAATCGAACAAACTTTTAAGACCAGATGATTACTTATTTTAAATAAAATGAAGAGCATATTTCTTTTATCTTTACACTACTCCGATTACAACCAATTGTAAACTTTTCAATAGGATTTAGATGAGAAATTCAGGAATCATCTTAATTTACTCTATATATTTTTGAAAATATGAAAAAATTATAATAATTTCAAAGATTAAGTATATAAAGAGACTTTCATTGGAGATCGAACCAATATTATGAATAAAAAGAATTACAAAATACAATAAATTAAGGATAGAATGACATTTTATACTCCTGATCATATCTCAATGTCAAATTAAAAAACAGAAATTTGATATTTAGTGAAATGTGCTACTACTAAATTAATTTTAGGAGATTACTAGAAAATTAAGTGGAACCGCATTGGAAGTTTGAAATAGGAGTATATCAAATTAAAGACTTGCTTTGAGCGTTATCTTGCATTTTATTGTTTTAATACCTGATAATTTATCCTTGGTACCCCTCAATTGATCTGACAGTGGATGATTTTAAATTATCACAAATACTTACTGAGGCAAGGAAAACTTCTATCAAAGTGTTTGAATATAAGTGAATTGTTTAAAAGTTCACTTGTTGCATATTTGATTAGATTATTATTCTAGTTCTCTTATTGGACATTTAGTTCCAAACATTATACTAAATTAATCTTGGGAATAGGTATCTTGTGTTTTTTATAATTTATAAATTTATTCAGTACCATGTGATCGCTTATCCCTGTTTCAATAAGATTTTATTTATTTGTGACCAGCTCAACTATTGGGAATTCTTTTTATTTAGTTTTGTAGTAAAGTTATTTTGTTTTCATAGATTGGTTTATATTTCCAGTTTTAAAATTATTTTTCAATCCTTTTTCTGTACAACACCACTGTATTCAAATAATTTTTATTATAATAAATAATATTTTTTACATCATTATCATATTAATCCATTCTATTTATTAAATAATTTTTCATTTTTTTAAATAACACTACATTTCTCCTCCTTCCAACTTTGAAAATAAGTAAATTCTTATCTCCCTGAAAAATATATATTTCATTTCCTTAATGAAAATAAATTATAGTGTGTATGTTTCATAACAGTAACTTGTAACTTGGACATTTGTACAAATTACATACATTACACAAATTACAGTTGTATTAATACAATAATTGAAATTTTTATAGTCCTTAACTCTCCTTAGTCCTAGCTTTACACCTCTTATTTTGAAAGAGAACTTGAGGAATTCATGATAACAATTACATCTGGTATAGGTTAGGAAATACTACCGTGATGGAAAACATTGAACTGATTAATATCAATTTCTTGAATACATATTTTGATTGTACATCTGGTTACTGATTATCATTTTATTAGTATTGGTAGTTACATTTTAACAATTCAAAGACCACTATATAAACAAATCGAACAAACTTTTAAGACCAGATGATTACTTATTTTAAATAAAATGAAGAGCATATTTCTTTTATCTTTACACTACTCCGATTACAACCAATTGTAAACTTTTCAATAGGATTTAGATGAGAAATTCAGGAATCATCTTAATTTACTCTATATATTTTTGAAAATATGAAAAAATTATAATAATTTCAAAGATTAAGTATATAAAGAGACTTTCATTGGAGATCGAACCAATATTATGAATAAAAAGAATTACAAAATACAATAAATTAAGGATAGAATGACATTTTATACTCCTGATCATATCTCAATGTCAAATTAAAAAACAGAAATTTGATATTTAGTGAAATGTGCTACTACTAAATTAATTTTAGGAGATTACTAGAAAATTAAGTGGAACCGCATTGGAAGTTTGAAATAGGAGTATATCAAATTAAAGACTTGCTTTGAGCGTTATCTTGCATTTTATTGTTTTAATACCTGATAATTTATCCTTGGTACCCCTCAATTGATCTGACAGTGGATGATTTTAAATTATCACAAATACTTACTGAGGCAAGGAAAACTTCTATCAAAGTGTTTGAATATAAGTGAATTGTTTAAAAGTTCACTTGTTGCATATTTGATTAGATTATTATTCTAGTTCTCTTATTGGACATTTAGTTCCAAACATTATACTAAATTAATCTTGGGAATAGGTATCTTGTGTTTTTTATAATTTATAAATTTATTCAGTACCATGTGATCGCTTATCCCTGTTTCAATAAGATTTTATTTATTTGTGACCAGCTCAACTATTGGGAATTCTTTTTATTTAGTTTTGTAGTAAAGTTATTTTGTTTTCATAGATTGGTTTATATTTCCAGTTTTAAAATTATTTTTCAATCCTTTTTCTGTACAACACCACTGTATTCAAATAATTTTTATTATAATAAATAATATTTTTTACATCATTATCATATTAATCCATTCTATTTATTAAATAATTTTTTATTTTTTTAAATAACACTACATTTCTCCTCCTTCCAACTTTGAAAATAAGTAAATTCTTATCTCCCTGAAAAATATATATTTCATTTCCTTTATGAAAATAAATTATAGTGTGTATGTTTCATAACAGTAACTTGTAACTTGGACATTTGTACAAATTACATACATTACACAAATTACAGTTGTATTAATACAATAATTGAAATTTTTATAGTCCTTAACTCTCCTTAGTCCTAGCTTTACACCTCTTATTTTGAAAGAGAACTTGAGGAATTCATGATAACAATTACATCTGGTATAGGTTAGGAAATACTACCGTGATGGAAAACATTGAACTGATTAATATCAATTTCTTGAATACATATTTTGATTGTACATCTGGTTACTGATTATCATTTTATTAGTATTGGTAGTTACATTTTAACAATTCAAAGACCACTATATAAACAAATCGAACAAACTTTTAAGACCAGATGATTACTTATTTTAAATAAAATGAAGAGCATATTTCTTTTATCTTTACACTACTCCGATTACAACCAATTGTAAACTTTTCAATAGGATTTAGATGAGAAATTCAGGAATCATCTTAATTTACTCTATATATTTTTGAAAATATGAAAAAATTATAATAATTTCAAAGATTATATAAAGAGACTTTCATTGGAGATCGAACCAATATTATGAATAAAAAGAATTACAAAATACAATAAATTAAGGATAGAATGACATGTTATACTCCTGATCATATCTCAATGTCAAATTAAAAAACAGAAATTTGATATTTAGTGAAATGTGCTACTACTAAATCAATTTTAGGAGATTACTAGAAAATTAAGTGGAACCGCATTGGAAGTTTGAAATAGGAGTATATCAAATTAAAGACTTGCTTTGAGCGTTATCTTGCATTTTATTGTTTTAATACCTGATAATTTATCCTTGGCACCCCTCAATTGATCTGACAGTGGATGATTTTAAATTATCACAAATACTTACTGAGGCAAGGAAAACTTCTATCAAAGTGTTTGAATATAAGTGAATTGTTTAAAAGTTCACTTGTTGCATATTTGATTAGATTATTATTCTAGTTCTCTTATTGGACATTTAGTTCCAAACATTATACTAAATTAATCTTGGGAATAGGTATCTTGTGTTTTTTATAATTTATAAATTTATTCAGTACCATGTGATCGCTTATCCCTGTTTCAATAAGATTTTATTTATTTGTGACCAGCTCAACTATTGGGAATTCTTTTTATTTAGTTTTGTAGTAAAGTTATTTTGTTTTCATAGATTGGTTTATATTTCCAGTTTTAAAATTATTTTTCAATCCTTTTTCTGTACAACACCACTGTATTCAAATAATTTTTATTATAATAAATAATATTTTTTACATCATTATCATATTAATCCATTCTATTTATCAAATAATTTTTCATTTTTTTAAATAACACTACATTTCTCCTCCTTCCAACTTTGAAAATAAGTAAATTTTTATCTCCCTGAAAAATATATATTTCATTTCCTTTATGAAAATAAATTATAGTGTGTATGTTTCATAACAGTAACTTGTAACTTGGACATTTGTACAAATTACATACATTACACAAATTACAGTTGTATTAATACAATAATTGAAATTTTTATAGTCCTTAACTCTCCTTAGTCCTAGCTTTACACCTCTTATTTTGAAAGAGAACTTGAGGAATTCATGATAACAATTACATCTGGTATAGGTTAGGAAATACTACCGTGATGGAAAACATTGAACTGATTAATATCAATTTCTTGAATACATATTTTGATTGTACATCTGGTTACTGATTATCATTTTATTAGTATTGGTAGTTACATTTTAACAATTCAAAGACCACTATATAAACAAATCGAACAAACTTTTAAGACCAGATGATTACTTATTTTAAATAAAATGAAGAGCATATTTCTTTTATCTTTACACTACTCCGATTACAACCAATTGTAAACTTTTCAATAGGATTTAGATGAGAAATTCAGGAATCATCTTAATTTACTCTATATATTTTTGAAAATATGAAAAAATTATAATAATTTCAAAGATTAAGTATATAAAGAGACTTTCATTGGAGATCGAACCAATATTATGAATAAAAAGAATTACAAAATACAATAAATTAAGGATAGAATGACATGTTATACTCCTGATCATATCTCAATGTCAAATTAAAAAACAGAAATTTGATATTTAGTGAAATGTGCTACTACTAAATTAATTTTAGGAGATTACTAGAAAATTAAGTGGAACCGCATTGGAAGTTTGAAATAGGAGTATATCAAATTAAAGACTTGCTTTGAGCGTTATCTTGCATTTTATTGTTTTAATACCTGATAATTTATCCTTGGTACCCCTCAATTGATCTGACAGTGGATGATTTTAAATTATCACAAATACTTACTGAGGCAAGGAAAACTTCTATCAAAGTGTTTGAATATAAGTGAATTGTTTAAAAGTTCACTTGTTGCATATTTGATTAGATTATTATTCTAGTTCTCTTATTGGACATTTAGTTCCAAACATTATACTAAATTAATCTTGGGAATAGGTATCTTGTGTTTTTTATAATTTATAAATTTATTCAGTACCATGTGATCGCTTATCCCTGTTTCAATAAGATTTTATTTATTTGTGACCAGCTCAACTATTGGGAATTCTTTTTATTTAGTTTTGTAGTAAAGTTATTTTGTTTTCATAGATTGGTTTATATTTCCAGTTTTAAAATTATTTTTCAATCCTTTTTCTGTACAACACCACTGTATTCAAATAATTTTTATTATAATAAATAATATTTTTTACATCATTATCATATTAATCCATTCTATTTATTAAATAATTTTTTATTTTTTTAAATAACACTACATTTCTCCTCCTTCCAACTTTGAAAATAAGTAAATTCTTATCTCCCTGAAAAATATATATTTCATTTCCTTTATGAAAATAAATTATAGTGTGTATGTTTCATAACAGTAACTTGTAACTTGGACATTTGTACAAATTACATACATTACACAAATTACAGTTGTATTAATACAATAATTGAAATTTTTATAGTCCTTAACTCTCCTTAGTCCTAGCTTTACACCTCTTATTTTGAAAGAGAACTTGAGGAATTCATGATAACAATTACATCTGGTATAGGTTAGGAAATACTACCGTGATGGAAAACATTGAACTGATTAATATCAATTTCTTGAATACATATTTTGATTGTACATCTGGTTACTGATTATCATTTTATTAGTATTGGTAGTTACATTTTAACAATTCAAAGACCACTATATAAACAAATCGAACAAACTTTTAAGACCAGATGATTACTTATTTTAAATAAAATGAAGAGCATATTTCTTTTATCTTTACACTACTCCGATTACAACCAATTGTAAACTTTTCAATAGGATTTAGATGAGAAATTCAGGAATCATCTTAATTTACTCTATATATTTTTGAAAATATGAAAAAATTATAATAATTTCAAAGATTAAGTATATAAAGAGACTTTCATTGGAGATCGAACCAATATTATGAATAAAAAGAATTACAAAATACAATAAATTAAGGATAGAATGACATGTTATACTCCTGATCATATCTCAATGTCAAATTAAAAAACAGAAATTTGATATTTAGTGAAATGTGCTACTACTAAATTAATTTTAGGAGATTACTAGAAAATTAAGTGGAACCGCATTGGAAGTTTGAAATAGGAGTATATCAAATTAAAGACTTGCTTTGAGCGTTATCTTGCATTTTATTGTTTTAATACCTGATAATTTATCCTTGGTACCCCTCAATTGATCTGACAGTGGATGATTTTAAATTATCACAAATACTTACTGAGGCAAGGAAAACTTCTATCAAAGTGTTTGAATATAAGTGAATTGTTTAAAAGTTCACTTGTTGCATATTTGATTAGATTATTATTCTAGTTCTCTTATTGGACATTTAGTTCCAAACATTATACTAAATTAATCTTGGGAATAGGTATCTTGTGTTTTTTATAATTTATAAATTTATTCAGTACCATGTGATCGCTTATCCCTGTTTCAATAAGATTTTATTTATTTGTGACCAGCTCAACTATTGGGAATTCTTTTTATTTAGTTTTGTAGTAAAGTTATTTTGTTTTCATAGATTGGTTTATATTTCCAGTTTTAAAATTATTTTTCAATCCTTTTTCTGTACAACACCACTGTATTCAAATAATTTTTATTATAATAAATAATATTTTTTACATCATTATCATATTAATCCATTCTATTTATTAAATAATTTTTCATTTTTTTAAATAACACTACATTTCTCCTCCTTCCAACTTTGAAAATAAGTAAATTCTTATCTCCCTGAAAAATATATATTTCATTTCCTTTATGAAAATAAATTATAGTGTGTATGTTTCATAACAGTAACTTGTAACTTGGACATTTGTACAAATTACATACATTACACAAATTACAGTTGTATTAATACAATAATTGAAATTTTTATAGTCCTTAACTCTCCTTAGTCCTAGCTTTACACCTCTTATTTTGAAAGAGAACTTGAGGAATTCATGATAACAATTACATCTGGTATAGGTTAGGAAATACTACCGTGATGGAAAACATTGAACTGATTAATATCAATTTCTTGAATACATATTTTGATTGTACATCTGGTTACTGATTATCATTTTATTAGTATTGGTAGTTACATTTTAACAATTCAAAGACCACTATATAAACAAATCGAACAAACTTTTAAGACCAGATGATTACTTATTTTAAATAAAATGAAGAGCATATTTCTTTTATCTTTACACTACTCCGATTACAACCAATTGTAAACTTTTCAATAGGATTTAGATGAGAAATTCAGGAATCATCTTAATTTACTCTATATATTTTTGAAAATATGAAAAAATTATAATAATTTCAAAGATTATATAAAGAGACTTTCATTGGAGATCGAACCAATATTATGAATAAAAAGAATTACAAAATACAATAAATTAAGGATAGAATGACATGTTATACTCCTGATCATATCTCAATGTCAAATTAAAAAACAGAAATTTGATATTTAGTGAAATGTGCTACTACTAAATCAATTTTAGGAGATTACTAGAAAATTAAGTGGAACCGCATTGGAAGTTTGAAATAGGAGTATATCAAATTAAAGACTTGCTTTGAGCGTTATCTTGCATTTTATTGTTTTAATACCTGATAATTTATCCTTGGTACCCCTCAATTGATCTGACAGTGGATGATTTTAAATTATCACAAATACTTACTGAGACAAGGAAAACTTCTATCAAAGTGTTTGAATATAAGTGAATTGTTTAAAAGTTCACTTGTTGCATATTTGATTAGATTATTATTCTAGTTCTCTTATTGGACATTTAGTTCCAAACATTATACTAAATTAATCTTGGGAATAGGTATCTTGTGTTTTTTATAATTTATAAATTTATTCAGTACCATGTGATCGCTTATCCCTGTTTCAATAAGATTTTATTTATTTGTGACCAGCTCAACTATTGGGAATTCTTTTTATTTAGTTTTGTAGTAAAGTTATTTTGTTTTCATAGATTGGTTTATATTTCCAGTTTTAAAATTATTTTTCAATCCTTTTTCTGTACAACACCACTGTATTCAAATAATTTTTATTATAATAAATAATATTTTTTACATCATTATCATATTAATCCATTCTATTTATTAAATAATTTTTCATTTTTTTAAATAACACTACATTTCTCCTCCTTCCAACTTTGAAAATAAGTAAATTCTTATCTCCCTGAAAAATATATATTTCATTTCCTTTATGAAAATAAATTATAGTGTGTATGTTTCATAACAGTAACTTGTAACTTGGACATTTGTACAAATTACATACATTACAAAAATTACAGTTGTATTAATACAATAATTGAAATTTTTATAGTCCTTAACTCTCCTTAGTCCTAGCTTTACACCTCTTATTTTGAAAGAGAACTTGAGGAATTCATGATAACAATTACATCTGGTATAGGTTAGGAAATACTACCGTGATGGAAAACATTGAACTGATTAATATCAATTTCTTGAATACTTATTTTGATTGTACATCTGGTTACTGATTATCATTTTATTAGTATTGGTAGTTACATTTTAACAATTCAAAGACCACTATATAAACAAATCGAACAAACTTTTAAGACCAGATGATTACTTATTTTAAATAAAATGAAGAGCATATTTCTTTTATCTTTACACTACTCCGATTACAACCAATTGTAAACTTTTCAATAGGATTTAGATGAGAAATTCAGGAATCATCTTAATTTACTCTATATATTTTTGAAAATATGAAAAAATTATAATAATTTCAAAGATTAAGTATATAAAGAGACTTTCATTGGAGATCGAACCAATATTATGAATAAAAAGAATTACAAAATACAATAAATTAAGGATAGAATGACATGTTATACTCCTGATCATATCTCAATGTCAAATTAAAAAACAGAAATTTGATATTTAGTGAAATGTGCTACTACTAAATTAATTTTAGGAGATTACTAGAAAATTAAGTGGAACCGCATTGGAAGTTTGAAATAGGAGTATATCAAATTAAAGACTTGCTTTGAGCGTTATCTTGCATTTTATTGTTTTAATACCTGATAATTTATCCTTGGTACCCCTCAATTGATCTGACAGTGGATGATTTTAAATTATCACAAATACTTACTGAGGCAAGGAAAACTTCTATCAAAGTGTTTGAATATAAGTGAATTGTTTAAAAGTTCACTTGTTGCATATTTGATTAGATTATTATTCTAGTTCTCTTATTGGACATTTAGTTCCAAACATTATACTAAATTAATCTTGGGAATAGGTATCTTGTGTTTTTTATAATTTATAAATTTATTCAGTACCATGTGATCGCTTATCCCTGTTTCAATAAGATTTTATTTATTTGTGACCAGCTCAACTATTGGGAATTCTTTTTATTTAGTTTTGTAGTAAAGTTATTTTGTTTTCATAGATTGGTTTATATTTCCAGTTTTAAAATTATTTTTCAATCCTTTTTCTGTACAACACCACTGTATTCAAATAATTTTTATTATAATAAATAATATTTTTTACATCATTATCATATTAATCCATTCTATTTATTAAATAATTTTTCATTTTTTTAAATAACACTACATTTCTCCTCCTTCCAACTTTGAAAATAAGTAAATTCTTATCTCCCTGAAAAATATATATTTCATTTCCTTTATGAAAATAAATTATAGTGTGTATGTTTCATAACAGTAACTTGTAACTTGGACATTTGTACAAATTACATACATTACACAAATTACAGTTGTATTAATACAATAATTGAAATTTTTATAGTCCTTAACTCTCCTTAGTCCTAGCTTTACACCTCTTATTTTGAAAGAGAACTTGAGGAATTCATGATAACAATTACATCTGGTATAGGTTAGGAAATACTACCGTGATGGAAAACATTGAACTGATTAATATCAATTTCTTGAATACTTATTTTGATTGTACATCTGGTTACTGATTATCATTTTATTAGTATTGGTATTTACATTTTAACAATTCAAAGACCACTATATAAACAAATCGAACAAACTTTTAGACCAGATGATTACTTATTTTAAATAAAATGAAGAGCATATTTCTTTTATCTTTACACTACTCCGATTACAACCAATTGTAAACTTTTCAATAGGATTTAGATGAGAAATTCAGGAATCATCTTAATTTACTCCATATATTATTGAAAATATGAAAAAATTATAATAATTTCAAAGATTAAATAAAGAGACTTTCATTGGAGATCGAACCAATATTATGAATAAAAAGAATTACTAAATACAATAAATTAAGGATAGAATGACATGTTATACTCCTGATCATATCTCAATGTCAAATTAAAAAACAGAAATTTGATATTTAGTGAAATGTGCTACTACTAAATTAATTTTAGGAGATTACTAGAAAATTAAGTGGAACCGCATTGGAAGTTTGAAATAGGAGTATATCAAAGACTTGCTTTGAGCGTTATCTTGCATTTTATTGTTTTAATACCTGATAATTTATCCTTGGTACCCCTCAATTGATCTGACAGTGGATGATTTTAAATTATCACAAATACTTACTGAGACAAGGAAAACTTCTATCAAAGTGTTTGAATATAAGTGAATTGTTTAAAAGTTCACTTGTTGCATATTTGATTAGATTATTATTCTAGTTCTCTTATTGGACATTTAGTTCCAAACATTATACTAAATTAATCTTGGGAATAGGTATCTTGTGTTTTTTATAATTTATAAATTTATTCAGTACCATGTGATCGCTTATCCCTGTTTCAATAAGATTTTATTTATTTGTGACCAGCTCAACTATTGGGAATTCTTTTTATTTAGTTTTGTAGTAAAGTTATTTTGTTTTCATAGATTGGTTTATATTTCCAGTTTTAAAATTATTTTTCAATCCTTTTTCTGTACAACACCACTGTATTCAAATAATTTTTATTATAATAAATAATATTTTTTACATCATTATCATATTAATCCATTCTATTTATTAAATAATTTTTCATTTTTTTAAATAACACTACATTTCTCCTCCTTCCAACTTTGAAAATAAGTAAATTTTTATCTCCCTGAAAAATATATATTTCATTTCCTTTATGAAAATAAATTATAGTGTGTATGTTTCATAACAGTAACTTGTAACTTGGACATTTGTACAAATTACATGCATTACAGTTGTATTAATACAATAATTTAAATTTTTATAGTCCTTAACTCTCCTTAGTCCTAGCTTTACAACTCTTATTTTGAAAGAGAACTTGAGGAATTCATGATAACAATTACATCTGGTATAGGTTAGGAAATACTACCGTGATGGAAAACATTGAACTGATTAATATCAATTTCTTGAATACATATTTTGATTGTACATCTGGTTACTGATTATCATTTTATTAGTATTGGTAGTTACATTTTAACAATTCAAAGACCACTATATAAACAAATCGAACAAACTTTTAAGACCAGATGATTACTTATTTTAAATAAAATGAAGAGCATATTTCTTTTATCTTTACACTACTCCGATTACAACCAATTGTAAACTTTTCAATAGGATTTAGATGAGAAATTCAGGAATCATCTTAATTTACTCTATATATTTTTGAAAATATGAAAAAATTATAATAATTTCAAAGATTAAGTATATAAAGAGACTTTCATTGGAGATCGAACCAATATTATGAATAAAAAGAATTACAAAATACAATAAATTAAGGATAGAATGACATGTTATACTCCTGATCATATCTCAATGTCAAATTAAAAAACAGAAATTTGATATTTAGTGAAATGTGCTACTACTAAATTAATTTTAGGAGATTACTAGAAAATTAAGTGGAACCGCATTGGAAGTTTGAAATAGGAGTATATCAAATTAAAGACTTGCTTTGAGCGTTATCTTGCATTTTATTGTTTTAATACCTGATAATTTATCCTTGGTACCCCTCAATTGATCTGACAGTGGATGATTTTAAATTATCACAAATACTTACTGAGACAAGGAAAACTTCTATCAAAGTGTTTGAATATAAGTGAATTGTTTAAAAGTTCACTTGTTGCATATTTGATTAGATTATTATTCTAGTTCTCTTATTGGACATTTAGTTCCAAACATTATACTAAATTAATCTTGGGAATAGGTATCTTGTGTTTTTTATAATTTATAAATTTATTCAGTACCATGTGATCTCTTATCCCTGTTTCAATAAGATTTTATTTATTTGTGACCAGCTCAACTATTGGGAATTCTTTTTATTTAGTTTTGTAGTAAAGTTATTTTGTTTTCATAGATTGGTTTATATTTCCAGTTTTAAAATTATTTTTCAATCCTTTTTCTGTACAACACCACTGTATTCAAATAATTTTTATTATAATAAATAATATTTTTTACATCATTATCATATTAATCCATTCTATTTATCAAATAATTTTTCATTTTTTTAAATAACACTACATTTCTCCTCCTTCCAACTTTGAAAATAAGTAAATTTTTATCTCCCTGAAAAATATATATTTCATTTCCTTTATGAAAATAAATTATAGTGTGTATGTTTCATAACAGTAACTTGTAACTTGGACATTTGTACAAATTACATACATTACACAAATTACAGTTGTATTAATACAATAATTTAAATTTTTATAGTCCTTAACTCTCCTTAGTCCTAGCTTTACAACTCTTATTTTGAAAGAGAACTTGAGGAATTCATGATAACAATTACATCTGGTATAGGTTAGGAAATACTACCGTGATGGAAAACATTGAACTGATTAATATCAATTTCTTGAATACATATTTTGATTGTACATCTGGTTACTGATTATCATTTTATTAGTATTGGTAGTTACATTTTAACAATTCAAAGACCACTATATAAACAAATCGAACAAACTTTTAAGACCAGATGATTACTTATTTTAAATAAAATGAAGAGCATATTTCTTTTATCTTTACACTACTCCGATTACAACCAATTGTAAACTTTTCAATAGGATTTAGATGAGAAATTCAGGAATCATCTTAATTTACTCTATATATTTTTGAAAATATGAAAAAATTATAATAATTTCAAAGATTAAGTATATAAAGAGACTTTCATTGGAGATCGAACCAATATTATGAATAAAAAGAATTACAAAATACAATAAATTAAGGATAGAATGACATGTTATACTCCTGATCATATCTCAATGTCAAATTAAAAAACAGAAATTTGATATTTAGTGAAATGTGCTACTACTAAATTAATTTTAGGAGATTACTAGAAAATTAAGTGGAACCGCATTGGAAGTTTGAAATAGGAGTATATCAAATTAAAGACTTGCTTTGAGCGTTATCTTGCATTTTATTGTTTTAATACCTGATAATTTATCCTTGGTACCCCTCAATTGATCTGACAGTGGATGATTTTAAATTATCACAAATACTTACTGAGACAAGGAAAACTTCTATCAAAGTGTTTGAATATAAGTGAATTGTTTAAAAGTTCACTTGTTGCATATTTGATTAGATTATTATTCTAGTTCTCTTATTGGACATTTAGTTCCAAACATTATACTAAATTAATCTTGGGAATAGGTATCTTGTGTTTTTTATAATTTATAAATTTATTCAGTACCATGTGATCTCTTATCCCTGTTTCAATAAGATTTTATTTATTTGTGACCAGCTCAACTATTGGGAATTCTTTTTATTTAGTTTTGTAGTAAAGTTATTTTGTTTTCATAGATTGGTTTATATTTCCAGTTTTAAAATTATTTTTCAATCCTTTTTCTGTACAACACCACTGTATTCAAATAATTTTTATTATAATAAATAATATTTTTTACATCATTATCATATTAATCCATTCTATTTATCAAATAATTTTTCATTTTTTTAAATAACACTACATTTCTCCTCCTTCCAACTTTGAAAATAAGTAAATTTTTATCTCCCTGAAAAATATATATTTCATTTCCTTTATGAAAATAAATTATAGTGTGTATGTTTCATAACAGTAACTTGTAACTTGGACATTTGTACAAATTACATACATTACACAAATTACAGTTGTATTAATACAATAATTGAAATTTTTATAGTCCTTAACTCTCCTTAGTCCTAGCTTTACACCTCTTATTTTGAAAGAGAACTTGAGGAATTCATGATAACAATTACATCTGGTATAGGTTAGGAAATACTACCGTGATGGAAAACATTGAACTGATTAATATCAATTTCTTGAATACATATTTTGATTGTACATCTGGTTACTGATTATCATTTTATTAGTATTGGTAGTTACATTTTAACAATTCAAAGACCAATATATAAACAAATCGAACAAACTTTTAAGACCAGATGATTACTTATTTTAAATAAAATGAAGAGCATATTTCTTTTATCTTTACACTACTCCGATTACAACCAATTGTAAACTTTTCAATAGGATTTAGATGAGAAATTCAGGAATCATCTTAATTTACTCTATATATTTTTGAAAATATGAAAAAATTATAATAATTTCAAAGATTATATAAAGAGACTTTCATTGGAGATCGAACCAATATTATGAATAAAAAGAATTACAAAATACAATAAATTAAGGATAGAATGACATGTTATACTCCTGATCATATCTCAATGTCAAATTAAAAAACAGAAATTTGATATTTAGTGAAATGTGCTACTACTAAATTAATTTTAGGAGATTACTAGAAAATTAAGTGGAACCGCATTGGAAGTTTGAAATAGGAGTATATCAAATTAAAGACTTGCTTTGAGCGTTATCTTGCATTTTATTGTTTTAATACCTGATAATTTATCCTTGGTACCCCTCAATTGATCTGACAGTGGATGATGACGTCGGCTAAAGCGATTACCGCAGCTTTTTTGTAGTTTGTATCAACAAAGTCAGACATGTACATGCTCAAAAGCACTGTTCACAAAACCGCTCCTTGAGGAACTCCACAAGTTTAAGGGACTGGATTCGAGAGGCAATCACCCACACGTACCCTCACTGTTCTGTCCTTCACGACGTGGTGCACAAGTCAAAAGACTGCGTGCAGTCCCACAAGATCATATCAGTTGCTGTGTTCCTGTTAATAACGAAGGTGGCTTCCATCTGTACATTCACAAGCGGATGTTCTGTACTCAGATGAGCCTGAAAACCTGCTTGCTCGTACGGAATGCTGGTCAGTTTTTTTTCTTAGCTCTCAAACTTATAAAAAATAGGATGTAGGAACAAATAAAGAAAATTATTTGGGATTGATGGGTGCCTTTCACTAAGGGGAGTCCCATTTGAAGGATGTATGAGAAGGATATCTAAAGGAGGTGGGATGCCTAAAGGAGGTGGGTGGGTTCGGGAAGGTAGTGAGAGTCTACCTATGGTGGAGCCTAGGGGTACTAGGCATTGGTTTGTAGTCGGCCAGGTCATACCCGGCCCCTCCCCTGAAGGGGGCTGCACTGTGTCGGCCTATCGGCCGGGAGATCGACCCACCCTGAGCCGGTAGAAGGGATCATTTTACTTCGGTTGAGTCGGCCGGGAGATCGACCTCGATCTCTCGGCTGGGTGTGGATCGTTCAGTCCCCGTCAGGGGGCTCGGGTTCTATGAGGTCCATCGGTCTCCAGGCTTCGGTGGTTCAGCAGTGCTTCCATCGGACGGGCATTGGTGGTGGTGGAAGGTCGGAGAATAGTGGGTTGTGGCTGTGTCGAAGTGAATCGAAAAATTTGATGTGTCGTCTCCGTGGATCTCGTCTGCCTTTATTCAGTCGAACGGGGTGTGTTTGAGGGAGGTGCGGAGAACTCTGTTCTGGAATTGCTGGAGCGTTTTTATAGTGTTAGGAGTTAGATACTTGAATAGTGGGGTCCCGTACATCAGCTTGAGGCGTACTAATAAAGCCGGCCTGTGAAGTAGGTGTCCTAGGATGTAGAACTTCTTCCTAACACTCTTTAACTTCTTGCTGAGATGTGTCGTGAACGACAAGTGTCTACCGAGGGTGATCCCAAGGTAGCATAGCTCACAGAGCACTCTTTGCCGTCTAAGACGAAGGTTTTAGGTAACTTCTTTCTTCCAGATTTATAACTAAATATAATTCCTTGCGTCTTGGCCAGGTTGACGGCATCGAGTTTCTCAGAAATGTGTTGACTGGCGCTCTCAGCAAATTTCAGGGCTCTGGTGGGATTTATGGTAGTGCTGTAGACACCTATGTCGTCTGCATACGCCGATACCTCGCAGTTGGGGTACGAGGCTCCTACGATGTGGGCGGTGTAGGATCAAAGTTAATCTGAGAAGTGAGCACAGTATAAGTACTTGGTGATGGTACCGAGGTTTAATCTGATATGAAGCAGTTATCGATGCCATCAAAATGGTAGAAAAGGAGTACAAGGGGCAAGCTGTCAAAAAAATAAATGTTCTAACCTTCTTAAAAATTTTCCCATTGCTTTGGTTTTTTTTTTGTTTTTGGACAATAACTAGTATTTTATCATTTAAATTCATTATGGCTATTGAGGGATCATATTGGCTGGCCACGGCTCACGACTTCATAATGATCCACCAGTATGTCCGCTATCATTTAGCAGTCAACTATTCACCTGTTCAGGCATCATCAAGGTCTACAATTTTGAAATAATATATAGATAATTACATTAAAGAAAAAAACAAAAAATTATAAGGTGATAAATTTATTGAATATAAATGAGCAATAGTTAAGCAGCAACTAGTAACTGGGTACTACTAGTTGATGAATTTGTTGTGTATAAACTTAGAAAATTTAAAAAAGAGATATACGTGTTTTTATATTAACAGACCATTTTTGTGCTGGGAGAGGTTACATGAAACAGCTGGGGAAGTAATATTAACCTATACCTATTTTAGTATAATAAAAAAAAAAAAAAAATATTGACTGTTAAGTGATATTGGATTAATAAATGAATTTTATGTTGAGAACGAAGTTGTTCATCAGCAAACCATAATGAAAATATATTATATTAAGTTAATAATTACTAGAACTACACAAACCATATATCAATGGAATCAGTATGAAAAATTAAAATGATGGTATTTGTCCAGAAATAAAAAAATTAATTACAATTACGAAGCAACGTCAAAATGACCCCACAATACATTTATCTCTCCCTAATCAGAAAGGATGTTGCAATCTTGCAAGAGAGGATTAAGGAATTTCCTGTTGTTTTTTACAGATATAAGACAAGATAGCACATATGAGGTACTCCTATCTATTGTATCCCCCACAGTAATAAATATCAATTAAGTTATACAGAAAAGAAAGTATGTTAAGTATGAAAAGAAAGTACTTTATATTAATTATATTTTACTTTTAGAAATATTCTTTAAGCATTTACGGATACAAGAGGTTTCATCAAAACGTAACGAGAATCTTTGTTTATCTTAAAAAGTTTTTATTTATTCATCGATAGCAATTTTGTCCCCTTCAAAGTAATTCCCCTGAGATATAATACACTTGTGCCAGCGCTTTTTCCAATCTTCGAAGCACTTTTCAATATTAGCTCCTTCAGCGGTTCTTCTTTTATCTCATCACTGGTGTCAAAACGTCGTTCTTTCAAGGTTTTTTTCAATTTCAGGAACAAAAGAAGTCGGAGGGAGCCAGTTCAAGAGAATACGGT
This sequence comes from Acanthosoma haemorrhoidale, assembly GCA_930367205.1. NCBI lineage: Eukaryota > Metazoa > Arthropoda > Insecta > Hemiptera > Acanthosomatidae > Acanthosoma > Acanthosoma haemorrhoidale. The sequence goes on along the minus strand of OV884014.1, from coordinate 77,490,739 downwards.
TGTTGAGGTAACACAACAGTGTTGTTTTTCGCTAAACAATTAGGAACAATCAGTGAGGTATGAGCGGGAGCGTAAGCGTGATGCAATTTCCACGAATTGTTTTGCCACAATTCCGGTCGTTTTCGTGGGATCGCTTCACTTAACCGGTGCATTACTTTCAAGTAATATACTTTATTGACCGTACAACCTTCTGGCACGACTGGAACTCAAAATGCACTGCGTCATTGAAATCGAAAAAAAAACCAGTGAGAAAAACCTTCACTTTTGATCGAACTTACGAATTTTTTCGGACTTGGCTCTTCAGGCCGCTTTCATTGCGCCTTGGTTTCCACGTCATACCTATGTTTCGTCATCTGGTATGATGCATTTAACAAACTCTTGATTGTTGGTACTTCGTTCAGCAATTCTATGGCGACATCCACGCAATGTTTGTTTTTTGGTCGAATTTCATTAATTTTTGCTGCCACATGTTTCATGCCCAAAACTTCGGGAAAAATTGCTTGGTACGATCCAAATGAGATATTAACTTGATCAGCAACCTCTCTAATAGTAATTCTGCGATCATCCAGAATCATTTTCTAAACTTCTTTAGAAATTGTCGTCGTTTATTGAAGTGTTAGGGCGCCCAGCGCAATAATCAACTTCACGGTCCTCTTTGAAACGTCCATACCACTCAAACTCTTGCTTTAGTCATGGTAGATTCACCATAACCCACTGTCAACATTTCAAAAATTTGTCTGCACTTTAAGTTACGATTAGACTGAACGTATGACGTAAAAATAGGGGGGGGGTAATAAGGCATGAGACAACTGATAGAAATTAACTGGCTTGATTCTACTTCATCTTGTATATATACAGTTTAGTTGTGAGGCTTACTCACTATCTAGGTCGTGTTGTTGTTTACCTTCTTAATAGGCTTAATGACAGTTAACTCCCTCCCTCCAGTTCCTTCGTAAGAGGGAACTTTCAGAGTAACAATTATAACAATACATTACAGGCAATAATGTTACCTGCACAGAACATAATCATGTGCGGAAGGTACATAATGATAATGAAAGAACTATAACAACAAAAACAAAATTACAGATACCTGCTCTGAGTACACAGAAACCGAATGATACAGTCGGTTGACAGTTGATTCAACGCATAATATTCACAACGAACAAAACTAAGGATTATATACAGAGGTGTAAAGAAAGAACATTTCCTCCTATATTTGCATAATAGACAAAAGGTACAGACAAAACAAAAAAAAGAGGTACATTATTGAACGAGCGTCGTGGCCGCAGTCCGGCCCGCAACGAGATACCAGTGGCGGAACGCGGAGTTCCTCGAGTTGGACGGTGCTCGTGAGAAAGGGGAATTCATGTCTTAAATAAATTATGTTCCCTGATAGCGATGACTAGGTACGGCCATTCATACAGCGCGGGTATGGTCCTGGCCGTCTGTAATCGTCTATATACGATGGTCCCCAGTATTGTAAACATAGATCAAGATTTTAGGTTTAGGATATTGTAAATAGTAGATAAGGTAAAATGTTAGGTTAAGTATTACTAGCTATAAGGGGGGGGGGTATATAGCTAGAAAGGAGTGTAAATAGTAGATTTTACTATTAACCACAACCTGTATTGTTGAGTAACACGAACTCCTCCAAATGCATCTGCGCATAGCAGAATGAGGAGAAATTTTCAAAGCTTCTTGTAATATTTTTCATTGTATAACTTCTAGGGGTTTAGAAAAAAAAAAAATAGTAGATATTAAGTAAGAGTGTTTTTGTTTCTTTTGGATTTATTATTTTGTGTTTGGTTTTTATTAATAAATGGCAAAAAAAGAATAACTCAAGGTGCAACAATCCCATTGCATCGGAATACGCGCACCACAGGCGACGTAACCCCATGAGCTCGCTTCACGGTCTTGTGGGGAAACCCCGTTTGAGGTTCAACTCAGGAAAGGTAAAAAAAAAAAAAGTTCGGCTGGTGGGGTCCTGTTTTCCTCCGGGTCTCTCCGAACTAATGGGGGACAATCTGAAAATTGTACACCGCTAATCATTCTTTCCACCTCGCCACCCTTGCGGAAGACTCCTTAAGGGTGCCTAGGTAGGATAGGGGTTATGGCCTGTGAATAATTCAAATCGCCTCCCATATACATAAGGGCGAAAATATTCGACAGCCTATACGACAAGCGGTCGAGTATATCCTCAATCATCGAAAGTTGATACCGCTCATCCTTCGTGGCCTCGTTGGGTTTGGGGTAATCGGCCACCACCCGGTATCGTTTCCCCCCGTCGTCCTACTCCCACTTTCTCTTCTCTACTAACCACAGCGGACTATTAAAAGGGGAATTACTGTGACGGATATTCCTCTGTTTCATGAGCTCCCTAAGCTGTTCACTGATGACTTCCTGCATTGCTTGCGGGTATCTCCTATCCTTAACATTGACCGGTTTCCGTTTTTAAAAAAATTCTATGTACCGTCTTCCCGGTAGTCACCGTCCTGATGAAAAAAGGTCCTCGTCGCCCACGAGTCGGTCCAATGCTTCCCGCATGCACTGTACCGCTCCGATCCGGATTTTTTCATCCCTCTCTTCGGTCGCAATTCTATATCGACGAGCCCCTATGGTAAAGCTCAATTTGTCCCCTTTTTTCTCAGTTTCAATCCCGCCTGTCGTAACACGTCGCACCCTACGATTATTTCATAATCCGACGTCAGTTCCTCCATTATGTGGATCGTAACCGTAATTCCGCATTTCGGTCATATTCAACAAGGTCTCACCCTTCGTTTGGAATTTTCCACTAACGGTGGAAACTACACAGTTACATTGTTATTGGCCCTCCTAATTGCCCAGTTCTTTCACCCCTCGTGTGCTAATTAGCGAGTGAGAACTCCCCGTGTCAATTAAGAATTTTCACTCTGACGTCCCCCACTTCACCCCGGGCAACCTTGATGACTCCTCACTGATGTAGCGTTTGTCGCTCCTCCTGCTGGTCCAGTCCTGATTATTAATTTCCATGGGTTCTGATCAAAATCATTGCTTCGGAATTGCGTCTAGGGCACTCTCTTACCACGTGCCCTTGCCGGCCACATTCGAAGCACCTCGTTAGCTTGCATTGAGCTGCTAGATGTCCTGTCCGGCTTCACTCATAACAACTGCGTTTGGGTGTTGGTTTCCTGTGCTGAGGTACTTGGTTTATTAGTTTTTCGGTACTCCTTGTTCTGCCGATTCGCTGAGGTGGGCTTCGCCTTCCCCTCCTTGGTGGTTTCACCTCAACCCATTCTGCATCAGGCTTCTTGAAGCGCTAATCATTTCGCTCATGCGCGTTGATTAGTTCATGAGCGTACTCTAGAATGTCCCTTTCTCTTCGGAAGTGAGCTTGGTTGATCGATGTAATGGTTTATTTGCACCTTCATTACACCTCTGAAGAATTCCAGCTGAGCTCCTCTGGGCTGTCCCAATGTCTCCATCAGACAGGTGTTTATCACCAGCATATTTTCCACGAATTTGCTATCCAACTAGCTCCTGCGTTCCTTGAGTAGGTAAAACATTTCTTCCTCTGAGTCCATCTCCCACCGCCAAATAACTTCTTCAGTGCGTCCCATGGCTGCCATAGGTGACCTTGTATCACATTCAGCACCCTCCTCGAGATGCGACCTATCATCAATGCTTCTAATAGACTCACACCTGACTCTGCTAGCATACCGGCCTCCTTCCAGGCTATGATCATCCCTTTAATTTGGTCGCCTCCCTAAATAAAATGGTCGAGGTCACGCCGGTGTAAGGTTCCACTTGACTTATAACTCTGTGTATGAACGAAGAATTTGGCGTTTGGATGTTTACCAGTTCCATCTGAGTCGACTCAGCTGCCTTCGTAAGTTGATATTCGAACTTTCACACTCCTCAATAGCCTTTGCCAGTTATTGCTCCAGTTTCGCCCCTTCTCCCCCATACTATGCTCTCTCCTCAATACGGAACAACTTATTACTCTATTCGCTTCCCGATACCGCTAATTGCTCAAGTCCGGTGACTGTATCTCAGGTATGTTTCGGCACCAGTTATGATTAGACTGTAACGGCCTTATTGATCGCTGAGGTTTCGTCCGTCCAGTGCTGACGAATGAACTTAACCTTAACGGATTAAGGTATTAACTGAAGCTTGTGTGTGTGAGATTGTGTTTGTTGTAGATAGTCAAGTGCCGAGTGTGGAGATAGAAGGACTTGAGAAAAATCTCTCTCTCAGTTTTTATAGTGTTGTATTTTGTTTCTGTTAAAACTAAATAAAGAAGTGTTCCTTAGCAGTGGATGTCAATATCGTTAAATTTTATTACCCTGAACCTAACCTAAAATACTACAGTACAAGACTGAACGCATGACGTAAGAATGGGGGGGGGGGGGGTTGAGGTAGTATAGAATGAGACAACTGACAGAACTTAACTGACTTTATTCTACTTCATCTTCTATATATAGTTTGGTTGTGAGACTCACTATCTAGGTCGTGTTGTTGTTTACATTCTTAATAGGCTTATTGACAATTAACTTATGTATAGCATAAGAATAGTTTTTATTATGTAATAAATTGATTTAAATATAGTGAGTTTTGATTTTTATAACTTGCTTTTTGTGATTAATAAAAATATAATATTCTTTTTTATGTTCCCTTGAATTTTTTTCAATTTATATATATATATATATATATATATATATATACACAACACCCTAATGTGATATTTTTTATTTTATGTAGATGTAGTAGTGATATTTTTTTGAAAAATTGAATTTCTGTTTAAAATAAATAGATAAAAAGAAATGCTGTATGAGAACCTGTATTTTAGGTATCACAGGTACAAACCAGGTATCAAAGGATTAATTGATCATAGAAAACTAAGTATTGCTAGTGAGGGTAGGGCGTGTTCAATAACAGAATTGAAAGAGTTGGAGCTAGACTTGAAAAAGTAGTTAGTCATTGCTTGAGCTTCAGAGCAGCTTGTCATAGACCAGCCTAACTGTTATAATAAGGTCAGTTTTCAGCTGAGTTAACTATTGAAATTTGCTCTCCAGAAAGATGAAAAAACAATATAATAACACAAGTTTGTGACATTGCCGACTACCCAACAGATGGAAGATAAATGGCGCCCCGAACTCGGACATAATTGAAGATTGATAACGTACGTAATTCATTGCTAAAAATTACTTTTATTTAGATCATATTTCTACAGAAATAATAATTAATTAGTACGAATGATAAGTACTTATAATAGAATACTGTTCATGTTTGTTTCTGCTGATTACCATTACAAGAGGAATAACGTAATTAATTATCGTCATGAGTGATCCAGAAAGGTTATTATTAGAGAGGGAGGATATGTTTGCTGCTGTGCATTCGATTTTTGAGAGGTCTAAAAAGTTAAGTGTCGATACCGTAATGGACTTTAAGCCGTTCTATGAACGGTTAAGTAAATATGAAGCACTGTTTGATGAAATACAGTCAAAGATTAGGGATTATAATGTGACGGTTCAACAACCAAAGGAAAAGATAAACACTTCTTCAGTACAGATCTCCTTTATGGAACTAATCGATACAGCTAAAGGTAATTATTATAAAGCGGTGCAAGCGAGCAGCCCTCCTGAGCTACAACCAGTCCTGGCTCATAAGGCGTGTCCACTTTGTTCCTCAGGAACTTGATCTTCCATTGTTCACGGGTAAATTGGAAGAATGGAGTGCTTTCTATTCTCTTTTTGACTCTATGGTTCACAGAGAAAATTCCTTATCTACCATAAGAAAATTCCATTACTTACGTAGTTGTTTACGTGAGGAGGCTTTATCTCTTGTTTCGGGATTTGCGCTAGATGAAAGGAATTACACTCTGGCTTACGAAACTCTTGTTTCACGATATCGAAATAGGAGACGTCTGGCCAGATTTTATATAAAGAAGGTAATGGACTTTGTTCCACTGAATAATTCATCGTCTACCAATTTGCAGACATTTTTATCGGAGCATGAAAATAACTTTTCTGCTCTATCGGCTCTTGGCATAGAGGACATGGGTGATTTTATTAAATTACACATGGCCCTCTCTAATTTAGATCCCGGCACCAGGAGAGCATTTGAAGAGCGATACAACTCCAAAGAAATTCCGTCATATCGAGAATTAATTGATTTTGTCACAGATCGGTGCAGAGTTTTCGAGATGATGGCTCATGAGGGCAGAGAACAAAACACAAGAGCTAAAGATAAATCGAGATCTCCGAACACCACTAGGCGCGGCAGCGGTTCAAATTGCAAACGATTATCTAGTATCTCACAAATAAAAATGAAGATTCATGCGATAGTAAGACAACAACCGATATTACCGAGAAAACTTCCTCGGAGGCACAAAAATTACAAATTAAGACTACAAAGCAGTTATATCGAACAGACCGGAAACTAAAGTGTTGGAATTGTGGGGGACCTCACGTTTATTCCCGATGCTCTCTACCACGAAAACAGTTTTGTTATCGCTGCGGAACCTCTGGGGTATCTATCGATACATGTCCTCGATGTCAGGAAAACTACCAAGGGGATCGGAAGTAAGGGTCATTCCCATTCCCATAATCTCAGTTGACCCAGTTAACATGTCACTTTCTACCGAACCAAATACCGTACCGTCACCACCGTCACATAAAATCTATAAGCAATTGTATGTGGCTGTGAAATTAGGGAAACGTGGCCAATGTGGTGAACGCACATACTTGGCTCTTTTTGACTCCGGCGCTACAATATCCTTGGTTGGGCCAGAAGGGGTGAAAATCTTTAGCCAATTGGGGTATGTCGCAGAGTCTGTACCGGAATCCGAGGTCTATGTCGCTGATGGAAGTAAACATGCAGTGAATCAGCGATATATTGTGCCGATTACCGTAGAAGAGAGAACTTTCCACACCAAATTCTATGTACTAGTCCCGCTTCCGTTTTCTTTTATTTTGGGGCTAGACTTTCTATCGAATTGTTATATGTGCACGTACTTCCAGGAAGAAACCTGGTGGTTTCACGATGACCCTAAACGTCGATATCGCTTTTGCCGTGAGATTGCATTGAAAGACGGTGAGACTCCAGGCCTATGCGGTATAAGCATGCTTTGTCCTTCGGAACGTAATGTTTTGGAAAGGGTCGTGAAGGAAGGTTTGGCTACCATTGAAAGTTCTCCAGGTTTAACAACCTGTATAAGTCATAAAATTGTTGTAAAAGATGCCCAACCTATCAAGCAACGATCCTACCACTACTCACCTAAAGTACTTGAGGCAATGTACAGCGAATTAGACCGAATGTTGGGGGAGAACTTGGTAGAGCCCTGTCAATCTCCATGGTCTTCACCAGTGGTCATGGTACGAAAAGGATCAGGCTACCGTTTTTGTATCGACTTTCGCAAAGTAAATCAAGTGACTTGTAAAGATTCGTATCCAATGCTCCACATGACATCTCTACTAGACGGACTTCGACAAGCAAGATATCTATCAAAATTTGACCTCAAGCAAGCATTTTTCCAAGTGCCACTTGCAGACGAAAATAGTAAAGAGATCACTGCCTTTACAGTACCAGGTAGAGGTTTATTTCGATTTAAAGTAATGCCATTTGGGCTAACCAATTCTCCCGCAACATTTCAAAGATTAGCAGATTCAATATTTGGACCCGAGCTTTACCCGTATGTGGTAGTGTTCCTGGATGATATCTTAGTATGTACTCCAACGTTGAAGTTACATCTGGATATGCTCAAAGAAGTGTTCCGAAGACTTCATGATTCAGGCTTGCGTGTCAACCCGGAGAAATGTGACTTTGGATGCACAGAAGTTAGATATTTGGGATATCTAATAAATAGGAATGGCATGAGTGTTGACCCTGACAAGGTTAACGCTGTTACATCGATTCCACCTCCAGACAATGTAGCGCAGCTTAGACGGTTCCTTGGAATGGCTGGCTGGTACCGGCGATTCATAAAGGATTTTTCCACAGTCGTATCCCCGCTTACATCATTGCTCAAACGGAAAACTAATTGGGTTTGGTCTGGAGAACAAGACAAATCTTTCAATACTCTGAAGACTGCTTTGACTGAAGCCCCAATACTAGCTAGACCTGATTTTGAGCAACCTTTTCAATTACAAACGGACGCCAGTGAAACAGGTCTTGGAGCTGTATTAACTCAAATACAAGATGACGAAGAAAGAGTAATCGCCTTTTGTTCTCGTACATTGAATGCCGCCGAAAGAAATTATTCCGTTACCGAAAATGAATGTCTTGCGGTATTATTTGGGATAGAGAAGAATCGCCCACTATTTGGAAGGATACCCACTTACTGTCATTACCGACCACGCTAGTCTCAAGTGGCTGTTGAATCTGAAAAACCCCTCAGGACATTTGGCCAGATGGGCTCTTAGATTACAACCATACGAACTTAAAATCGAATATCGCAAAGGGAAATTTAACACCGTAGCAGACGCGTTATCACGCATAAATGCACTTTCCGTTTTATCAAACCCAGTTACTATTACATCTATCGAAACGTCTTTCGGGGACATACCGCCATCTGGTGATGCATGGTATGATCAGAAACGCTATCGAGTCCACCAGAACCCAGAAAATCACCCTAAATGGAGTATAAAAGAGGGACAGTTATTATACCATCGGAAGAACCCATTAAAAGAAGACCTGGAAGACCCCAGTGAAGAGTGGAAAGTTGTCGTACCGCAACACCTTCGACAACAAATATTACATGATAATCATGATCATCCACAATCGGGACACTTAGGAATAGAGAAAACGATGGCCAGGATTAACCGGCTGTATTATTGGCCAGGAATGCATAACGATATTAGCAAATACGTGACGCAATGTGAAACATGCCAAAAGGTAAAACCCAACAATGGACCACCTCATGGATTGATGTACCCTCGTTACAACAAGCAACCATGGGAATTAGTATCGGTGGATATCATGGGTCCCTACCCACGAAGCTCTAAAGGCAACGTATACCTACTTGTCTTCATGGATGTATTTAACAGATGGGTGGAGTTATGCCCAATACGAAAAGCTACTTCCCAAAATATCGTCTCAAAACTGAAGTCACGTATACTAAATAGGTACGGAGCTCCGGCCAGATTACTTACAGACAATGCGAAGAATTTCGTAAGCCGGGTGGTTAGTGATCTGGCGGAGAAATATAGAATCAAGAGAGAAACTACCCCTCTTTATCACTCACAAGCAAACCCCACTGAACGAGCAAACAGTTAATAGTTACATACCTAGGTAAGAAACACCAACGCTGGGACGAGCAAATGGGAGAAATTCAATTTGCCCTTAATACATCTCTCCATAGTTCAACTAAGTTCAGCCCAGCATTCTTGAATTTTGGAAGGGAGCTGAAGCCTCGGCATGATGTTCCCAAGATCGAGACATTGGAGGTACGGGAAGAGGAGCGCTCATCATGGGCCGAAAAGATGACACGACTACCAGAAATACACCATGTAGCCGAGGAAAACTCCCTAAAGGCGAGTATGGAGCAGACCCGTCGATACAACTTCAGACGCAGGAATGAACGCTTCACTCCAGGAGACCTGGTTCTCAGGAAAGCGTTCCAGCTCTCTTCAGCAGTGAACAGGGTTGCAGCCAAACTGTACCCCAAGTATGAGGGTCCCTACACTGTCATATCTGTTACTCCCGGGGGCTCTTGCAAGCTGAAGAATCAGAATGGGAGTCTCGCAGGTTTTTGGCATCCTTCGAAGCTGAAATTGTTTCGTTCACTGAGATGGACTTACCCGCTGGAGGGGACTGTGTAACGGCCTTATTGATCGCTGAGGTTTCGTCCGTCCAGTGCTGACGAATGAACTTAACCTTAACGGATTAAGGTATTAACTGAAGCTTGTGTGTGTGAGATTGTGTTTGTTGTAGATAGTCAAGTGCCGAGTGTGGAGATAGAAGGACTTGAGAAAAATCTCTCTCTCAGTTTTTATTGTGTTGTATTTTGTTTCTGTTAAAACTAAATAAAGAAGTGTTCCTTAGCAGTGGATGTCAATATCGTTAAATTTTATTACCCTGAACCTAACCTAAAATACTACAGTACAAGACTGAACGCATGACGTAAGAATGGGGGGGGGGGGTTGAGGTAGTATAGAATGAGACAACTGACAGAACTTAACTGACTTTATTCTACTTCATCTTCTATATATAGTTTGGTTGTGAGACTCACTATCTAGGTCGTGTTGTTGTTTACATTCTTAATAGGCTTATTGACAATTAACTTATGTATAGCATAAGAATAGTTTTTATTATGTAATAAATTGATTTAAATATAGTGAGTTTTGATTTTTATAACTTGCTTTTTGTGATTAATAAAAATATAATATTCTTTTTTATGTTCCCTTGAATTTTTTTCAATTTATATATATATATATATACACAACACCCTAATGTGATATTTTTTATTTTATGTAGATGTAGTAGTGATATTTTTTTGAAAAATTGAATTTCTGTTTAAAATAAATAGATAAAAAGAAATGCTGTATGAGAACCTGTATTTTAGGTATCACAGGTACAAACCAGGTATCAAAGGGATTAATTGATCATAGAAAACTAAGTATTGCTAGTGAGGGTAGGGCGTGTTCAATAACAGAATTGAAAGAGTTGGAGCTAGACTTGAAAAAGTAGTTAGTCATTGCTTGACCTTCAGAGCAGCTTGTCATAGACCAGCCTAACTGTTATAATACAGTCAGTTTTCAGCTGAGTTAACTATTGAAATTTGCTCTCCAGAAAGATGAAAAAACAATATAATAACACAAGTTTGTGACATTGCCGACTACCCAACAGATGGAAGATTGCCTTTATTAAATTAGTTCACAAGAAGGAAAAATCTAAAACTGATACAGCAATCCATTGGTGACCAACCCACCTTCTAAATTCACTATCAAAAACTACATCATTAAAAAAATAATCCTGGAAATTTTCTTTTAATTTGTAACTGAAAATAAATGCTGCCCTCACATCAATTAAATTTCAGCAACTGGAGTCACCAAAAGCCTCTGGACTTCATGGTTTTGAGGCTAAGGCATATACAAGCTGCTGTTTCTTGCATTTGACTTAGTATGGGATGGAAAGTATGGAATAACCTTTTATTCCATTCACCATTCTAGTGCACTCAAAATGTGAAAAATACGGCCATACCCATAGACAAATTATTATCAACATGCACTAATATGGAGTGCCAGTATGGAAACTCGGTGAAATCTGTTGAAATATTGTAAGTTTATATGAAAGAGCTAGCTAATGGTATAGCACTATAGCATACATAGTACCACTATACTAAGAAAAGTGAAACAAAAATTTTTTTCCTAAGAAGATTTTGAACTGCACAAATTAATGAAGAAATCCCTTTTACATAATGTTTAGGACCACACATGAACACAACATTCAACTTTTTTATTTAAATATATTTCATTGTATTGTTCCTGGTTAATACAGGAATAATTCATACATATATATGTACAGATACAAAGAACAAAAAGTTTTCATTATTCCTCGACTAGCAAAATGTTAAACTTCAACAAACACAAAAACAATTGACCTAACTTATACCTTAAAATGGTTTATACAACTTTTCCCATTCATTAACCATAAGTATTTTTTTCTAGCTAAATACACCACCTTATTATGCAACACAGACCATTGCTCTCTTGCTTGTTTGGATTAATGCCAGTCAGCTTCTAGTTATAACAATCAAAATATTTGAGAACAAAGTACTACTAGTCTTGACATCAAGAACAAAATGGTTTATCAAAAATTGTGAAATAAGCCATAAATTGAAAATTCCAACAATCAAGAAATATTTATACTCATGAAAGCCTTGAAATAAAGGCTCTTGGTTCGGGTTAGCTCATAATAAATGGAAGACCAAGCCAGGGTGTGGACTAGTTCAGACAACAACATAAACAAATGTACATATGTATTAAATAATTAAAATGCTTACAGAAAATGAAAAGAAAATTTATTTCTGTATTTAACTAATAATTATAATTATATAACAGAAAATATAGAATATTTTTTTAAAGATTTTCCTGGAAGTATAGGAAAAATGACAATTATAAATTATCTTAACATATACATTTACACTTTTTATAGTTACAATTCAATTAATATACTAAAGATTTGTGTGAAGAAACAATATATGCTATATAATAAAATATATAATATTTTAAACAAATATTTTACTTACAAAATATACAAAATTTACACTTGTTATAAGAAACACGTCTAGATTACTTTGAGCATGATTGCTAAATTCTCTTTCGCAGATTTCGCAAATGCAGCAAATGTTGTCGTGGCCTAACTTCATGTTTTTTAAACCCACAAAATTTTGGAAGATAGCATTTATGATATGGTGAAAAAAAATATGATCTTTCCACTTCATCGCGTTTTAATAAGATGTGACACTGTTTCATGTCAAGTTCCATATCTTGTTTACTGTCCTTGGAACCTAAAAAGTACATTCTAAAGTTATCACTTCGTAATTTTTTCCTAGAATTTGGAGATTCATCATCAGAAACTGAAACAGATAATGTTCGTTTTAAGCTTTTTTTCCTGATTTCTTCAACATTTTTTATTTTATTATCATTATTTACGGATAGCACATTATTGGAACTGCTGCAGTTTGACACCACTGAATTAGCAATAGCAACATACTGCATGTGGCTTTTGGTCACATCAGGAGAACTTGATGTGTCAGCAGACCCTACTGCTTTTGATGGACTATTGCATATACCACTCCTACAGCCCACTGGTGAAGATTGCCTTTCAATGATGACACCAGAATCCTCATCCATAAAGGATGAATTTGTTTTATTAGAAATACTGCCATTATTTTTTTCTGAATGCAATAAGTTAGCATCAATCAAAGAAACTCCATCGATTTCTCCAATTTTATTATTTGTCTGAAAATCTTGATTAACTGACATGGAATCTAAAGCATTTTCTTTGCCTACTTCTGGTTGATCAACCTCTCTTTCTAATAATTCTTGATCAGGAATACAATTTTGAGAAATTATTTCTGTCAAAACTTTTTCACTATTGTTGACACTTTCAGATGTTTGTGATGAACTGCTTAATCCAGGTATGGAATTGTTCCCCATCCAGCCACCATACAAAGATGACATATTTAGAGCTTTTGAATGGGGTTGGTGCAGTGCTTTATAACATTTTTTAGCACTACATGGTAGTTGTACAACTTGAGATTTTACATTAAAAGCTAATTGTTTGTTCTTAATTACACTGTCTAAATTATTAGATTTTGAGCTGTCAGCAGATGATTCAACTGAATGAGAATTCTTGGAACTAATGTAGTTGCGATGCAGTAAGATGGATTTTTTGTCAGTTGTTATCACTTTAGGCAATCTTATTAATTTGTTTTGTGCGATGGTTACTGTATTTTCCTTTACCAATTTGCGATCTATAACTAAAGGTGAAGGAATTAGTGTTTTCCTATTACTTGGATGTTTTCCATCTCTAGAAATAACATTAGTTTGAGTAAAACTATTTCCAGGGGACTTTGATAGTTTTACATGTTCTACAATGGAATGATTTGTTTGGTTGGTCTTACAATAATTGTGTAAATTTTGAGATGTAATAGGGTTTCCGGTATTGTTGGAAGTTAAATCTGTATAGGTCATTCCCTCATTTAAGGGTGCATTGTTATTCATAGAAATAGAGCCTTCATTAGACAATCCAACATTCGAAACAGACCTATTACTGATTCCAATCACACGATTAGACTCTTTGTATAATCCATCACTATTGATTTCAGGGACTTTGCGAACACGTAAAGGGCATTTCATTACATTAACCAGGCTCTTGACATTAATGTTTTCATTTTCATGTGTCGTAGAACCATTAGTCCCTTCATTACTTTTAACAATATCTTCAACACTTACTGAATCGATTGTGGACTTATCTGAGAGTGACTTAAATAGCTTTGTTTTAATATTGTCAGGTTTAAAATCTAAATTATAATTCACTTTTGATTTGTCAAGATCTGAAAAAAGGCAAGTCATTGACTCAGGTTTTAACATTAAAAGTAATTCACATATTTCTTTATGATTACTGTGACAGTGATAATGGAAATGGTAAGAATTTCCCTTCCGCTCATTTTTTGGGAAAATTGTTGAATTTTCATTAGTTTTGTCATGGCGGGTGATGTGTATACTGATGTTCTCACTTTCATGTCCCCTAAAATTAATACAAAAAATAATTATGATAAATTATCTAAATGTTATAAATATTAAAATAAAAAAAATTGCAGCAGAGTACAATATGAATATTAAAGAGTGTTATAACCCATAAACTTCATTGACTAACCTTTTTTTAATATAGGCTTTGTCGATAAATATTCTTGATTCGCTAGCATCACAAGTGAAAAAAGAACCATATCCAAGAATCAGCATTATCTGCATAGAGTTATAACAGATATATACTTTTTCCTGAAAATAAAAACAATACAGATTAAGTAACTAGTTCAAATTTCTTATTGAAATAGTTGATGGCATAATTGATACATTATGATTGCAACAGCTGCTTTCCGAAAAATGTTCGAACCAATCATAGTTTACATCTGTATGTGGGCATCATTAGTGGCTCACGGATATTTTACATCATTGATAAACAAGCCTTTTATTTTAAATTGTAGAATAAATTGCTGTTGGAGAGTCAGCAAGCTTTGGTTACTGAGGTAGTGTCTAAAACATTGCTGTCAGTTTTACTAATTTTTTATGAGAACAATTTTTGTGAAAGTGACTGATTATTATTATAATACATCATTTTCATCATGGAGAAGGATGCTGAAAACTAGGATTTCACCAACACCTAGGAGAAAAAACTTGAAAACCACCAATCTTAACAGAGACAATAGTCACGAATATAAGGAAGAGAGATAAATCAAAGGTTTTCAGGTATTCAAGGTGAACTGATATGTGACAATATCAGTATTCCTGGCAATGCCTCATCATGCAGCAATACTAGGAATATTTCAGATACAGAGGATGGGCCACCACCTAAGAAAAACCGATTGTTGCGTCAACCTCTTAATTACCAATAATTAGAAGTTCCCCTCTTCTCGGTCTAGAAAATATTTACTTATGTTTCCATATTGTAATAATAAACTCAAGGTGTCAGTAGGAGAGAGAGAAGTAGCTGGTGGGGAAAACTGCCGCAGGTGGGGGGACCCCCCACCACGGCTGGCCTGCCTATATAACCGCCCTATCTTAGGGCAGTTGCGAGAACGTACAGAGCCTGCACTTGGAACACTGCTCTCTCTCTCTGCAATGGCGCTTGCTGCTCTACTCAAACCATGGCCTTCTTATTCAATTACCTCTGCTGCATCTCTCTCTCCTAGCCTTGCTATGTTTTAGTCTGGTGTTGTCAGACCCCACACCTTCCTAGTACGATTCTCTGCCTTTGTCTCGCTAAAACTAGCACCTCCTTGGAAGATCTCTCCCACGCGGACAACGGTTGCCGTGGCCCTACAAACTTTACCTAGTAGCGTCTACCTCTCTCCAGTTCACACTCGCCTTTGGGTCCGGACGGTTTTCACCTACCCTTAGATACCGAGTGTGAATTCGTGGTCATTCCAAGACCACATAAACTACCTATAAACCTACCATGTGTTCCTCTTCTCCTGAACAGTGCTTTGTCGGGGCACACCTACTAAGATCTTAATCTTATAGAGTCAGATCAAAACGAATTAAGATGCCCGCCGACTAGGCCACCAGCAAGGGTGAAAGACCACAGGTCCACCCACTATTATCCCCAAGGTGGGGAGAGGACGCACGCCGCGGCCTAGGGTCGCTACAACCTCTAGCCGCTGTCCGGCGAGTGCCAAGAAAGAGATAAAATGGGTGGACCTGTGGTCTTTCACCCTTGCTCTGGTGGCCTAGTCGGTGGGCAGCTTTATTCATTCGTATTGATCTGACTCCAGAAGATCTCAGAAGGTGTGCCCCAACAAAGCACTATGTTCAGGAGAAGAGGAACAGGGTAGGTTTTATAAGCAGTTTATGTAGTCTTGGAATGACCACGAATTCACACTCAGTATCTAAGGGTAGGTGAAAACCGTCCCAAAGGCAAGTGTGAACCGGAGAGAGGCAGACTGGATTGCCGTGGGAGACACTACTAGGCAAAGTTTGTAGGGCCACGCCAACTGTCGTCCGTGAGGGAGAGGTCTCTCCCAAGGAGGTGCTAGTTTTAGTGAGACGAAGTTAGAGAATCCCACTAGGAAGGTGTGGGGTCTGACAACGCCGGACTAAACCATAGCGAGGTTAGGAAAGAGAGATGCCGAGGGAGTTGAATAAGAAAGCCAGGATTCGAGTAGAGCAGCAAGCACCAGTGCAGAAAGAGAGAGCAGTGTTCTGTAGGTGCCAGTTCTGAGAGTATGTCAAATACCTCAAACCATGGCATACCCCGTTCGGGAAAAGTCTTCGGAGGCAGTGTTAGGGAGGGCTGAGAAGGTGGTTCTAATTTTACGGCGTCTCCGATCGGATATTGTCGGACGGTGGGAGGGAGTTTGATAATGCCGATGTGAGAGAGAAAATGAGAGCTCTGGACATAATATGGCATCCAAAGAGTTCAATACTCTTTATGGGGGAATTGAGCGTCTCCACAGCACCTTGGGAGATCATATCCGTGGTGTTTACCATGCTGACAAAGGGTTGGAGCCGGCAGAGGCAATGCCTAAGGTGGTGATAGCGTATAATCACTCTGTTCACATGACCACAGGGTTCTCACCCTTTGAAATCCTTTTGAGTCTTCGTGGCCATCGCCGAGACACTAGTATAACAGTGGTGGGAGATGAGATGTCAGCACAGCTCACCAACAACCGCGTGGAGTTGGGGAAACTGTGAGGGAAAGTCTACACGAAAATTACAGCCGAAAAGACTAGGAGGGTGGTCATCTCCCTGAGCATTCTCCCATGCTGATGTCAAACCGATAGAAGGGTGCGCCACGATAGGCACCATCGTGTATCGAAGGATCGGCTCCAATCGGACTAAAGAATTGTCCTGTTATGAGGGACCCTTCAGGGTGATTGCGATTCGCGAACAAAATTTAGTGACCATCCAAAGTATCCATGAACCCGGGAAGCGTAGGACTGTAATGAATAATAAACAATTGCTAGATGTTGAGCAGTTAAAGCTTCCGCTGGGGAAGCCTGCCGAATAGTAGTTTAGCTCTAGTATCCTCGCCTCTCGTTTTGTACCAAAATTGATAAAGTTATATTCTGTTTCTATGATTGTAAGACAGTGTTATACTGCTCTTATTATGTCAGTACTGTATATAATTAGCATAAGTGTTAAGTTTGAGTTCTGACGGATGGTAAGGAACTGGCAGGGGGGAATTAAAGCCAGAGGTAAGTTTAAGTTGAAAACTAATACAATCATGGGATGTAAACAACCCATGACCTTATGTATGTCGGATTACAAAAGGCAATAAAGCAGTCTTTTACAGAAGATTGAGAGTGTCGTTCATTTCCCTCTTTTCTTTTTAATAAAACTTATCTGCCAACGATTAACTTATATATATATATATATATGTATTGTAATGTTATTTTTGAGGAGTAATTTGAGAGATGGATTATTTTATTATATAAAATATTAAATAATATAAAATAAATTATAAAAAGTTTGAATACAAACAAGCGAATGTAACAGCAGGAAGTATGTTATATGTTATAAAGCATTACTCGTCAGATTGGCAGAATCTACATGAGGCCATGGAAGCCGCATTATAGATGGAGTGTCGGGATCAACAAACAAACACTACTTGGGCTGGAGCAAGACGGAAAAATTGTGAGCTTAAAAACAGGATATGTCTTATTTCTATTTATTTTATGTTAAATGTTTGATTGTCACGTACCCTCCTGAGATTAATTTTTTGTATATTAGTAAATTGGCAAAACACTACAAAATAGGTACCCAATGTGGGACTTTTTCATATTTTTTTTTATACAGATATAAGAATATATTACAATATACACACTAGAATTACTAGAAAAATCAATCAAAACTCACTTGACAATATTATTCCAACGCACCAGTTACATTATCTTCACAACATTATAAAATCATTTTTGTTCAAAAGACCATTTCACGCCTGGGAAAATGCAACATTTAGCACAGCAAGAAGAATAACCAATGCAGGTGTGCCTCAAGGAACTATACTAACTCCTCTACTTCATAATTTATTCTGTAATGACCTTTCCATACCTATCAATGATTGCCGATGAACCTATCCAGCAGAAACTAAAGCCAAGGATGTAGCAAGAACTTTTGTCTTTGAGCTGGCTCTTCAAGGACAAATGGAATTTTTTTCAATTAGAGCACCCATGATGGATGAGGGCCCTTGTAGTATAGTAGAAACAAAGAGTTTCCGAGCATAAAATAAAGAAAGTCATCCTCTCTACTCTCACTGAAGTTTGGGATCAACACCCTCCACAACCAAGCCTATCTTGCTATACACTCTCCATAACATAATTAAGTTTATCTGAATACATACTATATAAAAAATATCCAATTAATTTGTACAATAAAGTAATAATTAAACTAAAATTTTGACTGAATTAAGAAATATACCTGTAATTTGGAAGCAATTTCAGCTAAAAGAGGGCACGTATTTACTCGATCAGCATAAAGGTAAATTTGTTTCATTGGTTCTGATCTGTAAAAAAATATATTAAAAATTTAATTTAGTTTTAATAGAAATAAAACTTTTCTTCCAACCATGTTTTGTTTTTCTAGGAAAGTAATATCAACAGCTCAAAGTTTTTTATAAAATAAATCTATACATAATTATTTTATAAATCAACAACCAGCACAAACATATAATACATTTGTGATGATATATTATTTTGACTGTAAAGTAACTGCGTTTTTAGTGTTTATTTTGTAACTGAGATCACCTCAAGCCAGATTACAAATTATAGTTGGCTAGTGATAGTTGATCGGTCAGCCCATTATGTATGCATAGTCCATACAGTTCAATTTGCTCCACCCTGAGACTACTCTGTTGCACCTCTGTGCCATCTCCTGAACCTTATCCTCATTAAGGTTATATAGATTATGTTAGTATTATATAATTTGCATAAGGTATCATTTTATTTTAATTCAAAAATATAAATTTAGTTCTAGAAATACTTTTTTTTATATTTGAGATTATTTTAACACTTGATTCCACTGAGTATTTCACTAGGACATTGGTAGCAGAGCATGGTAGATCAAATCATCATAGGTTTTCAATCGAAGGATTCATTGTAATTGGTAATTGAACTATTGCACACAGGATCATTTTTAAAGAAGTAATGTGGATATTTGTAATAGGCTTAGTGAGTGTTTAAGGAGTTACCCTATTGATGAATATTATATTCCCTAATTAGAAAGTGTATTAGATGATGTTAAGGAACAACAAAGGGAAACTAGAGCAAGGGAGCATGATTCATTTATGTCAAGACAAATTAAAATAATGGAGGACACTGTAGACAGCACATGAGAAATGAATAATAATTTTGATAAATATATGAAGCAAGGGTTAAAAATAATTTGGAGCGGAAAAATAACTTGGAATTAAATTTAGAGGGGACCAATAGAATTGTAATGACAAGAAATTGTAACATTTTTGAATTTAATTTAAGGAAGAGAATAAAAATAAGATTAATTTAGAAATTGATTAAATTATTCACTGAACGTGAGTCACTGATAATTAATACGAACACGGACATAAACAGATTCGAGCAAATATTTAAGAAGTTGTGGAAAATGGTGTACCCAGAACATTGGGTAACATAGATGAGTCAGAAATATTACAAATACATGATGAAATAGAATTAGAGACTAAGAGTAGGGATACTACAAAAGAGAGACTCAAAAATTATGATATGGCTATGATGAGAACTAAAGCATAATCAGCTTCAAAAAGTAAGTATGACAAAACTAATTTAAATATCATGGATAAAGGTATATATGAAGTAAGAGAAAATATTTGATAGCGTTTTTTAAATAGAAGGAAAGGGGGGTTTTTTGGATTTATCATAAATCCCGAACTGGTGAGATATTCGAAAATGCTACTGGAAAAAACAATACTAAGAAAAAACTCTTCCATTCTTATGACTAGTGAATTTAGACCCCTCCAGCATCGATATCGGTCTGGCCGATTGATTCCTCAATCAATTCACATCATCCTCCTCGTCATAATGCAGCTTTAGTATATTATTTTTGATTTATCTAGTTTATTTATGAATGCCAATTTTTATTTTCTAATAATTTAAAAAGTAAAATTACAACAAAATGGCACCTAAATTGGAACCTTATCTTAAATGATAGTTAATAGATTGAGGATTAGTACCTCCATTTGTAATAACAAGCTCTTCTTTGAAAAGTAGGAATTTGTCATTGTTTAAGAAAATAGATCTCAAAAATTTACCCGTAGTAAGCTTGATAAATAGTGATATTTTAGAAAATTTGATTGTTTTAGTTATATCATGTATGTAAAATAGAGGACAGAACAAATCTTAGTGGAATCAGGGAAATGGATTGGTTGGAAATATCATGTGAGAGGATTAATAATGAAAATTTAAATCAAAATGTATGGCAGTAACTGAACAAATCTTATATATGAAAAGAGAAGGGATTCGATTCAGAAGAAATAACAAACGAAAGCTATAGAAAGTTAAAAGAACTTGTAAAAGAAAATATTTAACAATTAGATACATTAAAAAAGATACTAATGAAAAATTAGATGATTTTGGAGAAGATAATTACACAAAATTAAATGCCAAAAATAATAGAAAGCAAATAAACAGAAAATTAAATACATATTAAAATGATTTATGAGGCCATGACAAAATACTGTGACATTTATCAGATGAATTAGACATAAAACAATTTAAGAGGCCACTTTGGATCTACATTACTTGGCTCGGTTTTCAGACATTCGTGTTTTGTTTAATCATCAGTAACTTGGTAGTTAGTGATGGAGAAACATGTCAGTTTTACTTGGAGATAGAGGTGTTTAATTGTAATACTGTAGACTCAATAGAATATAGTTGTTATTCAGACAGGCCCAAGAGAGGACAGTTCAATTTAGAACTAAAAAGAGTAAAGATTTTGGAGGAAAATGGAGTGTAATATAATTGAGATCATGATTAAAAATGTATGTTAATGTTTGCAGAGACTAAATTTGAAGTAATTGGTTTTTATTGAGCTATCAATAATATTTGAGTATTACCATCTACAGTAAGTGTAAGATAATCAGTGAAGATAATAATGGTTCCAAGACTATCAGTGATCTGGAGAATGCAATATGCACCATTATTGACCAAAAAAGACAGCCAGATAAGACAATATTAAATACATTCAATCTATTTCATAATCTAAAATTGAGAATACCGAACCAACCTGAGATATAAGTGTTAACAACTCTCTTCACATTTATTTTGTTTTGAATATGTTGTGACCATGCTGCAGTAGGATTGGGTATATGGGTGAAATACTCCGGACATGCCAGGGGCCAAAATACTACTGCCCTCAGGAAGGATTATCAGTATGGCTCACATTTCCATTTCTTTCTCAACTCATTAGTTCTACAGACTTGATAACTCAACTCCTCTCAGGACAGAATTCGGTTAGGCAGTCGAGGGGGGAACACTTTAGGATTAAGTTAGTAAGTAAGTTTAGTTTTAAGTCCTTTATGCAGTCCAAAAATGAGCCCCATCACCAAGTCCCCATTAACTTTATCATCCATTTTTTAGCAATAAAAAGAAGATGTTAGTTTTATAATAACTGCTTAAATGTATAGATGCAGTACAAGGCAGTATTCACAGCTGAATTTATATTATTATTATATATATTTCATTTTTAAAAAGTATTTAAATAGGGGTAAGGGGGAGAAAAAAAAAAGACAGCATTCGGTTAAGCCGGTATCTCCCTTGGAGAGACAAAGTCGAATATGAAACTTGCTCAATACAACCTCAAAATTACTAAAAAAATCAATCAAAACTCACTTGACAATATTATTCTAACACACCAGTTACATTATCTTCCCAACATTATAAAATCATTTTTGTTTAAAAGACCATTTCACGTCTGGGAAAATACAACATTTAGCACAGCAAGAAGAATAACCAATGCAGGTGTGCCTCAAGGAACTATACTGAATCCTCAACTCCATAATTTATTCTGTAATAAAATGTGTAAGTCACAGTAGCAGCTTATGGACAGAAATGTTAGGCGTACAACTTTTTTATTTCACATATTGATGGACATTATTTTTAAGAATCTTTTTTATTTTAACTGGTAGGTCATTATATTATTATTTTTATTCTTCAGTACTTTAGGACTTTTTTTATTTCTGACTAGTGGGTCACTAGTTTCTTTTCCTTATTATATAACAGATTCTGAATGGATTATTGAGAATTTGGAGCATTTAATTTAAGAACCCCATACATACAACAGTCCACAATAATTTTTCATCATTCTGGCCCAGTTTGACCACTATGTGTTTTTGTTTACTATCAATTTATTATCCTCTTCATTATCATTTTGGTCCTCCATAATCCATACAAGGCAGGATGACATAATCATTTATATTTTCTCCTTCCATTATCAGTTTATATTTTGTTACTATTGTATGTATCATATCATAAAAACTAGGAATATTATTTATACTCAAGTAGTATAAAGAATATTCCTAGTTTTTCTTTTATTTTTAAAGCTTTTTCATTCTGGCCCTATCTGGGTCATGTGTTTTTATTGTTTACTATTAACCTAAAATCATTTTCATCAACAATAAGCTTTTAATTATATAATTAATAACTAAATTTTGTCAAACCTAGATATTATTATTTTTCTTAAATTCATGTCCCATTTTAGATCAAAAAAATTTTAAACAAAAGAAAAAATGAACATGCTAAGTTTTAACACTGATACAAGTTACAAGCTAACTTATAAAGGAAACAAATATATATATTCTTTATTTGACTCAAAGTTTACAACACAATTACTACCTAGGAGGCACAAATGGAGACCACGGATTGCTAATATAGGTAAAATACCAATGTTACTAACATAAATGGAAATGGGGCGAGCATCAGACTGGATAAGTTAAATAATTTAGATTCTATTTTAGAAAATATTAAATTACAAACCAAATTGGAGTTTTATAAAGATTATCCTTTCCAATTTTTAGAGAAATTAAAAAATAGTACAAGAACAACGACTTCTCAGTATAAAGTTAAAGAGCTGATTTCTAGGAAATTGACAAAGATAGCCCCCCTTTGGACCACCTCCAATCATTATTTTAAGTACTAACATTAAAAATAAGAACAATTTCACTGAATGGAATGTATTAGGAAATTGTGAGTGTGAATAAAAAGAATATCTTAACTAGAAAAAATATTCTTAATGGAAATATTAAAAATATTCTTATGAGATCCCTATTGAATACTTTTGAAATTACCATATGGTTAATTACATCATTTTAGATGTAATATAACTGATATGTTGATGAACAGGCTTTATGTTCCATGTCCTCCCGACATTTTGGCTTGGATGTATATAACATATGAATCAATGGAAATTTTTTTTGAATTTTATATTTTCAGTTTATTTACAAAAACTTTCTAAAATAATGACCTTAAGTCAAGCAACTCAATAGATGAGTACATAATGAGACATGAACACATATGTGTAGAAGGTAAAATGACATGTGAATGTATCCATGTATGTATGTACCTCAAAGAAATTTTAAACATGACCATCTAGTAGCCATTATAGATATGGTTCCATAAAAGAAAGGTGATCCATTGTGTAATAGAGTAGAGATTAGAGAGGGAACTGGGAATGCAATGTTCACTAGGAACCAAAGTCATCCCAACAAAGACACCACAGATCAGAGGCATACAACAAGAAGGTGATGTGATGAAGAGGCGCAATTACATGGTAGCTCAAATAAAGAGGACTATCGTGCTATATCACCTGAACCTACCAGATGAAAAGCTAGTATTGTTCGTTATCAAACATTAACATAATTCTACTTGGGAACAAACACAGTAGGCTTACCATAGAAATATCAACAAGACATTACATTTAGTACCTTAGCTTTGCACACTTCTAAATTTTTCTTTTCTGTAATGTTACCTTTATATTTTCTGATATTGTAAATATTTCTTCTTTAAATAGATTCAAAGTGTAAATATACTGCTTGCTGCTTTATTGCTTCATCCAGTCTTTCACTCCTTGAATAGCATGAATTTATGACCATATATGATAGGTAGCTTATTCTCTTTTTTTCCTCACTGGAAGATGATGGCTTTAGTTTTAAGCCTGGTGCTCAACATGGATTTTTTTTTTAATTTAAATTAAACCTTGGCCATACAATTAATTACAAATTATTGTTTATGTTGGATGACTATTGTTTTAGTTATATGAAATGACTTAAGCAAATTATGTTATTATGGAACATTTGAAATTGACAAAATTATGCAATAGAACCATATTATAGGCCGAGTTCATTTGAAAAACATGTTAGTCAGGAATAAAAGCAACCCACTCACTCTAGAAGAAAGTCTAATTGAAGAATCCAAGCAAAGAAAACCTTTGGTTTATACCATTTAAAAACAATGTTTAATATAATAAAATAAAAATATTTATGAGTGTTGATCCATGGTCCATAGAAGTAGTGGGACTTACAATATAGAAGATACATCAAATTAATTATTTAATCAACATTGAAGCTAGAAGTCATTCATCGTAAACAATAAATGCAGTTGTTTTAATTTAATTTTGTTTTATTAACTTTCAAAATAAAAGATGAACCACAATAGAGGCATAAAATATTAGCTGAAATATTGATATAATTTATTTTTAAATATCTGTTTTAAGTTTGCTTACAATATATTTATATTAATAGTTTATATATATTGTAAAGATTCTTATTATCAGTAAATTATCATTATTTATTAGAATATCTAAAAAAGGAATTTTTCTGCTGAGATGTATTGAATTAGTAGTGTTTTGACCTGACACAAGGCAAGTAGCACTGGTCATTTAACTCATGTATATCTGGTAGAAACCCAGATAGTAGTGGTAGACGACTTGCTGAGCAGGTGGTGAGTGGACACCCCGAAGACCAATAGGAAACATTCCTTTTTTTGGAGTGGGAGAGGCTGACTACATATCGCAGAGAAACAAGCCCACACTTTTTAAGTTTTCTTTTATCCTAGATGCTTGAAGCAGTGAGTTAGTGAGTTAGCAGCTATGAGGTCGAGTGCAGGCAGACAGAAGAGTTCACCATAGAATGAGAACTTGGTGGACAACAAGTAAGAAATAACCTAACCAACAACGAAGAATATTCATGTTTTTATAGAGTATTTAGTTTTTTTATAATCAATTGTAACTGTGAATATTTTTAAAGAGTAACTTTATGTATGCACTAATAATATACATACATGTATATATATGTTGTACTGATTTTACTTTTGCACGTTTTTAATTGGAGTTAACATGAAAATTGAAAATAAGAAATAATTATAAGTTTAGCCTTTTATTTTAGATTTATTAATAACATTTATTAAAGTAAATCCTAGTCACTGCCTAAAAGCTATTTAATTGTTTCATAAATTTATTATGTTCAAGTAATGATATTTATTTCACTATGTTGTGAAGTTGAATTAAAATACGTAAAGAGTCTCTGTGTGAAGTGAAAAATTTAGCTATCTATTCTAAGAATTTGAATTTTTTTGTGTAATGGTTATGACTGAATTTTTAAAATGAGCAACATGCCAGTTAACAGTAATTTAGATTATTACTAAGAAAAACACAAGTCTCATTCAAATTCAATTAAAAATATGATTCAAAAAATTTTTATGTTGGCCAACCATTATAATGAAAAGTGCCAGAATTCAAAAGAGTCTTGACAAAAAGTTCCAAAGTTTAAATGAAAATTTTAAAGAAATACTGAAAATCTTTAGGAGTTATAAAGAAATATTGATTATAAAGAGTAGAAGATAATATTATCAACAAAGTAGATAGAATAAGAAACAATTATGATATAATTGAGATAGTTAGTTTGCTGGATGTAAATGTTAATAAATAAGTTGATTGCTCACTAATGCAAATTATATTAATGTGTTATTATAAAAAGTAAATTTATAAATATTTAAGGTATTTTATGACTTAAATGACTACATACCCACTTCAGTGCCATCTACCAGCTCCTCCGGACATCTCTCTAATTTTTACCTCGAATTTAATTTAATTACTTATAAATATGCAAACACTATGTAAGTAATCATTAATCTTTGCTGTACCAAAAATTGAAGATGGATAATGTTACTATAATTATAATTAAAAAGTATTGCATATTACTCTTGTCGTTTTACATAAGTCTATTGAAGAATTTTTCAATCAATAATTTTTATGAAATAAAAAGTCTTGTTTTTCCACAAAGCCTTTTATTGGGATAACATTTTTGGCTGATCAAATACTTTTAGAGCTTAAGTAATCAAGTTTAATAAAATAAATCTCAAGTTGTACAGCATTCAAAGACATTCGTGATTTCTTATTTGATTTCAATTAACTGTAATTAATTTATAATTTTATTTTAAAATTAAGCTTGCATTTTACTACTTTACTACTATTTTAATACTAATATTGAAAAGAACAATTATTTATGTAAAAGAAAATGCTTACCTAATGATTTTAGCAATTCTATCAGAAAGCTCGTCAAATCCGAAAAAATTTATTGGCTGTTCATAGTATGTATTGTCTAGATAAAGCCTAGTCAAAGCCTGAAACATAATTACTTTCAATTAATAAGTTAGATTCCTTTAATTATGCATTTAAAATTTTCTTATCAAGTACATTATTCATTTTGATACAAGTGGACAGCATTGCTAAGTAGTAGTAATTCTCTTTCTAGACCATTATAAGGATGTTTAATAAGTCAAGATATTCAGCAGAACCATTTTGATATTTTATCTTCATTTTTTTCCCTCATCTATTGTAATATCTATTGAAAATTGAGGAGGTATACATAACAAAGAAACACACCGCTACTACAATCTGAAAGAGTAGACCCCCCTCCACTGATATTGGGATAGTAAATACATAGTACATAACTGGAGGTTTGAATATCATAAAATCTAAACAACTGGATTCATTATATTCAAAATTTCAAATACATACGAGGTTTGTTTAAAAGGTAATGAGAAATTGATAATTTTGTGGGCATTATGATTCCGATGGTAAAATTGATAGGATATTTTGAACGATGTCACTCGATTATTTGGAATTTCGCTTGTTGTGACGTTCACTTGGTGCAAGTCTACCAGCATGTAATCCCTGACTTTCTACAGTTGTCTTCTAAGCCTATGTCGGTATTCAATTCAAGCCCTGCAAGTCTGAATGAATTCTTTACTGTGCACACGCATCCATGTATCATAGAAATTTTGAATGGCATTCAGAACATTGAATTATTTTTCCCCTCCTTTCTCAATAGATTGAACAATTTGCTTTATCATTTTCTTCCTGAAGTAGGATATGAATGAACAAATCACACCTTAGTCCATCAGCTGCAATCCTGATGTTGTCTTCAGTGGTAGATGTATGAGACGGTATTTGTCAAATTGATCTTGGGGGTGAGCCTTGCGAGTTGTCGAACAGAAGAAGAATTTTTCCATCTTTATTTCATGAGATTGTTGTTCCATTGGCTGAGATGCTCCGTGAATAACTATGGAGTCAGCCAGGCTTTTTTGGTTCTTGTTAGCTTTGCAATTTACTGGTATATTTTTGACATTCACTGTTGAATTTGACAATTTTCAATTTCGGGTGAAAAGCTTTCATCTGTTGTTGCTGGGGCACAAGTATTCATCAATAAGTTTGAACAACTTATCAAAGAAAATAACTCACAGTTAATCCAACACTTTAGCCGTTCTGACCTACCCCCTGGTCCCGTCAAGGTCAGATTAGTCCGGTTCTACGATAACAACAAATATTAAATTTTGACAAAACAAATTGAGATTATGTTCCACATTATTAGCCATATATATGATATTTGATGAGGCCAATAGAGCCAACAATAGCATATTCAGTCCGAAGCTACAGCTTTTTGCAATTGATCACAACTTCTTTGATGGATTCATAAATTTTCTTTGGGGTTGTGTCTCAAGTGCCAAACAATAAACCACACACCTTATACTGCTTGATTCTATACCTACTGTGAAACTTATCTTGTTCACAAGCACATACACTTCTAATAAATGGACTTATTTTTCAGCTTGTTCGGGGCCAATAGTTTCAAATATCACTTTTGGGTCCAGTATGAAGGCCATAAATTTTACATGGAACGCTATGATGACAGCAAATTAAGTTGAGCTCTCAGAATTCAGGTTGTATGCCTCTTTAAGGCAAGAAAATCCTTTCTCTTGAAGAATTTTTATAACTGCCTTCTTTATATTATAGTTCCAATAGGTAGAAGGTAGATGTGCCAACTACTTCATCACGAATAGATAGAAGTTACCCTCTTCTCGGACCAGTAAACACCCGCCTACCTTATATTTTATCAATAAATCTTCGCTGTCCGTAAAGGGAGAGGGGACTAGTCAACACGGCCGGAGCTCACTCTGATTGGCCAAAATAAAATGCGCTCTCATTCACTGTAGGCAGGAATGACCTGCCTATATAAGGCAGAAATTATGGGCTTTTTCAGATAGTCGGAATCAGACACATGAAGTGAACACTGGACTTCTCTCTCTCTCTCACTCTGCACTAGCACTTGGCTTTCTTATTCAATTACCTCTGTACTTCTCTTTCCTAACCTTGCTATGTTTTAGTCCAGTGTTGTCAGACCCCACACCCTCCTAGTGGGATTCTCTGGCTATGTCTCGCTAAAACTAGGAAAATCCTTGGAAGAGGTCCCTTCCACGCAGACGACTGGATCCCCACATATCTGGGGCCTTCCTCTCTGGCATCTCTCCCAGAGGGCCAGTTTTCCTCTTTCCAGTTCACACTTGCCTTTGGGATCTGGGAGGTTTACCCCTACCCTCAGATGCCGTGTATGAACTCGTAAGACCTGTCACCGAGCAAGGTATAAACTATTCAACTCTCTCTCTGTCACCAGGACTGAGACAACTAGACCTCCTCGTAATGACCCAACAGTAGATATTTCTTTATGATCCCAATGAGGGACTGATTGGAGACCCTGCACCCATAAGCTTTAGATTTTCCCACATCTTCTATGAAGGGGGCATCCCAATGATATTAATGTCTAACCCAATTCTATCCATATCACATCCATCCTACATCCTCCCTTTCCTTTCCTGAGAACCATACTCAGGGCAGTTGTCTCAAAACAATAAATCACCCATAATCAAGTAAATCAATTCAGAGAACTTCAACAAGTCACCAACAACAAATGCCCAAGTAGGCATTCTCAACATGCATGCATGAATGGCACAGAAATGGACATCAGAATGGAGACATGGAATATACAAATCCCAACCTGTAAATAATTAGAAAAAGTGGAGAAAATAACCGATACAAACTGGACTTTTTTGGTATAAGCGAGTTGACGAAAAAGGAGAGTGGAAAAATAAAGATGGACTCTGGCCATAAGCTTATTTATGTAGGATTTCCAAAGGAGTCAGACAGATGCAAGTGTGTCCTGATGAAAAATAATATCTTGGCCAAAGTAGAAAACTGGGATCCCATATTATCCAGGTTGATTAGTATGGGCCAAAGACTTTCAATTGAAAAAGTGACTATCAAAAAAGTTTACTCATTTACTGAGGATACTGATCATTTTGAATAAGTTGTTTTCCTACTTTGATCTGGAGAGAACATCACCACAAGAAGTCGACATACAAACAGAGAACTAATGATTAAAACCAAGAAATGGCTGGGACCATAGGACAGCATGCAGGTTCTTTGGAAATTATAGAAGCCCACAAGGATTGGAAATAAAAAATGCCCCATAGATTTTTGTGTGGATAGCTAACTCCTTCGCTAATAATTACAGGCCAATATGCCTTCCTAATGTACTATCCAAGCTATACAACTCCATTTTAGAAAGGAAGTTAAAAAGATTTGTTGAAATAGAACTAGAGCGGAGCAACCAGCTTTTTGGCTAAGAAGGCAGGCAAAAGACCACATATTTTTGTGTTCATTGAAAATCCATGAAAGAGATAAGAAGATGCACATGGCTTCCTTGATTAGTACACAGCTTTTGATTGAAATCCAGGGGATGAAATTAGGAATACACTTACAAAGAAACATATTCCTCAAGATTTGATCAAGTATATTAAATTGACATACCATAATTCAAAAGGTATTATTAAAATTAATGGAATGTTATCAACTCCCTTCCCAAAACAACAGGGTATCATACAAGGAGATAGCCTAATCACTTTGCTGTTTATTCCTTTCATTGAGGAAAACATAAAACATGTTAAAGGTGGTATCCCAAACAATAATTTAAAGATGGAACGTGAGGTAAGTTCAGGTAAAATCTTTCAACATGAAATTCATGTAAGTGAATTCTTTGATGAAATTGTTCTAATAAATGACTATTGACTGAAAAATTACTGGAAGATGTAACCGAATAGCAGAGAATTGGCAGAGAACTGGAGAGAGAAGGAATGAAAATTAATGTCAATTAGAGCAAAGTGGTTCAGTTTGGCAGGGAGCATATTTCATGTAACAGAACAGAAATGGAGACCACAGAATATTACAACTTCCTTCGTACAGTAATAAGCAGGATGGGTATTCTTGAACTGGAGCTTAGTAACAGAATTAAAAAGTCAAAAAAGATATATTATCAGATATGCAAATGTATTAATTAAGAATTTCATTAAAGTAAGTACACCCTGGTTTCATTATTTATTTTTATTCATTAAATTATTTCTATTAACAAAATAAAATCCCAATTAAAACATTAGTTGGAATTTCTTCATAATGATGAATAAGGCAGTAAGATATCATCAGTTGTCAGTCAGATGCTTGGAATACCAATCTATCAACATTAAATGTTCCACAAGAATGAGTAGTAGTTTGCCCCCCTCACAAAGAGTTTCGCAAAGTTTTATTTTAAAGGAATAGAAACAGTGGATTATGGTGATGGTGTCCGGCATGGGTTTTTAACAGTATCTCCACAATATTTGCTGAATTTCATCTTCAACATGAAGATAATATAGTGATGGCAACTCTCTAAGTAGAAATACTAATGTGTCTTCCAATCACAAAATGTTTTTAAATTTCTAAAATTTTCATCTGCTTTTTTTCTAAAAATACCCAATTTTTCCATACTTTTTTTATTATATCTTCAAATAGATTTAAATATTTATTAAAAACTTTGTTGCCATTTCTAGTGCAATTTCTAGCCTCTAGGTAATTTTCCCCTCTAATTTACTTAAGTTATGTCTTCTGCATATAATAGAATTTTAAAATTGGTTTTCTCAGAGAATTATGATTTTTAACTCTTCAATCAAATAGGGTGAATTTTCAAATGCTAAACGCATATGTTGGCATTAATGCCTAAACCCAGGCTATTTTAGTACTTAATTTCATTAATTTCGAGACAAGCTTACTCCTTAGGCACCATTTTGCGATGAATTTTTTGTTTACTCGTTATTCATATTTTTATATGTAATGTTTATTTGGAACCATATCGCTTTTCAACACTTAATCAACGTACATAATTCAAATGTATACAATATATTATGTCTGAAACGTACCTTTTCTTCAATTACTGGTAACAAGACGGGTGATTTCAAAAATGCAGAATAGTAAGAAAAATTTCCAGTGTATAAATATGTACCAAATGACCCTGTAACAAAAATAAACTACTTAAATTTATTTGAATTACTCCTAGTCACTCTTAAGACAAAATTATTGCCAAACTAAATAAAATATTTTCAATAATCAGGTATTTTAATTATTTATAACATATTTTATTTATATGTTGTCTCAGGTATATGTATTTTTTAAATAGGTTTCAATTGTCATACTGAAATATAATTTGTAAATAATTGATAAAATTTATTCCTATATTTACTTTATCATTACACATGTTTCGGTTCAATGGTTTTCTTAAAGTATTACACTGAATTTGTAAAGGTAGTTTAAAATTGATGACTAGGCTGTTTGTCCAATGTGATTAGATTATACTAATGTGATAAGGAGCAATTTGAGAGAAGAAAAAATAAAATATATAAAAAAGTTTAAATTCAAACAAGTGGAATTCAAAAAAGGGGAATGTGCCAGTAAATGGAACAGCAGGGGAGTGTAGCAGTAAGCGGATTGGCAGAGAGACTCTTTAAGCATCAGTTAGTTAAAATTGCTTGAGAAGAGATGTTGATGGCGAATAGTCAAAAGATATTTGTTGAGGATCCCCTCATATTTCCTCATACATATACGTAACAACATTACATGTCAAATTGTTAATATATGAAGGATGCAGAATCTACAGGAAACCATTGTGGCAGTATAGTTTGGAACGTCACGATCAATAAAACACACTACTTGGGGTAGATCAAGACAAATCTATACGGAAAATGTCTGAAGAACTCAAAAAGTATATATCTTATTTTTATTTATTTGTTTTATGCTAAAATGTTTGGTTGTCAAGGACAAAGCGCACAAATCATAAATTAAGTTAAAAGGTTTAATGATTTTTTTATTATTACTTACAAAATGTTCCCTAACGTGGGGCTAGAATATTAGAATATAGAGAACTTTTTATCGCTCATCTGAACTTATTATAACCAAAATTGATCGGGGAACATCTAGATAAATAATATTTATCATGGGTTTACTTTAAAAAAATACATTTGGAAAAAACTATTAATTTTTGTTATTGATTGATTGAAGACCAATTAATGGGACTAATGGAGAATGTTTAATAATGATAGGAAGGAAGTTACAAAGGTCTGCAGTGTGGATTAGATTATCAAAGGACCATCAATGGAGACAACTTTATGGGTAAGGTCACAAGGGACTTGCATGAATTTTGTATAGGAGGCCCTTCTCCAAATATCTATTTATGCTCAGCAAAACTTTTTCATCAAAACCTGCTTAACAGCTGTCAGAAATTCTCACAGTATAAACAGAGTGACCACCCTCCAGGGTACACTAAACCCCAGTACCTAATATATTTGTAACACAGTCACAGAATAACATTAACAGCAAGCAACTCAACTTTTTTTTATATGTTTGTCACTTCCCAGAACCTATAATTATAAAATATCAATATATCTTACCATGCAACAAAAGTGCTACTGAACCTGTAGTAAACTTTGAATCAATAAAAGAATATATATACTTTTGTCCTTTATATGTTAGTTTGTAACTTGTATCTGTATTAAAACCTTGCACGTCCATATTTTCTACCTGCAAAAAATAAAAACAACAAAGTGTCTTGATTTTCTTTTGTTTAAAAAATG
This sequence comes from Acanthosoma haemorrhoidale, assembly GCA_930367205.1. NCBI lineage: Eukaryota > Metazoa > Arthropoda > Insecta > Hemiptera > Acanthosomatidae > Acanthosoma > Acanthosoma haemorrhoidale. The sequence goes on along the minus strand of OV884014.1, from coordinate 77,457,264 downwards.
TTTGAACTATAATAGGACTATAATTTAAGAAAAATAATAATATCTAGGTGCGAAAAAAAATTTATTTAAATATTTAAAAGATTGTTGTTATTGAAGATGATTAAAGATCAATAAAAAAAAATAAAAAAACATACAACCAGGATGAATGAAGCATTAACAATTTTTTTTTTACATAAAACCTAGGAATATTGCTTAGACTCATGAAGTTTAAAGAATACTAAATAAGATGTGATGTACAATAACAACAAAATATAAGTTTATAATGAAAGAAATATAAGACTAAAAATGAATTATTGTATCCACCACCATAAAGGACCAAAATGATAATGAAGAGGATTATAGATTGATAGTAAGGAAAAACTAAATTAAATACAACAAACTGCCAGTAACCCATTCAAAATCTGTAATACGAGGTTTGATCAAAAAGGAACGAGAATTTTTGTTTTTTTATATTTTTTTTATTTATTCATTGATAGCAATTTTTTCCCCTTCAGATATAATACTCATGTACCAGCACTTTTTCCAATCTTAGAAGCACTTATCTAACTCACTTTACGATATAGCTCTTAGTTCCTTCAGTGATTCTTCTTTTATTTCATCAATGGTGTCAAAAAGTCGTCCTTCCAACGTTTTTTTTTTTCAACTTCGGGAACAAAAAGAAGTCGCAGGGTGCACTGTCCGGCGAATAGGATGGGTGGCTGAGGTAACACAACAGTGTCGTTTTTTTTTCTTTCTCTAATCAAACTTCTTTATTGTGCTAAAATTACAATCTGCCTTATTAGGCAATAAGTAATTGAAATAAATGCTCTCATTCATACCATATTTACAATTCATCATTCACTCGCTCATTCATACAGTATTTACAGACACCCCAGAGGCCTCCCAAATCCACATGTTTGTCACCTCCCTCGCATACAAAAGAGGAAGCGGTGTGTTGGGAAGTCCCCCACGCTCCTCCGTCAGCCGCGTCACCGGATACGAGCCAGTGGTGGCTGACGAAAAGCGGGAGAGCCACGGACGCTCAGGACATCCGAGAAACTGGCCATTGCCAGGACTCCCACTGTCATCCATTTATAGCAGGATCACGAGGCCACTGCCGTTTCAGTCTCCAAGGAGGATTTTAGGGATGAGTGGTGCAGTGCAATGACTGTGCTATGGGATTAGGGTGGTTTTGTTGCTGATGTAATAAGGGGCATTTAATATTGTTCTCAGGACTTTTGATTGAAAACATTGCATATGCTTGATGTTCGACTTTTTTGCTGTCCCCCATAGCTCTATTCCGTATGTCCAGATTGGCTTAAGTATAACTTTGTAGATTAGTAATTTATTTTCTATTGAGAGATGGGATGTCCTTTGAAGTAGTCTGTACAGTTGTCCAAAGCGTCTGTTTAGTTCTTGTCTTTTTAGCCTCTTATGTGGGTTCCAGGTCAGTCGTTTGTCGTGATGGAAGCCTAAGTACCGAACTGTCTCGGATACAGGGAGAGGAATAGAATTAAAATAAGCCAGCGGACAAGACTTGCGACAGAGGGTGAAGGTAATGTAGGAACATTTTACTTCATAAACTTTGATCCAACATTGGTTGCACTCGATCTCATCAAGGTGTTTTTGAAGGTTATGGGATGCTACATCGGGGTCTGGGTGAGATGATAAGACTGCAGTGTCATCTGCAAATGTGGCCAAGAAGGTATTGGGGGTAGAGGGGACATCAGCAGTGTATAGGTTATAGAGGATGGGACCCAGGACACTGCCCTGTGGAACTCCTGCTTTTATGGGATAGTAGTTTGAATATTCTAACCCACAGCGGACTTGGAAGAAGTGGTTTGAAAGGTAGGACTGTAGGATTAGGAAAAGGGTCTGTGGTAAATATCTTTTGAGCTTGTAGAGCAAACCTGCGTGCCAAAAGGCAGCAGTGCAATACTGTTTGGCTTAGGTTTCAAGGACTGAGGAGATGTGATCAACAATGCGAAGGCCTTGTTGAGCAGTGGAATGTCGTTGACGGAAACCAAACTGGTGTGCAGGAAAAAGGTTTTCAGATTCAACAATAGGAAGTAGACATTTTAATAGGAGTTTCTCAAATATTTTTGAAAGGATAGGGAGTAGACTAATTGTGAAACTATGGGTAAGATGCAGAGCTCTCCATTGCAGAATTCCTCCGACCTATCCCCATCCGAAGCCGCCCCCAGGACCCATCATCACGACGGAGTGGATTGAAACAGGATGATACTTTAGGATATTTTTGGTTACATTCCACAGGGAGTTGTCCCTGGTAGACAGAGAAGAGAGGTGGGAATTGAAAGAATCAGAATGGAAGGATGCCAATAGCCGCTTTACCAATTGGCAGTATTGATTGTACGAGCGGTGATCATAAGGATGCCGGGATCTTTGCCACACTGTCCTGGAGTGGCGTTTGGATTGGATTAGATCTTTGAGATGCTGAGGTAAAGGATTTTGATTGTGAATTTTTGGGTGACGATGCCTCCTCCCAAGCCGACATCTGGACCAGAGTAGTGAAAGAATGCACTGCATCATCTAGGTCTTGGGATGTTTTCAGGGACACTTTGAGGTCTACGGAATCTGTAAGAAGCTGGTGGAAGTGGTCCCAGTCAACTGGGTCCCTAATAAATGAAGGAGGAGGCAGTTTGTGAATTGGTCTTAGGGAAATGGTTAATAATAAGGGGCTATGGTCAGAGGAGAGGTCATCGAGGCGCGTGAGTGAATAGTTTAGTGTTTCTAAACTATTGTAGATGAAAAAGTCACGGAGATCTGGATTTTGGTTAGGATCTGATGGCCAATAGGTGGCTATGTCAGGAGAGATAGTGGAGCAATGTTTCCGTGTGAGTGCAGACAGCAAAGCTCCTCGTGTATTCATGGATCTTGACCCCCAATGTTAGTGCTTTGCATTAAAGTCCTCACCCACAAGGAAACGATGTCTGATGGAGTCTAGAAAGGAGATGAATTGGGAATTGGAAATGGATTTATTGGGAGGGAGTACACTGATGCTAGAGTGAGGGGAAAAGTGAAGGTGCTGATTGACACTGCAGTGGACTGAAGGAAATCGTGTGATACCAAAGGAACTATGTTATGGGAAATGGAGTAGTGGAGAATGTCAGCAGTACCTGCATGAGCTCTTCCATCTGGGTGATCAGTTCAATAAGTCTGGTACTGTCGAACGGTAAATGGTCGTTTACTCGTAAGTCTTGTTGTTTCAGTACTAAGAGCTACGTCGATGTTCTTGTTGTGGAGTAGTGCTGTCAGTTCGTTAGTGTGGGTGCGAACACCATTCGCATTCCAAAGGAGAATGGATAAGGAGTCAGAAGGATCCACTTACGGATTTTGTTTAACGGGGATAAGGTAGGAGAAAAGATTTGTAAGAAGGGAAATGAGAGGGGTAATTAGGGTTCTGAACTCTGTAAGGAATGATGTTAATAAGGCTAGTGAAATCTGAAGAGCTTGAAGGTGGAGGAATATGCGAGATGTGTGGTTGAGGATGGGATTGGGTTTGCTGGTTGAGGCGATGGAACAGAATGCTGGGGAAGAGGAACTTGCGGACGAGTAGTGGTCAGTGTCTGTGACTGCTCTCTGTTCCAAACCACATCAGCAAAAGAGACTGAAGGCCTCAAGTCTCTGGCAGGGGCGCTTCTTGAGCTACCTGTGGCTGGCTTCTCTTCTTCTGGCCGACAACGTTGCTCGCTCCTGGACTTCAGAATTTTATAAGCCTCGCAGCCCTTGTAGTTGGCCGGATGGCCTTGCTGGCAAAGCATGCATACAGAAGGCGATTTAAGGGCTTTTTGCCTTAATTCAATTTTGTGCTTCCCACTGCACTTTACACACCTGGGAGGGTGGTGGTAGTACGATTTTGTGTGCCCATATGCCTGGCAATTATGGCATTGGACGATGTCACGTTTGGGGTAAGGTTTTTCGACCTGTATTCTAGTGTAATACAGGTGTGTTAAGTCGTATATTTTCTCCATGCCAGATGTTTGCTCGAGATCTACCAAGAATAATGGTAAAGCCGTTTTGATGGATTCATCTTGTTGCCTGTCCTCCCGTAAAACGTTTGTTATTTGGCGAACTTTGAATCCGAGAGCTGAGAGTTGGTCTTCAATTTTATCAGCTGGTGTGGTCGGGTGCAGATTTCTGATTACTACCTGTAGCGATCTTTCCTGCTTTAACTGGTATGTATGGAAGTCGGCTTTAGTTTCTTCCAAATACTTAATAATGGCCCGATAAGTATCGGGAGTGTCCAGCAAAGTTTTTGTATCCCGAGACCGATTGAGACACGTATATTTTCCCGTACCTACAATTTTACTCATTTGTGAGCATAACAATTTGAAATTGCTAATATTTCTTACAAATATAGCATGCGGCTTGGGCTGTGTGGGTGTTTTGATAACTTCCATGTCATCAGGTTGGCTATTTCTCAGTACTTCGAAGCTATTAGGCGTGAAAAATGGAGATTCGTCAACTGTTTCTTCTTTTAAAGTGGTGGTATGCCAGTTGAGAGTTCCAAAACATAATAAGAGTCTATGAACTGTTGCAATTGTTGTTAATATGAAGAGCTGAAATAGACAGGTGCTAGTTACAATGATAGCACATGCGCAGAAAACTGTCATTTTTTGCTAAAAAATTATGAACAATCAGTGAGGTGTGAGTGGGAGCGTTATAAAATTGCTTTTCCACAATTCCGGTCGTTATCGCTTCACGTAAACGGGGCATTACTTCCAAGTAATACACATTGACCGTACGACCTACTGGCAGGAACTCATGATGCACTATGCCATTGAAATTGAAAACAACAGTGAGAAGAACGTTCACTTTTGATCGAACTTGTCGAATTTTTTTTGATCTTGGCTCTTCAGGGCACTTCCATTGCGAATATTGCGTCTTGGTTTCCACGTCATATCCAAGTTTTGTCATCTGTTATGATGCATTTAACAAAGTCTGGATTGTTGGTTACTTTGTTTAGCAATTCTATGGTGGTAACCACGCGATGTTTTTTTTTGTCGAAATTCAACAATTTTGGAACAAACTTTGCTGCCACATGTTTCATGCCCAAAACTTCAGAAAAAATAGCTTGGCACTTCCAAATGAGATATTAACTTCATCAGCAACCTCTCTAATAGTAATTCTGCGATCGTCCAGAATCATTTTCCTAACTTCTTCAGATATTGTAGTCGTTTATTGAAGTGTTTGGGCGCCCAGTGCGATCATCATCTTCACTGCCCTCTTTGAAACGTCCATACCACTCATAAACTCTTGCTTTAGTAGATTCACCAAAAGCCACTGTCAACATTTCAAAAATTTGTCTGCACTTTATTTCATTTTTTTGACAAAATTTAATAAAGTCCTTTTTGGTCTATTTTTTTCAAAACTAAAAATTGACGAGAACACCAAAACACGTGCAACCTTAGCGACTCCCACGAAAAAGTAAACATTGAAAACACGTATTACAGAGACATGTGTACCAACATGATAAAAACAAGTATTTACCATCAAAATCATAACATAACGCCTGCGAAATTATATAATTCTCATTACTTTTTGAACAAAGTTTATATTTAATAATAAAAAAAAAAATAATAAGGAAAAGAATATAGTGACCAATTAGTCATTGAAGAAGTCCTAAAATAAATGTATAAAAATAATAATATAATAATAATCAAGCAGTTAAAATAAAATAAAAAGGAAAAATAATGTCCATTAATACATCAAATAAAATTGTCTAAGCATAACTTACTGTCGTCACGGTCATATAAAATCATTATAATAGCTATTTACATGAAATCTATCACAAATGATTATAGTTTTCATATACATAGGTAAGCAGTTTGCTACATCAACCTGTCAAGTTACAAAAAATATAGCTGCTGAAACTTTTTTTTAGTAGAAAAAACAAATCGATAAATTAATATTGGGACCGAAAGTTTCATTCATACCTATTCAGTTTTTGAAGCCAGTTATCTTTTTCAGTAATTAAAACAAATTTAAGCCTTATAGGATTGAACAATTATTTTTGCGAAACTTTAGTGGGTTTCAGATGGATCTACTAAATCTAAATTTTAAGCATTTTAACAAGAGTGCTTGCGATCATTTAATCATTTTCAAGTTTTATCACTAACCACCAGAGTGCTTAATAATTAAACTGTGTTCTTGAATCGGCTATTTCAGTAATTATGAGTTGTTCTGGGCTGATGTTAAATATAATTACTAATATGATAACTGGTCTAACATTTTCATCATCACCTTATATATCACGATCAACTTATATACATGAAATTTTATATTATATGGAGGTTCAGTTAGATTATACAAAGACATGAAAAATATATTCAACTCCATACAACATAATTAAGGGTAAGTAATCAATTGGTAAAAAAAAGTATATATACTTCACTGGCAGTGAAAATGACAAATCTGAAAAATAGGTACACTTACCTTAAAATGTTGCTTCAAAAACCATGCATTGTAATATGAAGTGTAAATTCTTTTAGCTGTAGGTGAAATATAATTTTCTAAATTTTTGCTCGAGGAATCAATATGTGTGAGGAAATGTAAACAATCCTGAAAAATAAATTAAGCAATCAGCTACATAAACAATATAAATTGCACAAAGAGGATGCTAAACAAATAAAATACAGTAGAACCTAGCTAATCCGACCTCAGCAGGACCATGGGGTAGGTCGTATAAAAGATTAACCAGAGATGAAACAAAGATGTGATTTTTAAATAATTTTCTTTTATTGAAAGCCTTTAATGCATGATTATTTCTTTATAGGATAATATACAATTGAATTAAACTTAACTAACTTAGAAAAATATATAACTTGAACAATTACATACATGGTCTGTGAAGACTTTCAGTGGAGTCAGCTGAACAATTAATTTAATTTATTTATTATTATTTTTATTTGTTTTACATATGAAGTTTGTAATCCACACTAGTATTGCTACAAAAAGTAGTGTTCTTTCGACAGTTTATATCCTGAAATGTTTCCTTTTTTCAATGCCAAAGTTTTTTTGGGGAACAGTTTATAATTTAGCAGGTAATACATTCATTCATCATAGTCTTCAAGGAGGGGAGAGAAGTGAGGAAGTTCTTCATTTTCTTTTAGATAAGTTGAGACATCATCGCTTAGTTTCCAGGACCTTTCAAAATACTGTTTTCTCTTGTGAGCCAACGAACATCACAATGGAGAACTAGTTCTTTATGTTCCTCGATGTCTTTTTTTAATGTTTCCCGGAATTTCTAGCGATGTCATAGGTCATGAGCCCATCTTTTGTTGAAATAGTTGACCCCTGGCCTTTGGACAAAAGATAATAGTACAATACAACCCTTGTTTTCCGACTATTGCAGGAGCAACATCAGAGCAAATGCTGTTTAATTTTTTCAAGTCCAAGTTTTTTTTCCCACTACAGAAATTTTTAGCTCTTCAAACATATCTGCTTCTAGTCATTGTTTACAGTTGACGGAGGTCAAGGAGTACTTTAGATGTTTTAAGATTTTCGTTGGCCATACAAACTTAAAACACACATCTTAGCAGATGATTTGTTGTCACAACTTTCATCCAAAACCAAAGAAAAATATTTGCAACTAAAAAAATTAGAAATTACTGCGAGCTAACATCTTCTTTCTGACAATTCACCGTATCACCTTATTTCGAGACAGAGAACTTTGTTTAAAAATGAACAACACTGCCCCACAAAAAAATTGACACACTTAGAAAAATAAAAATATTTGCTTCCCAATAGAATTATTTTGGCTTTCAATTTTTTTTTAATTAATATTAAATGTTTTCAGCAATAAACCATAAAAATGTAGACTTCGAGTCGGGCTGACGGGTTCAGTACGCATTTCTGTTAAATTACTACTTATTATAATGATCGATTGTGTTTATTACAACATTATTATATTATTTATTTTTATATAATTTAAGGAAGAAAAAAATGCCACTCTTGGCAGACTGCCCCCTCCCTCCATAGGTTCATCACTGCTAGTTGATCCTAGGATCACTTGCCTAGCTATTTTTCCCCATTGCTTATTAGTGTAGATTATGAGGAGTATATGTATGTAACCCTAAGAAGTATTTTGTACTATAACTTTAAATAATTATTTCATAATTGGCTTACAGACACCAAAGATATGCTGCCTGTACATTGGGTTTCCTGAAACTACCGTTTTAACTGCCGACCTGATCCAGTTCTGTGATTACACAAACCTGTCTCACAGTAATGTGTATTGCTCTCCAAACAGTAGTTCCAGAAAAACCCAATGCACAGGCTGCATATCTTTGGCTTCAACCATCTTCCACTGTCCTCTCCCATCTCGTTTCATTGTCCTTTTTGTATTTCCGCTTGCTAATTTCACTAGTAAAAGGGCAACAAGCAGGGATAAGGAGTTCTTAAAGGTACCTATGGTATTACTTTCACACTACATAGCACTAAAAGAGTAGAATCTTATTAGGCACTATAATTCATTTCAAAAACTCAGATATAGATACATACTGTAACAGAGAAAGAAAAGGACTGAGAAGACTTGAAGAAATTGATCAAAAAAGGATGGCTGGGGAAACTAGAAATCTAGGTGAAAAGTGGGAATACAGGTGCCTATTGATTTTCAGAACACATCAGGGATGCAGTTCCTTTATCTTTTGCCACCTGGATCATATGCACCAAGAGATCATGAAGAGCAAACTATTACGACTGTGCTAACAATCATTATCAAGTGCTATTAAATGTCAAAAGATGTTTTAGTAAAAAACAAAACAGCTAAGCGATTAATGAGGGATGCAATCGAGAGACCAACATGATACTATACTTTCTATTAGTATAGATACCATACTGAGAATTCTTTTTAAATTAGTCACTCTGCTGTCATTGAATAATCCTTACCATTTTAAAGATCTAATACAAATGTTGTATGAGAACACAGCACAAAGAAACAAACATCCTGTTGATCACCACAATCATAACTGCAGACTAGAAAAACAGCATTTGGCATTCTTACAGTCAGAGTCCTTAAATTCCTATCTCCCTTCCCTGTCCACTGAAGACCATTTCCTTTGAAATATATCTAAAAATAGAATAGTGCCCTGTTTTACACCTACTCAGTTGTGATGATGGGATCTGGGCTGTATTTCAGAGACCGTACTGCTAAACCGCTAAAGAATAAATATAACATATTTTCTTTACTTTCAAGTCTCAGCCTAGTCTTCAATACCCTACCCTAATGCAACTGTTAAAGACTTGACTACTTGATTTATTAGATAGTATCTCATTTCGACCAAACACAGTATACCCATCTGAAGTTAAATACCTTTTGAAAGAATTAACATCCCTACTCCTCGTATTCTAGAAAACTTCCACCTAAAGCTACGATCTTCTTTACCATTCTTTAACATCCAAACAACAATTTTCATCTCCTTTGGAAACAAGTCTGTTATTGTTCTTTACCCAGAGCCGGGGCCGGGTAAACTACCCAATGACTCCTCATCTTGTTATCTAATTTGCTTGCTGCCCATCCTCTCAAAAATCTTCTCTTAAAGGAATACTTGAATATAAAAACTTTTTTCCTTCTCACCAATTTGGTAACATTCAACTATTCAATTGTAATTCAAATTATTGCTCAGGTTCCTTTCTGGATAAAGCACAAGTTTTGGCATGCTAGCTTATATTACAAGCTCAAAATATATTTACTACTGACCCTTTTCTAAACCTGAGTCCTTTCTGACTACAAGAAGCATTAATAACATAGCAGTTCTGTAATCCTATCCAAATCCTGAAATGCCATCTCATAACCTTTAATTCCTATCTCCCTTCCCTGTCCACTGAAGACCATATCCTTTGAAATATAATCAAAAAGATTGTAGAATACTACCCTCTTTTACACCTACTCGGTTGTGATGATGGGTTCTGGGCTGTGTTCATTTAAGAGAAACAAATTGAACATCAGTGCAATCAATGCCTGATTTAAGTCAATGAAGGAATTTCACTCATATAACATTTACCCTCTGTTGCAGGTTGTGACCATTCGTTCTTTATAGCTCTATCCCTCTTCCTGTTTCAAAACAGTACTATATAAAGGTTTCTTGTCAAAAAAATAACATGGAACCAACATACAAAGCTTAAAAGAAAATAATTAAACAGATGCTTTCGATAACTATGGATTATTCCAAAGGATAAACCATCTTTCTATAAAATACAATCTGGAAAAACATACTAGAGTTATGGGACACAGTAAAACAGTCCAACATCAACCGAATCCTTTAAAAAAAAATCATTAGTACTATAATTAATGCCCATTATCAGTCATAAATGCCATATGTCTTAATAATGATCTGAATATATCTTACATCTTAGATCTAATACTGTCTGACCTGAAGTTTCATCAAAACTTATTCAATCACTCTATCTATCACTCACTAATTCTCTAACACAGTCATTTACCAGCTCCACACAGCCTTATAATCCTCCTCATTGTAACGGCAGAGGCCTCATTACCTGCTGTAAATACATGACCATAGGAAACCTGGCAATGGCCAGTTTCTTCAATTATGTCTCGAGTATCTGTGACTCACCCTCATGTAGTCGGGTTCCACTTACACATATCTGGAGAAGCAGTTGATAGTGTAGCAAGCAAGATCTCCCAAGCTTCTACATAACCTTTCACATTCAAGATTCACTTTTCGATTATCTGTCTTTCTCAACAGGTCTGATTGTAGTCTACCTTTTTAAATGTGCTGATGCTTCTTCACAAGTGAGCAAAGAATTATCTAATTTTAGATGTTGGCAGGCAGCCATAATGAAGTTTGTACCAGAGCTCCAATCACCCCCCTTTGGCATTTATTGAACTTCCCATGAATCCTAGGTCCATCAATCCAAATGTTCTGTTCTGAACCCACCTGGACAATGTTAATGGGACAAGCTGTAGAATCACCTTATATCATGTCTGTTCCTCTCATAGTGGATTTATTTTCATTACACCATCCTACCAAATCCTCCGCTCATAGCTTCTGAGACAAGTAACTCATTTCTGAAAAGTATTGGTTGGCGAACATAGAGAAAAGGGGCCTGGTCTGCTTCTGGAAACCTGAAACTATAGTTGCCGTCATGAAATTAAAAGCATGAGACCCCGAGATTAGATACATGACAAGCCATGTTGCCGCTCTGTGCACTACTTCTCTTCCATCCACTTGAGCCCTTTCCTTTGATAATGTTAATCATTAAGCAATAAGCAAATTATTGATCGGTTATTGTTTAATATTACATTGCTATAGCACATTATTGTTAAACCGATGTTAGATAACTAGGTGAAAAAAAATTGTTAAGTAAATTAGGATGCATAGAATTGTTTGGACGCAACCACCCTATTTGCAATAATGAATTGAGCTTTTGAAATGTAAAAAAAAAAAAGTTGATAAATGGCCAATAATAACCGCAATGGATAGGAAAGGTAAATTACCAAATTTATTGTAATTAACTAAAGAAATCTGAGTTATAATAATGAAATTATATTCAACACCGGTTATTCCAAATTATCATTTATATCATAAGAGTCCAATATAGCCCATAGCCCTTTGGTTAATGCTAAAAAATTACATTAATTTTAATGAAATCATTTTTTTTATTCAATAAAGAACATTTCATTGTAACAAATTTAGTTGAAAAATTGAAATCATACAGAAAATAATTTAATTATGTCATTTTATATAATTGATTAAACAACAGGTTTGGTGAATTTACAATTTTAGTCTTCATCTGAGTGGTGTGATTCATTCACCTCTTATACTTCTGAAGAATCCTAATCTGAAGACAAACAAACAATAAATTGTTCCATCATTTCATATCTTCTTAATGCTCTCATAATATCTTCTTCTAGTAGCTTCTTGGAATGACTTGTGTAATTTTCCCATTTCTCTGGAGTTATATTTTCTATGGCCCCATTAGTAATTTCCTATACATCCACAATTTTAAAGGTGCTTACTTTTTATACCAACCTCCCTCTTGATTAAAGCCCAAATTAGTTTAAGTGGGTATGATGTATGTATGTACTGGCAATGATAAGGAGGTGTAGCGTGATTAGATGGTGGTAGGGAGGGCAAAGACAATAACATGTAAGAGTGAGGGTCTCCCAACTCTCTGAGTTGGCAATGTTGGAGATGCAAGACTGCAATCTCTATAGAGGAGTGTCAGTACACAGTCTCTCTCCCCGCCCTTATGTGGCAACAACACACGAAGTAACCTCTTCATCCCAAGTGTCTAATTTCATGATGGTGACTATAGGCTTGTCAGTGCGGTACATGCTAATAGCAAAGCATAACTTTTACAGTGGTGAGGAATGAGCAATGGCAGCATATATGCATCATGTTAGCAAGTCTGATATAAAGGAGTAGAATTAACTCAAGAAGGATACATAAAAAAAAACAGGTTTGGATCAGCCAGAAAGAAACACATTCACTTGTTTGTCCAGGTGACAGTTAGCGAATGGCTGACAGTGGCTACTTCACTAACTCAGTACCCGCTGTCAGCAGCTCCTCAGAAATCTCATCACCTCCACCAGTTTTGTTCTTCAAATTTCGATGATGATGTCAGTATCTTTAAGGCACTTACTTCTCTTCCACTGTATCTTATGATGACCAGTTTTCTACATCTTTTTCTGATTCCACCTATTGGATTTTCAATGAGGCTCATTAATTCTCGTTGTGTTAAATTGGATTCCTCAAAACGGATTCCTTTTTTTTTTCCAGGAATTGAATGAATTAGGTGTAGTATGATTAGAAGGTTGTAGGGAACTGAGAGGGCAAAGGTGAAGACCCCCACCGTGATAGTGGGGGAGAGAGAGAGAGAGTTAGCAACAATGGAGATGCCCTACTGCCAGCTGTATCGAGGAGCGTCGGTTCACAGTCCCTCCCCCCGCCCATATGTTGCAAAAAGACGCTAAGTAGCCTCTTCATCCCAAGTGCCTAATTTCATGACGGTGACTATAGGCTTTTCAGTGCAGTATGTGCTAATACCAAAGCATAACTTTTACGGTGGTGAGGAATGAACAATGGCAGCACATATGCATCATGTTAGCAGGTCTATTATGAAGGAGTAGATAACTCAAGGATACATAAAAAAAAAAAAACATGTCTGCATCAGCCAGGAAGAAACACATTCACTTGTTTGTCCAGGTGGAGGGCTTAGTGAATGGCTACTTCACTAACTCAGTGCTACTAACTAAGTGCCCGCTGTCAGCAGCTCTCCAGAAATTTCATCACCTCCAACAGTTTTGTTCTTCAAATTTCGGATGATGATGATGTCAGTATCTTTAAGGCACATATTTCTCTTCCACTGTATCTTGTGGTGACCAGTTTTCTACATCTTTTCCTGATTCCAGATATTGGATTTTGCAAGGTCTGTACATATCCTAAAGTACATCAGTGGTCCAATATGGAACCTTAGGAAGACCTAAGGGATGAAGAAAAAACTATGTATGTCAAGATCTGCAATGGAGAGGAATAAATTTCCAATATGTGGGTGAAAGAGAAATATGGCTGGCAGCAGTTGAGCCGACTAAGGGCAGCTTCATTTGGCCAATACTAAGTAAGTATTTTGGGAAGGCACTCGTTGGATCCTCTGGTAAGTATCATCCTAAAGAGCTGACATTTTGTTTCCATCTTTACATTAAGTCATATTATCCAGTGATGCCAACATACAGAGTATTTTGAAATAAATATGAAAAAATCTAACAAGTTTCTTTTATAAAGCTAAGACTAAACCCTTCCACTAAAACATCCATACACTCATATATCTTTAATTTAATTAAGCCTTTCAACAACAATCAACTTAATGATCTTGGACGGAATAACAAGGTTTTAAATGAATGGGCTGTGGCTTGTGCTATATAGAAGATAGCTTAAGAAATACTAACAGGAAACAGTAAATAGAGTGATGGAGGTTAAGCGGTTATGAGTGTGATTTAATATTTTTCCTATTTAATGTTTTTATGATTGTATCTAATAAAAAAGGCCACTAAGAACATTTCACTTGAGTAAACATTGCAGCAATTCATAATTAAGATTAAACAACATACATACTAAATAACTGACTAAAAAAATTAAATTGACAAACATAAAATTCTTTCTAATTGGTACTGGGAAAGATGTCGACAATGGAATTAATAATAAAATAGGAAAACAGTTGAAAATTGAATTTGAAACACTATACTACAAATCACAAAATAAAAAAACAGTTATAAATAATACTTCCTGTAAATTCTTGTTATCAATAATCTCAAGCTAATAAACACACAAAGCAACTTAATAGATGTTTAATAATATATTATTATAATTAAATTCAAAACCAATAGAAAATACTAAGAAATGATATTAAAACACTGTAGATAGAAAAAAATCTACTGTAAAATGACTATCTTAAGTAAATAAGTATGTCAAACCTAAATATATAATCCATCATAAGTATTGATAAAATTTGTATTAAAGTTTTTCTGGCAAACTATCGTCAATATATATGTTAACATCAATAAAGTTTGAATGATAATAGTTGATAAAAATTATATTTATAGGCCATTTACAAATTGTCAAAGTGTGTCAAGTTATGTTAATGGTATAAATGTGGTGTAAGAGATAACACAGTGAGAAGTGAACTATAAGAGTTCATATGACACTATCCAATATGTTTACGGTCATATAAGGCTAGTAAAAAACTACAATTTAACCAATGTAATATATATTTATCTATATGGATCATTCTAACACCACACAAATCTTGCATATGATGAATAGTGATAATTAAGTTAAGGATTGAACACAATTTTTTTAAGGAAGTTGTTGTCATGGCACTTTTCTTAAGAAAAAAGGGTCGAATATTAACGATAAATGTATTTATTTTTTTAGTAAGTAGTGAAAATGAAAGAAAGAGAAGTTACATATCAAGGTTATGCTTTGTAAACAAGTGAAAAAGGTCTTACTTACATCTCGGTCTTTACTTTTGTAATTCACAACAATATCGTCAGTTAAAACATAACCTAGGTTGGTTAACATATTTAAACCAATAGTTATTATAAGACTAATACTCTTCCACAGAACAGCTTGAGAATCACCACTGCAACGATAACCCCCAGGAGAGGTAACTGGCAGTTTGTAACAATAACCTGAGGTTTAACGAATAAATTCTTTTAGCCAGAGTAAATTTCTATTATTTATTTACAACGACCATGAGGATACGGTTTATTAATAATTACAATAAACTGTTTAAAATTTCAAACTTTAAAAGAATTATTCATGAAGGCATTGAGCATAACATGGCGGCCATCTTTGCTTCTGTGTACGCTAACAAATCCAGGAAACAGTGCCCAAACCATCATTGGTTTGCATTATATTAAAGATTATATCGAACTCCTACCCGCTCGAACTCCATCACGCTACTTATTATGTTTTCTGATAATTTCTGTTAGTCTATCATCCATACTGCAAAATCCAGAGCCCAATAGCTTAAAACCTTGCTGTTCCATCCGAGAACATCAAGTTTGTTCTGCTCACCCCTGTAACTCATAGATGATCATCAAGTTTGTTCTGCACACCCCTGTAACTGAAAGATATCTCAGAAATAAATGTTTAGAAATACATCCATATGTCACCACTACACCTAAAGCTTTCAGATTGCTTCAATACTAGGCCAGGAATGATATAGGAGTCTATAGGATAAATTGCACTATCAATGGTAGATTGCCTTACCCCTGTTGGAGAGAGAAGCCTTCATGATACCTTTCCGTCAATTTTGCTTAAATTACTTATTAAGTCAACCATTTTATACATTAAGTAGCTTTATTGAAATGTTTGGTTTGGCGGCCACCTCTGCATTGGGCACCGCACTGTGTTGGGAGGGATGAGATGGGAGTATAGAGCATTATGTGCTAATTAGGATCTCCTGTAAGGTGGGATGGAAGTATGTTAGCGGGAGGTGGCTAGAGCTTGAATGTTGTTGATAAAGAAGATCTATCTATCTTGCGGAGGATTCTGGATTGCAGGAACTGGATGAGAGAAATGGTGTTCCTTTGAAACGAGGATGGGGGAATAATTACTTATTAACTTTATTGAAGGAAATATATAAAATATCAAATTTTTTGATCTGGGAGCTAAGGACGCTGGAAATATATGGTTGGATTATTACAACACTCATAAAACATGTTAGAACGTCAACACTAATTTGACAAAATAGCTCGTAGAAAATTAAAGAAGAGTGATGATTTAAATTTGGATTAAAGGTCCATAAATTTGATGAGTTGACTGATATAATTTTTCTCTTGTTTTCTCAAACTTCTAATGCCTCAAAAAATTTAGAATAAGGCATATCTGCTATTTTCAATTGAACAGGGAGATTTTCGCCTATACTTTTGTACACTCCTTCCGATAATAGTTTATATTTCTTGATGAATGGTGTCTCTTTTCTACTTGGACAATTAAACGGTTCCGGATTCCCATAGTGTGTTTTATCCACGTCCCCATATGCTTTGGTAGCCAGACCTCAATTTGTGTTCTCCACAAATACAGGTTGTTATCGCCATATTACAACAGGCTTTATGATTTGTTTCGTTTTTTTTTTCAAAACCAGTGTTGCGGCTATTTCGCCGCTTCTAGGTAGAATAAGCTACCCTCTTCACGTACCTGAAAACCCCTGCTTTTTTTTTCGTCAATAAATCACTTGCTTCAGAGAGATAGACTGTGCTAGGTTACAGAACATTGACGTAGTTAGAACTGATTGGTCGGAACAAACTGGCCTAACACAGAAAGCTCCTTACTTACCTATAAAAGGCGGCCTTTTTTAGCATTCTAAATGAACATAGCTCTCTCTCTCTCTCTCTCTCTACTGGCGCTTGCTACTCTATTCGAACCATGGTTTTCTAATTTAATTAGTCTCCAGTCATAATTTTTTTTAATACGTATCATTTTTTTGTTAATTAGTATTTTGAACTTATTTAAATTTATTTATTTTCCACAGACAATACCAGTATTATTAATAACTTTGAAATCAAGTCAACGTTAATATCAGTAATAGAGGCGCTTAAAGCAGCTTTTTCAAAAAACCTTCCAGCGGCATTACTTCATTGCTTGAACCAAAACCAGCCTTTGCTTTATCTACTATGAGCCGTAATTTTCCTTTAAACTCGTTTTGGAAGAAAGCTGTTCTATCTGTACACATTTTTTTCCATCTTGACTTGCCATTTTTTGAAGTCTAAACCAGGGGTAGTCAACATTTTTATACCTACCTACCACCCACTTTTGTACCTCAGTTAGTAGTAAAATATTGTAACCACCCACCGGTTTCACACTAATGTGATTGAGAAAGTAGAGAAGTAAGTAATTTTTTTTTCTTTCATAGCCCCTTTAAATTTACTGATAATTATAGATCCTCAGGCGAATCTATTTACAAATTATTTTTGTATTTCCTGTAGCATCGCTACATTATATACAGGTTTTGTTATTTTATAAAAATTATGTAATGAATAAACAAGTATAATGACACAAATTATACGTGACTGGACTAAACTGACTAATAAAGGTGATGGGCCTTTTTGATCAAACTTAAAACTAACTTACATACTAATTCTTAACCTAATTTTTCCCCAACAGTCTGTTGCCACCGATGCGGGAGGGGTGGTGGGGCCATAGTGTTAAACACTGCGTTGGTTAGGTGCTGCAACGAGTCAAAAAACTTGATGTGTCTCCGGCGGATGAACTCACCCACCGACGGCACACCAAGCAACGGGTGCAGGTCAGCGTTCTTTAACCTCTCGAGAGAAGTATGTCGGACCACTTTAGCATGATCCCATTCTGGAAATGTCTCCAACATTGGGGTGTATTGTCAGTCAAGTGGGTAAATAGCGGGGCACCGTACAGCAGATCTGGCCGGAGGACACATTTATATATCATCAATTTTAGACGAAGCGACAGGTTGGGTGAAGTTGGCAAGTGCGATAGCCAGTAAGACCTGTGTCGTAGTTTTTCTATTTTATTACTAAAATGAGTAGAGAAATGGAGATGCCTATCCATTTTTTTACCCAGATAGTGCATTGAGAAAGCTGGTGAGTTTTCTTGCCCTCCTATGCTATACGATTTTGGCAAGATTTTGTAATGTCTTTATAAGGCTTCTAACATAAAATAAACGGAACACAATGTACGTAAATTCAACGATTTATTGGTTTACACATTTATAGATATACAGCATGAAACAAACCTTAAACAAGCATGAGCAGGGAAGGTAACTCCCCTGTTTTCCAACATCCCTAATCGATACATTCACCAATACATGAAATCGATATCACCTATACCACATTCTCCCCCCTCTAATCCTCAAAATAATGAAAAATTACTTACAAAAAGAACAAATCGCCTAATTATACTTTTTTTTGTTTTTTTTCAAAAGTTAATTATTTTGTAAAAAGAAATCACAGGAACATAATTTATATTTCTTCGATCAATCTTGTTGTCGGTTTTTTGATTCGTTGAGGGCGAGCTGACTCACGTAGTTGGTCTTTTTGGCATGTGCTCGGAAAAGTGCCAGATTGACAGGTTGGCATCTCCTGAGTTGGCTCCAAAATGGTATCATTAGTCACCTGTGTTGATACAGGTTCCGCATGACTTGAATAGGCCGGCAAAACCTCTCGTGCAGTAGAGGACCCATGGATTTGGTCCACATGCCTGGTCCACTGTCTATTCAGTGATGGCACAAAAACTTGACGTCTTCGAGGCCCTAAGCATTTAACAACGGATGCTGGAATCCATTTCTTCCCAGAATGCCGATAGTTTCGTACATAAACTGAACTTCCTTCAGGATAAGAATCAGTAGCCGTAGGTGACCCACGATAAGCATTTACTTGTTTTTCCTGAGCCATTTGCACCTTAGTCGACATAGCAAGAGGTCGTAGGAGGTCAAGTCTGGTCCTTAGCTGACGGCCAATCAACACCTGGGCGGGGGAAACTCCAGTGGCAATATGAGGCGTATTACGATAATCCAACAGGAATCTATTCAGAGTCACGTCCAAATCTGAAACAGAAGAATCTACCAGAGCGGTCTTCAAACTGCGTTTGATGGAGCGTGCAGCATTCTCAGCTGTGCCATTGGTCTTTGGTGAAAATGGCGCTCCATGCTTGAGGTCAACGCCATTATGCTGAAGAAAATTCCTAAACGTCTCACTATCGAAAGCCGAATAATTGTCAGAAACAATGGTTTCAGGCAACCCGAAACGAGCTAACACCTGTCTCAAGATTTTCATAGTGGTTTCCGTGGACATTGAATGCGTAGGAAAAGCTTCAATCCATTTCGTGTGACTATCAATGATGACAAAGAAATAACGTCCCTCTAGTGGTCCCAGATAATCTATATGAAGGCGCTGCCAAGATTTAGCTGGCCATTCCCACGGTACTAGAGCTGCCTTTGGGGGGTTATCCTTAGATGAGTTGCATGCATGACAAGATCGGACTATCTCTTCAACGTCCTCATCCAAATTTGGCCACCACACATACGATCTCGCTAGGGATTTTACTTTTACCATACCCATGTGAGAAGCGTGAAGTTCCTTCAGGACCTGTTGTCGCAATGCTGTTGGCACAATAACACGATATCCCCATAGAAGGATATCCTTTTCTACAAACAACTCGTCCTTCTTTCGGAAATAGTGTCGAAATTTAGCTTCGACTCCGTCTGGCCATCCGAACTTTAAAAAGGCAATGATCTTCATAAGGATGTCATCCTTCTTGGTTGCTGCCAAAATTGTCTTGTAGTTTAATGGAAGTTCACTGGAAACGTCAAAAATGTAGTTGATACATAGGTCAGGCTCATTTGATATTGGACATTCAGGAAGTGGTGCTCGAGAAAACCAATCGGCTATATTTTTTTCAGACTTCACCCATTCTACATCATACATGTAGTTAGACAAAATAAGTGCCCACCGCTGCAACCGATTTGCTGCACAGGTTGGGATACCATTCTTTGGTCCAAATATTGATATTAAAGGCCTATTATCGTTCACTAAAATGAACCTCCGTCCGTACAAGTAGCTATGAAATCTGCTGATTCCAAACATCAAGGCTGCTCCCTCCTTATGAAGCTGAGAGTAGGATTTTTCGGCTTGAGACAACGTTCGACTGGCAAATGCTAACGGTCAATTTAATCTATCTGCATATCGCTGGTATATCACCGCACCCAATCCAAAGTCAGATCCATCCACCGCTAAACGAATTGGGTAGTAATGAGCAAGGCTTCGATGCTTCTGAATTAGCATCTTGATCCCATCAAAAGCTTGAGCACATTCACCACTCCAACTCCACGGGTGCCCCTTTTTCAGCAAACAGTGGAGTGGTGACAAAATTGTTGCTAAATCCGGCAGAAACTTTGATAAGAAATTTACTACTCCCAAAAAACGTTGGAGCTGCTTAACATCATTTGGTATAGGGGCTTCCAAAATCGTACGAACCTTGTCATCGGTTGAATGTAACCCTTGAGCATCTATTCTGAAGCCCAGGTATTCGATTGAGCTCTTGCCGATCTCACATTTTTTAATAGACACAGTGAGTCCCACTTCTCTAAGTTTTTCTAATACTTTGAAGACTCTAGTCCGCAACTCTTCAACATTTCGGGCTCCTATTAAAACGTCGTCAATCATGACTGATGTACCTTCCCATCCGGAGAGCAAAATATCCATAGCTTTCTGAAATTTGCTTGGAGCTGACGCAATGCCAAAAGGCAAACGAGTGTAACGAAACAAACCCTTCTGCGTCGATATTGTCTGGATGTCACGCGATTCTTCATCGACCTTATATTGCTGGTAAGCGTGCGAAAGGTCGACTTTCGCAAAAATTGAACAACCCTGTACTCGTTGAAATATATCCTCTCCTCGTGGAAGTGGGTGTTGATCGATGAGAAGGTGGGGGTTCACTGTCAATTTGTAATCCCCGCATATATGAATCGACCCATCTTTCTTTAATACCGGGACGATTGGTGATCCCCATGGGCTGTAGTCGATTGGTTCAAGAATTCCTTCATGAACCAAACGATCGATCTCCGCACTAACACCAGCTTGCATGGCGAATGGCACAGGTCTCGCTTTCATGAATCTGGGTTTTGCATTAGGTGTCAAATCCAATTTGACTTTTCCTTTATTGAACATGCCTAATCGATCAGTGAAAACTTCGGGGAAATTCTGCACCGCTTCCTGTAACAATACCGTTGACATATCCGTATTGAAAAACACTGGTTAAGCTGCCCTGTGATTAGGACCCACTATTTTGAACCCAAGTAGCTCAAACCACGATCTACCGAGTAGTGGAGGCCCAGTAGAATTTACCACGAAAAACGTCATATCATGATATTCTTGATTTTTATACTCGATAGATACATTTACAGCACCCAGTGGCCGAGATTTTTCATTGAAATATGACACGAAAGTCTTTCCAGTAGCCAACAATGGTAAATGTGCACAGCTTTCTTTGCACATGGAAAGGGGTACAATAGTACTAAGACATCCTGTGTCTATTTGAAAAGATATTTCAGTATCCCGATTTACTTCAAGCGTAACGTGATACCCAAATTCCCCATCTCCACTAGCTTCAATATGATTTAAGGACTCTAACTGATCACTGAGATCTTCTGACACAAAATGCGTTTTTTCTTTACTTGATTGTTTTCTAGTATCAATAGGTTGGGTCTAGGGTCTTTCTGACCAATCGGACTTGCTATTTCTTGGACACATTTTCGCTAAATGTCCAATCCGTAAACATTGTTTGCAAGAATAATTTTTGAATTTACATCTTGAATATTCGTCGTTAGTATAACCGCAAACAGAACATCGTTTTTTCTCTGCTCCAGCCGAACTGGGATATACAACTTATTTATTTTTCTTGGAACTCTTAGTTATTGAGTCGGTAGTTTGTGAAAATTCACCTTTACAAAACCCCACAGATTCTTTTTTTTACCTCCAAAAGTCTGTACTGCTGTTCCGTGATTTCTTTATTGGTGGCAATTCGAATTGCATCCACAATCGTAAGCGTCCTCTTCAAATAAACGGTCACGAGCGGGACCCTTTTGCATCCCAATCACGAATCTGTCGACCAACATTTTGTCGAGATAATTGCCGAACTTACAATTACCCGCCAGATTACGGAGTCGGGCAATCCATTCATTGACAGTTTCATTGTGTTCTCTAATAGCATTGTAAAACTTGAAACGTGATGCAAACACCGATTCCGTCTTCGAGAAATGATTATCCAACAAAACAACCAGTTCTTTATAGGCAACAGACTCCGGATTTTCCGGAATGGCTAAATTGGTCAATAATTTGAAAGCGTCCTCGCTCAAAGCGTTTAGAAATGTTTCGCGTTTTAGATCCTCAGTCTTGAAAAAATGTTTATTCGCTCTAAAAAAAACTTTCCATACGATATCACCTATACCACAGATTTTTTCCCCTTTTGGAGGGAGAAGATTACGCAGGCGGTCTTCCCGGCGTTTACACTGGTGTTTAACATGCCCAGTCTGTCACTGATAACGTTACAAACTGACTCGGCCTGTGTAAGAGCTCTTTGTGCACTCATACTGCTGCTGTAAACCGCAATGTCGTCGGCGAAAGCGATTACAGTAGCTTTCTCATAGTTTGTCCCAACAATTTCAGACGTGTACATGCTGAAAAGAACCGGAGACAGAACCGCTCCTTGAGGAACTCCACTGCTCCATAAAATTTATAAATAAACAGCAAGTTAAAGCATTTAATAATAATCACTTACCAAATAGTTTATGTAGGACTTTAAGTTTGGCAGAATAAATTTTTATAAAAACAATTTACTGTAGTTAAATCTCTATTTTTATTTATACTTTTCATTCACAGGGACATGGAATTGTTGCGGGGTATTTTATGAAAACCTAATGACATTGTTTTTAAAACACTATGAAAAGAGGAACGTTCACTAGTGGACTGCAGGGAACAGGTTAACGTTAACTACCACTGGTCTAAACGATAGGAAATATGTAACAAACGTCATGTTGGTAGACCAAAATCGTAAAAAAAAAGTCTATGGAATCGGCAAATTAAATTGTCCTCAACACATTATACTCTAAAAAAACTTGGGAAGATGTTTTGGGTATTTTTTTATCCATGGTCTGTCAAAATTGAGAACTTAAAAAAACAACATATCAGTCATAATGACGAATATATAATAAGAAAGTACTTGCATGTAATAAATTATTAGTAGATACTAAAATAATAGCTTTAATATTGTTTGATTTGGATTGCTTAATAGAAGCACCGCTGCTCCAACCAGAGGATTAGACTGATTATAGGTATGACACGGATTTCAGGGACGCCACCTTTTTTACAATACTACAACTGGGTTTGTAGATTAAAACAAAAATATTGTTTATTATTTTTATGCGACTTTAATTCATACTATAGTTTCTTAATGTAACTAGAGGGTTAAAAATTAAATATATATAAAAAAAAAAATTTAAATTCAAGTTTTTGTCGATTGTTGGTTACACTAACAGCGGACCAGTATCCCTCTATCCCGTTCGCACTAGCCTTTGGGATCCGGAAGGATTTCACTTACCCTTAGATACCGAGTGTGAATTCATGGTCATCCTAGCACCTCGTAACCTACCTAGTCTGCATTTCTCCTAAACGTCGTGGACTAGCGGGGCACACCTTCTAAGATTTTATGGAGTAGGATAAAACACACTCACAAGGTAAGTAGGCCGTCAACAAAGGGTTGAAGACGCACTCGTTTATCTCTTTTTTACTACCCACCGGGTTGGCTAATTATTACATGTAGGACTAGTACATAGTAGTAGTGTAGGACATGTAGGAGAATTAATACTACTACAGTACGTACTTATATGTTGTTTCTAACTTTGTTTTCAATAAAGCAACTAATAGACTTGCCAGTTCCTAAGAGCGTAGGCAGGCAACCGTGTGATCAACCCTGATCTGCCCCTGCTCCCAAGCCTAATTAGGCGGTCTTGCAGAAATCCGATAATAAATCGGACTCCTGGGTTGAACAATGCTCTCCCTCTCTGCACTAGAGTTAGATGCTCTACTCAAACCATGACTTTCTTATTCACTTACCTCTGCATGTCTCTATTCCTTACCTGCTAGATCTGATCTTGGCGCTTATTGCCTCCCCCTCATTTCGGAGATTCACGTCTTCAATCACTCCTTGGAAGGGACCCCTTCAGGGGCAGCACAGCCTTAAGAAGTGGAACTCCCACTGCTATCTTGTAGTCCTCTTTCCGGTTGACACTCGCCTTTGAGACTCGGACGTTTTTGACCCACCCTTAGATATCGAGTGTGGATTCGTGGCCATTCCAAGACCACCAATACCTAAAACTGTACCTCTTCTCCTGAACATTGAGCACACCTTCTACGATCTATTCGAGTCAGATCATCATACAAACAAGCTTGGCATCAGTTTCGACGACGTCAGGCCTCACTCGACAGAGACCAATGTTATGCCAGTGTGTGACAGCAACGCTCCCCAGCGGAGGCGAGGTGAACTACTATAAGAGCCATGGCTAAAGTAATCATATTTTAAAACACATGTCACGCCTTGTCCTGCAAAATATGTTCTTACAGTTTCAGTGGATGGCAAACCCTTACAAATAGTAGACTCTGGGGCAAAATTTTCGATTCTCCCAAAAGACAGCAGCAGTAGATATAAAAGGCGGTTTGAGTATGAGTACCGAGATATGACCTTGAAGGGTGTCGTATCATGTTATCTCGTGACCTCGTGACCTTGAGGTGATAGCCAGGGCGAGGGGGGAGGAAATCCTGGGAATAGGTGTGTAATTTCGTGGAATTGGTGCGTCATGGGGGGGGGGGTGATAAGAGTTTATAAGTGTGTCAGGAGCCTCCAGATAGTAGATCCGGCAACGCTGGAGGGGGGATCTGGCAACGTCACATGGGTTGTGACTCACTATGTCCCATTGACGAGCAGCTGGGGGCTCGCCCCCTGTGACGTAAGGCCATTTAGCGATAAGAGTTCTCCTGTGACCTAGTGACGCACAGCTGGGTCTAGTCCATTGATAAGATGTGTCCCATTCATGGTTCCCGCCATTGCGCGGCTTTTGCATGGGTCAGTTGATGTATGGTATTAATGTGGGTGGGGGTAAAATGTGTCTTTAATCTCAGGGTGTTCTGTTCTTTCAATTAGTTCAAGATGTGTAAGCGCTCAGGTTGGAGTCTGAGGTATGAGAATGATCGTCTGTCTACATTTGTTGGATGGTCTTCACCGGTGAGTGCCGTCAAGCTTGCATCAGCAGGATTTTATTATTTGAAAAATTCAGACTTAACAAGGTGTCCTTTTTGTGGAGTAATATTACACGAATGGTTGGTACATGATGACCCTTTTGTAGATCACAAGAAATGGGCTAAATATTGTCCGTTTATCGAGTACTTGGAAAAAATTTTAGAGGAACAGGATGAGTTTGAAAAAAAAAGGTTCCGGTTGGATGTATACCTCTGCAAACTATATCTGCTTACATTTAACTAAATATAAACCTTTTGGAGGATCTCAATATATTGAATTACCTAAAAAAAATACGGGACAAACGTTGTGTAATAAATGTAAGAAATAATACTAATGATTGCTTCCGTTTAGCTATACTTAGTGATAATATTAGATCAAATGACTTTAATGCATACAAAAATATTCAAACTCCATATTCCTTTGATTCTATATCGTTCCCGACAACAATTAAGGATATCAAACGATTTGAAATTTTAAATAATCTGTCTATAAATGTTTATGGCTTAGACGAGAAAAATAATGTGTATCCGATTAGAATTAGTAAAAAGGAAAATTATGATAAAATGTTTGATTTATTATTTACACAAAATGGGGAAAATTTTCACTATTGCTTGATCACAAATCTTTCACGATTAGTAAGTTCTCAAATATCTTTGCACAAATGTGCATATAGCATCTGTTGTAGATGTCAATCCGTATTTCCAAAGACGTAAGTAAACAAGTATGGGAAAAATGGTGATGAACGAAAGCGTGAACATGAATTATTTTGTTGTAATCATAAACCAACTCGATCTGTTTTTCCGAAAGAAGATAAAATTGAATTTAAACATGTGGAATATACACAACCTATCCCAATTGTAGTTTATGCAGTCATTGAATCTCTTTTAATACCAATTTCGGGGCCTGTTCCTAATCCGTCAACATCTTGGAACAAAGCTGTTCATGAGCATCGTGCCTTTTCTGTTTTTTTTTTGTTTTTTTTTCCTCTTTCTAAGCTCTCAAACTTGTAAAAATAGGAATATGGGAAAAATAAGGAAAATTATTTTTGGCTGGAAAGTGCCTTTCACTAAGGGGAGACCCTTATTTGAAGGATGTATGAGAAGGATATGGGGTGTGGAATGCCTAGACAGACACCGATTCATTTTTATATAATATTAGGACGGAAGATGTGTATTCTGATATATCCGGAGAGTTACAAAAATATTTTGATACAAGCAATTTTCCTACTTCTCATTTCTGTCATTCTGCAAAAAACAAAAAAGTAGTTGGTCTGTTGAAAGATGAAACCTTTGGAGATCCTATAGTGGAATTTGTCGGGTTGAGACCTAAAATGTATTCTTACATAACAAACAAAGATATAACGGTTAAAAAGTCAAAGGGAATAAAAAAATCAGCTGTTGACGATTTTACTTTTAACGATTACTTAAACACACTTAAAGAAAGTAAATGTGTATATTCTTCGTTTTATATAATTCAATCTAAAAAACATAACGTTCAAACTTCACTAATAAATAAAAAGTCATTGTGCTCATTTGATGACAAAAGGCGTACATTAAGCGATGGAGTGCAAACACTCCCTTATGGTCACTATAGCCTTGATGAATAAAAAACAACCGTTAAATTTAATTTGTATTGTAACTGAAAAAAGGATTTTAAATCAATTTAATGTCTAATTGTAGTATTATTATTAATTGCTTAGAATAAGCATAGGTTAAAAAGAACAACAATTTGTAAGTACTAGATTTATTTTTTTAATGTAGAGTAACAATACATATAATGTATACAGTTTTTGTAAAAAAATAATAAATGTCTATTATAAGAGTAAGTGTTTTGTTTCTTTCACAACATTATGCAATATCCTTCCTGTCAATCCAGCTATGCTCTTCTAATCCCAACCACTTTACATACAATTTATTTCCTTTTCATTTTAAAACCCTCTCTACAAGGTATATATTTGGATATTTAACTTTTTGCAGCTCTTCTTCATAGAATGCACCACTAATCGTTTGTCCTTTCAGATCTTCCAGTAAGTAAGTGAAAGGGTATGTCTTTTGAATCTTGACTATCTTAAAAATTTCACTTGACTAATTTAAAACATATCCTTTTGAAAATATGGATTTTTGTTTAGATATTCTGACAAAAGCCCGTTTGAGGCACAGCCTCAGGAAGGGCAAAAAAAAAAAAAAAAAAAAAAAAAAAAAAAAAAAAAAAAAAAAAAAAAAAAAAAAAAAAAAAAAAAAAAAAAAATATTCTGACAAAATCATCTTCTTCAAATTTCTGCTTTCGTACTACTTTACTCATAGTCAATGAAGAATAGACATTATTTTTCAAATATTTCTCTACTTTTTTATGGTGAGCATCAATTGGACTCATACCTATAGTCCTATGAAATGATGAATTATACTCTTGTACAATTTGAGGTAGGATATCTAAAAATTTGTAATTTCCTTGCATGTTGAAGGCTTTCCACATTTTTCCTTTTAATGTTCTATTAAACCTTTCTACAATGGAAGCTTTCATATTAGAAAAAGTGGAATAATGATTAACAGAGTATTGTTTCATTAAAGATTTAAACTTGGACTTGTAAAATTCCTTTCCCTGATCGCTTTGAATATTTTTCGGAGTTTGTCTACTCGAACGAAACACACTCTCCATTGCTTTAGTCACATTGTCCGCTGATTTCAGCTTTAGAGGCATGGCCCAAGCATATTTGGTAAAACAGTCTATAACTGTCAATAAATATTTGTGCCCTTTATTTTCTCGAGAATAAGGTATCATCTCTACTAGATCTATCTGCCACAAGTCATTTATTCCTTTCAAAACCGTCTTTCGCCTGGGATATTTTTTGCGTGCTGGCTTATGTAATTCATTTACAACAGTCCTTTTTATGTTTGAATCCATCTATAACTTCTCTTTGAGTATTTTGTTAAGATGTCCGCATCAGATTCCTTCTCACTCACCTACGTACTGAAACTCATTACAAAAATATGTACATTAATATACTATATTTTCTTCTCGCAGCTCTTCAATTAGCGATTCTATTTCGTTTTGATGACCTTCATGCCCTGCATAACTTGAAGACATTAGCAGCCTAAGATGATCGACTAGTTCGTTGGGGTCGTTCCAATACTCATACAGAGGTTTATTGGCTCTCATAAGACCAGATCCCTGTTTGTAAGGGTGAGAACGGAGTGAAGTTAGCCTGCTCGAAGCTGATGATGATGATGTTGAGGAAGGGGGGCGAGGTTTTAAAGTTTAAGGTGGAAATAACTTCGATATGATATTTCTATATTTCTCAGACCTGTTTCCTAATACTCCCTGTTCCTCACTATAGCCTTTTTTATGAGCATTGGTGGAGAGTAAAATATTATTATAATTTTCCAAGTCGTACTCTGTGTAATCTTTAGGATTTTTTAAGTAGAGTAGCTCCAGCAATCCTGGTGTTCCTTCATAAACCACATCGTTAATAGACATATCATCACTGTTTGCAAAAAGCTGAACATCAGTCGAGTCACCAATGGCTAATTCCCCAGAAGGCATGACTCTAATGCCGTAACGAGAGTCATGTGTCTTATCACCTTTCTACATCTTATCCAAGTATTCTCTCTGTAGATTTCCAAATGTGGTGAGGTGCTCTTTAAATTCTGCTTCTCCCTTTGGGGTTTGAGCATATTCTTTGACTTTTTCAGAATGCGATTCATCTATTTCATATTTACCCTCATCTACTTCTACTTCATGAGCGGGGTCCGCTAAGTGAGATAATGGCGTTTGCATAGTACTAGTTTTTGTATCATCGGATGAAACTGATGTAGCTCTTTTGTAGTGAGACATTGTTTTTGGTAATAATGTTGATTTCCTGTAAATACTAGTAGACTCTACCCCGCTTTTATCAGGTGATTCGTCCTCAACATTAGTATCTCTCCTTTTTACTTTTCTTGGTGTTACTGCGAGGGTGGCCTGGGACAACTTTATTGATTGTTTAATGTCTTCTAGTGGATGGAGCACGGGAGTAAAAAATTCTTGTCGACCTTTTTCAACATCCTGGACAGTACGCTTGAATGAACGAAATTTGTTTTTCAAAATCTCACTAGTTTTTATAATCTCACGAGTGACTTTTGGGTCCATGATTGTTAATGACAATCACTACCACGCAATGCTCTTTATATATCCACAATGAATGTATCGATTCCTTTTCGAAAACGTCCATTATTCAGATCCCTACTCTTGTCAATTACAAGGTAATTAAAAGGCTCTTTCCAACATAATGAACACATCTCTTTAAAAAGTGTGAAACTTAAATCAGGAGCGCTCACATGCTCCTTGTAAATATGTTTCAAATTTAATTCATCTTGAGGAAATACTATTAAAAAGTTGATGTTACATCTGATAAGGTGTCTTGGGATACAAATATAACTTTGTGTTAAATAAAAACAATCAAGGTTCATATGACGACCATAACTAAAGTATCGTTTAATTACATCTTGATTTTCCATAGTGACGTCATCGAATATACACACCGAATTGGATTCAACTTCCTGAGGCAATTCATTTGCATCTTCAAATTCATATAATCCTATTTTAGGAACAAGATTTATGACACTCTTTAAATACTGGTATTTAGGTTGATGTAATGTTTTTCCAAAAAGATAAACATTTTTAAATTTTAAACCATTTGAATTTAATAAAAGTGCAATAATAATATTAGTCTTTCCACAACCGCTAGGCCCGCAAATTGATGATCGAATGGTGTTTGGTAATAATGCACTATGTCTCCCTTCTGAATCAACTTTAACTGGAGAAAAGTTGACAGTGGAAAAACGTTGTTCTTGTGTGACTAATTTCATTCTGAATGCATACAACAACATTACGCATGAATATATATTGAGTAAAGCTCAGGGCCTTGACACACTCATCAACTCTTATCACCTCCCTATGTACGTCACAAGGACACACAGACGATCCCAAGAAATATCCTGACCCATGAAAAACCCTGCGCTTGGGCGAAACAATAAATGGGACACATCAATGGACTAGACCTTATCACTGAATGGCCTACATCAGAGGGGAACTGTTATCGCTAAATGGCCTGACGTCAGAGGGGTGAGTCCCCAGCTGCTCGTCAATGGATGAGTCACAGTGACTCACAACCCATGCGACGTTGCCAGATCCCACCTCCAGCGTTGCCGGATCTACTATCTTGAGGCTCCTGACACACTTATAAACTCTTATCACCCCCCCCCCCCCCATGACGCACCAATTCCACGAAATTACACACCCATTCCCAGAATTTCCTCCCCTCTCGCCCTGGCTATCACCTCAAGGTCACGAGATAACGTGATACGACACCCTTCAAGCTTCAAGGTCATATCTTGGTACTCATACTCAACCCGCCTTTAATATCTACTAGCTGCTGTAGGCTGATCATTAATCACATATGCCAATATCAACTTCAGACCTTTTCCAAAGAACCGAAGTCTACTGTAAGGGAAAGTACAGGTAGCAGTAGATAACAAGATGATACGCCTAACTGTACATCACACCACCTGGTCACAACGTCATTCTTGCCAGAGATTGGATTAGAGAACTTGATGTAGAATTGAAGGAGATTGATGTAACCAAACAACAAAAATCACAGCAGATATTGGCTTTTATGAAGATCACAGAGTTCAAGCCAGCCTACATCACAACAATGTGGTTATTTGGTACAATAGTCCACTGTCTGGGTTCCCGTCACTACTGTGTCAGGTTGGATTCAGGATGTATTCTGAAACACCATATAAACCAGCTTGTTTCAACAAATGTACCAGTTTCTCAGGAGGGTGAACCGACACTGGATGAACCTGCTAGTCAAAACAACCAACTAGCCCACAAGGTGACATTCAACTCCCCTTAAAAACCAGTGGCTGTGACACTAGTTCAGGATTCCACTTGTTCAAGTTAGGTGCTATTACACACAATCCTAAGAAATATAATCTCTAAAACCCGAAGAAACGTATTCTCTAACACTATCCCACAGCCCAAAGAAACAACATACTCATAACCATCCACAACTGCTTAACTATCAAATAATGAACTCCTGCCAACCCGATTGACAGAGAAATCAAAATGGCTTTGAACATAACAATCCGGTATGAATGCAAAGAAACCACCATGACTTTCAAGGCAACAACCCAGTATTGTATAGCCACAATGACCATGGAGAGAGAGACCTTGAAGACTATTATGACAGTAGCTAGTACAATGTCAATGATTCCTCTTTTTAAAAGGGGAGGGCATATGTTTATCTTTTAAGGATCAGGTTGGCATTGTTTGCTCATTCAACAAGCTAAGGACTTGATACTGCCCCGTTCTGGTTTTACATCTGAGTATGGCGTCTTTATTGTGTACATTGGGCTTTCAAATAAACTTTCTATCACAAACATACCACAATTGTTTACTTCTTTCAATGATCCTGGATAAAACAGTTGACATGCCCTAAAAAAAACGAAAACTCAAATTGTAAGTTCATATGAATGAGATAGATAGCTTGTGCTATATTGCTGAGTAGCCTCACATCAATTTTAACATGAAAGAAACAAAAATATTTTTTGTAAGAAGATTTTGAACTGAAGAAATTAACGATTTAACATCAGACAGTGAAGATGTGCCTTGGCTGCCAGAATATCACACAATATACTGTTTATGACCACAAATGAACACAAGATTAAACTTTTTTATTTAAATTTATTTACAATAATTTATAAATACATACAAATAAATACAGATACAATTAACAAAACGTTTGCATTGTTCCTTTACTAAGTGAATAAAGAATATTTATTTAACTTCAACCACACACATACAAATTGAAACAATGACTTAGAAAACTTTCCTTATACATTAACCAAAAATCTTCTTTACTAACTAAATATACCGCATTATTATTCAAGACAATACTAAGATCTTTAATCTCTTGCTTGCCTAGTTTGGATGAATACTAGATAGCTTCTAGTAATAATAATCAAAATATTCCAGAACAAAGTCCTACTCCCGGCATCAAGAGCAAAATGGTATACCAAAAATAGTGAGATAAGCTATAAATTGCAAATCTCAACAATCAGGACTTATATTCATACATGCCTTGAAATAAGGGCTCTGATTTGGGGACAACTCACAATAAATAGAAGACAAGCCAGGATGTGGACTGGTTCAGACAACCATATATATATATATATATGAATTAACCTTAAAATGCTTGCTAAAAATAAAAATATAGGATAGGAAAAATGACTTAAATAAATTATCTTATCACATAGGTTTACACTTTTTACAGCTCTAATTCTTCAATTAATATATTACAGAAGTGTATAATAAAAAATACGATATTTTAAACAAATATTTTACTTACAAAATATACAAAGTTTACACTTGGGGTATAAGAAACACTTATAGATTATTTTGAACATGATTGTTCAATTATCTTTTTCAGATTTCGTAAATGTAATACATGTTGTCGTGGCCTAACTTCATGTTTTTTAAATCCACAAAATTTGGGAAGATGGCATTTATGATATGATGAAAAGAAATATGATCTTTCCACATCATTACGTTTTAATAATACGTGGCAATGTTTCATGTTAAGTTTCATATCTTTATTGATGTCATTGGGATGAAATAAGCACATCCTAATGTTATCACTTCTTAGTTTTTTCTTACAACTTGTAGATTCATCATCTGTAGCTAAAACAGATAATGCTCGCTTTGAACATTTTTTCTTGATTCTTTCAACTTTCTTAATTTTAATATCTTCCGTTATTGATTCCACATTAGTGAAACTACTGCACTTTGACACCACTGAATTAGCAATATCAATATACTGCATGCAGCTTTTGGTTACATCATTAGAACTTGATGAGTCAGCGGACTCGACTGGTTTTGAAGAACTTGCAGCAGTTTTGCTCATACTACTGCTACAGTCCACTGGTGACGATTGCCTTTCAGTGGTGCCACCAAAATCTTCATCCATAAAGGATAAATTTGTTTTATTAGAAATACTGCCATTATTATTTGCTGAATGGAATAAGTTAGTATCATCCAAAGAAACTTCATAAATTGCTCCTATTTTATTATTTGTCTGTAAATCTTGATTACGTGATGAGGAATCTAAAGCATTTTCTTTTCCCACTTCTGTTTCATCAGCCTCTCTTTCTAATAATTCTTGATCAGGAATACAATTTTGAGAAATTATTTCTGTCAGAGCTTTTTCACTATTGTTGACACTTTCAGGTGTTTCTGATGAACTGCTTAATCCAGGTATGGAATTGTTCCCCATCCAGCCACCATACAAAGATGACATATTTAGAGCTTTTGAATGGGGTTGGTGCAGTGCTTTATAACGTGTTTTAGTACTACATGGTACACTCTTAATTACAGTGTTTTCACTGTCTAAATTATTAGATTTTGAGCTGTCAGCAGATAATTCAACTGAAGGAGAATTCTTGGAACTAATGTAGTTGCTATGCAGTAAGATGGATTTTTTGTCAGTTGTTATCACTTTAGGCAATCTTATTAATTTGTTTTGTGCGATGGTTACTGTATTTTCCTTTACCAATTTGCGATCCATAACTAAAGGAATTAGTTTTTTTGGAACACTTGGATGTTTCCTATCTATAGAAACATTTGCTTGAGTAAAACCATTTCCAGAGGAGTTTGATGATTTTGCATCTTCTACAATGGAATTACTTGTTTGTTTGGTCTTACAATAATTGTGTAAATTTTCAGATGTAATAGGGTTTCCTAAATTGTTGGAAGTTAAATCTGTATAGGCCATTTCCTCATTTACGGATGTATTGTTATTCATAGAAATAGATTCTTTATTAGGCAATGCTACATTTGAAAAAGACCTATTAGTGGTTCCAATCAAACGGTTAGTAGTCTCATTGTATAATCCATCATTATTGATTTCAGGGACTTTGCGAACACGTAAAGGACATTTAGTAGAAACATTAGACTCTTCATTATTTTTAACAATACCTTCAATACTTGACAAATTTAATGTGGACTTATCTGAGAGTGACTTAAATAGCCTGGTTTGAATAGCATCAGGTTTAAAATCTAAATTATAATTCACTTTTGAATTGTCAAGATCGGAAAAAAGGCCAGTCGTTGACTCGGGTTTTAACATTAAAAGTAATTCACATATTTCCTTATTATTGGTATGAGAATAATAGTGGAAATGGTAAGAATTTCCCTTCCTCTCGTTTTGTGGAAAAATTTCTGAGTTTTGATTAGGTTTTTCATGGCGAGTGATCTTTATACTGATGTTTTCATAATCATGTCCCCTAAAATTAATACAAAAAAGATTTTAAATAAGTTACAGAAATGTTACAAATATTAAAATAAAATTAATTTGATTAATATAAAAAAAATTAAATTGATATTAATATAAAAAAACTTTTTAGCGCAGTAAAATATGCATAGTAACGTTCTCATAACATACAATAATTTAAATTTGAACCAGGTTTTATAAATATTAAGTAAACAAACTAGTAAAGAATTTGAATTGAATTACAATGACTCTTTTTAAACTTTCAAGGTTCGATTCTGACAAAGTAATCAACAAAACAATAATTTTATTTATCTTAGTTTACACATTTACATAACCTTAACAATTCAGGAATTATGTAAGTTTAAAGTACATGTGCCCATTATAATTTATATTTCAAAGAAATGCATTTGTACTTTGAATACTCATAATAATTCCCTTGAAACTCACAAACTATCCCTTGATTAAATTATTGTAAGGAGCCACATCACAAGCTTTTCCACAAATATCTGAACTTCACTAGTTGTTTTAAATTTCACAACTTTTTTTGTTAAATCATCTTGATCTGCATTAAACCTATGCAAATTCAAATTTCTTCTAAACTAACAAAATTTTTATTTCAGGCTCCAAAAGAATTCTTTAATAATATGTGCCCTAAAATAATATTACAGAATATTAAAGAAAGTGTGATAACCGATAAACTACTTTGACTAACCTTTTTTTGATATAGGCTTTGTCGATAAATATTCTTGATTTACTAGCATCACCAGTAAACAAAGAATCATGTCCAAGAATTTCCATTATCTGTATTGTGTTATAACAAAGGTAAACCTTTTCCTGCAATTGTAAAGAAAAACAATAAGATTATGTAGCAAGTACAAATTTCTCAAGAATTCTCATTTTCAATCAAGCATTATTAGATTATGATCTACATTGAACTTGAGGGATTTTGTAACCAAAAATTTATATAAAATAATATAATCAGTTATGTAAAATTAACATAATTCATTACCAACTAATTAAATGAAAATAGTTGGTGACATAATTGATATGAAAGTAATTGCAATGTGATTTTTAATTATTAATTGAAATATCCTAATTACAACAGCAGCTATCCTTAAAATGTCCGACCCAGTGATAGTTCAAATCTGATGTAAGTAGGTGTCATGGACAGCTCATGGGTACTTTACATCATTGAT
Source organism: Acanthosoma haemorrhoidale (assembly GCA_930367205.1). Taxonomy (NCBI): domain Eukaryota; kingdom Metazoa; phylum Arthropoda; class Insecta; order Hemiptera; family Acanthosomatidae; genus Acanthosoma; species Acanthosoma haemorrhoidale. The sequence continues at coordinate 77,421,472 of OV884014.1, read as the reverse complement.
TAATAAGGTTTTTATTTTAAATTGTTGGAGCTGCTGTGAATACTAACTGATAAAAAGCTCACTAAACCCTTTTCACTGTTCTTATTCGATATTCTTTTACTTTTTGTCTTTTAGGCTGGTTCTTCAAGAACAATGTGACCTTTTTTCAACGTGGGCACCATCAGTAGAATCATACTCTGGATAGCCCAATGCTTCCCAGCATGATTCCTGAGAACAGTCACCCTATCCACCCAACTTATTCCACTCTCTATAACATATTTAAGTTTAGCTGCGTAACCGACATATGGATGCTGGTAAAATTCAGATTCTGGAAAAAGGGGGGCTCAGAATTTTCATCCAAGTGCTGTAACACCCAGCCCAGTGGTAAGACTATGCGTTAACAGTTATAACTAAATAGAATAGTAGAAATAATTAATTAATTAAAAAATAAGTTGGGTAAGAGCCAAAAATACAAATTGTAGCTGTTACTACATGGTTCACAAGTGGTTGAGGTGAAGGTGTCCCCTCGTGTATCTTCTCCAGCCATGATCTCATTCAGCTTGTTCAAGTAAGTAAGAGCGGAGAGAAGGAGAGATTTTGAACAAAGCAATCGCATAATTCAAGTAAGTGACCATTCTGAGTACCCTTTTGAAATCATCTACATTTTTGGGCCCCAACAAGTCTTCAGTATCAACCATCATCAAGATGTATGACCTAATAAATCGTCATGGCCATTTAAATTTGTCATTTTGCAAGAGAGCCATTTAGTTCACAAACCTGTTGGCAGCTCATGTTCCTATTTGTGCCTCAACCACATTCCCAAATATACTCCACTCATACCTTTCTACCCATTAAGTTTGATCTCTTTTGTTTTTTTTATTTACTTAATTTAAATGTTTGCTTGTCAAGGACCCCCATGAGATTTAATAAATTATAAGTAAATTTACTTTTTTTTTTATTAATACAGTAAGGTACATTACAAAATGGCTAGCTACTAAAGTGGCGCTTATTCATATTTTTTTAAGGCCATAATAGAATATTACAAAATGGTGACCAACAGACGAGGCTTGATTGTTTGGTCATGACAAGCAAACACTTGAAAGTTTATTTTGATTTTATATAAATTAACTGAAAGAAAATGGAAATAAATATCCCTTTGTTTAAGTTAAAAAATCAGGAGAAAGAATTTTATTTGTATTTGGAGGATCGGGATCACAAAACTCAATACTTATGGAGCAATGCAAAGATTCAACCGAAAATTTGTAAACAACTCATAAAGTGTCGATGTATTAATTTTTATTTGTATTTATTTCATTTAAATGTTTGGTTGAGATTTAATAAATAATAAGTAAATTTACATTTTTTTAAATTAATGCATTAAGATATATGACAAAATGGCTAGCCACCAACGTGGGGTTTATTCATATTTTTTTTAAGGCCATGATAGAATATTACAATATAAAAAATATTCAATTACTATGTACAGAAACAAAGTACAACTTAACACTACAAGTGTAATTATATTAAGAAAAGTTACCTTTAATTTGGAAGCAATCTCTGCTAAAAGAGGGCACATATTTACTCGATCAGCATAAAGGTAAATATGTTTCTTAGGCTCTGACCTGAAAACAAATATTTTAAAAATTGAGTTTATAAATATAAATAAAACTCTTTGTTCTTCAATGGTTTTCTTCTATTAGCATGTAATTTCAACAGCTCGGACTGTATAAGATAAATTAAACTATTATTAAACAACGTCATGGTTCTCAGTTTTTTTGCCCTCTTAGTGACCAAAATTAAAAATGAATAAATAAATTATAAAAAATAGACTAATGTTACAGATCATGACTCTATTATTATTAAATTATATTTATTATAGTCTGTGAACCAGCCATCGCTCTTATCTGTATGTTCTCAATGATTCTTTCTATCAAATGTCAAGATATGTTTACTATGTAATAACTTTTATATCTCCTCAGGGTACCCTCATGTATTGCTAGTTCAGTCTATGACTCCTCTGGTGAATTTGTCATCGTCTTCTGTTAACTTCTCTGTCTGCAGGTTTTTTATTATTAGTTTGTTTATTTTATGATTGTAGAGAAAACAAGGCAGTCATTAGCCAAAGCAACCTAGCAAAGGGAGAATATTTTTTCCCCAGTAACCAAAATTCATGACCTCATAAAAACCTTGGCTGAGAGTGAATTGGCAGCTGCCCAGGCATGCATTGAGGAGTAACAAAATACCACAGCTCAATTCGAGGCAGTAAATAATTTACTTATCAAACTCAATAAGCAACTGGCTTTGGATGATCAGGAAACACAAGCTTCTAAATATCCCACCTTTTTTTTATGTCAGCCTTGACATCAAAATTTGCTCCCGCAAAAAAGTGATGTCTTCTGTTAACCTTCCCCTAACAAACATAAAATTGCTGGTATTTAATGGACAAATTGAGCAATGGCAGGAGTTCATTAGCCTATATGATGCTCTGATGAACAGGAATTCACCATCGTCAGATGTCCAGAAATTCCACTGTCTTAGATCATTGCTCACAGGAGAAGCTGTTGCAACAATTGAGCCTAAATTAACCTCTCCAAATTAACTTCTCGCAAACAAACCGAATTCAAAACTCAAACCCTCAATCTCTACAATCAGTTTGAAAATCTCTACAATGAGTTGAACCTGTCATCTAATGAGTTTCCCAAGTTAACCCAGTTACTCAGCAAATACGAATTCTGGAGAGCCCTTCATTATCCTCTTCTTCTCGAAACCCATCGTCTGCTCCAGTGCACTTAACAACTCGGCAACCGGACCAAAAATCGTGCCCCCGCTCACCAAGGCCATCTTGATAATCTGGCTGGTCTATCTTCTCATCCACCTGCTTACACTCTTGCTCACCTCATCAAATGCCTACTCGTCCGCTAGTTTGTACATACTGCAAAGCGAAGAACTCCATTCAGCAGTGTCCAGGGTTCCAGGGTTCAAATCCTAGACAGCACCGGAACATCAGGCTTATGTTGTGAAGAGACTGTTGCTGAAATTTCATGTCCTCTATCCATCACCAGGAAATTGGGAATCTATCCATTCTTGCCACATTTGGAGCAAGCGAAATCATACAATCTAGCATCCTTGACTTGATGTTCAGCCAGCTGGACGACCATCAGCTCACTCTACTCCTCCTTCATCACCATCCAAAATATCATCTCCTTCCTCTGCACAATGACCTAATGCTTCATAATCATCCTCTGATGCAACTCATCCTCACCGATCACCCCCTCCTCCTCTGGGAAGTGGTCAGATTGACTTTCACATTACCCACCATCTCATCGTCTGTTCCCATCATCTCATATATTGCTTGTCCTTGGTCCTTGCTCCATCATGTCTGACAATCGTGACCTCTATCATCTGATGCCAACTTGGCTTGTTTAACTGGATAACTGTTGGATAAAGCACTTCAGGTATGCTCATCTTGATTCAAGCAGTCAGCGTACCCTGATCACTTCAAAATGTGCCTTAACACTGAAATTTCACATTTATCCATCTTCACACATTGAACAATTCTGACACAGTGCCTGTAAGAGGACATTTCAATGTCATCAAATCAATAATCCCCCCCTTTCTTCGAAACAAGGGTTATTTCATTTACAACCTCATTGATCCTGTCCCAGCTTTGACATTCCCCCGTCAATACTAACCAAGTTCAACTTAGCCGATTGCATGTTCCACATTATCCGCTGCTAATCCTTCCTTATGTTGTGCTTTAAACATCTGAATTTCCAGGTTCTATATCCACCACCTTAAGCTGAGTTCTATATGGGCCATATGGTAGTCATTGGCGATGTGCAAAGCGAAAGCATGTCACTTTCTTGTCTGGTACTGTTAAAGACAGTACTCCTTGTTGAAAGCTCTCATGGTGAGACAACCAATCTAGCTTACTTATCTTCCCCCTCTACCAATTTGTCTGCTCATTCAGCTAGCAGTTCATCCGCTCTGTGCTCATCAAACCAATCAGGAGCAACCTCTGTTTGTAAGTTAGCTGCCAGTGCTGCTGAAATCTTCCCATCATCTGATTATCACCCAGGATCTGATTTTGCTGCAGTGCCCCTATCATTTTGTTACCATTTAGCATCCAACTCTTCTGTATCACCAGAGGAATTACCTTCCTCTGTTGCTCAATCCCAATTTGTGCCTCTGAATTTGGCTGTTCACCTTCCTGCTAAGGCTCATCTGCCTGAAGAATGCCCGACTGACATTGTCCATCAGTTTTAGGAGCAAGATAAGGCTCCTAATGTCAGTCCCTCTACTGCTGCAGGGAGGGAGTTTGAAGTGATCTATACTTACAGCATAGCTCACACTCCCACTGGTGTTACATTGTAGGCCTGCCTTTGACCTCTCAGAACCTTGGCCTGTCTGTCAATGTGGCTAATCTGCAATTATCTGGAACATCGGCTTCAACGGTATCACGGATTACGTGATGCATACCATGACTTAATGTACAATTATCTGACTTGTGGTCAAATAATTCATCTGATTGCCCTCCTTATGAAGCCTACTACTACTCCCTCATCATCCTGTACAAAGACCAGATGACACCCCTACCAAAAAACGGGTGGTCATTAAGGTTTCATGTGCCCCATTTAATGGTAAGCCTCCCTGGTCCTAATCTTATGTTAGCAGAACCCTAAGCTTAAAGCTGATATTTCCATTTTTCACTTTCGTCTGCATCGATTCGTCTTTATTGCCAACATCAGGCAAATGAATCAACAAATCCTAGCCTGACCTGAGCAGAGGGATTATCAGCAAATAATCTGGCACTTCTCTGAACATGACTCAATTAGCAATTGGCTTTTGAAGAAGGGGCCATTGTGATGTGTTAAATCGGTCGACACGCCAGGAGGCCAAGGTACCCTAAGCAGGGCTGCCTCGCGGTGAACTCAATGAAGAATAAGAAGAGCCATCAAGCTGAGGTACTCTATGCAGGCCTGCCTCACGTTGACTGACAGAGAATAAGATGAATCAGCAGGCTGAGATGGTCTCTGTGCGGTTGTCTCATCTTGACCGGTTGATATGAGGCAGAGAGAAAGAGGGGGAAGGAACTAAGAGAAGGCACAAACAAACAACACTCATGTCAAGCACGTATACAATTCGCACACATAACATAAATAACGAGAAATACAAAATAGTAACAAATTTTAACTAAAGAAAATTAAGAGAGTCGTCAATATCTGGATTGGGAGCAAGGTCTGCCAAATGATCTTCAGGCATTCTGGTTGGACTTCCAGGCTCAGCTACCAGATTTGGCTAATATTCAAATCCCTTGTTTTATCCCAGAAGCTTCTTCAGTGTCTGTTAATAATCTGGTCAGATTGTGTGACATCAAAATCTGGCTATACAGCCATTGTTTATTTGCACACCTCTGCATCACCTAGACCTCCCCATGTCAGTCTTCTAGCAGCCAAATCCAAAATTGCTCCCTGCAAAGTAGTCTCTTAACCATGGTTAGAATTGTGCAGGGTGCAACTGCTCTCCAAACTCATGCATCATCTGGTTAATCGTGCCTTTCAGCATCTGAACACTGTCACTGGAAACATGTAATTTCTGAAGGCTATCCAGCTGACTGCACATCATGAGGATTGCTTCCTCATGACATCCATCATCATCTCCTATGGTGGAGCGGGCCTCGCTGGCTCTTGTCTCTTCCTCTCTTTAGTAGGTAGCTCTCCTGTGTTGGTCTCCCTCCCACAGATAATGTAAATTCCGAAGCCAAACAAGCCGCCATGTTAGTGCTGTTCGCAAGCACCACTACAACTGAACCATCTGTCATCGAGCGACTTTCCTCTTTTCTTCAGCTAAAATGCCTTTTGTTAATGTTTCACCTTTAATGCTAAATGCTCAGCTCCAGCTGCTTATCCTGTATTGAACTGCACGAAGCAGAAATGGGTGACATTCAATAATTGCTGAGGAAATTGTTGAGCTCTACAAATCTTCTCTCACCACTTTCTGATCATGAAGCTTTATCTGTTTATTGACGAGCACAAGCTTATCTATGTTGAAGATCATTTATCTGCTTCAGTGCTGTCAAATCATCACAAACATTCAGTTCTTCTTACGAAATAATGACCATCCCACTTATCTGATTATCAATGATGCTCATCTACATCTTCTTCAAAGGGGCTTTAGTGTTCATCCAACCCCAATATTGGATACTGGATGGATGTAATGTGCGCAATCACCTGTGTAGTGTAATAGATGCTTTTCTTGCAAGCCTTACCCAATCATAAAACTGATGGTCAATCTTCCTCCTAAATGGGTATCCTCTGTTGCTGCCATCACTACTACCAGAGTTGACTATGCTGGCCCATTCCGTCACCAGTGCTCAGTTGCGAGGGGCTGTCGGCACCAAGACCTACTTGGTGGTTTTCATCTACTTTGCCGCCAAAGCCGTGCATTTGGAGCTAGGCTCTCCACTCCTGCTTTTATTGCTACTTACCATCATTTTGTTGCACATAGAGATGCTTTGGTAATTTTGGAAAGTGGAGCTAATTTTGGGGGCCAAAGGTTATCTTTGGGATATGGGACGTTTGTTGTCGTCTCCTCAGCATCAAGAGAGTCTTAGTGGTGTTGCCTCTTCTTCCAGCACTGAATGGTGGAATGGTGCATTCCACCAGGTAGTCCACATTTAAGTCTGCAAAGCATCACCTGATTCGAGTCATCGGTAAGCATGTGAGGAATTTCTGACTGTGTGCACTCAGGTTGAACCTATCCTCAATTCTCGTCCTCTCTTCCTTCCCTCCTCTGATCCATCTAACTGGAAGACCTTAGTCCTGCCCATTTCTTGGCCTATCGTCCTCTCACCTCTCCTCCAGATCGTGATGACACTTCTATTTCCATTAATTTCCTGTCGTGTTGGCAACTTGTCCAATGACTTCAGCAGGGCTCCTGAAAGTGTTGGCGCCAGGAGTACCTGCACACCATGCAGAAATGCCACAAATGGCTGCAACTCTCTACTCCGATTCTTCCAGACACAATTATCATCATCTATGATGACAACCTCCCTCCTCTTAAGTGCTCCCTAAGGTAAATTACATCTGTTTTCCCAGGGGCTGACTCCATCTAACTTGTGGCTGAGGTGACTCACTTCCTCTGCTGGTACCGTTCACCGTCTCACCATCAAGCTTTGCCCTATTCCTACCAAACGCAATATCCAGCTTCCTCGTCACCTTCAGTACTTCAGGGCATGCGGCATGTTAGATCGTGAACAGGGAACAAGTCTGGTGCGCTCTTGTCTAACCTTTCTCTGTGCTAAAAACCTCCCCTTTTTTTTTTTCGTCTCTCATAATCCCCTGTGCCAGCATTGTGACATCTTCCCTCTGGGTAACAGACAAACAATATAATATTAGTTATCAGTTTTTACCTTCTGCTAACAGTTTTTTTTATTTGATCATCCCAAATTCACACTTCACCGTTGCATTTGTGCCTTTATCAGAATTTTCTTACTTAATTAGATATTGGTGACAGAGAATCCATAGGTGCTTCTGTATGTTCATTCAACATCCGAACACAAGGCTTCGTCTCGACTGTAATAAGGAACATCAACCTTTTTTCCATCTTCAACCTTTTCCCCTATTTACCTCTTCAATAGCAGAAATCAGAGCTTCTCTTCTCTTGGTAACTGCAATTTATGATTCTATTCATGCCAACATTTTTCTCATGTGTAACAGTTACCAATGATTCGCACCAAACCACTCAATTCATAAGTTTTTTTTTTGGAACCCTTATTTTTTTCTTCTGTTTTCTTAGGGATGGATTCATTCATTCAGGGAATTCAATGATTATGCTGTGTACATTAGTTATGGTTTAGTTAACCTTGTATAATATACAAGATACTTTTAAAATATCAAATATTTATGACAGTTGTAGTTCTTGAAAATTCTTTATGTTTCTGGTAGAAGTTAAGTTGAAAATGGCAACATGAAAGTTTCAGTATTCATATGGAATATACCAATTTGTGGTGAGACAAGCATCCTTATTATACAAAGATATTTGATGTATGTAAGATTTACATGCTAATAAATAAGTTGGTTTGCACACTAATATAAATTATATTATAGTATTAACAAGTAAATCTATAGTCATGTAAATAATCATCATGCAAGATAATGATTAAAATTCCAACCTACTCATGCTAGAACCACACTGCCATAAATCACTTTTTTTTGTATGGAAAATTGAAGATAAATCATCTTACTATAATTCTAATTAAAAAATATTGCTTATTGCTCTCATTATTTAACGAATAATTTATCAATCAATTTTAATGAAAAAAAAGGGCTTGTTTATCTTCAAAAATTCTTGTTTCAACTTATATAACATAACATTTTTGATTGATCAAACAGTTCAGTCCTTGAGTGATCAATTGTATTGAAATAAAAGGGAGGTGTAGAATTAAAGGTTTCTTAAAACAAACGTCATATTGTATAGCTTTAAGAGATTTTAGTTATTCACCTTAGTTTATTTCTATTTATTGTAATTAATTTACACTACTATTTGACAATGAAGTTTGTTTTTCCTTTATTTTATAATACAAATACTAATACATACTTAAAAGAACCATTACTTTCGTAATATAAAATGAAAATGAATGAAAAGGTAAGTACCTGATTATTTTAGCAATTTTATCAGTAAGCTCGTCTAAGCCTAAAAAATCTGATGATTGCTCATGGTAGGTATTGTCTAGATAAAGTCTGGTTAATGCCTGAAACATAATTACTTTCACTAAGATAAGATCCCTGTCCCTTTAATCATATGTGCAAATTCCTTATCAAGTTCCTTATGCAAGTGGGCAAGATTGACATTGCCTCATAGCATAAAGTAATAATTATTCCATACAGCATTCTTTTATTTCTAACTTTTGGTTACTCGTATTCCAAACCAACACTTTTTCAATAATGTTTATTAAATATTTACTGTTAAGGAATATAACATTAATCATTAATTAGGACTATATACAATATCCAATATATGTATACAATTGTTTTCATGAGAGTTCACTTTATTTTCTAAATTAATCTCACCATGTTCTCTTCATTATTTCTACTATGATTACTAATGATTCTTACGATTGGTCTTTCTTATCTGATCTTTTAAAACTATTTCTGAATCAGTTGGCACACTATTCAAATTAGTTTTTGAACTAATAATACCATTATGTATATCTCAACTAACCTATGAACAATGAGAAGGTCTTGAATAAGAAGAAAGTGTCTGATTATGTTCCGTCTATATACGAGGTTTAATCAAAAAGTAATGATAATTTTTGTTTATCTTTAAAAATTTTTATTTATTCATTGATAGCAATTTTGGCCCCTTCAAAGTAATCCCCCTCAGATATAACACACTTGAGCCAGCGCTTTTTCCAATCTTAGAAACACTTTTCAAACTCAATTTTCGACATAGCTCTTAGCTCCTTCAGCGATTCTTCTTTTATCTCATCAATGGTGTCAAAAAGTCGTCCTTTCAAGGTTTTTTTCAACTTTGGTAACAAAAAGAAGTCGCAGGGTGCCATGTCGGACGAATATGGGGGCTGAGGTAACACAACAGTGTTGTTTTTGCTAAAAAATTATGAACAATCAGTGAGGTCCCAGTGAGAGCGTTATCGTGAAGCAATTTCCAGGAATTGTTTAGCCATGATTCCGGTCGTTTTCATCGGATTGCTTCACGTAAACAGCGCATTACTTCCAAGTAATATACTTTATGGACTGTAAAACCTTCTGGCAGGAACTTATGATGCACTACGCCATTGAAATCAAAATAAAAACAGTGAGAAGAACCTTCACTTTCAATCGAACTTGTCTTGACTCTTCAGGCTGCTTCTGTAGCGAAGATTGCGCCATGGTTTCGTCATACCCATATACCCATGTTTCGTCACCTGTTAAGTTGCATTTAACTAACTCTGGATTGTTGGTTACTTCGATCAGCAATTCTTTGGCGATATCCACACAATGTTTTTTTTGGTCGAAATTCAACAATATTGGAAACTTCAGAAAAAATCGCTTGGCATGATCTAAATGATATATTAACTTCATCAGTGACCTCTCTAATAGTAATTCTGCGATCGTCCAGAATCATTTTTTAACTTCTTCGGATGTTAGTCGTTTATTGAAGTGTTAGGGCGTCCAGTACGATCATCATCTTCAAAGTCTTCACTGCTATCTTTGAAATGTTCATACCACTCATTAACTCTTGCTTTACTCATGGGAGATTCACCAAAACCCACTGTCAATATTTAAAAACTTTGCTGCACTTAATTTCATTTTTTTGACAAAATTTAATACAAATTATTTGATCCATTTTTTCAAAACTAAAGATCGCAGAGAACACCAAAACACAACCTTAGCGGCTGTTACTAAAAAGTTAACATTGAAAACAGCTGCAAACTTCAAAGTATTTCAGAGACATCTGTACCAACATGATAAAAAAAATGTTTACCATCGGAATCATAACGCCTGCGATATTATAAAATTCTCGTTACTTTTTTATCAAACCTCATATGACCAATGTTAGCTAGTCAGCTGTCAGCAGGACTTGGTCCCTTGATATGATGGTTAAGCTGGTTACCATGAGCAAACTGGTTTTCTGATTGAAGACAAATATGGTGGATTTATTCCTCTGTCAGATTGAACTCTGTATGAAGTTAATTAACTTTCAATAATGTTGTTCATTTGCTGACTGACTCACAAGTGTTGAGAGGGAGGGGGATGCCAACACTGCACAGCCACAACACTCATGATTCTGATAGCACTCATATAGACTTGGTACAGTTGAATAGTATTATATTTTGCATTGCTTGTTTCCAACATTGTTTGTTGTTAACAAAATGAGTACGGCCTCTTCAACAATTTTCTATCACCACGCCTACCTAAATCGTTTTAATATATAATATATCTGAAGCATTTATTTATACATGTATTTAACTTGAATATATTTAAACATAATTATTTATTATGGAACCACAATATCAGTAAGCAGGACTTCCAAATGTATATAATAAATTAACATACCCTTTCTGCAATTACTGGTAACAAAACTGGTGATTTCACAAAGTCAGAATAGTAAGAAAAATTGCCAGTGTATAAATAACAACCAAATGCCCCTGCAACAAAAATAAAATATTTTGATTTATTTGAATGATTATCACTCATGGTAACTCATAAGACAAAATTATTGTCAAATTAAGTAAAATATTTTTAATGCCTCTCACATATGTATTGTTATGTATGGTCACCTCATGAATACATGGACATTATCTCTATATTCCCTTACCTTACTTATGCTACAGTTCAAATAAATATATTCTGAATATAATTATTTAACCTTACATTAATAGAATCAAACAATATACTGTTTTTTCGTTAACAATATTTTTACTTACTTATTTTAAAAAGATAAAGTAAAAGGAAACTTCATAAAGAAAGTTTATTTTAGTGGCTTTTAAATTAATATTATCTCTGGGTTCAATGAGGTCATATGTTACTATTTCAAATACTTCATAATTACATGAATGTTTGAATGAGAGTTTTAATGTTTGAATATAGTTAAAAATAATAATTTAATTACCAAATACAAATATTAACATGGGTGTTCTTTGATGTTGAAGTATGTGTCGGTTTCTCTTGTTCTTCTATATGTGTGTAACATGTATGGTCTCCAACACCTGGTTTCATCGCTAATGGCCCAATTAACTCAATGACTCTTGACTGGCAAAGATACAAAGGAAAGACCAAAAACCAACTCCCTTATTTATAGGCCACCCATCCCCAATCACAAATAAGTGGTTTTTCCCAAGGCCTACATTACATATTCTATCTAACCAGATATTTATTTTTAAATAAAACTTAACTAACCATAAAAATATGATCACAATAGAAATAATGGGATCCCAATATTTAGATCTTATTTGAAGCTTAGCCTTATCATATTAAAAATAAATTAAGAAATTATTACAAATTTATTTAACTGCAAATTATAAGTGAGTTTTTTCTATTATACATGTATTCTCATATGAATTTTGTACATATTTATCATTTCATAATTATTAATTAAATTAAATAAGGATAAAATTTCATTTTTAGATATATTTTTCAGCCAGCTTTGTAACTATCATTACAAATTTTAGTAATACATCACACTAATTGTGCCAGTTTTATAAAATTGAATTAAAGTTTCGCAAAGTGTAAATAACGTTAGCTCTTTTATGTAATATATCATCTTAATATTAGGTAATTAGCAAATTAAATTTATTAGTTTATTTTCTATTAACTAATTGTGCAGCATGAATGGAATCTAATGATATTTTTATTAGCAAAGTAAATATATTTATTAAAATAGATTGATATGTTTGGTTGAAATGACTTGTATAAAGGTAGTATTTTATTCAGGTATGAAGGGTATCTTATGGGGTTTTCCAAATATTTTGGATGAGGTTAGAAGATCCAAATAATATAATAAATAACAATGTTTGTGAAACAGAGGGATTATTATTTTATTTAAGCCGTCAGTAAGTTAAGTAGGCCATTAGCCGTGTACCTGATGTTGAAGAAAGGGCACATGTGACTCGAGAATAGAAGAAGCCAACATTGAAGAGTATCCATGATATTATTATTTATATTTTGTAACTATTACTTTTAAATATATGGAACTATCAAACCATTCATGTTAATATGAAGTAGCATTTTGCACTAGAACCATATTGAACCCTAAGATATATAACTTGAAGCTTTGAAATCAACGATTATTTTGAAGAATTATCATGGAAGTTATTTTACCTTTTACAATAACAATTGTTGTGATATTTAGATTATGTGATTTGAATTTAAAAGTTAGCGGAAATAAAAGGGCGTTAAACGAGCCATGGAACAAGAAGGCGATAGAAGAAAGAAGAAGCAAAAGAAGATGGCGAAAGCGGTTGTTCTTTAGGTGATCCTGGGAGACGTAATGTTGAGTTAAGAAAGTGACATTTGTGAAACTTAAAGAATTTCTATTTAATGGTGATAGAACCAAAAGGAAGAACAATTGATGGAAGAAGGGTTTATCGGGACAAAGGGATTGAGGTGATAGCAGTGGATAAAACTGACAGCGTGGCGGACCAAGTAAAAGAAGCAATAAGGAAAAGACGTAAACGTTAGTAAACTGGCTAGTAGCGAATGGTAGTAAGTAAGATAGTAATTTGTTAATAAACCTTGGTGAATTTTTTAGGGACGTACTTGTGGAAAAATTTAATAAAGTTTTGTAATATATAATTTTCCTTTTGCCAGAGTTTTTTAAATTAACAGAACCTAGAACCTTCAGATAAAAAAAACAAAAAAACATAACATTTGGCGCCCGTGAAAGGAACGTGTTAATGAGGAAATCTGGCTAAAGGATTGTTTGGATACATGTGTCACAGAAATTGTTGTTAATTTTGATAAAGAGGTTAGAGTCTAAAGTTAAAAAATTGTATTTGTAGTAAAAATTCGTATTGTTAAAATTCAGTCATGGAAAACGTAAATGAATCAAGTCAGGAGGAGAGTAAAATGGAAAAAATTATAAAAATAAACAAAATTAAAAAAAATTATCTAATAAAATCGATAAATTGTCAGCAGAAAATAATCAAAACTTTTTAAAAATTGACAAGAAATTGGAAATAATTGAACAAGAGTTACAAAACTCTTCCAAAGATTTTAATGTAAAACTTGATGTAAAAATACATCATTTAGAAACAGATTTAAAAACGGAACTAGAAAATCAACAAACTGATTTAAAAGAATATAAATTAGAAACGGAAAATAAATTTGATAAACAAATAACATGGATGAACAATAAACTGGTAGATCATGAACAAAAATTTATTGGTGAATTAGGGACTTATAAAAAAGAATTGAAGTATTGATAAAAGTAATAAAATAGAGAAAGAAGTGGAAGATATAAAAAATAAAATAGAGCAAAATACAATTAATATGTCAAGTAACTCTGGTGAATCTAAATTAACAATTGATCATGAAATAGTACGAGTAATAGATAGTAATAATAAGTTAGAATTTCAAAATTTTTAAAAATCTGACCCAATAGAATTTTTAAATAAATTAAAAATTCTTTAGGTGATCCTGGGAGACTTAATGTTGAGTTAAGAAAGTGACATTTGTGAAACTTAAAGAATTTTTATTTAATGGTGATAAAACCAAAAGGAAGACGATTGATGGAAGAAGGGTTTATCGGGATAAAGGGATTGAGGTGGTAGCAGTGGATAAAACTGACCGCGTGGTGGACCAAGTAAAAGAAGCAATAAGAAAAAGACGTAAACGTTAGTAAATTGGCCAGTCGCGAATGGTAGTAAGTAAGATAGTAATTTGTTAATAAACCATGGTGAATTTGTTAGGGACGTACTTGTGGAAAAATTGAATAAAGTTTTGTAATATCTGATTTTCCTTTTGCCAGAGTTTTTTATATTGACAGAACCTGGAACCTTCAGTAAAAAAAACATAACACAATATTTAAAAATATATTTAACGAAACCGGAATCGCTACAATATATTGTTGTGATATTTAGTACTGTGTTTTTTATTGGTGTTTAAAAAAAATACGAATAGACTGAATGGCCAATGCCATTAAAGAATATCCAGAAGGCAGCGGAGGGCGTATAAAAGGCGGAGTTTGGGACGCTCTCGCTCTCTCTCTTTTCCATCCGAGCCAGCACAAGAGGCACAGCAGGGACACTCTGGCGCGAGAACCTACGGATATGAATATCATGAGGCCGGCTCCCACGTAAGATCACACGCTAAGCATAGAGCGGGGATGATGAAGAGGGCGGAAGCCACATCCAAAAATACACAGCGAAACTGGCCAGTATAATGTTGATAATTTGTATAATTTTGATATTGGTATGAATACCAGTATATTGTTAATAATTTGTATAGTTTTGATTTTGGTATGAATACCGGTGTAATATTGATGATCTGCGTAATTTTGATTTTGTATAATTATTGGTATTATGTTCATGGATTAATATAAATTTCAATTTGGTTTTTCATTGTTGGTATAACTTATAGAGGAAATATTGTCATCATCAGTATAGCGTAATATCATAAATGGGTAATAATGAGTTGTTAAATTGGGTTGAGTATTGAATTGTTAATGAAATGTGTTTTAATAAAATTATTCCTGTTACCAGAATTGTCCTGATAAATTAGCAGAACCCTGAAATGTAATAAAAAATTTTAATATAAAAAAAAATATAAACTTAAAATAAAAAAATTATTTAAATATAAAAAATCGTAACAATATATTATTGTTATTGTATTGTTACATGTGCTTTTACTGTAACCAAATATTTCCATTAGTAAACAAATTGATACAAGCAATTGAATTTTGAATCCAGTTGCATTTTTCCACTAGCCAGTTACTATATTCACAATAAATTACAGTTACCTGTCAAAACGCTGCACATGATGGCAGCCATGAACTCAGTTTCAAATTTTTGTTTAAATATAAGTTATGATACAGCAGCGATAGGAGGAAGATATAGCCAGTTGCTGATCTTGAGGTTAAGAAAAAAATACTTGATTATTGATTCTAAAGATATGATTTGTTTTGATTTAACTAACCACTATTAACCCATAATTTTATTTCTTAGACTGGTACATTGGCTATTAATGGTAGAAATTTCAATAATTTGTAAAGATACAACCCTCTTTTTATTATATGCGATTTATTCAGATTATGAAATTTTATTAGTATTCCTGATTGCCATCTGACAATTTTGCTACTTTTAGCTTGTTTGGATCTACCCAGGAATTTAACAGTCTTCCAGGTTTGAGGGCCGTTAAGTTAAACCAGGTATAGTTTAGAAATCTGCCCAACTGGCAAAACCAAGTTGTTGGGATTGAACAGGATCGGTGGACTTCGGTTTCAAAAAATTTAAAGTGGTGAGTGAAATTTAAATTTTCATTGTTAAAAGTTATATTGGCCACAACATGTATTATTATAATACCTAGCAGATGCTAGTTGTGGGGCATCTCTTTCATTAATCTATAATAAAAAAATGTCAACCTAAACTAAACTTTATTTCAACAGACTTGGCATTCATTTTGAGTGTTTAATGTCTGTCAACTTCTGTGGCAGAGGGGAGGGGACTAAGAGTTTGCGCTTTTAATATAGGATGAGTTGAAGGGAGCAATTGAGTATTTGAAGGGTGACAGATGATTTGGTATATGTGGTCTTTCCATGAGAGGAAACGGTCAAGAACCAAACCATGGTTTTCGGTTGATAGGAAGAACTTGATAAGTATGACACCTGTTTAAAATAACTTTGTCTTTCTAACATTAAAGTAAGATCTCACAACCAGCCGAACACCCTGTAAAATCTAATTACACTTTGTGAAAATACCAACCAAGACGGGGTTAAATCTTAACAGCAGTCACAAATTGGCTCAGCAAATATAAGTGAGTACCCACCCACTAGGGCTCACAAAAACCCAAGTATCTTATATATTTGTAACATACTCACATATAATAATATTAAAAGTAAGCAATTCAATTTTTTTAAAGATTATGTGACACTACCTAGAAGCTACATTTAGAAAATATCAGAATATCTTACCATGCAGCAAGAGTGCCACTGAACCTGTAGCAAATTTCGAATCAATAAAAGAAAATATATATACGTTTTCTTTATATGTTAACTTGTAACTAACATCAGTTTTGAACCCGAAAATTTCAGGGTTCACTATCTGCAAAACAAAATATATAATATTAAGTATTTTGTTAAAACAATGTTTGAGCTACATTGGGACTTTAACTTAAATAAAGGAAATATATTAAATACATGAATTAATATGTTTTCTTTTCTTGAGTAAGTTTTTATTTTATTTGTCCTACTATTTAAAAGATGTGTAAATAAATATTTACCATTATGTTATAATAACATGGGAAAGAAATCGGAACATGTAATAACAATCTAGTAACAAGTTGAATTGTAAATCAAATTAAGTTTTCTTATTCTTCTATGAATTGCTGTCTTTGGGACTCTGCGGAGCTCCCTGTCTACCATCTCTAATGCTGAGTGAGTTATGGTGCCACTTCCCTCCTTTTGGGGACAGTATTTCCATGGTTCATTCCTCTTCCAAACCATCAATTTCCATCGCCCTCATTATGTATACAATAAATATTCTACAGTGAAAATCTTGTCTACTCCCAGAACTCAAGATCCTATCCCTGGCTACAAAACTGGAGCATACAATCCTTGCTCACTCTGCTACTCTGTACCTCCTAATATCTACCATGTATCATCCTTATAAAACTTCAAAACCCTCCTCTATTCCAAGACCTCCTCCTCCTAAGCATCCAGTCAGATGTTTTATAGTTAGGGGACAATTCATTCATTATTATTTTAATACTTTTATTCCTTACATTTATATTTTGATGTCATTGTTTACTATATATTTCCAGATGTTTAAGTGGAACCTTCCTTGGTTTTTACTGTTGTGTGTATTAATTTAATGTTGTATTGTATTGTACACACTTCTTCATATTGTTTTTTTTTTGTTTATATGTTGATGAATCTATGAATTTATTTACATAATGCAGTTAAACAATCTTTTATTTTATTTTTTAAGAAAGGTTTACACTTTATTTTACTTTATCATTTATCTTTATGATGTAATAGTTCTTTGTTTGCCCGAAATGAATTTGTTATCTGTAAGTCATTATTATTCATAGGGGACTTTGTCCCAAAATAAAACTTTATTTTTCTCTTCTATATTTACAGCATTGTCTTCACTGGGAGTACTTTGGTCAATAATGGTGTGTACTGCATTCCACAGATCACTGATGGTCTTGGATTATCATTACGTTTACTTATTTTATTACCTTCTACTGGTTATGCCTAACACTCAAATATTATAGGTAAATCGATGAAACCACATTACTTCGAATTCATTTATTTATGGACACATTAGCATACACATTTTATCATGATCTCAATGGTGTTATGCTTCTTTCTCCTCATTATATCCTAGAGTTTCAAAAACAACTGCCATTTCTTGGGTCTGTCTGCATAAATACTGACATGTTTCTCCATTACTAACTAGCAAATAACTGATGGTTAAGCAAGAAACAAACATCTGAAAACCATGCCAAGTGATCTAGAGGTTTAAGTACTGGCCTCTTAAATAATTGTTACAGCTAATTCAACTGATAAATAGCTCTGAATGTCACCATAGCCTCTGTTGCAGCCGAATTAACCAGTAACCAGTGCTAGTTTGCATTTTGGAATGTGTGGCCTTGCCCTCACCACTACACATTACATATGCAAACCATTAAAGTATTCTATTCTGTTAAGTAATTAATTATATGTGTTGTGTTACTCAGTTTAATAAAGCTTTGTTCAGGAGTAACAAGTGTTTCATTGACAATGGGTTTGAACAATTTTATAGCAAAACTTTAGCACGTTCCAGATGCATCTATCAATCTAAATTTTAAGTAATTAACAAGACTAGTAGTGATCTAAAGTTATAATAAATGTTTAATCATTTCTATCTTATAACAATAGCCAGCAGTGTGTTTAATTATTAAACTGTGTTCTTGAATCGGCTATTTCAGTAATTATGAGTTGTTCTGGGCTGATGTTAAATATAATTACTAAAATTATATATAACTGACCTCACAGTTTTATTACACAATAAACATATATACAAAATCTTTGTACTACAAAGCAATCACTAGACATAGTATGTTGCTAAGAAATATATTTTTAATGAAGTTTAGGGTTTTGTTGTGCTTTTTTAAACAAAAATATCCTATAGTCTTTACCCGTTTGTCTGTTGTCTCTACTGGGCTGGTCACCTGATCAACATATGCACACAAAATTTAATAGTGAGGTTCCATTTGAATACATGAAAAATATATTTCATTTGTAATAAGGGTAATTAACTAAGTGGTAAAAACACATTTTATTGAATATATTTATTTACCATATTAAGTAGGGCACCAATTAAATTGAAGGTCCTGATTAAAAATATATGATTTGTACGTTTTTATTTTTTACAAGCTACAATTACACAAAGTAATTAAAAAGTAGTTTTCCTTAAATTTCTTGTTTATCGTGTTTACCTTTGTATTTACTCATACATATTTGTAAAAGCATTACTCGTCAAATTGGCAGAATCTACAGGAGGCCATTGAGGCAGCATTTAAGTTGGAGCGTCAGGATCAACAAAACAGATTACTTGAGTTGGAGCAAGACAAGTCGGGATGGAAAAATTGTGAAGGGCTCAAAAACAGTATATGTATTATTTTTTATTTTTATTCATTTTATATTGTTTGGTTGTCAAGGACCCTCCTGAGATATACTAAAATGTAAGTTTAAAAGTTTCATTAATTTTTTTTATTAAATTGACAAAACACTACTAAATGCTTAACCAACTGTACTTTTTTTTTATGTGGGCTTTTTAAGTGTTTTTTTTTAAATTCATATTAAATCCACTATCAACAATTTTTTAATATTATAAGAAAATAATCATTTCCTTACATAACACTTTGACTTACAAACCTTAAATATAGGCACACTTACATTAAGACGTTGCTTTAAAAACCACGCATTGTAATTAGATGTGTAAATTTTTTTAGCTGAAGGTGAAATATATTCTCCTAAATCTTTGCAGGAGGAATCAATATCAGTAAGGAAATGTAAACATTCCTGAAAAATAGATTAAACAATAAACTTCATAAAAAATATACATTGCACAGATAGGATTCTAAACAAATAATGTTCTACATATTTCATGTAAAATAATTATTATTTGAGACATATAATATTAATTGGCCTGATTCAGCATCAACCACCATTTGGGACTAAAAATCAGGAGTAGTTGGGTTCCAGAGTGCCTAAGGAGAGGTCTACATGATAATTACATAATCTTTCCATCTTAGTAGGAGACAATTTGAATTTAATTGAACACACTGGATTTCTTATTGAGTCCACAACTACCCCGCTCAAAATTATATACACCTGGTAAACTCTTTTGATTTTAATTCAAAGGAGGAAATTAAACCAACCAACT
The DNA here is from genome assembly GCA_930367205.1 of Acanthosoma haemorrhoidale. Lineage (NCBI taxonomy): Eukaryota > Metazoa > Arthropoda > Insecta > Hemiptera > Acanthosomatidae > Acanthosoma > Acanthosoma haemorrhoidale. Next base: position 77,401,404 of record OV884014.1, on the reverse strand, counting down.
ATTTCAGAAGAACTAGAAATTGTAGATGAATCTCTATTTTGATGCTACAAAATCCAGAAAAAGAGGCTACACCAACATTGATGTAGCCTAAATTGCAACAGTGAGCAAAATATTTGCAATTTTAATTCTCATATTTACAATTAACTAAAATAGTAGGCACTTGCAAGTACACATGTGTAAATCAAATATAGAATACCAAAACACCTCTAGGCACTCTCAATACTTATCAGGTAATAATTAAATATTGGCAGGAAATAAAAGCTGAATTCCACAAATATCAGCTAAAGCAAAAGAGACCTTGTGGTGGATATTACCAATCTGCACCCCACAACAACGGCTTATGTTAAAGAAGAGGAGTTCATAGGTTCACAGTTCACCAATGTACACTGGAGGATAGAGAACAAGATGAAATGTCAAAATCACATAACTCTTAACAGTACTACTCATCACATAAAGGGAACAGGGGGATTGAATTATAGGATAAAATTACAGAAAGGAAGATTTGGTGAATAAATAAGATTATAAGTTATTAAACTGAAAAGAAGTAAGGTGTTGGTGAAATATAGATTTAAAGATTGGGAGCAACCAATAGTCATGGGAGTGGAGGTCCAATGGTTTGTGTCACGGACTAGCAAAGAATGATCAAAGGTGGAAGATTTATAGGAAGGGAACAGGTCTGATGGATGGAACAGGTCTGTCAATCCCAAGGTCTTCAGTCCAATCCACACCATTTGTAATTTCCACCCAGACAGCTTCTTTTTCTCATGCATCACTCCTTTTGACCTCATATACTCAATTATGAAATCAAGATTGAACTGTTTTATTTCGGTAATTTAGAAAGAGCTACATATTACACAAAGATCTCAAAAATAAGTTTTAGGTGATGGTTACTTATGTGAAACATGAGGACAGATTAATGATTGAATGGACTTTATATTAATGGTTTAACTGTAAACAGTGATTGGATGAAATGAAGAAAAACACTGAGATAGAAGCTGATAATGAAATATAATACTGTAAAGTACATAATTAAGGTAGGGTTGCCCAGGAACATTTTTTGTTAGTAACAATTAAATGGCTTGAGAATGATAAAAATAAATAGATACACAGAGTGACTGATGTGATGACTGAAGAAAAGATAAATATGAAGTGATCAATAAAGCCAGGGTTGAATTTTAATTGGAGTTTAGGTAGGCTTACTTGGAGTTAGATGCATTGATAAAAGTGGTTAGTTCATGGTGGATACTGTTTCATGTTGCTGGTCAGCATTCTGTTTTTTTCTTAATCCTCCGCCTGGAGGTTGAAAGAAATCTACTCACTCATGGTGAAGGGTGGAGCAGTAGAGAAACAAAAGATGTTAACTATGCAAGTGCATACAATGTCCTATCTTCTGGTTTAGACTCTGAGATGATCAGATGTAAGAGGTTAGTCATGCAAGATGAAGGGGGTAATGTAGTTCCCTGATCTGCCACCAGATGGGTATTCATAGAAGTTTTTTTTTTCTCACTTCTCTCGTAGGCACTTGGTATTAGTATGGAAGATCTCCGTCTATCTAAGTCGGGTAGGTCCAGATGGCCTTGGAATGAAAAGCTTGTGTCTTTTAACATTTGTCCTACTGCTTCACATTTATAATTTTTCTCTTAAAATTCCACTTTATTCTTCTTGGAAAATAGCAAATGAAGTTCCTAACAACACCTCCCCCAGAGACCATTGCCTCTTACCAATTCTCCCAAACCTTCTAAACCCCTTGAAAGAGTAGTTCAATCACAAATTTCCTCATTTCAAGAAACACGTTTGAATCCCCTCAAATCTCGCTTTCAGGCATTACATGTGCGGCAACTCCTCGTTTCCACTCTTGTCTTCCCCCATTTTGATTACAGTAGTGCGGTGTATGGTGGTCTCGAGGCTCGCTTAAAGCGGCATATGAATTTTATTTTAGATTTACACTATAGAGACACTTATGATCCCCAGAGACCGTCACATTTTGTGGCAATACTCTGAGTTGAGATGGCTGCACACTTCCTCTTTTACTGTCCTTAAGTAAGAGGTCGTCTTACTTGGATATTCAGTATCCTGTTGTTTGAGGTGAGAGTCTGTGGGTTCGCTGTTTGGCGTGCACCTCCAAAGCCTTCGGGCTGTGTTCTCAAAAGAGATCTTCTCCTGCTTGATCCCTCAGCAAGAAAAGCATGTATGTGGTCTTCAATTCACCTGACTCCTTTCTAAGCCATCACAGTAAAAAAAGAGACCTTAGCCTCCCTCCCAACCTTCACCCTAAGATGGTTTACTGACAATACCAAGGGGCTATGTACTTCCTCCAAGCACTGCCAGCAGTATTGGGCAGGATCACACCAACAGCACCAAAATGAAGTATCACCGGTTTTACGAACCTCTTCTTATGTCCTTCATTTATTTTGGTCCATTCCCTCTAATAGTGCAACGTATGTGTTAGGGACTGCATTGCATGAAGTACACATGAGCACCAATTTATCCTCAGGAAAGGCAGCAATAATTCATATTGAGCACACAACCATAATAAAAGTTGGCAATTGAGGGAGGTAAGCTTCAAATATTTGTTTGTACCAAAGGGATAAATAGATAGGTCAAAGGAAAAGGTTTATTGGTTTGTCAACTAGGCATATGGATGGCCCTTTTTGTCAGCCTCCATGTGGTGTACTTATTTCCATGCTACTGTCCTCCTAAATCGATGGATCTAAAGCCACTTTGATGGAATTGATTTGAACTTGATGGAATCAAATTCTTCTAATGAAATACTGCCACACCCTAAGGTATAAAACCTTAGTTTGCTAAATGGTTCTCATTCTCCTAATAAATGGTAGGTCCTCCAATTCACAATTAGAACAAATAGAGTTTTGGGTTACTCCTATCAGGTACAGGTGTCAGCTCAAGTGTTCAAAATGTTTGTTATTAGGTGTGTTGACAGCTCCAGTTTGATAAACATGAGTTATTTACTTCTGAGCATCTGTTGATGAACAGAACTGTTTGTGCTGTTGAACCATCGTTTGTCCATTTCGGTCCAGCTTACTGTTGCAATACGGAGGCAGATATGGCTTTAGACAGGGTCAGGACGAACAAATGATGAGTCTGCTCCCTGGCCAGAGTTCATTAGTTTTCTCATCGCTGTCTATACCTGGTATAGCCAGGGACCCACTATAGGTGGAGCTCTTCCTTTGATGTGAGGTTGATTAGGACACTCATGCTTTCCCTAATTGGTCGGGGGAGATTATACCTTTGTTGTGGGCACCTCTTAATTACAAATAATTATAAATCACTCTCTTCTCGATCAGATAATATCTATCATTTTTTCCATATGTTTAATAAATAAAGCTTATGACACCAGTCGGAGAGTGGGGGGAGAACAGCCGCTGGTGGAGATGACCCCCCACCACAACTAGCCGGCTATATAAACCTCGCTTCCTCAGACAGAGGCCAGACAGGAACGAACTGGCACCTTGAACACTTCTCTCTCTCTCTGCACTGGCACTAGCTGCTATACTCAAAACCATGGTCTTCTCATTCAACTACCTCTGTATATCTCTCCTAGCCTCGCTATGTTTTAGTCCGGCGTTGTCAGACCCCACACCTTCCTAGTGGGAATCTCTGCCTTCATCTCGCTAAAACTAGCACCTCCTTGGGAGAGACCTCTCCCTCGTGGACGACGGTTGCCATGGCCCTGCAAATTTTCCTATCAATGTCTCCCATGGCAATCCAGTCTGCCTCTCTCCGGTTCACACTTTCCTTTAGGATCCAGACGGTTTTCGCCTACCCTTAGATACCGAGTGTGAATTCGTGGTCATTCCAAGACGACATAAACTACCTATAAACCTACCCTGTACCTCTTCTCCTGAACATAGTGCTTTGTTGGGGCACACACCTAAAAGATCTTATGGAGTCAGATCAAAACGAATTAGGCTGCCCGCTGACTAGGTCGGCAGCCAGGGTGAAAGACCATAGGTCCACCCGCTCTATCTCTTTCTGGGCGCTCGCCGGACGGGTAAGAGGTTGTAAGGACCCTAGCCCGCGGCGGGCGTCTCCTCCCCACTTTGGGGATACTCAGGTATACTGAGCCCGACACCTTATTCTCCCACCCAATGCACAATTGTGGGAAAGGAATAATTTTGGGGCTTTAGTTAGCTGGATCAGGGTACCTAATCCTCAAGGATAGGTAAATCCAACTGTATAATTAATGACATCTGGTAGTGACCTACTAAGAGCCCTTTATCTCTTCCCACTATCCGTTGGTTGCCAATCTCTATCTGAATTGGGAGAGGAGGCAATAAGTGGAGGAGAGTCTCTAATCCTTTTGTCGGATTTGTTCTCATCAGCCTAGTAACCATACCAATCAAACCATCAACACACTTAGAGTGGTAGTTAGCTTTTGCAATTGCGATGTTTTTAATGTCAAAAGACCTTCGTACTATAGCCCCAGTATGTATATCTAGTGTTATGTTGTTGTCAAATCAGAGCAATATGGCTGCCTTTATATCTTGTCTTTCCTAGGATAGTCAAGTGGGCATTCAAGTTTAGTTTGTGGAGTCTAGTGTCCCCCCTAAATACTTAGTGGTTAGATTAGATCCAACAGAGTCTCTGTTTTAGTCGTGATGAAGAAACCATCCTCTCTTCACCATGCTTCTATAATTGCAGTCGCTTTGTATGGGTTTTTCCACTGTAATGCATCAAATTGTTTAGTCTGTCAAGGAGCTCTCCAAAATATTAAACAATCCATAGGACATTGGATTGTATTGAAGGGATTGGCTCGCTACTAATACATCCATATGTATTGTCCTGATAAAGAATATGTATTTGCATTTTTTTTTTCAAACTATAGTAATTTATTCTTCTTCAGGACAGAGTCACTAAATTCCACTAATAATTCGTAGAAAGACATTTCTCTCAAAAACTTAAAACAGAGTAAGCCTTTTCCATTATCTAGCAGTTTCCAACTAGGTCTAATTGAAGTCTTGTAGATTTTTATGACTGCTAAATATGCTGATTTTTATTCACAAGTAAGCAGAGAAACACAAAGAATTCATTAATTCTATCAGTTGACTAGCAACCCATAATGATTTGAGAGCTTCAATTCCCCTTTTGGCATTTCAGGTAACCTGGGACCTGACTATTCAGTGTGGTATGTGCTAATAGGATTGCTTATCTTTTGGGGTGGTGATGGATGAAGCTTACAACAGCAGCAAATATGGCTCATGTTAGCAGTTCTGCAGCAAAGGTTGGTAGAAGGAAACTTTAAAAAGCAAGGCCTACACCACACAGAGGTCCCTAGGAATCCTATTCTCTTGAATATCCAGGTGGAGGGTTTAGTGGATGACTGACATTGGCTGCTTCATCAACTCACTACCTGATGCTTTGAGAAAGTCTGCAGGAATCCCATCACCTCCAAGAGGGAATATTTTTCTTCAAATTTTGAATGATGAGGTGAAAATTCTTAATAGCAGGGCGCACACATTTTTCTTTTGCTTTATCTTGTGATAACTGGTTTTCTATGTCTTGTTCATAATCCTGCTTTTGAATTTTCAACCTGTTTGTCAATCTGCTTCTCTGAATATGTTGGAAAGTATATCATTGGTCCAATATGAAACCTTAGGAAGACAGACCTAAGGGATCAAGAAAAAACTATGTCTGTCAAAATCTGCAAGCCTTTCAGCCTGATTTTTTTTAAATTCGCAGTACATCCTTTGAAAGGCGGCAGAGCTCCAGCTCTACCAAATAATGTGTATGAGAGCACAACCATTTGTTATATCTTCTGCCTTATGTCAGTACTGGTAAAACTACCAGGGTGAGAAGAGGGTATATTACTCAAAAAGGAAAATCTGTTCACCAGGGGTTATGGAATAGTACTTGCCATGATCTTTTTTTTTTCAATGAAAAGTGTTTACAATCAATAAATATATTTATTTGGACCAATACATTAATATTTTACACACTTCTTTTTTTGTTCAGTATCCACAGGAAATTCTACACTCATTTTTATGGGAAGTAAAAATTAAGTATTACTTAAGTGTAGAATTTCCTGTGGATACTGGGAAAAAAAACAAACAAAGAAACTACCAGAGTAACATTGCGACCTAGTGGACTTACAACTCAATGACCTAACATCTAGCTTATGCAAACAATGTTGTTACCTCTACAGGACTGTGCTCTTTTTTTTTTTAAACCCCTTTGGGTTATTTTTTTAAAAAATGATTACAATTTTGCATGAGGCTTTCTCCTTGTACTGCATAGTATGCATGGCTTAAAACTAATATTATCTGATTGTGTTTAAAAGTAATATAATTGTAAAGGGACTAGGTGATGGGGCTCAACTTCGTGTTAACTGTGCACTTATGTCTGAACTGTCATTATATGGCATTTTTAAACGTGTCTCTGACCAAACAGGTCTTTCAAAAAACTCTACAGCATTTAAAGCAGCAGTATTTATAATCTGCAGATTATCAAATAAAAAACAATTCCTGTCATAAAAAACAGCACATGGAAATTGGGAACCTTTAATTCCCAGTATGATAGGAATTCCAGGACTTGTGTTCGCTCCTGACAGAAAAATGCAGAGGCAAAGCAAGGATTGGAGTAGGAAACCAAGGTTTGTATGTGGAGCAGAGGGCTCACCTATAAAGTTTTAAACTAGGAAGAGCTCAGTAAAAGGCTTCTTTCAGCAATTCAACTCACTTCGCAGGTCATTCGAAGATGCTTACGGCATCTGTAATTTCTAGTACTGCACCAAACCAATTCCTAATAATTTCTAGTAATCAAACCAACACAATAAACTGAAAAGGGTTGGACCACGGACGAGTGGGACCACAAAATTGAATTCAAAAATTAACTTGACTCTCAAGGTATTGGACATCGAAACCCTTACTATGTATTAAACCACAATCCCTAAGGTATGCTTAGAATAGCATTGAACAGTGGAACATTCAATGCATATATATACCCTCATACTCTAATGATACAACTCAGAATAAAGAAACACTCCATAAATATTATATTTTTAATAAAAAGTAAGGAAAACAAATGCACTTCTACAATGAATTAAATTATACACACTAATACTTTATTACAAGGGATATACAATAAATAATGTAAGAAATATCAATGCTAATTATTTGCAATCACCAGACCAGCATTTGCTCTGCTTAACTTGTTATGTATTTACTCTAATACACAAAACTATTCACAACTCTATCTCAAAACAATAAATAAACATAATTCAACAAATGTAACAGAATCAATCCACATTAGAACTAAATGTAAACTTATGATTTAAAACAATATACTACATACCCAAAGACATTAATGATTATAGTGGACCCGCTCTATTTTTATACACTACACAATACTTAACTTGACCGAAATCTATAATAAATATCTACAAGACAACAAACAAAGCTTAAGGGCATCCTTAAAGTCTCTCTCCTCAGGTTAGGTTTTTCAAAACTAAGGTTTTTCTCTCCCCTTGCCTTAAGATGGCGGGTGTATTCACTTTTTCCAATCTCTTTGGTACAGTACCTCTGTCAAATTATGTGCTTCTCTTAACTAACACCCCGTCATGTGTTAACAGAGTCAGTTCATCACAAGTAATGTCAATATCTGGGTCATCTGTGTGCTTAGAACACATCTAAAATTTGGGGGAGCCTAACCATATGACCCGCCTATCCATCTTCAGCTTCCTGGTCATCATGTTTCCCACTAGCCTTTTAAAGCTCTGTGTTAGTCTAGATTCTCTATGCTTTGTTCGCATTGGCCCCCAAGTTAACTTAATGCATCATATAAACTCTTTTTGTGTGATAGTGATAAGCTGACTGACTGATGAAGAGAGCGAGCAACCAATCAACCATACTCCTATGCACTGCACTACTGGCTGTCTCCATTCTTGCAGTTTTATCACTTTAATTTTATAATGTTCTGTTTTTATATATAATGTCTCCACCTCTGTTACCTTCTTTCTGATTCTGGCTGCGCACCATAACTTAAAAACATTTTGGGGTATTTTTCATTCTAGTCCACTAAGTGAACAACATGCTTATTGTATTCCAAATGCATATCCTTTTCCCACAAACAAAATCGAATAGATACTCTCCAATTAATTGCTTGTTTATGTGAAAATTCAATGCTAATATCTTTAAAAATATGTTGTCACTAAAATAATACAATATTTATTAATTAAGGTAGTTGACAGTTTAAGGGGGGAAAATCAATCATTTAAAATATATAAATACAGCATTGGAAGAAAATCTGCATAGTTTTTCATGTCGGCTGGACATTTAAGAACATATTTTCACCAATTAAAGATCTATTGTGTTAATAACTTGGCTAAAATATATGTTTTTTTCTAAAACCTTAATTTGTACTAGTACTACTAATTGATATCTTGGATCCTCGAATTTTTAGTAGTTGACACCCTTCGTAAATGTTAAAATCAGAATATAGAAGGAAAAAATATTTACACTTAATGCAATAAAATATTTATTTACTCATTTTAAATATGTTTTAAGTAAACAACCAACAAAAACTTTCCAAAAAAAAGTTTACAAATTATTCAAGTACTTTTCACAAATTATATCCTTTTAGTTTCACCTGAGTCATAAACCAATGAAGTACAATGAAGCAAAATACAGTTAATGTTATCTGTAATTCCAATGCGATTGGAATATTGGTTGTCATAAATAATGTTTTGAGCCTGTTGATTGGGCACATGATGTTGTGGTGTAGGCAGGCATGAAGTCCGGCCCCTTCATAAAAGCCGTGCACTAGAGCAACATCTGCTATGATTTTTTATGGGGTCTGGTTATTTCATCATCGATCTGTTTCAAATTTCAATCCAGCCCTCTGATATAATCTCTATCTAGAAAGGTCTCGTGACCAGGTGGTACAATGCACAGTTCAGTGGTTATGTGTTTTGTCTTGTAGTAATTTCTCTGACAATCTGGTTAGCTGGAGTTCATTGTCTTCAGGTAGTTCAGTGCAGCGTTTCTACGGCTGTGAATGGTGATGGGGATGATGTTTCTTCAGGGATACATCTCCCTTAGGAGACTAGGTTCTTTGAAAAAGTTTTGAAGTTGATATTGGTGGGTGTGATGTTTATTAATCTCCTGTAGATTGTTTTCAGTTTCCCAATTTGTCACAAACTGCCAGGATGGTGACGTTCCAACCTAGATTCAACATTTAAATGTCCCTCATACAGACTTTGAAACCAGGTTTGAGGATGTTTTGACTATGGAAATACCACACTAGCTTTTGAATCCATACGGTGACATTGAAGAAACAGATATCATATAACAAGGACTGATCGGAATAGGCACTAACAAAGTACAGTTCAGAAAGGGGGATAAGCAATTTTGGCTACTGAGAGATCTACCTGTAATTTATCCTGTATTATGGACAATCACTAGAAAGTTTTAGATAGCTTTTCTATTGTCATGCCTTGTGATAAGGAGTTTCAGGCTAGTTGCAATCTTCTTACACAAAAAAGAAACAGATTGAAAATCACTTACCGAGGAGAGTTAGGGCTAAACCTACTTCGACTAGTAAACCTATTTACTACTGACTAATTTGAAGCCAAATATTGTAAATTTGCTATTAAAGCATCAGGCTCACCCCTCCCATTAAAATCATATATTTTTTTTGTAGTTATTTTATGTAATAATTTTCGTAAATTTACATTTTGAGTCATTTTAATTAATAAATGTATACAACTTAACATGTGTTATTTTTTAAGCTTTTATTTATTAAGCACTCTATAGTTAAACCTATTAAAGTGAGAAGCACTGTGTCAGCTATCAAAAACACATTTGAAGTTGATGAATTTGTAAAAATTCACTATCGGCAGGGGTTGACCTGAAACAGAAAATTGGCATGTGGTCTACGAGACAAAAGTTTGGGGACCTCTGGTTTAAAATATGGTTTAACAATGCATTTTTTATACAAATTGCCAATATTCACTTCATATTTAGTACTGCACTATGAAATGTAAATCTCTTGTTAAATGTATCAAAATAAAAAGAGACAGTAAAAACATTTTCTGTGAGAGAGCATTGTATCAATTTATAACTTTATACTAAATAAACTAAATGACAGCACTAAAAAATTAAATTGACAAACAATAAATTCTTCTCAATTGGCATTGGTACAATAAATATCAATAATGGAGTCATAATAAAATATTAACTTAAGAAAAACAGTAATAAAATTAAATTCAAACGATAATCTACAAATAACAAAAACATGTTTATAAATAATATTTATAATTAAATTCCAGTGAAATAACTTGAATTCTTGTCATCGATAATATTGAGCTAATGAACGAAAATTCAACTTATTAAATGTTAGATAATAAAGTATTTCCTTTAAGTTGACAAACAATAAAACATTGAACATGGAAAATATACACTCATTTAAAGTCCATAAGTGTGTCAGACCATATAAATACACAATCAGTCATCAGGAAATTAAGCGATAAAAGTTTTTCTAGCAAATCATAGTTTAAAAACATCCACAAAACAGTTAACTGTCACAAAAAGTTTTGATAAAACTCATGTTCTTCTGTCATTTACAACATGTGTATCAAGTTGTCTTAATGCTAATAATAAACTAATGGTATAAATGTGGTTGGTGTATAGCACAATGAGAGGTTAACTATAACTGTCCATAAAGTACTATAAAATTTAAGTTTATGAACATTTAAAACTAGTATGTTACAAAATATAATTAAAAAGTAAGCAACACATGATGAACATTGTAATAATTAACATAAGGGCATAAACTATGGGCATTTTTATTATGATACTATCGTAAACAAAAATTATACTAACGATAAACTTTTATTTTAAGTAGTGAAAATGAAAGAAGAGGATAAATATCAAGGTTATGTCTTATAAAGAAGTGAAAAAGATTTACTTACATCACGGTCATTACTTTTGTAATTCACAACTATATCGTCAGTTAATACATGGCCTAGGTTAGTTAACATATTTAAACCAATAGCTGATATTAGACAAATACTCTTAATCAGAATAGCCTGAACATCGACGCTATAAGATAACCTACGGGAGAGGTTATACTGTTAGGCGCAGATTTAACAAATTGTTATTTAGGCATAATAAATGTTCGTATTTAAATAAATCGTTTATATTATACGAAAACCATAAAATATTCACATTTAAAAACATCATTTAAGGTTAACTTCATTTATAGGGAACTTTTTAAAAATAAATAGGATCACTAACTTAAAACTTTTGATATAATTAAACCAAAGATTATATTATATATTTTATAATTATATTATCCAATGATATATATCTACGAATATGGGGGTACGGGTTATTTGTCACATTGTACTGTCTAAAATTTGAACCTTTATAAAAATATTCGTTAAGGCATTGCATATATATCATGGCGGCCATCTTTGCAATTGCCTATATTAGCGAATCCAGAAATCAGTGGCCAAGGCATCGGTGGTTTTAATTATATCCAAGAATAAAATTATTCCCACTCAACCTTTATCATGCAAATTATTACGTCTTCTCATACTTCCTGTCAGTAGGTTTAACGAATAAATTCTTTTAGCCAGAGTAACTGTCTATTATTTATTTACGACGATGATAAGGATACGGTTTATTTATATCATTACACTGTCTAAAATTTTAAAGAATTATTCATGGTGGCTATCTTTGCTTTTGTGTAAGCTAACAAATCCAGAAAAAAGTGACGAAACCATCTTTGGTTTTCATTATATTAAAGATTAAATCGAACTCCTAACCACTCGACCTCCATCACGCTACTTATGATGTTTTATAATAATTCCTGTAAGTATATCTTAAGCTAACATCTATAGACGATAATCCAGAGCCCATACAACCTTGCTACTTCAGTCCAAAATCATCAAGTTTGTTCTGCGCATCCCTGTAACTGAGAGATAGTGAAGGAATTAGTGTTTTGAAATATATGCATAGGTCACCACTATGAGCATACTAAAGCTTCTATCAAAGATAGATTTCACCCCTGTGGTGGATTGCCTTACCCCTGTCAACATATTAAGTGGCTCGTAAAATATTTCTTCCACGAACTACTTGTATCACAAGTTTCCCCTTCATATAAGTTTTCTGGGGATCCCAGAAAGGAAAATGCATCACTTATAAAAATTTGTATTGCCAAACCCATTCAAGTGAACCTCCAGTGAAGAAATCCGAGGAGTAAGTGTACGCCTGGCCTTACAATTGAGACCTCTACAGGGCTTGGCGTGAGTTCCATAAGTGTAGGAATCAGCAGGGGTCCGTGACGCCTGTTGGGATATCCCGGAGGTATCCCGTACCACATAGAGGTGTCAAGAAGGAGACCAAAGCCGCGTTGAAGAGCGGAGACCGGCATACTACTTCCCCTGAGAAGGAAGCAGAAATCTACCTGAAGGGCACATACCACAGGAACGACTTGAAGAAGGTTTTCCGTGTAAGGAAACTGGTTGAAGCCCCCCCTCAGGTATGTACTGTTTTCCGACATAGCATGTCAGAAGAACCAGAAGAATGGAAGAACTCCGGGTTAGATGAGATCGACGCCGAGGTCCTTTGGCCTCGTGCCCCCATACTGAAGGTAGGCTACATACTATCGTTAACGAGCGCCTCAGCCGCGGTTATTATCTGGACTGGAATTGAGCTATACTTAATTCCAACGGAAACGGATTCAGACCCATCCGTCTACACTCACTTCTAAACGAAGCACAAGAACGACTTGTTTACACGGCACTAAGTCAGATTAAGCCAAGGCAGTACGGTTCCTGTAAGGGCAAAATAAGGGACGGCGTGACTAAAACCCTCAAAGTACGCTATTGACTTTTGACATCTCCGCTTTTGAAAGAGTGATGAGGACCCTAAGTGATGAGGAAGTTGCAGGAACTTGAGGCTTCTAATAAACTCTATGCTCTGACGCACAGGCTGATGCAGTTACAGAGCACTGATTTGGGTCACAAAGACCCTCAGGACCGTAGGAGGAGGTAAGTGTTCCTGGAACAGCGGGTCAGAAAAAAGATTATTTTATTTAATTTTTTTAATTTCGTTGAACTGGTAGTTGAAGAAACCACTAACAACTTTAATACAAATGAAGGATATCCTTCCGTCTGGAAACATCATAATGTTGGACATAATTGACAATTGAAAACGGTTTGGAAAAATTGTGCTTTATAATATAATGCTATTAGACTTATTTATATACATATAATGTGAACATTATTATTTTTTTATTCTTTAACTTCTTTATTGTGATAAAATTACAATCTGCCTTATTGGGCAATGAGTAATTGTGATAAATGTTCTCATTCATACCATATTTACAATTCTTCATTCACTCGTTCATTTATACAGTATTTACAAAACAGCCCAAAGACCTCTGAATCCACATGGTTGCCACCTTTCTCGCACCCGAAAGAGAAAGTGGAGTCTTGGAAGTCACCCACGCTCCTCCATCAGCCGCGTCACCGGCTACGAGCCATTCGAGGCTCACCAAGACGTTCAGGACATGATTGGAGAAACTGTCCATTGCCAGGACTCCCACTGTCACGTATTTGTAGCAGGTCACGAGGCCACTACCACTTTAGTCTCCGAGGAGGGAGGATTATAGGGATGAGTGGCGCAGTGTAATGACTATGCTAGGGAATTGGGGTGGTTGGATATGTTGGTGTGTGATTTCATGAACTTGGAAGGGATGAGTTCAAGAATGTAGGGTATATTAAGATCGTTATGAAGGGTTTAGTTGCTGACGTAATAAGGAGCATTTACTATTGTTCTCAGGAATTTTGATTGAAAGGATTGGATACGCTTGATGTTCGACTTTTTGGGTCTAGTAAAATTTGTTCCTACGATGACTCGAGCTTATAAAAGTCATAGAAATAAATAAATCATTGAAACTGAGGTTCATACCTCATCTGCAATTTGGCTGTTTCGACAATATTACTCGTTTATTCTCCAATGTCAGGTCTTGGTAGACGGAATAGCATCACATATTGAATGAGAAGACCTCATTAGACATCAAGTCCAATTTTACAATGTGTGGCATGAAGTGCTGATGTTCCAACTTTTCCGATTAGCAGTGTGATGACTATAATGGATTAATTAGGAGGGCAGTAAACTGATGAAAGAGTGGGGGGGGACGTGAAGGTGCTGATTGACACTGCAGTGGACTAAAGGAAATCATGCACCACTAAAGGAACTATGTGATGGGAAATGGAATTATAGACAATGACAGCAAGCATGTGCTCTTCCATCTGGGTGATCAGTTCAATTAGTCTGGTACTGTCGAACTGTAATTGGTCGTTTACTCATAAGTCTTGTTTCAGTAATGAGAGCAACGTCGATGTTCTTGTCGTGGAGTAGTGCTGTCAGTTCGTTAGTGTGTGTGCGAACACCATTCCCATTCCAAAGGAGAATGTAAAGGGAGTCGGAAGGGTCCACTTATGGAATTTGTTTAACGGGGATAAGGTAGGAGACAAGATTTGTTGGAAGGGAAATAAGAGGGGTATACTGAACTCTTTAAGGAATAATGTTAATAGGATAGCAAGATATGATGAGTTTAAAGGTGGACAAATATGCGAAATGTGTGGTTGAGGATGGGATTGGGTGGGGTGGTTGCCGGGATGAACGGAATGCTGGGTAATAGGAACTTGCGGACGAGGAGTGGGTAGTACCTGTGACTGCTCTCTGTTCCAAACTGCTTCGGCAAAATAAACAGAAAGCCTCAAATTTCTGTCCGAGCTGCTTCATGAGCTGGTGTCTAGCATTAAATAAAAATTTTCAAACTTAAATAAAACTGAAAACTGGACCTGTTCTGTTTATTTCTCTATTTTAAAATACAATTCTTACGGCAATTTTTGAAAATTTGTCTTCTGAATTTTTTTTAATTTAATTTGGAAAATTCTTAACTCGATTTAGAAATTTCTGAATTTGATTCGGAAAATTCTGAATTTGACATGGAAATGCTTTATAAAGAATAAGTTAGGATTAGATTGTAAATACGTTAATTAAGTTAGATTTAGGTAAAGAGAGATTAAGAAAAGGAAAGAGAGCTAAAGAGGATACACTAATTGTAACTAGTTTATAAGGATTTTTTTATTTTTCTGAATAAACATGGTTTCATAGAACAAAGTAAGTTGCGCTGGCAAGTGAAACAATCCCAATTTCACTGGAATAGGCGCAACACAAGCTACGATATCCTTAACGTCAATGCACCCCTAAAAAAAACTCTTTCGTTACCGGCCTACTGAGTGGATTTGCCTGGAGAACAGGGAGTTGCGAAGAAAGCGCGAGACGGTCCGAAGACGCCTGAGACGCACAAGGCTTGTAGATAATTCATGGTACTCCGCAACTTGACCGAGGTGACACACCGGCGGGCGAAGTCCAAGTACATTCATGATGCCCTCTCTTCTGCTCCTGATTACAAATCCAAATGGCAACTAATTCAAAAACTCTCCCTCTAGGGCTCCTCTTGTACTTCCTCCTCGGAGGTATTCCCAGTTTCACTTTATGAACTAAGCATGCCGACACTCACTATGCCAACAAAACCCACCGAATAACCTTTCAGTTCAACATCTCTCCTATCCTTAGTTAGTTCTTGCAAGCCCTCATTTAATGGTAATGATTTTTATTTTAACTATGTCGCTCACACAGACTATATAACCTGTGTAATGAGAGCACGTAAAGACGCTACCGATCTTGACAGGATTCCCGTTAAGTTAAAAAACTATGTCTTCCAGTCATTCTGCCAGTTTTTCTACATTCACATAACCTTTCACTTCAAAACTCAGTCTTCTCAACTTCTCATATAAAATTCTAACCCTACATTACCAAACTACTATCGCCCAATCTCCATTCTTTCTAACCTGTTGTAAGACTAGTTCAATCCCAAGTCTCCGATTTCCTTGAACAGTCCCAACCTATCAGTCCTTTCCAATCTGGTTTTGGTCATAGTTACTTCATACAATCTGCAATAGCTGATATTACTAGTGACATTCATGCCAGTATCGATCAACAAAAACTAACTGTGCTAATTCTCCTAGAGTTTGCTAAAGCATTTGATAACATAGATCAAATCTTTCTGTCCAAGTTAAAATCATTAACCTTTTCCAATAGCTCTAGCGGTTTCGATTATTTCCCTCCAACTATTCACAAGTAGTTACTATCCCTGATCATACCCTATCTACTTCCCTCACTTTTTCCTCGGGGCAAACAAGAAATTTAGCATTTCTTCGCTTTTTTTTTGGTTGCTACATAAATGAACTCCCTTAATCTATTCATCATTGTGTCCATCACCAGAACGCTGACAACTCACAAATCTATTTATCTTTCCCCCTCCGATTTATTTGTTTATCTGTTCGCCAAGATTTACGGAGAGCCTAGTCCGTATCGGTTCCTGGGCATACCTGAATAAATTAAGATTAAACGTGGTGTAAACTCAGGAAATTATTTTTTATAGGCTCCTGTTTCCTCTTTAGATCATGATGATGACAAATATGTTTCTGTTTGTACAAGTATGCCTAATTAATTACACTCACAGCAAATTTACACAAGCTATCACTAATTAATTTAAAAAAATAAATAATAATTTTAAGGCACCAAAACATTGGGGAAAGTCTATCCCAAATTTACTATCTTATCAGTACCACTGGGTGTTGACTCTGTATGACTTCTTATTAGCATATTTTATACCAGGGCTTAAGGGATGATGCCATCCATCCCTGGAGCTTTGTAGAAGTGGATTTTGTTGATGCCATGTGTGATTGACACAATGTTTAGAATTTCCCTTGCTACTTTCCAATCCTAAGTGGCGGTTTGGAAGCTGGAGTGGGGATCATCCCAAGCATCATTTGTATAATAAGTCACCAGTAGGTGGCTCCAGGTCGACTGATCCCAGAAATGTCTAATCTTCAGGAGAGGTAAGTAAGGTCAAGGTCTGAAAAGACATGTCGAGACTATATATTGTCCTGGGGAAGATATTGAGAGAAAGGATATTTTCATTCATGAGGGGAAGACCAGAGAAGGCAAATTTAAAGAAGCACTGTAGACAGAGAGAATAACCACATGGTTACAAAAATTTGTATATGAAACAACAAGCCTATTATAGAACACCAAGAAGGAACAGAAACAAAGGGTTAAGGGTTGACATGGGGTTGACATTGACATAATAGACATTGTAAGCTAACATTATTTTAATGAATTGAGATTATATTTGCAATAAATAATAAGTTTTTATTACTTAATGACATTTTTGAATAGCATAGGTCTATAGGTCTCTCCACAATGTAGTTTATTAGATCAAAATGTTTTTGGCAGCTGTAAGCTGTAATGGCTTCAGTTATCAATTAATGGTATAAAATTTTAAAACATGCAAGTTTTTGTATTGCACATAGCGGTAAATAAAGGTTTGTTATAGGAACTGAATTCACTCTACAACACAACCGACACGAGACATGAAGATTAATTTTTTTTTTTTTTTAATTTGTAAATATATTGTCTTGATTTTTACTTTGGAACGTTTATTTGAGCTCATAATTTTATAATTAGGCTTAGAAATAAAATATAAAAAAATATATTTTTGACACAAAAAAAAAATTATTTAATATATCTTCCTTTTGAAAAATTGAAAATAAAGTTAACTAATCAAGTTCTTTAAATGAATTATAAATATATACAGCATTGTTTTTGTTGAGTATTTCCTTCTTTTCTTTAATGTTGACAGATCCTTCATTTGGTGATGGCTTCAAAATATTAAAATAGACACTCAGTAGATTCAATCAAAAACTCTGATTCTTCAAACTACTTTAGGCTAAGTAACATTAATCTTTCATGTAAACAAAGACATTCTACCCTCTAAACAAGCACTACTTGCTCCTTTACTAAATCAGTAATCACTTTACATTATCAGTCACAACTATCCTATATCCATAGCCATTAATGAAGTAAGAGCAAACTGCTTTTTACACCAGCCGACCACTGCGTTTGAATTCGATACTTCCTAAATCTTTCCAATATTTAATATTTCTTCACTCAAAATCATCTATTTAAATATTACTTATTTATTAGTTATTTTTTGAATAACCCAAATTATCACTCAATATATTGTCTTGAATTATGTTGTTGAAACAATAGAGCTAAAATTGTCTGACTTCAATTAAATCTACCCTACAAATGACATCTTTCTCCTTAGCCAGCTATCAACAGACTAACATCTTTCTCTCTCGTCAGCTACCAATATTTTTCAGTATATTTCTTCTTTGCTAGCAAAGTATAGTGGCCAAATTGAGGCTTTCTCTCAAAACCATTTTTTCTAAACTTTGTCTTTAGTAGAAAGTTGGTTATTATAGAAAAATTGCTATCTCCCTTAGTTTAATGGGTAATTGTGATAGTTATAACATTCACGTACAGTCAAAATACGTATTCAAGAAATTGATATTAATCAGTTCAATGTTTTCCATCACAGTAGTATTTCCTAACCTATACCAGATGTAATTGTTATCATGAATTCCTCAAGTTCTTTTTCAAAATAAGAGTTGTAAAGCTAAGACTAAGGAGAGTTAAGGACTATAAAAATTTAAATTATTGTATCAATTCAACTGTAATTTGTGTAATGTATGTAATTTCTACAAATGTCCAAGTTACAAGTTACTGTTATGAAACACACACACTATAATTTATTTCCGTAAAGGGAAATGAAATATATATTTTTGAGGGAGATAAGAATATACTTATGTTCCAAGTTGAAAGGAGAAATGTAATGTTATTTGAGAAATTAAAAATTATTTGATAAATAGAATGGATTATTATAATAATGATGTAAAAAACATTATTGATGACAATAAAAATTATTTGAATACAGCGGTGTTGTACAGAAAAAGGATTTGAAAAATAATTTTAAAACTGGAAATATAAAGCGAACTACTAAAACAAAACATTGAACTTGGAAAACAAAATAACTTTACTACAAAACTAAATGGAAAGAACTTCAAATTGTTGAACTTGTAACAAATAAATTTAATGTTATTGAAACAGGGATAAGCGATCACATGGTTCTGGATAAATTTATATATTATAAATAACACAAGATACTCATTCCCAAGATTAATTTAGTATAATGTTTGGAACTAAATGTCCAATAAGAGAACTAGAATAATAATCTAATCAAATATGCAACAAGTGAAATTTTAAACAATTCACTTATATTCAAACACTTTGATAGAAGTTTTCCTTGTTTTAGTAAATATTTGTGATAATTTAAAATCATCCACTGTAAGATCAATAGAGGTGTACCAAGGATAAATTATCAGTTATTAAAACAATAAAATGCAAGATAACGCTCAAAGCAAGTCTTTAATTTGATATACTCCTATTTCAAACTTCCAATGCGGTTCCACTTAATTTTCAAGTAATCTCCTAAAATTAATTTAGTAGTAGCACATTTCACTAAATATCAAATTTCTGTTTTTTAATTTGACATTGAGATATGATCAGGAGTATAACATGTCATTCTATCCTTAATTTATTGTATTTTGTAAATCTTTTTATTCATAATATTGGTTCGATCTCCAATGAAAGTCTCTTTATATAATCTTTGAAATTATTATAATTTTTTCATATTTTCAATAATATATGGAGTAAATTAAGATGATTCCTGAATTTTTCATCTAAATCCTATTAAAAAGTTTACAATTGGTTGTAATCGGAGTAGTGTAAAGATAAAAGAAATATGCTCTTCATTTTATTTAAAACAAGTAATCATGTGGTCTTGAAAGTTTGTTCGATTAGTTTATATAGTGGTGTTTGAATTGTTAAAATGTAACTAACAATACTCATAAAATGATAATCAGTAACCACACGTACAATCAAAATACAACTGTATTATCTAAAATATAACTGTATTAATACAACTGTAATTTGTGTAATGTATGTAATTTGTACAAATGTCCAAGTTACAAGTTACTGTTATGAAACATACACACTATAATTTATTTTCATAAAGGAAATGAAATATATATTTTTCAGGGAGATAAGAATTTACTTATTTTCAAAGTTGGAAGGAGGAGAAATGTAGTGTTATTTAAAAAAATGAAAAATTATTTGATAAATAGAATGGATTAATATGATAATGATGTAAAAAATATTATTTATTATAATACAAATTATTTGAATACAGTGGTGTTGTACAGAAAAAGGATTGAAAAATAATTTTAAAACTGGAAATATAAACCAATCTATGAAAACAAAATAACTTTACTACAAAACTAAATAAAAAGAATTCCCAATAGTTGAGCTGGTCACAAATAAATAAAATCTTATTGAAACAGGGATAAGAGATCACATGGTACTGAATAAATTTATAAATTATAAAAAACACAAGATACCTATTCCCAAGATTAATTTAGTATAATGTTTGGAACTAAATGTCCAATAGGAGAACTAGAATAATAATCTAATCAAATATGCAACAAGTGAACTTTTAAACAATTCACTTATATTCAAACACTTTGATAGAAGTTTTCCTTGTCTCAGTAAGTATTTGTGATAATTTAAAATCATCCACTGTCAGATCAATTGAGGGGTACCAAGGATAAATTATCAGGTATTAAAACAATAAAATGCAAGATAACGCTCAAAGCAAGTCTTTAATTTGATATACTCCTATTTCAAACTTCCTCTTCTTCAAACTTCTTAATTTATTGTATTTTGTAATTCTTTTTATTCATAATATTGGTTCGATCTCCAATGAAAGTCTCTTTATATACTTAATCTTTGAAATTATTATAATTTTTTCATATTTTCAAAAATATATAGAGTAAATTAAGATGATTCCTGAATTTCTCATCTAAATCCTATTGAAAAGTTTACAATTGGTTGTAATCGGAGTAGTGTAAAGATAAAAGAAATATGCTCTTCATTTTATTTAAAATAAGTAATCATCTGGTCTTAAAAGTTTGTTCGATTTGTTTATATAGTGGTCTTTGAATTGTTAAAATGTAACTACCAATACTAATAAAATGATAATCAGTAACCAGATGTACAATCAAAATATGTATTCAAGAAATTGATATTAATCAGTTCAATGTTTTCCATCACGGTAGTATTTCCTAACCTATACCAGATGTAATTGTTATCATGAATTCCTCAAGTTCTCTTTCAAAATAAGAGTTGTAAAGCTAGGACTAAGGAGAGTTAAGGACTATAAAAATTTTAATTATTGTATTAATACAACTGTAATTTGTGTAATGTATGTAATTTCTACAAATGTCCAAATTACAAGTCACTGTTATGAAACATACACACTATAATTTATTTTCATAAAGGAAATGAAATATATATTTTTCAGGAAGATAAGAATTTACTTATTTTCAAAGTTGGAAGGAGGAGAAATGTAGTGTTATTTAAAAAAATGAAAAATCATTTAATAAATATAATGGATTAATATGATAATGATGTAAAAAATATTATTTATTATAATAAAAATTATTTGAATACAGTGGTGTTGTACAGAAAAAGGATTGAAAAATAATTTTAAAACTGGAAATATAAACCAATCTATGAAAACAAAATAACTTTACTACAAAACTAAATGGAAAGAACTTCAAATTGTTGAACTTGTAACAAATAAATTATATGTTATTGAAACAGGGATAAGCGATCACATGGTTCTGGATAAATTTATATATTATAAAAAACACAAGATACTCCTTCCCAAGATTAATTTAGTATAATGTTTGGAACTAAATGTCCAATAAGAGAACTAGTATAATAATCTAATCAAATATGCAACAAGTGAAATTTTAAACAATTCACTTACATTCAAACACTCTGATAGAAGTTTTCCTTGTTTTAGTAAATATTTGTGATAATTTAAAATCATCCACTGTAAGATCAATTGAGGGGTACCAAGGATAAATTATCAGGTATTAAAACAATAAAATGCAAGATAACGCTCAAAGGAAGTCTTTAATTTGATATACTCCTATTTCAAACTTCCAATGCGGTTCCACTTAATTTTCTAGTAATCTCCTAAAATTAATTTAGTAGCAGCACATTTCACTAAATATCATATTCCTGTATTTTAATTTGACATTGAGATATCATCAGAAGTATAACACATCATTGTATCCTTAATTTCTTTTATTGTGTAATTCTTTTTATTCATAATATTGGTTTGATCTCCAATCAAAGTCTGTTTATATAATCTTTGAAATTATTATAATTTTTTTATATATACGTTAATTTATAGAGTAAATTAAGATGATTCCTGAATTGTTTATCTAAAGGCTATTTGAAAAGTATACAGTGGGTTGTAATTTGAGTAGCGTAAGGATAAAAAAAAAATTGTTCTTCATTTTATTTAAAACAAGTAATCATGTGGTCTTGAAAGTTTGTTCGATTAGTTTATATAGTGGTGTTTGAATTGTTAAAATGTAACTAACAATACTCATAAAATGATAATCAGTAACCACACGTACAATCAAAATACGCATTCAAGAAATTGATATTAATCAGTTCAATGTTTTCCATCACGGTAGTATTTCCTAACCTATACCAGATGTAATTGTTATCATGAATTCCTCAAGTTCTCTTTCAAAATAAGAGTTGTAAAGCTAGGACTAAGGAGAGTTAAGGACTATAAAAATTTTAATTATTGTATTAATACAACTGTAATTTGTGTAATGTATGTAATTTCTACAAATGTCCAAGTTACAAGTCACTGTTATGAAACATACACACTATAATTTATTTCCGTAAAGGGAAATGAAATATATATTTTTGAGGGAGATAAGAATATACTTATTTTCCAAGTTGAAAGGAGAAATGTAATGTTATTTGAGAAATTAAAAATTATTTGATAAATAGAATGGATTATTATAATAATGATGTAAAAAATATTATTTATTATAATAAAAATTATTTGAATACAGTGGTGTTGTACAGAAAAAGGATTGAAAAATAATTTGAAAACTGGAAATATAAACCAATCTATGAAAACAAAATAACTTTACTACAAAACTAAATGGAAAGAACTTCAAATTGTTGAACTTGTAACAAATAAATTATATGTTATTGAAACAGGGATAAGCGATCACATGGTACTGAATAAATTTTTAAATTATAAAAAACACAAGATACTCCTTCCCAAGATTAATTTAGTATAATGTTTGGAACTAAATGTCCAATTAGAAAACTAGTATAATAATCTAATCAAATATGCAACAAGTGAAATTTTAAACAATTCACTTATATTCAAACACTCTGATAGAAGTTTTCCTTGTTTTAGTAAATATTTGTGATAATTTAAAATCATCCACTGTAAGATCAATTGAGGGGTACCAAGGATAAATTATCAGGTATTAAAACAATAAAATGCAAGATAACGCTCAAAGGAAGTCTTTAATTTGATATACTCCTATTTCAAACTTCCAATGCGGTTCCACTTAATTTTCTAGTAATCTCCTAAAATTAATTTAGTAGCAGCACATTTCACTAAATATCATATTCCTGTATTTTAATTTGACATTGAGATATCATCAGAAGTATAACACATCATTGTATCCTTAATTTCTTTTATTGTGTAATTCTTTTTATTCATAATATTGGTTTGATCTCCAATCAAAGTCTGTTTATATAATCTTTGAAATTATTATAATTTTTTTATATATACGTTAATTTATAGAGTAAATTAAGATGATTCCTGAATTGTTTATCTAAAGGCTATTTGAAAAGTATACAGTGGGTTGTAATTTGAGTAGCGTAAGGATAAAAAAAAAATTGTTCTTCATTTTATTTAAAACAAGTAATCATGTGGTCTTGAAAGTTTGTTCGATTAGTTTATATAGTGGTGTTTGAATTGTTAAAATGTAACTAACAATACTCATAAAATGATAATCAGTAACCACACGTACAATCAAAATACGCATTCAAGAAATTGATATTAATCAGTTCAATGTTTTCCATCACGGTAGTATTTCCTAACCTATACCAGATGTAATTGTTATCATGAATTCCTCAAGTTCTCTTTCAAAATAAGAGTTGTAAAGCTAGGACTAAGGAGAGTTAAGGACTATAAAAATTTTAATTATTGTATTAATACAACTGTAATTTGTGTAATGTATGTAATTTCTACAAATGTCCAAGTTACAAGTCACTGTTATGAAACATACACACTATAATTTATTTCCGTAAAGGGAAATGAAATATATATTTTTGAGGGAGATAAGAATATACTTATTTTCCAAGTTGAAAGGAGAAATGTAATGTTATTTGAGAAATTAAAAATTATTTGATAAATAGAATGGATTATTATAATAATGATGTAAAAAATATTATTTATTATAATAAAAATTATTTGAATACAGTGGTGTTGTACAGAAAAAGGATTGAAAAATAATTTGAAAACTGGAAATATAAACCAATCTATGAAAACAAAATAACTTTACTACAAAACTAAATGGAAAGAACTTCAAATTGTTGAACTTGTAACAAATAAATTATATGTTATTGAAACAGGGATAAGCGATCACATGGTACTGAATAAATTTTTAAATTATAAAAAACACAAGATACTCCTTCCCAAGATTAATTTAGTATAATGTTTGGAACTAAATGTCCAATTAGAAAACTAGTATAATAATCTAATCAAATATGCAACAAGTGAAATTTTAAACAATTCACTTATATTCAAACACTCTGATAGAAGTTTTCCTTGTTTTAGTAAATATTTGTGATAATTTAAAATCATCCACTGTAAGATCAATTGAGGGGTACCAAGGATAAATTATCAGGTATTAAAACAATAAAATGCAAGATAACGCTCAAAGGAAGTCTTTAATTTGATATACTCCTATTTCAAACTTCCAATGCGGTTCCACTTAATTTTCTAGTAATCTCCTAAAATTAATTTAGTAGCAGCACATTTCACTAAATATCATATTCCTGTATTTTAATTTGACATTGAGATATCATCAGAAGTATAACACATCATTGTATCCTTAATTTCTTTTATTGTGTAATTCTTTTTATTCATAATATTGGTTTGATCTCCAATCAAAGTCTGTTTATATAATCTTTGAAATTATTATAATTTTTTTATATATACGTTAATTTATAGAGTAAATTAAGATGATTCCTGAATTGTTTATCTAAAGGCTATTTGAAAAGTATACAGTGGGTTGTAATTTGAGTAGCGTAAGGATAAAAAAAAAATTGTTCTTCATTTTATTTAAAACAAGTAATCATGTGGTCTTGAAAGTTTGTTCGATTAGTTTATATAGTGGTGTTTGAATTGTTAAAATGTAACTAACAATACTCATAAAATGATAATCAGTAACCACACGTACAATCAAAATACGCATTCAAGAAATTGATATTAATCAGTTCAATGTTTTCCATCACGGTAGTATTTCCTAACCTATACCAGATGTAATTGTTATCATGAATTCCTCAAGTTCTCTTTCAAAATAAGAGTTGTAAAGCTAGGACTAAGGAGAGTTAAGGACTATAAAAATTTTAATTATTGTATTAATACAACTGTAATTTGTGTAATGTATGTAATTTCTACAAATGTCCAAGTTACAAGTCACTGTTATGAAACATACACACTATAATTTATTTCCGTAAAGGGAAATGAAATATATATTTTTGAGGGAGATAAGAATATACTTATTTTCCAAGTTGAAAGGAGAAATGTAATGTTATTTGAGAAATTAAAAATTATTTGATAAATAGAATGGATTATTATAATAATGATGTAAAAAATATTATTTATTATAATAAAAATTATTTGAATACAGTGGTGTTGTACAGAAAAAGGATTGAAAAATAATTTGAAAACTGGAAATATAAACCAATCTATGAAAACAAAATAACTTTACTACAAAACTAAATAAAAAGAATTCCCAATAGTTGAGCTGGTCACAAATAAATAAAATCTTATTGAAACAGGGATAAGCGATCACATGGTACTGAATAAATTTATAAATTATAAAAAACACAAGATACCTATTCCCAAGATTAATTTAGTATAATGTTTGGAACTAAATGTCCAATAAGAGAACTAGTATAATAATCTAATCAAATATGCAACAAGTGAAATTTTAAACAATTCACTTATATTCAAACACTCTGATAGAAGTTTTCCTTGTTTTAGTAAATATTTGTGATAATTTAAAATCATCCACTGTAAGATCAATTGAGGGGTACCAAGGATAAATTATCAGGTATTAAAACAATAAAATGCAAGATAACGCTCAAAGGAAGTCTTTAATTTGATATACTCCTATTTCAAACTTCCAATGCGGTTCCACTTAATTTTCTAGTAATCTCCTAAAATTAATTTAGTAGCAGCACATTTCACTAAATATCATATTCCTGTATTTTAATTTGACATTGAGATATCATCAGAAGTATAACACATCATTGTATCCTTAATTTCTTTTATTGTGTAATTCTTTTTATTCATAATATGGGTTTGATCTCCAATCAAAGTCTGTTTATATAATCTTTGAAATTATTATAATTTTTTTATATATACGTTAATTTATAGAGTAAATTAAGATGATTCCTGAATTGTTTATCTAAAGGCTATTTGAAAAGTATACAGTGGGTTGTAATTTGAGTAGCGTAAGGATAAAAAAAAAATTGTTCTTCATTTTATTTAAAACAAGTAATCATGTGGTCTTGAAAGTTTGTTCGATTAGTTTATATAGTGGTGTTTGAATTGTTAAAATGTAACTAACAATACTCATAAAATGATAATCAGTAACCACACGTACAATCAAAATACGCATTCAAGAAATTGATATTAATCAGTTCAATGTTTTCCATCACGGTAGTATTTCCTAACCTATACCAGATGTAATTGTTATCATGAATTCCTCAAGTTCTCTTTCAAAATAAGAGTTGTAAAGCTAGGACTAAGGAGAGTTAAGGACTATAAAAATTTTAATTATTGTATTAATACAACTGTAATTTGTGTAATGTATGTAATTTCTACAAATGTCCAAATTGCAAGTCACTGTTATGAAACATACACACTATAATTTATTTTCATTAAGGAAATGAAATATATATTTTTCAGGGAGATAAGAATTTACTTATTTTCAAAGTTGGAAGGAGGAGAAATGTAGTGTTATTTAAAAAAATGAAAAATCATTTAATAAATATAATGGATTAATATGATAATGATGTAAAAAATATTATTTATTATAATAAAAATTATTTGAATACAGTGGTGTTGTACAGAAAAAGGATTGAAAAATAATTTTAAAACTGGAAATATAAACCAATCTATGAAAACAAAATAACTTTACTACAAAACTAAATAAAAAGAATTCCCAATAGTTGAGCTGGTCACAAATAAATAAAATCTTATTGAAACAGGGATAAGCGATCACATGGTACTGAATAAATTTATAAATTATAAAAAACACAAGATACCTATTCCCAAGATTAATTTAGTATAATGTTTGGAACTAAATGTCCAATAAGAGAACTAGTATAATAATCTAATCAAATATGCAACAAGTGAAATTTTAAACAATTCACTTATATTCAAACACTCTGATAGAAGTTTTCCTTGTTTTAGTAAATATTTGTGATAATTTAAAATCATCCACTGTAAGATCAATTGAGGGGTACCAAGGATAAATTATCAGTTATTAAAACAATAAAATGCAAGATAACGCTCAAAGGAAGTCTTTAATTTGATATACTCCTATTTCAAACTTCCAATGCGGTTCCACTTAATTTTCTAGTAATCTCCTAAAATTAATTTAGTAGCAGCACATTTCACTAAATATCATATTCCTGTATTTTAATTTGACATTGAGATATCATCAGAAGTATAACACATCATTGTATCCTTAATTTCTTTTATTGTGTAATTCTTTTTATTCATAATATGGGTTTGATCTCCAATCAAAGTCTGTTTATATAATCTTTGAAATTATTATAATTTTTTTATATATACGTTAATTTATAGAGTAAATTAAGATGATTCCTGAATTGTTTATCTAAAGGCTATTTGAAAAGTATACAGTGGGTTGTAATTTGAGTAGCGTAAGGATAAAAAAAAAATTGTTCTTCATTTTATTTAAAACAAGTAATCATGTGGTCTTGAAAGTTTGTTCGATTAGTTTATATAGTGGTGTTTGAATTGTTAAAATGTAACTAACAATACTCATAAAATGATAATCAGTAACCACACATACAATCAAAATACGCATTCAAGAAATTGATATTAATCAGTTCAATGTTTTCCATCACGGTAGTATTTCCTAACCTATACCAGATGTAATTGTTATCATGAATTCCTCAAGTTCTCTTTCAAAATAAGAGTTGTAAAGCTAGGACTAAGGAGAGTTAAGGACTATAAAAATTTTAATTATTGTATTAATACAACTGTAATTTGTGTAATGTATGTAATTTCTACAAATGTCCAAATTACAAGTCACTGTTATGAAACATACACACTATAATTTATTTTTATAAAGGAAATGAAATATATATTTTTCAGGAAGATAAGAATTTACTTATTTTCAAAGTTGGAAGGAGGAGAAATGTAGTGTTATTTAAAAAAATGAAAAATCATTTAATAAATATAATGGATTAATATGATAATGATGTAAAAAATATTATTTATTATAATAAAAATTATTTGAATACAGTGGTGTTGTACAGAAAAAGGATTGAAAAATAATTTTAAAACTGGAAATATAAACCAATCTATGAAAACAAAATAACTTTACTACAAAACTAAATGGAAAGAACTTCAAATTGTTGAACTTGTAACAAATAAATTATATGTTATTGAAACAGGGATAAGCGATCACATGGTTCTGGATAAATTTATATATTATAAAAAACACAAGATACTCCTTCCCAAGATTAATTTAGTATAATGTTTGGAACTAAATGTCCAATAAGAGAACTAGTATAATAATCTAATCAAATATGCAACAAGTGAAATTTTAAACAATTCACTTACATTCAAACACTCTGATAGAAGTTTTCCTTGTTTTAGTAAATATTTGTGATAATTTAAAATCATCCACTGTAAGATCAATTGAGGGGTACCAAGGATAAATTATCAGGTATTAAAACAATAAAATGCAAGATAACGCTCAAAGGAAGTCTTTAATTTGATATACTCCTATTTCAAACTTCCAATGCGGTTCCACTTAATTTTCTAGTAATCTCCTAAAATTAATTTAGTAGCAGCACATTTCACTAAATATCATATTCCTGTATTTTAATTTGACATTGAGATATCATCAGAAGTATAACACATCATTGTATCCTTAATTTCTTTTATTGTGTAATTCTTTTTATTCATAATATGGGTTTGATCTCCAATCAAAGTCTGTTTATATAATCTTTGAAATTATTATAATTTTTTTATATATACGTTAATTTATAGAGTAAATTAAGATGATTCCTGAATTGTTTATCTAAAGGCTATTTGAAAAGTATACAGTGGGTTGTAATTTGAGTAGCGTAAGGATAAAAAAAAAATTGTTCTTCATTTTATTTAAAACAAGTAATCATGTGGTCTTGAAAGTTTGTTCGATTAGTTTATATAGTGGTGTTTGAATTGTTAAAATGTAACTAACAATACTCATAAAATGATAATCAGTAACCACACGTACAATCAAAATACGCATTCAAGAAATTGATATTAATCAGTTCAATGTTTTCCATCACGGTAGTATTTCCTAACCTATACCAGATGTAATTGTTATCATGAATTCCTCAAGTTCTCTTTCAAAATAAGAGTTGTAAAGCTAGGACTAAGGAGAGTTAAGGACTATAAAAATTTTAATTATTGTATTAATACAACTGTAATTTGTGTAATGTATGTAATTTCTACAAATGTCCAAATTACAAGTCACTGTTATGAAACATACACACTATAATTTATTTTCATAAAGGAAATGAAATATATATTTTTCAGGAAGATAAGAATTTACTTATTTTCAAAGTTGGAAGGAGGAGAAATGTAGTGTTATTTAAAAAAATGAAAAATCATTTAATAAATATAATGGATTAATATGATAATGATGTAAAAAATATTATTTATTATAATAAAAATTATTTGAATACAGTGGTGTTGTACAGAAAAAGGATTGAAAAATAATTTTAAAACTGGAAATATAAACCAATCTATGAAAACAAAATAACTTTACTACAAAACTAAATGGAAAGAACTTCAAATTGTTGAACTTGTAACAAATAAATTTAATGTTATTGAAACAGGGATAAGCGATCACATGGTACTGAATAAATTTATAAATTATAAAAAACACAAGATACTCCTTCCCAAGATTAATTTAGTATAATGTTTGGAACTAAATGTCCAATTAGAAAACTAGTATAATAATCTAATCAAATATGCAACAAGTGAAATTTTAAACAATTCACTTATATTCAAACACTCTGATAGAAGTTTTCCTTGTTTTAGTAAATATTTGTGATAATTTAAAATCATCCACTGTAAGATCAATTGAGGGGTACCAAGGATAAATTATCAGGTATTAAAACAATAAAATGCAAGATAACGCTCAAAGGAAGTCTTTAATTTGATATACTCCTATTTCAAACTTCCAATGCGGTTCCACTTAATTTTCTAGTAATCTCCTAAAATTAATTTAGTAGCAGCACATTTCACTAAATATCATATTCCTGTATTTTAATTTGACATTGAGATATCATCAGAAGTATAACACATCATTGTATCCTTAATTTCTTTTATTGTGTAATTCTTTTTATTCATAATATTGGTTTGATCTCCAATCAAAGTCTGTTTATATAATCTTTGAAATTATTATAATTTTTTTATATATACGTTAATTTATAGAGTAAATTAAGATGATTCCTGAATTGTTTATCTAAAGGCTATTTGAAAAGTATACAGTGGGTTGTAATTTGAGTAGCGTAAGGATAAAAAAAAAATTGTTCTTCATTTTATTTAAAACAAGTAATCATGTGGTCTTGAAAGTTTGTTCGATTAGTTTATATAGTGGTGTTTGAATTGTTAAAATGTAACTAACAATACTCATAAAATGATAATCAGTAACCACACGTACAATCAAAATACGCATTCAAGAAATTGATATTAATCAGTTCAATGTTTTCCATCACGGTAGTATTTCCTAACCTATACCAGATGTAATTGTTATCATGAATTCCTCAAGTTCTCTTTCAAAATAAGAGTTGTAAAGCTAGGACTAAGGAGAGTTAAGGACTATAAAAATTTTAATTATTGTATTAATACAACTGTAATGCATGTAATTTGTACAAATGTCCAAGTTACAAGTTACTATAATTTATTTCCGTAAAGGGAAATGAAATATATATTTTTGAGGGAGATAAGAATATACTTATTTTCCAAGTTGAAAGGAGAAATGTAATGTTATTTGAGAAATTAAAAATTATTTGATAAATAGAATGGATTATTATAATAATGATGTAAAAAACATTATTGATGACAATAAAAATTATTTGAATACAGCGGTGTTGTACAGAAAAAGGATTTGAAAAATAATTTTAAAACTGGAAACATAAAGCGAACTACTAAAACAAAACATTGAACTTGGAAAACAAAATAACTTTACTACAAAACTAAATGGAAAGAACTTCAAATTGTTGAACTTGTAACAAATAAATTTAATGTTATTGAAACAGGGATAAGCGATCACATGGTACTGAATAAATTTATAAATTATAAAAAACACAAGATACTCCTTCCCAAGATTAATTTAGTATAATGTTTGGAACTAAATGTCCAATTAGAAAACTAGTATAATAATCTAATCAAATATGCAACAAGTGAAATTTTAAACAATTCACTTATATTCAAACACTCTGATAGAAGTTTTCCTTGTTTTAGTAAATATTTGTGATAATTTAAAATCATCCACTGTAAGATCAATTGAGGGGTACCAAGGATAAATTATCAGGTATTAAAACAATGAAATGCAAGATAACGCTCAAAGGAAGTCTTTAATTTGATATACTCCTATTTCAAACTTCCAATGCGATTCCACTTAATTTTTTAGTAATCTCCTACAATTAATTTAGGAGCAGTACATTTAACTAAATATCATATTCCTGTATTTTAATTTGACATTGAGATATTATCAGGAGTATAACACATCATTGTATCCTTAATTCCTTTTATTTTGTAATTCTTTTTATTCATAATATTGGTTCGATCTCCAATCAAAGTCTCTTTATATAATCTTTAAAATTATTATAATTATTTCATGTATTCATTAATTTATAGAGTAAATTAAGATGATTCATGAATTTTTTATCTAAATGCTATTTGAAGAGTATACAGTGGGTTGTAATTATAGTAGTGTAAGGATAAAAAAAAAATTGTTCTTCATTTTATTTAAAACGAGTAATCATGTGGTCTTAAAAGTTTGTTCGATTTGTTTATATAGTGGTGTATGAATTGTTAAAATGTAACTAACAATACTCATAAAATGATAATCAGTAACCACACGTACAATCAAAATACGCATTCAAGAAATTGATATTAATCAGTTCTATGTTTTCCATCAGGGTAGTATTTCCTAACCTATACCAGATGTAATTGTTATCATGAATTCCTCAAGTTCTTTTTCAAAATAAGAGTTGTAATGCTAAGACTAAGGAGAGTTAAGGACTATAAAAATTTAAATTATTGTATCAATACAACTGTAATTTGTGTAATGTATGCAATTTGTACAAATGTCCAAGTTAAATGTTACTGTTATGAAACATACACACTATAATTTATTTTCATAAAGGAAATGAAATATATATTTTTTAGGGAGATAAGAATTTACTTATTTTCGAAGTTGGAAAGAGGAAATGTAATGTTATTTGAAAAAATTAAAAATTATTTAATAAATAGAATGGATTAATATGACAAAACTGTGAACAATTACATGTAAACAAAACTAGCGTTACTAGGAACGAAATATCTGATGAACAAAAGGAACATTGAAATACTGAATTCCTAAGAAATCATTTCAGAAGAAAGCAATGAAATCTTTTATTGGTTTAACAAGTAATTATCAGAAATTTTCTCAACCTACTCACACCATTTCGGAAAATTAAATAGACTTTTAAAACAGCAATATAAGTTTTCAATACAATTAAGGAACTGTTCTCTGAAAAAATTTTATTACTATACCCAGATTATTCAAAAACATTCTACTTGGAGACTGACGCTAGTGATTCCGCACTATGAGCATATTTATGTAAAATCATCAACAATATTCAATTGGCAAGCCGTGTACTTCAAGGGCCGGAATTCGGATACTCTAACGCCAAGAAAGGACTCTTAGCTATTATTTGCTCGACGAATAAATTTCAAGTTTACTTACTAAATAAACCTACTATTCGAAACGAAGAAGAAGGCTTGGTCGTCAATTCACCGGAATTTGAACGGTCAAACACCACGCTTTCAACGTTGGAGAATTTATCTACAACGATTCTATTACGTTATCAACACATTTCAAGAAATAACGATGGTATACCTGATTTGTTGAGTCGAAACCCTAGGGAAGAATCACAAATTGAAAGGGGCTTAATTATTAATAACACCATATTAGACCCAAACCCAATAGCTGAAGACATTTTTGGAAATAGAAAAGAATCATATCCTCAGGACAAAGAATTACAAGCATTCATCAAAAAATCAATAGAAAATGAAATTTCATTCCTAAAATATAAATTCTATAACGAGTTTTGTTCAATTAAGTCAAAAGAGAACAAAAACTGTAGGATGTTCCATCGATCAATTGATAAAATTTATTATTAAATTTAATCAAATTCATGGTCATTTGGGTATTTGAAACTAATTCTAGATAAATGTTTGTATATTTGTTGTATAGTGGTGCGTTCTGTAAAGCATTAACTAACAGAATTAAGAAAACTAACTATTAACAGGCATTAACTAAGAAAACGTATTAACCAACAGGTAGCGCTGCATATCAATTTATTATATGAAATACTCCCCTCTTGTTCTAAATATCTCTGTCTTTCTTGCCAACCTGTGTTGAGGCTAGTTTACTTTTCGCTAAACAGATGGCACTGCAATTCACTTAATTAGATCTTTTTTAAAGTTAGCTTAAAATTTTAACCAATAGGTCTCGCTGTTTTCCGATTATTAACATATATTAATCTTCACTATTTGAAGGAAATTGTTTAAATATATTTTTAGGAGAAATATCTAATTTCATTGATACTATAGAAATGACGTATTGATTTGAAAAAACTGTTTCTATTAATAATGGTTAATATTAATGAATGTAAATCTAAATAAAAAGATTTGTGTATGAGTGAATTCCATCATAATTATGGAATACCTCGAGCAATTTACACCAAATTTGGTACACAAACGACGAACAATAAAACCAGGTTCTATATAACTTATAAAACAGCAATTTTTTTCTTAGACAACTATTTTCCTTAGGTTAGGAAGTATGAAACCTAGCAACATGCAGTTTTTGCTGGGTGAACTGTTGCGTGGGTAACCTGACAACCTGCACTTTTTGGCTCCACGGAATCAAATTTGACCATCTCATCACCAGTGAATTGGACAGTAAAAGATAATTGGATTATTTACACGTGACACCATCTGTATAATTCGCTAGAATGGTAGTTCGAGCTCAAAATTATATTAGGGCTTGCGAGAAATTTTACATATGTGAAAGATTTAAGTCGCATTTCGGTTACACTATAGAATTGAGTGTACAAATACAAAGACTCTACACAACCACATCATTATTGTATCAGTTACGAAGCCTTGGAATAGAATTCATTCGAAATGAGGTGATTTGGGTGAATAGACCACAGAACGTCGGTATTCATCCACCACAAGCACAAACCCGATTTATTTCTTAGAAGAAATTGTTTAAATATATTTTTAGGAGAATTATATAATTTCATTGCTACTATAGAAATGACGTATAGATTTGAAATAACTGTTTCTATTAATATACATCTATTAATAATGGTTAATATTAATAAATGTAAATCTAAATAAAAATATTTGTGTATGAGTGAATTCCATCATAATTATGGAATACCTCGAGCAATTTACACCAATTTTGGTACACAAACGACGAAAAATAAAACTAGGTTCTATATAGCTTATAAAACAGCAACTTTTTTCTTAGACAACTATTTTCCTTAGGTTAGGAAGTATGTTTAAGTTAGTCACTACCTTATTATCTATGGCTACACATCGTATAGAGATACTCGTATCTCGGTATAAAACTGAACGATCGTTTTCGAGTTATAGGCAAAACCTGCCTTGTTGACTAAGTTAAGCTGGTGATGGTTGGCATGTGGTTACATTGAGTTGTCACCAATTGTAAATTTACGTAGTTCTGTTAAAGGTTTACATTCTTTTTTGAGTAGCAATGGAGAGAAAAGGAACGTTCAAAGTCGAGTTTTTGCAAAAAATTGAGCAAGATGTCCAGAAAAAGTGGGAAGAGCAGAAGTTGCATGAAATAAATCCTCCACCAAATGTTGAATCTTCAGTTGACAATAAGTTTATGACTTGCTTTCCTTTTCCTTACATGAACGGAAGGCTTCACCTTGGCCATACTTTTACATTGACGAAATGTGAATTTTCTGTGAGATATCAAAGGCTTAAAGGGAAATATGTTCTTTTTCCTATGGGCTTTCACTGCACCGGTATGCCTATCAAAGCCTGTGCTGACAAATTAAAGCGTGAAATAGAAGAATATGGTAATCCACCAGTATTTCCTTCAAATTTATCTAATGAAGTAGTTAAACAAGAAGAAAGTGATGTGCCAGTAGATAAGACAAAAGGTAAAAAAAGCAAAGTTTTAGCAAAAAGTGTTGGTTCCAAATATCAGTGGCAGATCATGAGAAGTCTAGGCATTGATGACTTAGACATTGCCAATTTCGCTGAAGCAGAATACTGGCTTGAGTATTTCCCTCCTTTAGCGATAAAAGATTTAAAATCTATTGGCTTTCACATTGATTGGAGAAGAAGTTTTATAACTACAGATGTGAATCCTTTCTTTGATTCTTTTGTACGGTGGCAATTCATTCATTTGAAACAATTGAACAAAATAAAATATGGTAAACGATATACAATATTTTCACCTAGAGATGGTCAGCCATGCATGGATCATGATAGAGCCTCAGGTGAAGGTGTTGGCCCTCAGGAGTTTACACTTATAAAGATGAAGATTGTTAAATTACCACCTAAGTTGTTGCTCTTTAATAATCACAATGTCTATCTTGTTGCTGCCACACTCAGGCCAGAAACCATGTATGGACAAACCAACTGTTGGGTTCATCCCAATATTGATTATATTGCATTCAAAACTAAAAATGAAGACATTTTTGTTAGTACCAAGCGAGCTGCTGAAAACATGGCTTATCAAGGGTTCACTTGTAATGACGGAATGATCGGAAAATACATTGATTTAAAAGGAGAAGATATTTTAGGGGTTCCCCTTGAATCACCCATGACCATTCACAAAGTCATTTACAGTCTTCCAATGTTCACAATAATGAAGAATAAAGGTACGGGTATTGTAACCAGTGTTCCTTCAGATTCACCTGACGATTATGCTGCACTAAAAGATCTCAAGAAAAAAAAGCCATTACGAGAAAAGTATTGTATCGCTGATCACATGGTACTTGATTATGTTCCAGTTCCTATAATTGAAGTACCAGAACTAGGCAATTTATGTGCTGTTACATTATGTGAAATGCTGAATGTACAAAGTCAAAATGATAAAGAGAAACTGAAAGAAGCCAAAGATCAAGCATATCTAAAGGGGTTCTATGATGGAAGTATGCTTGTTGGAGAGTACAAAGGAAAAAAAGTTCAAGAAGTCAAGCAAATTTTGAAAGATGAATTAGTGAAAACATCAAAAGCTGCTGTTTACTATGAGCCCGAAAAAGAGGTTATATCTAGGTCTGGTGTTGAGTGTGTTGTTGCATTGTGCGACCAATGGTATCTTGATTATGGGGAGCCAAGTTGGAAAGAAAAAGCTGAACTTGCATTGAATAGAATGAACACATATCATGATGAAGTGAGAAAAAACTTCCAAGCTTGCCTCAATTGGCTCCATGAGTATGCATGCTCTAGAACTTATGGACTCGGTAGCAAGCTCCCATGGGACCAAAATTGGCTCATTGAATCGCTTTCAGACTCCACTATTTACATGGCATACTATACTATTGCTCACTTCATTCAAGGTAATTCTCTAAAGGGTGAAAAATCCAATCAATTAAAAATAAAAGCAGAATATATGACTCCTGAAGTTTGGGACTTCATATTTCTTGATAAAGCATATCCAAACCATTGTAAAATTTCTAAAAACAATTTGGAAAAGATGCGAAACGAGTTTAAATTTTGGTATCCAGTAGATTTACGAGTGTCTGGTAAAGATTTGATTCAAAACCACTTGACATTTTATATATATAATCACACAGCTATATGGAACAAAAATGAAAAGATGTGGCCTAAAGGCATAAGGGCAAATGGTCACCTTTTGCTGAATTCTGCAAAAATGTCCAAATCTGAAGGTAATTTTATGACCCTTTCAGAAGGTGTTGAGAAGTTCAGTGCAGATGCTATGCGCCTCGCTTTAGCAGATGCTGGCGATACTATAGAAGATGCTAATTTTGTAGAGTCGGTTGCAGAAGCTGGTATTTTACGACTGTATACATTTATTGAATGGACTAAAGAAATCATATCTACTAAACCATTGTTAAGGAATGGTTCAATGGAGAAATTTTATGATAAGGTATTTCAAAATGAAATGAATCTAAAATTAAAAGAAACTGAAGAAAATTATGATAAATTGCTATTTAAAGAAGCTTTGAAAAGTGGATTTTTCGAAATGCAGTCAGTTCGAGACAGATATAGAGAACTCGCAATGGATGAAGGCATGCATCGAGACCTGCTTCTGAAGTTCATTAAACTGCAAGCAATAATGATGTCTCCTATCTGCCCACATGTAGCAGAGCATATATTTGAGCTTTTAGGGGAGAAGACTTCTGTTGTCACAGCAAAGTGGCCTCTTCATCAACAGATAGATCAATCTCTTTTGAAGGCATCCTCTTATCTTATGGAAGTTGCTCATTCATTTAGGCTGCAATTAAAAGCCAATTCGCAGGGTAAAAAGAAAGTAAAGGATAATAAAAGTGGCACTGAGAATGTCAATTACGCCACAGTTTATGTAGCTAAACAATTTCCAAAATGGCAAGAGATCATTTTAGTAGCTCTCCAAGACATGTACCTGAAAGAAAACGGATTTCCTGATAACAAAGTTATCTCGGGCGAACTGATGAAGCGTGAGGAGTTGAAAAAGTATGGAAAGAGGGTTATGCCATTTGTTCAAGCAATGAAGGAAAAAGTATGCGAGAAAGGCCTGTCAGCCCTGTCTGTTACTGCAGATATAGATGAAGTGCATGTGCTTAATCTGAATAAGAAATACCTGGTACATTCCTTGCAGTTAGAGGGTATGGAAGTGCTGACCAACGATGATCCGTCGACACCTGAGAGGGTACGTCAGGATACTACCCCTGGCTCCCCTTTTGTCCTCTTCAGCTATCGACAGCAGTCCCTAATCATGACCTGTGTGAATCCTCAACCTCGTAGTGGCTACTTCACCCAGCACCTAAAGGTTCGTGACCAAATGCCTGTGAGCCAGCTTTACTCGTCACTTAGCCTCAATCCAGGTCATACCGCCCAGTTGTGGAGGTGGGAAGAACCTCAATTAGGCCCCCGCTCCATGCCATCTGTCGATAATCCCACTTTTGGAAAAGTTCCTATTGACTCCAACTCAATCCTCAAGGTTGATGTTGAGGCAAACAAGATTGAATTGCTTCAGAATACTAGAACTTTCTGTTTAGGAGACTCGCTTGCATATGTGGTGAACATGTAGAGAAAAACTCATGCTTCATATACATTTTAATTTCATATTATTATAATGTATATAAAATTACATTGACACTAGTTTTTATGTATATTCATTAATTAGAAATATTAAATATGTTATATTGATACTTTACACCCTTCCATGTAAAAATCAGCAGGAAATTCAACTTAATATAAGGAAGTATAATAAGATTCACTGTCGAACTAAGGATTTGATGAACCCAGACAGAACCACGATATCAATAGCTATCCCCCCCTATTATCTATAGCTATCAGAGCCCACATTGGTAAACTGTTAATAAAATATGAAATCAGGACTAAGTAAAATTTTGCAACACAAGTGAGCTAAGAGTAATTTTCCTTATTTTATTATGTATGTTCTGTACTGTGTATTTGCCAGTTCTTTAGAAGTCTATAATCTAGTAGACTAGAAACAATTATTGAAGAAGCCTGAGATAAGTAGCAGAAGTGTTATCTTTAATCAATCTGTAATATTAGCAAATTAAGCATAAATCCTAGTTTCAAAATATTAATAAATACAAAATACTGCTTATTTCATTTTTATGTAATAGTTTGTATATGAGAAATTGTTTGAGCGTGTGGTGGTTCATCCAGAAAAGTAAAAAAGATTTTTTTTTTATCAATAATAATTTTTTTCTCCAATTCCTTTACTTATTTTGTGAATAGCTCCTTTTGTGTAATAGTTGTGTCATCTCATTGATTAATAACCTGGGTGTATGCCTTACAATATTAAGGAGGCACAATTTTTATTTATATAAATAATTAATACTGGTTGTAATATATATTTACTGGCACTATTTTAATAATTATCAGCCCTAGGAAAACGAAAGTTCTGGACTAGCAGGGCTGAGGCCATGTCCAGGTCTCTACTCGGGAGCTATCCCAATTGTGCATGAGCCTCATAACCACAAGATTTCACTAGAAATGATTCTTATAGAGGGAACTACTGTTTAGTAGTATGGTTTTAAATTTTCTGAGTTAGTTGGCCTTTAAAGGCATTATATGTATCAAATTTTTAATATTAGACATTAACATCAAACAAAAAAGGATTTTCAAGGGCATCCTTTTTATGTTATAAACCTAATTTTTCAATATGTGTTGTGATTAAATATCAGGCTGGAACGTATGAAATGTCAGTTCCAAGGGTATGAGGGAAATGAAAGAAAAACAAACTTTAACAATATTTATTTTTATTCCATTAGCTTTAATACATTTCTCCCAGTGGCCAACAAGGTTTATAATCCCTTTTTCAAAGAAACTTTTTGAATCAATAAATGAAAATATTACCTCGGTTTCATTTTGTAATATTTTGTCTTTTAAAAATGCATCAAACGCTCTGAAAAAATGATTCTCAGTTCAAGTTTCACAAGTCAATCAGGTGAATATGGTAAAACTTCAATTTTCAGAACACGCAATTTTTTTAAAGTTAACTGACAAAAGATTTCAACAAAGTTTCTGGGGATCAATCAGTTAGATTATGTGGTACCCACTGGTCCATTTTTCTTGTTAGAAGTATGGGTGACATTAAAGTGTTTTGAAAGTTCTCTACTTGTCTGACGTGGACTGGCCTCTAATAAAGCAATTAATTCATCATTAGCATTTGTTTCTGGCCTTCCATCAGACTCATATTTCTGGGTTGAAACCTAGAGAACCACCGATATTAAGTTCTGTCATTCACTGTACCATCACCAAAAGCCGTATTGATATTTCTGAAGCATTATATCCAAGTCTAAATCCACACAAGAATATAACTCGTAATTGAAAGATGAGTCTACAGATTAATTTAATACCCATTGTGTTAGTTGACACAAGATGGATTCTTACTTTACTGATTTCATCAAAATAAATAAATCTGACATTTCATCCCTTCCAACTCGGTAGAATCACAAAACATTAAATTAATGGAACAGTAGCTGGTGAATCGATAACCTAAGGAAGACTATGATGATTGATACTAGCCAAGGTGGCCTGACCCCTCATAACCTATATGTTAGTTTTCTATTTCATACAGAGGAAACAGTAAAAATACAAGTAGTAATGTATTCCACATGTAAAAGTATAATGATAATAAAAGAGCTGCTAACTGGCAGAGAACATATGTTGGCTAAAACAAATTGTAAAAAAGATAAAAGGGATTAAGGAGGAAGGATCAAATAAAAAACGGGCAACTTTTAAATATAATCTCATTTATTATAGAACCATAAGAATCTGATTTTTGCCTAAAATATTTAAAAAAAAAAAAGACAGAAACATTTAAATAAATTGATATTGTATTCATGAATTTATATACAACAAATTAAAGCCAATATAACATTTATTTACAATAATATACCTTTGATTGCTAATATTTTCCAATGTTAAAATACATAGATAACAAAATTTGTTTTTAAACAATTTTCTTTGAAAAGGATCTGTTAATATTTGGTATTTATATATAAGATAAAATATCACATAAGTGTGTTACACTAAACAGGACAGACTGTAGAGTTGATGGGTCCACACGAGATGATGAAACTATCCACAGCAAGCTGTTGGAAATAACATAAATAAATAGACATTTATAGCATATATTTATTAGTTTACTTTTACAAATTAGTGCTCAAAATTATCTTTCTACTTCATAAAACCCACAATTTTTATTGTTCACATAATTTGAAAATATTAAGGTTAATTCCTAATCCAAACAAAAATAATCTACGATTGTTCTGGATGTGCTCTTCCTCAATATTGTAACAATACTTCATGAACAAATTAAATTTATTTATTAGAATTGTTAATTTTAAGGAAGGGTGTGTTCTGTTGAAATAATGTGCATACAAATAACAATTTGGACATCACACACAATATAAAACCCGGTTCTAAGGATACCTGCAGAAAATCCCAGGCTCCCACCAATTGGAGGGCGAAGGTGTGGTGGACAATAAATAGCAGGGTTTGAGATAAACTGTCATTTATTCAGTTGAATTCAAGAAAGTTCAGTCATTCATGTCAACCTTTGAGAGTTATTTAGTTAGTTCAGTTACTATAAGACGTTTACAAGAGAGATGTTTGGACAAGCATGAGTGGGAAGACAACTTAAGAAACCAACCCATCCCCTAACAACCAAGAATGTACCATATTTTCCATTGTTTGTATTAGGAAACTATTATTTAAATAATGTATAAATTTCTGAAGCCAAATATGTCAATGATTGAAAAAGACAAAATTATGCACTAGGGCCATGAGAATATATAAATGATGACAGCATGCTAATGTGTTCATTTAGCCACTAACATTTTCAGCATTAAAAAAAGTCAAAAAACAATCTTATTGAAAATAGGTATACCACAAAATAAATGTAATTAAACAATATAGTGTAAATATGAATAGTGTATAA
The DNA here is from genome assembly GCA_930367205.1 of Acanthosoma haemorrhoidale. NCBI lineage: Eukaryota > Metazoa > Arthropoda > Insecta > Hemiptera > Acanthosomatidae > Acanthosoma > Acanthosoma haemorrhoidale. The sequence continues at coordinate 77,359,052 of OV884014.1, read as the reverse complement.
GATTAAATGTTGCAAAGCCAAGGACGTACAGACAATTAAAAACAAGAATCTATAAGTGTCATCATAGGAAAAATCTTTCAAGGAGGAAGAGAGGGCTGAATCCAAATGCAATATCACAATGAGCAACCACTTTGAACATTATGACAAAACTTTGACTGAAATTATAGAAATGAGAATGACAGATCCAGTACTCATTCATCAAAAACCTAGATAAATCAATAACCTGGAACGAACAGGGATCCCAAACTAGTCTTAGTGAAATCCCATTATCAACAAGATTCTGCCAGTATATTAAATAAATATTAGGACTCGTACTTAATCTGTAATAAATTCATTTTGGCCCTGTATTTGTTAAAAATTTTGATTTTATCAGGGCCTACTTTTCCATAAAAAGGCTTATTTTTAGAGTAACGAGATTAAACAAGATAAAATAAAGACTTGGATAAAAAAATATTGAGTAGTTTTTAAAAAACTCATGCCGAGTCTTCTGAGAATCTCTCCGCATTGTTTCTTTGCTTTCTTGGTCCTTCTTTTGTTTTTATATTGTAATTTTTATTAAAGGCCTTTAAAAAAAAACTTGAGAAAGCCCCACATGGGGTAGCTATTACATATGGTTCTGTCAATTTACTAATATAAAAAAAAAATGAATGAAACTTTCAAAATTATAATTTATGGTACTTGACAACCAAAAATTTAACAATAAAACAAAGTGTTTTTTAGTTCTTCACAATTTTTCCTTCTCGACTTGTCTTGCTTCAGCCCAAGAGTAATGTGCTTTGTTGACCCCAACGCTCCAACTAAAATGTTGCCTCAATGGCCTCCAGTAGATTCCCGCAATCTGTAGAGTAATGCTTCTATGGATTATGGATAGGTATGGGTAAATAGGAGCATATTAGAAAATACAAAGAAATGTGCCCAGAGGATATATGTAGAAATAAGAGGGCCCTCATTACCCCATCTTGACTATCTGCAACTCATGACATCTCTTTTCAATCAACAACTGACTTCTCCTTTAAAGTATCTTTAAACAACTGAACTCCTGGCATTTTTGTCATTAATTGCAATTCTTTATCATCTCATTGTTAAATTATTTTGTTCACCAAGTTCAATATTTTAGTCCATAAATGGGTTTATATTTTCTGATTTAATAGTTTCCGAACTATTTTTTAAATCATTATTATTTTCTTTAAACATATTTTTTATTTCATGGTTCCATTCATCCATTTGATTAATTAGTTGTTTCAACATATTTATCGCTTCTAATTCTTCCTCCTGATTTTTAAACTTAAACAAAGGGGTGTTTATTTCCATTTTTTTTAGTTTAATAAAACAAAAAACTCTCAAGTGTTTGGTTACTGTGAGTCTACACAATCGAGCCTTGCCTGTTGGTCATCATTTTGTAATAATTCTTTAATTTACTATTAGAAAAAAATGTAAATTAAACTTATAATTTATTAAATCTCAGGAGGATCCTTGACAACCAAACATTTACTTGGAATAAATAAAAATTAAATTAATACATATACTGTTGTTGACTTGTTTACAAATTTTCTGCCAAGTGCTTCCCTTTCTCCATCCAAGTATTGTGTTTTGTGATCCCGACACTCCAAATACAATGCTGGCTCAATGGCCTCCTGTAGAATCTGCCAATATGCAAATCTGATGCATGAGGTGATATGATGACATGCGATGTAATGAGGTAACACGAAGAAATAAGAGATGTGAGGGCCCTCACATCAAATATGTTTGACCATCCACAAACTGGAACAAATTGTCATCAACACCTCTTCTCATGTAATTCCCAACAAATCCCATTTCCTCCTTCTAAGCATTTATCAACAACTGCACTTTCCTAGTAACTATAAACAACTGCAGTTCCAGCGTTCCTCTCAGTTGTTCCAATTACTCACATACTTCCTGCTGTAACATTCACTTGGATTTAAACCTTCTATAATTTATTTTATATTATTTAATTATTTTTTTATTCAATAAAATAATACTTCTTTCAGATCACTTCTTAAAAATAGCTTTACAATATATATTGTAATGTTATTTTTTAAGGATTAATTTGGAAGAAAGAAAATAAATTATAAAATTAAATTCAAACTAGAGTGGGAAGAAAGGGGAGTGTGTTCAGTGAATGGAACTAGGGGAAGATGCCGAGAATTCAGTTGTTCAGAGTTGCTTAAGAAGAGGGGTGTTGAGTTTGCAGATAGTCAAAGATATTTGTCGTGAGGGCCCTCTTATTTCTATGTATATCCTCATAGTTCATTTGTTTGAATTTGCCCATACATAAAAGCTTTACTTGTCAGATTGGCAGAATCTACAGGAGGCCATTGAGGCAGCATTATAGTTGGAGCGTCGGGATCAACAAAACACACTAATTGGGCTGGAGCAAGACAAGTTGAGACAAAAGAACTGTGAAGAACTCAAAAACAGTATATGTCTTATAATTTATGTTAAATGTTTGGTTGTCAAGGAACCGACGATGCTGCGATATAATAAATTATATGTTTAAAGGGGTTTCATTAATATTTTTTAATAGTAGTAAATTGACAAAACACTACAAAATAAGCCCTAAGTAGGTAAAATAGGCCCTAAGTAAATATTACAAAATGGCAACAAGCGAGGCTAAATTTTCTAATGAACGAGTCATGGCAACCAAAACAATGGAGAATAGAGTGGTTGAGAATATTGATGGAGGCATGAGTATCACTTTGTGTAAAAAACCCACTGAAATGATTCAGTATAGTAATGGTGGTGTTAGTTCGGAGAATTGAAAGTGACAACTTATGAATTAACTAATGACACCTTTGACAAAAGTTAAAAAAAATTGGATGAACATACAAATGATTTAAAAAATATTTTGGAAGGAAATGAAAAAGATAGTTTCCTGTTAGAAAAAATTAATGAGTGTAAGCAAGAAAATGTTTAAATTAATGATACATTTGTGGAACCGTTCACATGTAAAATTAGTCTTGTTGAAAAGGGGGCAATCAATCGGTTCGAACTGAATAAGTTAAAAAACCCGAAATCAAAATCGCCAAGATTGATTTTGAAAACGGTGTCGAACAAAATGTGCAAATAATAATCGTATTCAAAATACAACAAGCGAATTTGTAAATCTTCAGGTAATGTCGTCCAACACATTGTAGAAGTTTTCATTGTCTCGGTAAATAATCGTGATAATTTAAAAAAAAAAAAACGTTTTATTATGAATTGAGGCATAACAAAAGTGCTGAATTGAAAAATATAATTCAACCAATCATATATTAACAGAAAAATCAATTGTGAACACAACTAGAAAAAGTTGTTTGCAAAATTTAACATAGATAAAACATACAAATTCCAAGAAAAGGATACACTACTATCTCGGTGAACATATAGAGATGTTCTTGACAGGTAGGAACAAAATGTTCTGGTTGAGACAGTTGGCTATAATAAATATTTTATTGAAACAAATAGATAGTATAGCATTGGTTGTTTATCCAGTAGAAAAACATTAAAATGCTAGACAATGCTCAAAGCATGTCTTTAATCGGATAGCCTCCTATATCAAAGTTTCAATGCATTTCCACTTAATTTTGTGGTAAATTTAGTAACTGTACGTTTCACTGTAAATTATATTTCTGTCTTCGATTTTAGCATTGGGACATGATCAGAAGTCCTACTATTAAATAGTAGGACAAGATTAAATAGTAAATAGTAGGACAAGTCCTACTATCCTTTATATTTTATATTGTGTAATTCTTTTTATTGATACTCTATTATCTCTCTCATATCAAATTCTCTCTTTATATTGTATAGTTGATGGAATAAATTAAGATGATTCCTCAAATTTTCATTTGTAATTTATTTTGAAAAATAGACATTTTATTGTGATTCATATAGTAAAAGGAGAAAAACAATACCTTCCTTTTTAATTTTATTTAGAATAAGTGTAAATATGTTTAAAGAATTGTTCATTTGTTTATGGAGTCTTTTTGAATTGCTACCAATAATATTCAGAAATTGAAGATTGAGTGAACAGATGTCAGATAAGAATTTCTAAATAATGTCTGAATTGAAATTTAGATGTTTTGTTAACAGGATTGTAAAATTCTTTGTAAATTTTTAGTGAGCTGTGAAACAAGTTTTTCTTTAGTAAGTAAACATGTTAAATAGTTTTCCTGTTTGTTAGCTAATAGCTATTACCACCTTGGTTGCAAAATTGTGCATATAAATATTCCATGTGAACCGAATTGGAATAACTAGTATAGTTATTTTAGGTATTAACCCAGTTGAAGAAATTGAAAGTGTAGAATCTGTTCTTATCAGCTTACTCTCTGGTACGACTCCCATCGGGGGTCCAGAAGATTAAACTGATTTTTGGGAAATGACGGGGCTTGCTCCACCTCTGTCGCGGGTTGACCCGGTATTGCAGTACCTCCAGGGCATAAAGTATAATATGCTTAATTATTTTAATTGGCATATTTCTTCAGGAAATTGATATTAATCAGTTCAAAGCTTTGTTTCATGATTGTATTTTTAACTTATACAAAAAGTAACTGTTATGTTTGTAGTTATTAAATAAGTTTCAATATAAGACTTACAAAGTTAAGTGTAAGAAAGGAGGGATACAAAAGTTAAGTAAATGAAAGATAAAATTATTTGATCAAAATTTATGTTTGTATGTTATCTGTGTAATATTTAACAATTGTAATTTGTTTAATGGTTGTATTTAGTTTAAATGTTCTAGTGATCTGTCACTGTTATGATTAAATACCAACTAAAATTTATTTTTATATAAAAAAAAAATAAAATTTCTTTTTCAAGAAGTTAAGAATTTATATATATATTTTTTATTGAAACTGGAAGGAGGGAAATGTAATGTTATTTTGTAAGGAATAATTTGGAAGAAAGGAAATAAATTACAAAAAGTTTAATTAGAAACAAGAGAATGGAACAGCTGGAAAATGTGTCAGTAAATGGAACAGACGACAAATGCCAGGAATTCAGTTGTTTAAAGATACTATAAAGGAGAAGTCAGTTGTATATTGAAAAGAGATGTCATGAGTTGCAGATAGTCAAAGATATTTCTCATGAGGGCCCTCTTATTTCTACATATATCCTCTGGGCACATTTCTTTTGTATTTTCTAATATGCTCCTATTTACCCATACCATTGTTGAAACTGGAAAGAGGGAAACTGTAACATTATTTTTAAGAAGGGATACTTGGATGGAGCACAAGGCAAGGCACTTGGCGGAAAATTTGTGAACTCAAAAACAATATATGTATTAATTTTATTTTTATTTATTATGTAAATGTTATATATATAGTTACATGACGACAATGAATACAAAACATTGGCTAATCCATGTTGAGACTTCCCCTATAAATAGGCTGAGCCTACGGCTCTCGCTCTCATTCCATTATCAGTTAGTCACACGTCACATCTCAAATCATTCATAGTAATCTTTCTAGTTTTCAACCTTGTGTTTGTACTTTAATAAATATAAAGTGTTTTTAAAAAGCTCTACTCTTCGTGGTCTGATTTAATTATATAATTAATTTAAAAACATGTAAATTAAACTTATAATTTTTAAATCTTAGGAGGGTCCTTGATGACCACCAAACATTTACATAAAATATATATATATATATATATATATATATATAATTTAATTCATGATTGATTTAAAAAAAAAATCAGCCTGTAAAATAATATTTTTAAAATGAAAAAAAAAAATTACTATGTCTACAGATTCTTGCATCAACTGGTAAATACATATATATAGAGAGAGATTGAAGATATAAAAGAAGGTACCACTCAGTTGGAATTTGAAGGTGGACCAGTGCTGAAGTAGGGGGCAGTCTTGCTGTCCAGCAGCGTATGGCAGACTTGGCACACCCGACTCTCTCGTTGGCTGCGTCCACTCACCACCTTGTGGTTCAGGCAATTACTGCAGAAGATCCGCCCACAGTGCCGACAGTTTTGCTGCGAAGACATTTTTACAAATTTATTACCAATTTTTGGTCATTGTCCTTGAAGGATGCTCCTCATAACCATAACTAAGGGTTATTTATGTATTTAAACAATAAAAATGGAGATGTAATGGATGGATATTACTTTTAACAAAATTTTGGCTTAAATCGTAATAAATCAAGATTAAAGGAAAATACCATGAAAACTAGTGAGGAAATGAATAATAAAGAAAATAATTGTTTTTATAAAATAACAAAAATAGAATAATTAATAATTATCAAATAACAAATTTAAACTGAAATATGAAAAATGAAGTCATATAAGTGTAAATAACTAGAAGGGCCTCACTTCGAGAAAATTAGAAGGATGGAAATAATTATGTTCGTAATAATTGAAATTAATGATAAAAGTTTTATTTTGTAAACGAAACAAACGGTTTTCTAATTCTACTCTGGTAAATGAAATGAAAGTTTACCTTGCCTTTAGATGACTTGAACGGTTGCTCACAGCCTCTACACTCACTTACGTCCTCCTCATGCTCCCATCTCAGCTAAAGTCATTAATATTTAAATGTGCATTATATTCTAAAGCCACTAAATATAAATAATAAATAGTTTGAAGATAATCAACATTTAGTAAGGAACATCAATTATAAGAAGAGCTTATAGGAAGAATTACTTACAACATTGTGTTGACCACGGAGGCGCTCAAGTTCCTTCTGCAACGACTGAGATAACCTGACAAAGTCTTTCTGGACAGCTTCTCCATTCTCTAAACCAGTCTGCAAGGATATCAGCCTTAGCCTCAGTTCGTTCTCGCTGTCCTCCAGCTTTTTCTGTTAAAATGACATAAGATAAAGTTTCCTTGTTTTGCGATAGGCATCTATAACATCATGATATAAAAATCTTCTAGCAACACTAGATTATATTAACACCCATTACTCGAGTAGTAGGTTGTGGGAAGACAATAGAGATGACATCTATTATATCAGTTATTGTAACATGATTTATTGGTCCCTTAAATATAGAACACTATAAAGGAGTGGTAGAAAAACACATATTTTTTATATAGTGTTGTGATATTTTAATGTTATGATTTTTGATAGTGTTTTTATTAATAAACTCAAAATTAGCAAGCGTTGAAGAACGTAATAACGATCCGTGGTTCATGCCTATGAAAGTATGAACGTTGTTATTGCCGTTATATTAACCATTAATATTTCTAATAAAAATAATATCAATAATTAATATAAACATTTCATTTATAAACTTCAAAACAAGCAAAGTATAAATATCCGAGACAACTGGCATTGAATAAACTATTAAAAGATCAATAAGGCAGCGGAGAGAGGCGAGATATAAAGAAGCACGCAGGCACTCTTCATCTTGGAACCGGCAGAGGACGAGGCAGCACGAGGAGGGACCCACGCTACGGCCTCGTAGTGCACGAGGAGGTCAGCCCTTTTCACATTCACCCGGTACGCAATAGAACAAAGTAGACTCAAGACAAAGAAGAGGATCCGGACCGCGCTACGCATTAGACAAAGAAAAAATGCACCGCTCGACAACACAGAGAAACACTGGCCAGTATAAATACGTAAATTTAGTTTTAACAGTATTATTTATTACGTATGTATTTTATTTGTATATTAATTTTTAAATCAATGTGTGTAAATAAACTATTATTCCTTTTGCCAGAAGTTTCCTAAATTTTATTAACAGAACCTTGAGATAACGTCAAAGTTAAGTATAAAGTTATAAATTATATGAAAAAATATATAAATAAGAAATATTTGAATAATAGATTTTGAGTAATACCTAAGGTTTCAGCTTTCATGTATATCAGGGCACAAATCATAAAGTATTTCAAAGGATACTGCAATGCAGTCTTTAATTTTATACATTCCAAAAGTTAGTTTGTTTTTTATGATGGCATTATATCAAATATTTAAATATTGTACCAATAACAAATTTATATTAATAATTACTAGCTTTGGTATGTGCCATATTTTTAAAAATAATCTAAACTAATTCAATAGCAAATAAATGAATTTTAAAATAAAATATGTTGTGAAATGTGAATTTGTTTCAATTACCTTATCGATATAAATAAATATCCTTATTATTATAAACATGTAATTTATTAATTTTTACATACCTACCTGTCATATTCACTGCCGACTTCATTCCATGCCTTTCCCGTTTCACCCTTCCTGGAATAGCCTGAAAGCTTGAAGTTGTCTAAAATGGGATGTTTCTCCACTTCACCGACCAGACCAGCTTTAGGTTGTTTTTGTTTGTTCATTATTAAACAGGGAAAAAAAAATGTGCACGAAAATCGGTATTATCCTTTGGGTGGACGAGAAATTGTGAAGCATTTGGGGAGTCTCTCAATGGTTGATTCACTTGGAACTTATCACTAATGCGTTACTAACTGGTGAGTAACTAATATCACCTCAACATACATTAGAGGTGAACTGGTTAGTGATTTGTGTCGAAAATCAGTTTCTTGTAAATAACTCTATGTGTAAACATCCTTAACCTACTATAACCACTAATAATTAGTGACTACACTCCACTTATGGACAACCACAGATATAAAGGAAAAAGATACATAATATAGACAAGCTTACTTTGTCAATGTGGAGTGAGGTAAGAGCAGCCTTGAGCTGTTGGACCTGGTGGCGCAGTTCTCCGTTGAGTTGCTCTAATTGGGAAACTTTGGCCTGCCTCTGTACCAGCTCTTGGTCGACTTGAGCTCTTTCAGACCTGCACAATATTGCATTCATTGCCACCTTCTCCTCATTTACACTCAGATGCCCTTCCAACTAGGCAACCCCATCCAACCTGTTACCTTCTTAACCTTAGTGGGCCTTGTTAACTGTCTGATCATCCGAACACAACAGGCATAACCTAGTTCGAATAGCACCTGAATGGGAATCAGAAGGTCCCAGGTTCAAATTATTAATACAATATACTTCTTAATAGGTACCAAGAATGGTTTGCATTTTACAGCATTACATGTAAATGTGCTGGCGCAGCCTCCACTGACCCACAATGGTGAGGTCCTAACAGAGGTTTATCCGCACTGCTCCCAGCAGTGAAAAAAGCTCTACTCCCCTCTGAACACCTGATCATATTATTTTTACTATGTATGCAGATTAGTACCACAGTACTCTCTTGTAAAACTTAATATAATGAAGTAAATCACAAAGTACTAGTGGAGGCTCATGGGAGTATACTAGATCACCGGCAGTACAGTAGCCTGAAGTGCTACTTGAAGGTGCCGAGGCCACGAGATTCTGATTGGTACACACTGAACAGTGTGACCCTTGACCCCACCTATATAACCCAACCAGCCACAGTCTTAATCTCCCTCTTCAACTGTCACTTACAACAGCTCTGGTGCTCACTTCTATATTTGAACCATGGCCTTTATATTCATCTACACCTCCACCTCTTCTCCTCTTTTACCCGCCAAATCTAACTTTGGCGATGTCGACCACCCCACCTCTCCTAGCTACTACTCATTAGACTAGCACTCCTGGAAGGGACCTCTTTTATTTAGGCAACAGCTAAGATGGTATGGACATCTAACAATTCCCAGTGGCATTCCCACCTCATTTCAGTCTACATCTAGTCCTTGGTACAAGGAGTAAGGTTACCTTCGCCTTTGGGATCTGGTCAGTTTTGCCTATCCTTAGATTCCAGGGGTGAATTGTGAACATTTCAAGACTGCCCAAAATTCCTCTAATTCTTCCAACAATCACAGTGCACTGTCAGGGCACTCTACGATATGGAGTCAGATTAACATAGTGCTAGCCACCCCCTGGCAATACGGCACGCACCTAGACCTACAGCAAGGTCACACCAAGCTTATTCGCCCAAGCCATTGACACCCTGGTGGCACGACAGTAACAAATATATATTTGGTATATGTTAAATATTAGATACATATCACAATGTTATTTTAAGGAGTAATTCGAAAGAAGGGAAATAAATCGAACCCTGGGAGTTCATCAGTTGTTTTAGAGATGCTTGAAAGGAGATGCCAGTTGTTTAAAGTTGATTGAGACTCTTCTCAACCTCTCTTTTTCAGCAACTGTATTTCTACGTATTTACTCATACATGTACATTCAACATTACTAGTCAAATTATTAATATATTGTTGTGATATTTTAATATGATGATTTTTAATGGTGTTTGTTTAAATAAACTCGGAAAAAGCAAGCGTTGAAACCGTAATGACGATCCGGGGTTCATGCCTATGAAAGTATGAACGTTTTATTGTCGTCATATTAATTATTAATATTTATAATAAAAATAATATCATAACTAATGTAAACATTTATTTTATAAACTACGTAAATTAAGCAAAGTATAAATATCCGAAACAACTGGCATTAAATAACGAGTTGAAAGTGAAGAAGGCAGCGGTAGGTAAGATAGAGACTGACAGAGAACGAAAGGAATCACTTTCTCATCAGGACCAGGCAGAGAAGGAAGCCCAGGTAGCGACGCTCCGCTAGGGCCTCGTAGGTGGACGAGGTCAGACCTTATCACTTTCACCCGGACCCGGCAAGAGAAGAAAGGACGCTCCAGTAAGACAATCCGGAACATGCGATGCAGATAAGAAGAAGACGCTAATCCGAATCACGCAAATGAAGACGACCATCGAAGATAGCAACACAAAGAACCACTGGCCAGTATAATACATAAAGTTAGATTTAATAGTATTCTTTTATTACGTACGTATTTAATTTGTATATCAATTTTTATATATTCAATGTGTGTAAATAAAACCATTATTCCTTTTGCCAGAAGTTTCCTATAATTTTATTAACAGAACCTTGAGATAATGTTAAAGTTATAAATATAAAGATTTTTAAATTATATGAAAAAATATATAATTAAAACATATAGAAATAATTAATAAATATTTGAATATTATGAAGGATGCAGAATCTACGGAAAACCATTTAAGCAGCATTATAGTTGGGGTGTCGAGATCAACAAAACATACTACAAGAGCTGGACCAAGAGAAGTCGAGACGGAAAAATTGTGAAGAACTCAAAAACAATGTCTTTTTTTTTTTTTATGTTAATTAAACAATTTGGTCAAGGACCTCCCTGAGTTCAAAAAAAGTAAATTATAAGTTTAAAAGTTTAATTATTTTTTTTTATATTAGTAAATTGACAATATATTCCCTTAAAAAGCAAACCTTGAAACATTTCACTCTGGATAATTTGTATAAGTTATGAGAGACTGGCGTAAGAGATTGGAAATTAACTAAGGTATGATTTCACAAGGATGGGTCAGTTGAAACAACACCTGATCGGAGGAAGATCAAGAAGTCATGGATTTAAATCCCGTCACTGTTACTATTTTTTTTCTTTAGCTAATACTATATTTTATCAATTAAAATAATAATTTATAACCCTTGATGTACACACTTTACTAAAATAAAACTTCCATTTGACATTTATTGGCTACCTGTAGATTTTCCTTTTTGTTTCTCATCTATATCAGTATCTGTGACTAGAAGCAGGAATGCCCCTATATTAGTCAGTTAGATTTGACCAATAGAATATATACTCACTCAACTATGACAAGACGGTTGGTTAGCTGAAGCTGCTTAGCTTCAGAACCAGAACAGAGGCACTCGAGAGACCTGACCATCTCCTCACTATGCTCAAGGCCCACTCTTGCCTTAATCAGTTCCTCTCGCTGGCCCAGCCACCTTTCCTGCAGACCCTAATCAACAAACAATTTATCTGTTTCTAATAATTTATTTAACTTTCAAACATTAGTTCAACAGAATAAAAATTTTCACTTTTTTTCAGGATATTATTGAATGATGTGGACAAATAAATCTACAAATGTATAGAACAATTTTAAATGTATCATACAATTCTATTCATTTATCATTTATTTTTTTACAGGACATGCCACAACTATAAAAATTAAGTTTTTTTTTCACAAATAAATAATATTTGTTTTTAAATAAGTTATTTAAAATAAATGTGCATGTCATAGTTTAATTACCTCAACGGTGTTGGGAAGATCGATCTCCTCGTTTTGCAGGTCTTCTGAGTGGCGGTTGTACTTACCGATCAAGTTCTCATTTTCTAATTGTAACCTGTTCAATCAATCATCATCAATAAGTGCATCAAAGCTTATTTCATTCAATTTTTTTTTTCCATTTTAGTCTTTCTTTCACTAATCTCAACATTTGTCTATTGTATAAACAATTAAGCCAGGAATAATGTTTAGTCTTGAACATTTTTAATCTATAATAACTATCTTTTACTCATTCCTATTTTGTGGAAATTCCTAATAGAATAGATATTCATTGTCTTAATAAAAATAGCTCAGGAGAACCCAACACAACCCTTTTTGTTTTTGTAAATGTATGAAAATATTGAATACTGTACACAACATACCGCTCCAACTTATCTTGAGTGATCTTCCTCTCCTCAGACAGCCTCAAGAACTGCTTTGTTAGATCATCCTTTGCTTTCAAATATGTCTGGCGCAGTTCCTTCAGAGAACTTTCATTTACTTCTTGTTTTTGCTGAAGTTCTGTTACCTGAAATAACATATCCCTCTCTTTTTAGATTTATTGTATAATAAATAAGTTTATAGACTACAAAAAAGACCTTGCTAACTTTAATCGCAGTCAATAGAAAGTTGATCATATAATTAAATCATGAGGCAGACACATGGAATGTCAAAATGTCTTTCTTTATTATAGCTCCTGGATTTCATAAGGTTTATTTAATATACACATTCAAAAGCAGTTTATCTAATTAATTGGCACTCTAGATGGAAATTTTCCCCCACAGCTACTTCAAATAAATATTCCAAAAAAAATGTCAGTAATCTGACTACATATTTTTAGTAATAATAAACCACTAAACCTCTCAGCATATTATGCAAATTACTTTTATTTTTAACATCATCTTAGCATCAAATGGAACTATCATGCAAACTATCAAGTCTCTTAAAAATATCACAGGTTGAGTTGAAGTTACAAACACAATTTTATTAGCAGTTTTAATAACTGAGCAATTACAGTTCAAAAACAATAGGAAAATATTTACTTTAAATTCCCAAGTAATTAATTATTTCTGACACAATATAATTTACAATGAGGCTGGATTTATTTTAAGCTTTACCAGGGCATTAAATGAAACTAACAAGTAAAATAGCATCTCTCTTTGTAAAATACGGATTGAATTATAACTGTGCACAGAATTTCAGTGACTTCGTGTAATTTCAGTAAAAAAAAAATAAATAAAAATAATTAGATATTATTAATCAAAGAGATGGGATCTTTAATTTGATACTTTACTTAATATGATAGGAAAATATATTTTTTTTTTTATTACCAAGTAAGTCATTAATTGATAACCATTAATTATGTTTTATTGAGTTGAACCAGGACAGTTTTTTATTTTGCAACCTATATGCAACATTAAAAACTAGTGGACTGTACTTTTAGGGTTGATTCATGTAACCAGAAAACATCTGTTACTTTATTTGGTGAAGGCAATCATAACTGCACAGGGGAACTAGTTGAAACAGAGTATTACCACTAGCACTAGTTCCCGGCATGCTATTGTAATAAGGTCATTAAAAATATACTCACTATCACAAGTCATTAAAAATATACTCACTATCACAAGTCTGGTGCCACACAAATGCATTCACATGACCACACTATGTGGAAGCCCCAACAGGGTATCAAATGAACAGGTGTATCCAGTCAATGATACTGAGTATTTTTTTTACAATCATTTAATATGTTTTACGAAATTCATACCAAGTTCCATATATCTATCGACACTATTTATACGAGTTATATGCCATTTACTTTGTATATATTTAAATAATACGATTTAGTTTATAATTGATTTAAAAAAATTTTTGACGGTAAAAAAAATCTTTAAAAAAAAAATGGTGGAGACTACTGATCCTTGTACCAACTAGTATTTATAAGATCAATTCCAATGACCTGTTGCTTATGGTGTTCCTTGCTCTCTTGCCACTTGTCCTCCATCTGCTTGCGGAAGAAGGATTCACGCTGGAGCTCTTCCTTGAGGCGGTCCATCACTGACACCTCTTTTTCCAGGTCGGATACACGTCTTTGGCTCTCCACTAGCTCCCTTTCATAATTAAGGCACATCTCGCAAGCTGTCATACATCATACATCAATTAATAATGACAATGGAATGAACAAATGATATATTGTTGATGGTGGTTTATCAGTACCTAATGGCTTCCCTTTCGTAGCTTCTGCTTCTTCATTTCCTGACAACTGAATGACTTCATCGACATTACCTCCTGTGATTGATGAAAAACGTTAAACAAAATTACAATTAGGTGTTTGGTTACATTTGACAATTCAGCTGTTTTTTTAGAAACATTATAAGTACATAATAATTATATACTATATATGACTGATTTTTCAAAGAAATGAAATATTGCCTTATACTACTTTAAAAAAAAAGCGTAAGGATGACCACAAGTGCAGCCTTCCCCTTGTTGAGATCAAGGAACAGAGTTCAATGCAATACAGTATCAATTTATATAATCCAGTCCATATAGAAATTTATAGTGACATTATAACAGTACAAACCTGAAGATCCAGATCCTGGACCACAAAAAGGAAGATCCTGAAACAGAAATGATAAATGTACACTAATAATAATGGAAGCCTCACAAGATATTTTAAATGCTGAATTAGATGCTAACAAAAGAATTGACTAAGAGAAACCTAGCGCTGACAACAAGTAACAGAGCAATCCATCCATGTCTCATCACAGGTGAGTAAATAATTTTTATCGTGCAAACTAAAAACTGAAATTTTGAACCAAAATACCAGAGAAGTTCTTACACTCGACACAAAGCATTAAGGACATGACAGCAGCTTTACTGTTATATAAATTAAATGTTGAATTTAATACAAGAAGCTATTAACCCCCATTATCTAATTATGGGTATTTATAACAAATAATTCTATTTTAAAGAAAAAGAGAACAGCTGGTGTCGGTTGCTGCAGTAGCATCTAAAGCTGTGCTATGCGTTTGTTTGAGTTTATATGTGAAAAATTAATGTGAAAGTGACTGATTCTCATTGTAATCATTCATTTTTATCTCCTTTGAGAATATTGATGAAAACTAAGATTCCATCATCACCTGGGAGAAAAAACTCTAAAACCAGCAATCTTACCCTACAAGAGAGAGTCGATAGTAAAGAAGAATTGGAGGTAAAGGAGATAGAAGGTATTCAGGTATTTATGGTATGGATATACGTGATAATACTAGTATTCCTGACAATGCACCATACCATCATGTACCAATGCTAGGAACATTTCAGATACAGAAGATTTATCAACGTAACAAAAGGCGATTCTTGACCATCATTGTACATAATGTGCCTGTAACAAACACTTTTTCCGTACTACTAAACATAACTCCTAACTCGACAGAGCCCAATTATCCAGTAATTAAAGTCACAAGACGTTCTCTGAATATCAGAGATAAACAACCAACACCACTTTATGCCATGCAATTAGAACAAAATATACCGGTTGAACAGGTTATATTACTTAGTTCAGGTAGAGCCTTGCCGAAAATCCCACTACCAAGTACAGTGTCAAAACTATCACCTTATAGGGCACACAACTATTTTTCACAAAAGAGACCCAATATGAAGATTGGGTATATTGTAATGAAATACACAAGGTATGTAAATGACTACCAGACATTCAGGCTACTCCGCAACTTGACCCAGGTGACAGAGTGGTGAAGTCCCAGTACTTTAATGAAGCCCTCTCTTCTTCTGCTCCTGATTCCAAATCCAAATGGCAACTCCATCAGAAAGCTATCCTTATGTGATTCATCCTCAGAAGTATTTCCTGTTTCACCTGATGAACTAAACTCATATTTTGTGTCTGCCTCCTCAACCACTTCATTATCTCCCTTAGCTTATAGTCCTTGCAAGCCCTCATTTAATGGAAATCATTTTAATTTAAATATGTCTCTCCCACTGACCTTATAACCTCCGTCATGAGAGCACGCACTACTGGTCTTGACAGAACCCCTGTGAAGTTAATAAAACTATGGCTTCCAGTCATCCTGCCTATTCTTCTCCATATTTACAATTTTTCCCTTCAGCTCAGTTTTCACAACTTATTGGAAAAAAGCTGTAGTCCAACCATTAAAAAAAAACCTAACCCTACATCACCAAACAACTATTGCCTAATCTCTCCAAACTTCTTGAAAGATTGGTTTAGTCCAAATCTCCAATTTCCTTGAACAGTCCCAACTTCTTGACCCTAATCAGGTTACCTTTCTAACCTTACATCAACAAACGACTATCGCCCAATCTCCATCCATTCTAACCTCTCCAAAGACTAGTTTAATCCCAAATCTCCAATTTCCATGAACAGTTCTAACTTCTTCACCCTTTCCAATAAGGTTTCTGTATCGGTTACTCCACACAATCTGCACTAGCTAATATCATTTGTAACCTTTATGTTGCTATAGATCAACAGCTAACAGTCCTAATTTTCCTAGATTTCTCAAAAGCATTTGATACAATAGACCACACAATCCTTCTTTCCAAGTTAAAATCATTAACCTTCTCTGATACCTCTATCTAATGGTTTGTATCATTTCTTTCCAACCGTTCACAAGCGATAACTATCCCTAATCTACCCTTATCTGCTTCCCTCACTCTATTTCTTATTGTTCCCATCACCTTTATGCTGACGACTCCCAAATCTATTTATCCTTCCCCCTCAAATTTTTTAGCCGTGTTTGCCGAGATTCTGGGAGAACTATAACAGATCAGTGCTTGAGCAAACATGACTGGAGTCTATGAAAACCCAGGCAATTATCATAGACTCCAGTTTCTTCCACAAGATCCTTTGCCGATATTCCCGCTCTAACCCTATTAAGGGTTATTAAACCTTCCCATCACTAGGGATAACCATTGGATCATTTCTTTCCGACCGTTCACAAGCGATAACTATCCCTAATTAACTAAAAAAGGGTGGTCAACCCTCTCTTGGAACCAACATATCTCTCAAATTTCCAGTCAGTTAAAAGGTACCATGAAATTAATCCATTGCTCTCACCATCTGCTCCCCCAGCCTACACATCAACTCCTTGTATCCTCCCTCATTTTAAGTATGGCTGTGTGGTGTATGGGGGTCTCTCAGTGGCAATTTGAAGCAAATCCTGAATTGCTTTGTTAAATTTGTTTTTGGGACTCTGCGGCGCTCCCATGTCCCTCATCTTAACACCGAGTTAGGGGGTTACTTCCCATTCTTCCGTGGACAATATTTCTCGGTTCATTCCTTTTTCAAGCCATTAATTTGAATCACCCCCCTTATATATACTATATTTTACAGTTCAATACCTCAGTCCACTCCTGGAACACAAGAACCCGTCTCTCTGACCTTTATACTCCTGCCCACAAAACTAGAGCATACGATTGGTCCTTCCTTGCTCACTCTATTTCAGCACCTTCTCACAATCCAAAGAAATGCTCATTAGTCTGGGAAAGATTCATTCATTACACAGGAGAAAAAAAAAATACTTTTTTTTTGTGGCATTGGTATTGGAGAGAATTAAGATAGATGACACTAATGTACATTAATTTTAATAAATAAATTAAAAAATTTGAGCTTTCCAACCTATATTTTTTTTATTAAAACTTGCTATGCGTTTCGAAACACGCACTCTTTTTTCCTCATCAGGCTCTAAATAAACAAATAACATCAGCCTTTTAGTTTGTATATAGTAAGAATTTGCATTTATTTAAAAAACTGGAGACAATTCAGCAAATGTGATATTTTTCTTGTATGACAATTTGATTTAATCTCATTATACTATTAAAAACTCTAATTCTAGTGAATCAAAAAGCATAAAAAATGTGTTTTTTATAAGTTTATAAGTCTTACGAATTATCTTGTAGTTGGCTTCTGTAACAGAAATCTCTTCGCGGAAGCCAACTATGAGTTAATTCGCACACAGAGACGCTTTGACCTGTCGCTTCTCTAAAGCTGAACCCAATATGGATAAGAAAAGACCACTGACCAATTTCAAAATGAAAATGCCACTATTTATGTTTTTCACAAGTAGGGGAAACCAAAAGCTTCTAGCTATCAATCGATCAGCTTGCTCAACTGTTATGTATAATTAAAACTAATAACTATTTATTATAATTTTAATCCTTATCATGTAACCATTTTTTGTAACCTCGATGTAACCTTCATAAAATTATACTTCATGTTCTCGCTCCAAGCCACGTGTACCTTATCAATTATGTTATTACCGTTTTTATTTCCCTATGATTTATTTAATCATAACAATTGGCGACGAGAAAAAGCTGCTTAAACTATCCGAGTTTCCAGTTCGCGACGTGTTACACGGACATTGCGGACAGTTCGTATTCCTTGTATACGCGGTAAGTCATAATTTTTACCGCGAGTGCTTTTCGTTGTACTTTTTCGCTGATTTATCCGTTTTCTGTTTATTTATCTTTCGAATTAATTATCAAGATCATCAAGAATGGATGCAAAACAATTTCAAGAATTCATGGATGTGCTTACATCAATTCTAAGCTCTCAAACATCAAGTAAACAAGACCCCAAGCCAGACACGAACAACCTCGCGAATGTGAGTATCTTTGAAAACTTTGATTCAAAAAAAGAGAAATTTTCATGTTATATGGAACGTTTTGAGAATTATTGCACAATGAAAAATTTAGTCGATCCCACAAAGAAAGCTCAGCTCTTGTGTGGTTCTGTGGGTAGTATACATTACAATGCACTCACCGTATTCCTTGGACCAGAAAAACCTGTCACGTCCCTTGAGTATAAGACACTTGTTTCTAATCTCATGACCATGCTGACCCCTAAACGTAGCGCAATTGTGACCCAACACTATTTCTTGAACATTACCCAGAAAGAAAATCAGTCGATTTCCGAATTTGTTGCTGCGTTACAGCGAGACATAGGAGATTGTGAATTCAAAGTAGAATGTAATTCCGACTCGTGTAAAAATTCAGAGGGGAAGAAAACAAGTATCTCGGTGAATGATATTTTCCTCAGAGCTCAGTTCATTCGAGGATTACGTCATAACTGGATAAGGGAACAGCTTCTGCAGTCAACTGTGACTGGTTTTGATCAAATTTTAGCCAAAGCCACTGCACTAGAGGCCGCTCATATTGAGAGTGCGGAATTTTCAAAGCAGTCTAATACAGGTACTTCATCTTTCTCTAGTGACACGTATCACTTATCTGGGTCATCAAATTATCCACAAAGGGATAGGAAGTATCAATTTCAAAGAAAATCGCAAGACCGTTTGTCCAACCGCCCTGATTCTTGTAATAAATTTCATTCATCAGGAGCCAAATATAGATCCCACAGCCGAAATAGAATAGATTATAAAGCATTAGGGATTCAAGACCTATGTACAAGGTGTGCTAGAAATAATCATAGACTAGCAGACTGTCGCGTTGATTATGATAAAGTTCATTGCACGTCATGTAACCGTAAGGGACACGTTTCACGAGTTTGTATCACCACCCTGTCACAAAATAAAAAACCTAGTTACGCATCATCTTCAAATGCAATTTCTCACGTCAACGCTGAACATCAATACGGCATTTCATATCTTGTAGACCTTTTCGAACTAAACCCCGACTCCAATAAATATATCGTTACCGTCCAAATCAATGGAAACCCCCAGCTCATGGAGGTCGATTCAGGAGCAAGATTTTCTCTTCTAACTAAACGAGGATGATTTTAGGAAATTGAATTTGGGACTAGAAATCCAACCAACAAATACCATTTTTCGAGCGTACTCAGGCAACGAAATTCTTCCGAGAGGAAAAGTTGAGGTAACCGCCACATATAAGGGTAGAAATGCGTGTGGTGACCTGTATATTGTTCCGTCTGGCCATACAGCATTGCTTGGGCGTCAATGGATTAGAGATTTAATGATTGAATTGAGAGAAATTGATACCACCAAAAACCATATGTCAAGTGTACTTGCGGTGGGCTGTGTCGCTGCGCCTGGTGAGATAATAGCTGAGTTCCCAACTGTCTTTACCGAGGAAGTTGGCTGCATTCCAGATTATGAAGTTAAGTTACAGCTACGACAAGGGGCAAAACCTAGTTTCACAAGAGAACGCCATTTACCTTATGCTCTACGAGAACGTGTTGAAAAAGAATTGGATTCCCTGGAAGCTGCTGGAATAATTTCGCCGGTTACAACGAGTGATTGGGGATCACCATTAGTTGTTATCCCAAAACCAGATGGTGGTGTACGCTTGTGCGTTGATTATAAATCAGGTGTCAATGAAAGATTAATTTCAGCTAACTTTCCCATACGAAAAATAGAAGATGTGTTACACAGTCTACGTAATTCAAGGTATTTTTGTAAAATTGATTTATATAAGGCGTACTTGCATGTAAAAGTCTGTCCAGATAGTGCAATGATCCAAACCATAGCAACACACCGTGGCATGTATAGAATGAACCGCCTCAGTTTTGGCATCAAGTCTGCACCAGCCGAGTTCAATCGCATAATGTCTCAAGTTCTTCAGGGGTTGCCAAAATCAGAAGCATATTTTGACGACATAATATGCCATGGAACAACTTTGGAAGAATGTACTCAAAATTTGCGCGCCTGCCTCAAACGTCTTGCTGACCACGACCTACATGTCAACCAAAGTAAGTGTTCTTTCTTTGAAGAAAAAATTGAGTACCTAGGTCATGTTGTGGAGCACAACCAGATTCGAAAATCCCCGGAAAAAGTTCGAGCTGTCAACAATATGCCACGCCCTAAAGATGCTGACGGAGTTCGTAGATTTCTGGGACTTCTTACATATTACTCACGATTCATTCCACAATTTTCAGCCTTGTCATTCCCCCTCCGCAGGTTGTTGCAGAACGATCAACGATTTTCATGGACAAGTGATTGTGAAGCCTCCTTTTTGAAATTAAAGGCAGAGCTTTGTAGTGACCGCGTTCTGATTCCATTTGACCCTACATTACCAGTCATTCTTACATGTGATGCAAGCCCAGATGGCGTTGCAGCAGTCCTAAGCCACCCCGTAGATGATGCTGAAAGACCTATTGCCTATGCTTCCCGCTCACTCTCATCTTCAGAAGCTAATTATAGCCAGCTAGACAGGGAAGCTCTTGCTATTATATTTGGTGTAAATCATTTTTATGATTATGTTTTTGGCAAACAGTTCACCCTAGTAACTGACAATCAACCACTATCAAGAATTTTTCAGCATAATAAACAATTGCCACGCATGACAAGCGCACGATTGTTGCGATACGCCTCATTTCTGTCAGGATTTGATTATAAAGTAAAATTCAAATCTGGCGAAGAAAATAAAAATGTTGATTGCCTTTCACGAGCTCCCGCTCATGCTATCCATACATCAACTGACACCTTGATGGGAGAAGAAGTTCACCAAATTTTTTCTGAACAAATTGTTCATATCTCAAGCAATAAAGTTACATTTGAGACTATTCAAGAGGAAACCAAGAAGGATCCGGAACTCAAGAAAATCGTCGAGTCACTAAAAAACGACTGCGTGGACTCAGAATTTACACTGCATGAAGATGTCATCTTCCGCCAAGATCGTATTGTCATCCCTACATCCCTTCGGAGTCAAGTTATATCAGAACTTCATGAAACACATCTAGGGATCATGAAAATGAAACAATTAGCCCGAAAATATGTTTACTGGCCTGGAATTGACAGTCAGATTGAGCGACTTGTCAAGAGTTGTGAGCAGTGCGCCCTTACAAGATCGGCTCCACCAAAAGTACCAGTTCACCCTTGGGATGAACCATCCGAGAATTGGGAACGAGTCCATATAGATTATGCTGGACCGTTCCAGGGCCATTATTTTCTTGTTTGCATAGACGCTAAGTCAAAATGGGCGGAAGTTGAACCTATCAAAGAAGCACCTACCACGTCCTCAACCATAAATCTTCTCAGAAAGATTTTTTCAACGCATGGATTCCCAAATCAGCTTGTTTCAGATAACGCTAGCATTTTCCAGAGCGAAGAGTTTCATCTTTTTTGCCGCACAAACGGAATTTTTCAAAAATTTATAGCCCCTGGTCATCCAGCAACTAATGGCCTTGCTGAACGCAATGTGCGGACACTTAAGGATAAGTTGCGGGCCTTGTCAAATGACGATACCCCTATGCCAGAAAAAATCACAAATATTCTATTGCATTACAGATCAACTCCCCTTGCTAATGGCTCCTCACCTGCTGAGTTATATTTGAAAAGAAAATTCCGAATCCGCCTGGATGCCTTGTTACCAACCAAACCACACTCTTCTCAGTCAACGCGAGTTACCAGAAGATTTTTTCATGTGGGGGAGAGAGTGCAAATCCGTGTCTTCAAAAATAACAAACCAAAGTGGGAGTTTGGTGAGGTGACGCAAACCTTGTCCGCCTGGACGAATCAAGGAGAATTTTCAAGCGTCACATAAATCAACTGAGAAACACCCTTGTACAAGCAAAAAAGACTGTTTCATTTGGCCCTTCTCAGTCTTATGAAATTCCTCGAGCTCCAGGTCCACCTCAGGAACCTCACACTCAATTTGCACCTCATGATCTTCCAGACTCATCTCCAACCGAGCCAGCTTCAGCTGTGCCTCCTCATGATCTTCCAGATTCATCTTCAACAGAGCCTTTTCTTCAGACTCCTCTATGTCCTATCAACAGACCTGTTCGTCAGAGAAGACTCCCAGAAAGATTTCGAGATCCTAACATATTACTTCAGTATTGATGTCCCCTCACAAGACATATACTTTTTGATTCATGCTACTATTTTTAATGTTAATAATTCTTGAATAGTGGGGGAGACTGTTATGTATAATTAAAACTAATAACTATTTATTATAATTTTAATCCTTATCATGTAACCATTTTTTGTAACCTCGATGTAACCTTCATAAAATTATACTTCATGTTCTCGCTCCAAGCCACGTGTACCTTATCAATTATGTTATTACCGTTTTTATTTCCCTATGATTTATCTAATCATAACAAAATTACAACCTAACAACCTCAAAATTACTAAAAAAATCAACTAAAGCTCACTTGGAGCGACAACTTACTGACAATAATATTATTGCCATGCACCAGTTTGGCTTCATAAGTTTTTCTGCTTTTGCAATACCTCCAAGCAAGCATGTGATACATTGAGTGTCTGAGTCAATTTACAAACCATCAACATTCGACGTCTGACATGATGGCCTGTTATATAAGTTGCCTATTACAAAAACCTCTAAATTATCTTTACATTATAAAATTATTTTTGTCCAAAAGATGGACAACATTTAGCACAGCAAGAAAAATTAATACAAGTATTCAACGAGCTATACTGAGCCCTCTACTCTTTAATTTATATTACATAGACCCTAATAATGTTTGCCGATGACAACCTAATTCTGTGGTATAGAGAAGCTATTGAAGCTTCCATAACAGAACTTCAGGAGTCAGTCAACCAAGTATCCTCCTGGTTAAAAAAATGGGAATTACAAATAAATCCTTCAAAGTGTGAAACAAAACTTTTCACTGCGCAGGTATCATCATCAAGATAAATTAAGAAGGATCAAAATTGATGGTGTAGTGGTATTGATGGTGAAGTTTATTGAAGGTAGTGAACACTAAGGATCAAACTGTTCGCTACCTTCGAGTTTATCAGGGCACACGACTAACTTGGCAACTAAACACAACATACAAACTATAACAAGCTAACAGACACTCATATTACCAATAATAACTTATGCCTGTCTTGCATGGTACTGCACTAGTAAGACTATCAGGACAAGGCTTTAAACCTTTTTTTTTTTTTTTTCCCCCCCCTCCTGAGGTGAAACCTCAAATGGGCTTACCCACCCCACAAGCCGGTGAAGCGAGCTCATGGGGTTACATAGCCTGTGGTGCGCGTATTCCGGTGCAATGGGATTGTTGCACCGGTCAGCGCACCCCACACAAGTCTTCAAACCCTTCAGAATAAAATATACCGGCTAGTATTGGGAGCACATGGTTCATCATGAATACCCAAATTCATGTAGAATTGGGAATTCCCCAAATATCTCAATGCATAAAAGAAAATAGATATTTTGACCAGCTACAACTATCTTCAAGAGTAGCCTCCATCCATCTAGGCCAGAGACTTGAGCCAAAGTTGTACCTTTTTTTTTTTTTTTTTTTTTTTTTAAATCCTTTTTTAAATTTGTGTATAATATTAATGTATTCATCCAAATAAATGTATGTCCAAATAAATATATTTATTGATCAATATTATAAAAAATACAGCAAATATTTACCTCAGAAGATTTGCTTTTCAACTTCACTTTGGCATTCTTCCGCTCCTAAATTAAACAGATTGTTACTTCATTATCATTTCAATGCTTATAGATATTACTTATCTAATTCATCACAAGTTGTTTCTAAATGGAGGATGAAGTATAAGAAGAAAATGAGCTCCCCTGAAGAAGAAGCCATAAAAAACATAAAATTTTATGTAATATATGAATTAGAAAAGTACTAACATTTTATTAATAATCTGTTTGAGCAGCTAAAAAAGGTAAAGAGGAAATGGGAACCATGGTTTAATCAAATACGTTGGCTCAGTACTAAGTCGAAGATTGAATTCCAGTCTAAACTGTTCATGTTGTTATAAAACATTAACAAACATCTTCTCGACAATTTTGAACTTCTTTTAATTTATTTTCATTTTCCTTAAATTTTTTATCCGCCATTATTTCAATTTCATTCTTTACTTCCTTCAACTTTTTATCTACTTCCCTTTCATCTTCTTTTCTATATTCTTCCACTTTTATTAGTATTTTTTCTTCAAATTTTGGACAAACATTTGGGACCATGGATTTATTTAGACGGTTTCCTGATATTCTAAAATGAGTTTTAAATAAAAACAAACTAAAAAGTTTTGTATCTCACGAAACTTTTAAGTTTGTCCTTAAAAAAAAAAAATTGGAGCCATATGACATCTATACATTTTGCATGTCATTATTTATCCATATAAACTTCATCTTTTTTGGTCAGAATCTCCTCTTACATGCATTCGTATTGTGGAGTGCTTATCAGGAACACAATCCTTGTGTAGTAGGAGAAAATCGTGTAAGTACAGATGTGGGTATGTTCCACAAACACTTATAAACCAATAAATACATATTAGTGGACTTTTATTGTGAAACTTATTTTTTTTCTCTTGAATAACAATAAAGATACTTTAAATTGGAAGCATAATCCTTCAATTAAATCAAAAACTTGAACTTTGCCCTCTTGAGGAATCAAACCTATCCATTTAACTAATCATTAGGGACTAATTGTTAAATTTATTTATTATTTAATTGTTCAGGCTTAGAAATACATAATTTAGATCATAAAACATAACTACCTGACATTCACATGTCACAAGCAGTTTAATTTTATAAGCTGTAAGGGAGAGGATCCAACTTAGATACTAAATAATCAAATAGTATCACCTTCATTATATAGGCCTGAAGCTGCTCATCTGTCTCACGGAGCTTTGTTTTCAGGGCAGAGATCTCCTCTTCAAGTGGTAACACAAGTGACCGCAACACCTCAGCATCCTCCTTTGCCTGCAATCACCAAAAATGATTGACCTGTATATTGAAAACATTAAGAGTTATAAATTATACTCCCTAGTAACATTGTAATGTTTGAGCAGTATAACTAGTTAAATATAAAAACTACTTTCAAATAATGTTGTTGTGCCTACCTCTTTACGGACATGATCAAGTTTTCCAATACTCTGATATATCAAGGCAAATATTATAATACAATATAATAAAATAAACTATACTCTGCCTAGCATATCAAATACAAATATTATAATGTAAATAATAATACTGTTTTATATCAAATATTAGGATGTAATATAATAATACTATATTTAATTTAAATAATGTAAATAATAGATTGGCCAAAAAGTCTTTTAAGTTTTTTAAGCAAAAATAAGACACAACTTTTAAACACAAAGCAATTTATTCAATCAATGATATAATTGCCGTTTTGTTCTAGTATCTATACTCAAAGAATTTCCTGTCTTAACTGGCAAAAAAAATTCCCAAGTGGATTTTTACATCTTCTTCAGAGTTGAAGGTCTGTCCATTCAATGAATTTTGAAGAGACCGAAACAGGTGGAAATCTGAAATTGCAAGGTCGGGCGAATATGGAGGGTGCGGCAAAACTTCCCAGCCAAGCTCCAGTAACTTCTGCCGCGTCTGCAAAGAAGTGTGCGGTCTGGCCTCGTCGTGATGGGAGAAAATCCCCTAAAGGTTGGCTAGTTCTGGACGCTTCTGGTGGATCGCTGCATTTAATTTGTCCAGCTGGTCACAGTACACATCTGAATCCATGGTCCTGTTCTTCGGAAGAAGTTTGTAAAAGACAACACCCCTCCAATCCCACCAAATCGAGAGCATAACCGTCTTTGGGTGAAGCCCTGCTTTGAGGGTTGTTTATGGTAATTCGCCGCGCTTCCCCCATTGCGCGTTATAGACGATCCTCTTTTTGTCCCGTCATCATTCTCCTCAAAAAGGATCATTTTATTCACATTTCTGCAACGAATCGCAGATGGAAATCCTTTGGGCGAGGTTAGCCTCACTAAGTTGATGGGGAACCCAAACATTGAGCCTGCTCACGTAGCCAAGTTGATGCAGATGGTTTTCGAACCAACGATTTGGATATTTTGAGGATAACTGCCGATCTCTCTAGTTGTATAATGGGGATTGGCGTCGACTAATTCCTTCACTTTGTCGCTGTTAATCTCAGTTGGCCGGCCAGAGCGAGGTAAGTCTTGAACCGAAAAATTTCTTGATCGAAATCTTGAAAACCACTTTGGCACACATATTCTGTAACAGCATCCTATCCATATACAGCGCATATCTTCCTGCAAGTTTTCACTACTTTCTTGCCTTTTTTACAATAAAAAAGCATGAGTTGTCGATAATGTTCGTCTCCTTACTAACCTGGCCATGTTTTAATCTGGCATTGTCAAACTTCACACTTTCCTAATAGAACTCTCTAGCTTTATCTCGCTAAAACTGGCCCTTCCGACAACTGTATTTAAAAAAAAAACTACATAAGGACTCAGTGGGGGGGGGGGGTCTCTTCTAATAAGCACAGATTATGGTTACTAGCAGCAACTTAGCCTCCGTGGGAGCAAGGTAGGTTACACAGTGGAGCAGTGACAGGGCCAAGAGGTTACGGCTTTTGAATCAAAAAGCCTCTTCCAGGGTTATATGCAATGCCTCCGAAATAAAAAGAAATAAGGCCAAGAACCATGTGAGACCATCATGGGCCAACTGAAGGTAGGGATTTCATTCACCCACCAATTAGATAAGACAGGTATTGAGTGCAATGAACAATGCCTTTGGAACATTCATTATCACATTTACATTGTTGATACATTTACTAGGCAGATGTACGTAGGCTGAAAAATACATGCTGAGAGGCATTTGTTTTCAATTAATAAACAGCACCATAGATTCTTCCCGACTCTAACACCACCAGTCATTTAAAGTATTGGACTGAAATAACCATTGAAGAGATTTTAGAAGAAACAGAAGGAGAATAACTTACTCATTACTTGATTGCTATACTATATAGTTTAAAGAGATTTTACAATTGAGGAAGAGACATAGCCTACCTTCCTCATAGACTCCTCCAAGTTGTCGGTGCTGCCCTGGTGGAACGGTTGGTCAACAGCTCCTAGCTGAGAGACCACCTTGCGAGCAAAGGTGGACAGCATTGCTCCCGGAGCCGACAGGACCGACTCAGAGTCTCGGTTAGTGCTGTTACCAGTGTTAGTGTTTGCAGCACCCAGTAGCTTCAGCTCCCCTTCAAGTTCCAAGTTCCTTTGTCGGAGTTGGCTTATTTCCTCGTCATAACGGGACGCTTCTTCAAGAGTAGCTTAAAGAGAAATGGTTATGGTAGGTAAATTTAGGAAAATTTCATAAAGGAAAAAAATAGGAAAGGGAAATTTGCTAAATATTACTACATTAACAACAAAGATTTCATGTGTAGTGCAAAATGCAACAAAGATTTCATTCAGTAAATCTTAAGATTGTATACAAAAAAGTTCTCTTTCTTTCCCACATTAGGGAGTACAGTTATAGATAAGAAGGAAGATATTAATTTTATACCCTGCTGAATATGTCAGGAATTTTTTCAACCACCAAGTAATTAATTAACTATGTAATTTACAATTGGGCCGTCTTTATTTTTGGCATTGAATGAAACTAACATGCAAAATATCAATCAATATCAATTTCAACAACTCAGAATGAGTTAAAATTTAATAGCTTTGTGTAATAGAGTATAAAGATAAAGATATTATTGATCAGGGTGATGAGATCATTGATTTGATACCCTACCCAATATGATAGGAATTTTTTTCTATTACAACGCAATTAATTAATTATGGCAAGTTGTACTTTACAATAGGTGTGCTAAGGATTAAAGGATTTTTTTTTTTAAGGATTTAAAATGTTTTTTGAACATGGATTTAATTACAGTTTTAATAACTGTGTAATTTTAGATCTAAAATCAAGGCGACAAGATCTTCAATTTAATTCCCTACTCAATAAGATGCAAACTTTTTTTTTAATACCAAGTAATTATGATGGTGAAAAATGATAATTTCATTGATTTCCCTGATGGCGCTAAAAATAAAACCAGCCCCATGCCAAATTACATCTCATAATTAATTACTTAATTAAAGTCTATATTTTGTTATAATACAGAGTATGGCATAAAAATCAAAGATCCCCTTACATGTGTGTCATTCTATATTTGTTTGATAACCATAGCATCCTGTTGACTGCGGAAGGAGGGACTCGATCAGGTGCTGCTGGCACCTAGTTTTAGATGCAGATCTCTTAGCTTCAATGTTGGTTGTATCATTCTCTGTTATTTCTACATGGGTTCCCCCCTGTGGATACTTGGCCACACACCTGTTAATGCAGTCTAGTAACTTATGGCTTGTCAATTCCATCAAATTATTGTTTATATTTGCTGTTAATTCCACTATGAGATGACCTACTGTCTACGAAAATATCAATTACTTCATTATAGAAGACTTCGTCCAATACATATTAGATTGCTTTTAATATGCTTTATTACTACACAGGTAGTTAGAGAACAATTCTTCAAGTCAATATCTACTGATATACTTTGCTTCTGACCCACAAACAAGCATCCTACATTTCAACAATCTTACTTCTATCTGTAAATATTTCTATTGTACTTGATGTAATCTTTATCATACATTTCAACGATTTTCAAATTGGCTGGGTGCAGCCTAAGAGATGTTCAGGTGACCAACCATTCATCTTTTATGATACGGATTTTGATATATTCAACAGTTAAAACTCTTTTTAACTATTTTGTATCCCTACAGAATTCTCTTGTGTTTCCTATAAGGAAACAAGCTGCTTCTTAATAAATAGTTCAATAGCCATTGATAACCTTTAAAACTACAATAGTCTGCACTCTTTTCAATTCAAGTAATATATTTTATAGCATCTGCCCAGATTATAATTCTGTAGTTTTTTTTTAATTGATCCTTTACAAATGTAATTTAGTGCCTTACTACTGAGACCTCATGAGATTTTTAGCTACTGCCGATAAATTTTAAGTCATTTTTGTTTGTAATTTTGTAAGTCATATGACTATTATCAGATACTAGCCTATTATAATAGGGTAATAAATAATGAAGTAAGATGCAGTTATAAATTATACTGCTTATACTTTTTGTCTCTTAGCAGGTTTCAAAACCTATAAGTGTTATTTATTATTGCATGACAAAATCAATTTAGTTTGATTCTTGTTCTATAATAATAATAATTTGTAAGAGATTACCTATGCTGCAGATGTAAAGTAATTTAAAGAGTGTGATTGATTACATAAGTTATTTATGAAGAAACAGTAGACTTACATGCTAATATTCCCAAGCTGAACAGTATTGGGCTGCAGTAAGCCAAGTATAATAAGTGATCAAATAGGTTACATTTAAGTTGACAACAATGTTAATTTACTGATAAGCCGCTGATAACTAAGTCCCTAATGTCGTAGCCACACTACATTCATTATTAGACCTGGTAAGTTTACTACTATTTGTCCTTTATTAAAAAATCCAGGCATGTTTAAGAACAATAAATGCAACAAATGCAAAAGCAAATTATTGTTTCAAGGGGAACTTGTAACAGGATAAATAGAACAAATTTAAATAATTCTACAGCATGTAAGGTTGAAAATTGGACTAATAGATGCATTTAATCAAAACAGAAAAATTAAAATTCAAGACAATTTCTTCGCATGACTGAGAGTTTTATTAAATTAACAAAACAATTGTAATGCCTTTTTATAATTATAATTCACTGAAATGCCAAATTCGATTATATATTATTCATAAGGCCTTAAGGTCATTGACTTGATGCCCTACTCGCAATAAGAAAATATTTATTTTTTAATTAGAAGTAATTAATTAATAACTGACACTTCATTATTTTTCAGCTCGGGGATATCAAGTAATTTACCATGTCATCCTTATGTACAATACTGTGCTTGATGCTGCCTGTGGGGCTAGCAAAAGGACTTGCATTTATAAAATGAAAATAATATAATATTAAACTGATTTTATTTGTATTTATAAATTAGCCAATAGTTGAATATATTTTAATTAAATGATATATTTATTAACTTTAATTATTTAACTACTATGACGATCAAATTGTAGATGGTATCATGATTATAGATGAATGAAAACAACATTAAGTGACCCAGCTTGGGCTGGAAGGAATGAAAACTAGAGGTGGACTGTATGAAAGGTGGTTTATAAATTCAATATGATACACTGCAATTAATCCAGAAAGAAATATATTTACTAATGAGATAAATAATAATGCAAGGAGTGGCTACCCAGTAAGAATAACTAATATTAAAACTAATGAAAATAACAAGACGATTATAAGTGCGACCAACGGGTTCAAATAAAAGGAATGCATAAAAATGAATATCCATTAGGTGATGAGATCAAATGAATAAAGTATATGATGTAACATATCTGTTCCAAAGCTGCTGTCCTGAGTTGCTCGTTCAACTTTATCTCCCTTTGGAGAAACTTGCTTTCTCCAGTGAAGATAGATAATGGTTGGTCCGACTGCCGATGTCCCAAGGTAAAGTTGACCACAGACCATAGGGGCTCATTAATGCAAAGATGCTCTCTTGAGAAAAGTCCATATGTGGCCAGAGAGAGGTGATTTGTGGAGAAGGGGAAGTAGGTGAGAGAGAGGGTTGTGAACACAACACTTGTTCCAAACACGTACGAAAGATATTAACAATAACTTAATAACCAAAAAATAATAAATGATAAAAGTCGTCAACAAAATGCAAAGTTATTTATCAATAAATAGCAGCTTAGGACTTTATGAACTAAACTAATGACTATAAATGAAACTAAATGACCATAAAACTAGACAATTAAAAGATAACAGTACTCTCCCGTTATATCTCCACACAAAAAAAGTTGCAACAAGCAAGCATACACTGCTCAGTCGGCATTGCTATAAATTTTACTGCTAGTTAGGCTTTGGCTCTGGTTGTCAACATAGAAAAATTAACTTTCTTTTTGTTACAGAAATTGAAAGTGCAGGAGATATCACTTTCATGTACACACTCAAATTGAACCTAGTCCCTTATATTCTGTATTAGCATACCTGGATGTGTGCCTAATTAGTTTACCTCAGCAGATATAATGAAATAGTACCAAATTTCGCCATAACAAAGTTTTACCATTGACTAGACTATGAAGATCAGAAATTTCGGCTTTATATTTCGATTTTTCTTCTTCCATGCGTGATTCAAAATCAAAAGTAACAACTGTCACTTGAGACCTAGCATCATCTCTTTCATCCCTCATTCTTCTGATCTCATCCTGCAGCTTCTTCAATTCTTCTGGAAATGCAAAATTAAATGTATACATTATCAAAACTTCGCTATCTCATACAGAAAATATAAATGATTATAAACAAGAGAAAACAAAATATGGAAAAATCTACAACCATAGTTCCTGAAAAAGCTATGCCAAAATCTACAAAGCGATAGTAAAGAAAAGAAACTATAATGAAATAAACAATGATGAATAAAGATGCAAAATACATCGAGTTGAAAACAAACTTGGTTTTAATGACTATTTCGTGCATTGTTCTAATCTCATAAATCAAGACCGCAGACCTGAAAATGTTAGAACAAGTAACCACAAAATTTGAAATAATTACCTTCTTTTTGAAGAAATAGCTCTTTCATTTTGCCTCTTTGAATTCCAAATTCTTCATTTGACTTGTGATTCTCTGATTTAAGTTGTGTTATCTGTGCTAAGAGCTTCTCAACTTTCTCTTGTGTATCTGTATTTGAAAAAGCAAAGCAATGTGCAGCCCAACAATCAGGTCCAAATAACCACAAAATAAAGTTCAAACTCTAATACATTTATGTACATATAGACAAAATCAAAACATCGTACAAGAAAATAAAAAATCCCTGTACCAATGTCAACACTTAAGGCAAGTGCATTTTACAATTTCAACATAAGTAACTTACCATTGTCATTAATTGTGTCAGGGGAAGTTTCCTTTTCCATAGCTGTATCCATTACTAATATCATACACTTACAAAAACAAACAAACTCCAATTGCCAAATGTTTTGGTTACCAAGAACTTCAGTTAAGATGACATAACAGCATTTATGAATAAAAATGACAATATTAGTTCATCGATTAAAACTGGTAAATCATCACATTATTAGGTTGTAGTGTAGGGATAAAAAGATATAAGAAACGGTAAAAACATTGGATTGGTGAAATGAAAGGAACAAACAGATAAACTTATGAACCTTCGCGCACAGCTGTTCTATTAATCGATTAGTCAACCAAGATGAGTGATAGGTGATACTCTCTTGACATCGCCTATTTTTCAATGCGTTTAAAACAATAAATTACATTGACTACTCAAACCTCAAATTTATACTGTCTTGACTGGTCAAAATATCGTAGGCATACGTATAGAGAAAGGAAAATAAAAACTAAACACTAAATAATTTTTATTTTCATTTAAAGCTATCCCTTTGAATAGCTCATGCCCCTTTAGAGGCCCAATTAGGGACTTTGACATTGACTTCGAATAGACCTAGCTTGCCTAGCATCTACTACATAACTAGATACCAATATCATTAATTTGAACTAATATAATAATGGTATAATACCATAAGCAACATTTGAACATTCTTAAAAAGGTAATCAACAAACAAGGTAGTCAATTCCGATAGAGTAAATCGAAAGGTACGGCCATAACTGCTCATGTCGGAACAATAGGGGGCAGTATTTCAAGAAAGCTATCTGAAATGGACTTGTTTTTCATCTCTAATTTGTCTACAGTCATCCATTGCTTGTCAATGATCTGACTTATTTCCCCAGTAAAATGGCCCGGGTTATGGTGGCTCTCTACTAGACTTCCATCGTCTACTGGCTATAATAAATTGAAATGTCATGAGTAAGACATATTTATTCCACAGAAAGGTTGATCAAATTTATTTTGTTGAACATAGTTCTTCAAAAATCGAAGAATCCTTCAAAATTAAATTAATACTGCTCCCCCAAAACTGTTGCTAAGCGTATGTTGTGTAACATATATTGGTCAGTAGAAAGACGTCGAGGAATAAAGTGAGCATTGCCACTATAAAATCCACCTTTTTGCTACAATTTAGAATAGATAACAGAGTTGTTAAAGGGGAAGAAAACAATGTTTTTGACGTATACAGGAGGATTTTTGTGAGCTCTATGGGATTTTCTAAAAGGCGCTATTATTAAGACTCATGGAATGACGCCGGTATCATAGCAACCTGACAATGCCGTAGGCAATTACCTTACAATTGTTGGGCCAACTTCACTTGTTCACCACCGAAATAGTATGCAATAGTTATTCTTACTCATTATAATATTGACTGAAATTAATGTTTTTTATTTTGCTTGATAGATCATTTATTCAAATAATTTGAAAAGTTGCGAGAACTGAATATTATATAAAAAATGTATGTGTATTTTCCTGAAAATTGGGGTTTTCCCATTCTTAGATAACATATTTCAAAAGATCTAAAGGTGAAAAAGCATTCATTTAATTTGTAGTAGAGAAGTAATTTAGGTGTTTAAAAAGTTAACATACAAAAAAAAAGGTTTTAAAAAAAAGGGAACATACATTTTGCATTCAAATCTGTTGTATGTTGAATCGGTAAAATTAAATTTTGGGACAACTTTGCTGTAATAGCCAGTCAATTTTCTACCCTGTATCCTAAAAGCAATATGTATGTAATGACAGAAGTCCTCATGTCATTCTTTAGTAATCTTATTTTAGTTCAAGGATAGCTATGAAGCAGTATGGCTGCAGTAGGAATAATAAATAAGAACAGATGTATTTACTCCGACTACTTCTTCTTCCTCTTATTATTATTATTATTACTTATTTAGATTCATGAACTTACATAGAATAAAAAAAAAAAGTTAACACATTGGCACTAACCCTTGGTTATAGTAATTATATATGAAACATATATATTGGAAGATTTAATACTTCTGGTTATAACCTAGAAGTAATTGACTCGATGATCAATATTTGAAAAACACGACACAAAAGACCGTAAATTACAAAATTACCCCATTTGAAATGTAGTACATTATTGATGTTCATCTAAAGGCATGTTAAAATGAAACAAAAATATGGGAGTGAACAATTCACAATAATTTTATAAATACAATTTGAACAGATAAACAATTTTCAAAAATCAATATAGATCAAGAATAGAAATTAAAATAAAGAAGGAAGAGCCTATGCCACACATGTTCGAGATATCTAGTAGGCTCGTCCTTCAAATTTTGGCTTACTTTTTTCACTAGAAATGATAAATACTCCAGAATCATCATTAAATGTAATAGGGTTATTCCATGTCAAATCAACCAATGGTTTGGAAGTTAACGTCTCAGAAATCCATGATTTTTTGTGCATATGTATTATTATCAGCTAGGATAAACAATGCGAAATTTCAGATTTTGTTTTTGAGTTTAAAACAATATTTTGAATTTTTTTATATGTTAATATCGATGTGAATATATGTTAAATGTACATGGTATTAGAATGTATGGATCATATTTAATGATTTTATTCCTATGCTATGTCACCCTTAAGTGATTATACTCATAAATAGCTAGTTATGGCTGATTTATGAAGATAAACTAGGTTGTGTTCCATCTAAATAATTTCTTTATACTTCGGCACTTTAAAAAATGATTGTATTTCGCTACAAACCAACTTAACATTGAGATGCCATCATAAGCATTGTCATGTGCATTCTTATATTAGGCACATTAAACATATTTTAAAATTTGATTTTGAGTTTAAAAAAAATTAATTTAGTATATATGAATGATATATCTAATTAAACCCATTGTATTTCTTAAGAGAATGGCACAAGTTTTTCTTGTTTGGACAAAGAGTATTTGAGTTACAGGCTTTTGATGATTTAAAAAAAAATTTTTGTGTTTTTAAACATGTGTAATTTAAAAACTAGAATTGGAAAAAAATTGAAACTTTGTGTTTTCTACTATATTTATTCATAGAACATAAACACAAGTTTCACTCATTTATATTTTCCCCCAAATTTTTAATTGAGCTTGCTAAATTATAAATAAGTAAACAGCAAAAAATTATTTTTTGCTATTAAGTAAAAAGATTAAATTTAGAAGTTAAAATAAATAGTAACTGAATAGAAATTTAAAAATGTTAGCTATTAGAGAAATGAGTTATTCCTTGCATTAAAAAGAAAAAGGGAAAGCTTTAAGGAGGTGAAAGGGAACAGACCTGTAGGAATGTTTCCGGACGTGATCACATATGCATTTTATGTTATCATTCAACAAGTCTAAAGTGAGTTTCTTTCTCCGTACATTTAATCATTAATTGTAATTGGTACCAGAATAAACAATTTGATATTAAATGGGTACACATTGTTGTACTTAAATATCTTTCAAAAAACACTAAATAGAACCTGGTTAATGCCTATGTTTGGTGAATAATATTTATTATGGATAACTGAAAAGATGACTGAAGGACACGTCTGTTTTGTGGAATTATTGATATTGAAGAGGATGTAGAGAAGGGACTCACTCTATTTAGCACATTCGGGATTAAGAATGTGTTTAATAACTTTTACTGTAAGTGCTGCTGATAGCAAGAGCTCAAATGAGGAAGTATCAACTTGGATACAGCTTCAACAGGCAAAACTCTCTGGCCCCACTAAGCTGAAACTCTTTATTATTTATAAGTGTTAGCTGTGGATTTATAAACATGAAAAATAAAATGTTTTCTCCATAAAGTTTCATTTTTTAAAAATAATTATGTCATCATCTAATTTATTAGTTTTGTATCTACGTCTAATGTTGACCATCAAAAGTTTATAAATAATGATATTTAATTTATTTTCCTTATAGAATGTTTGAAAAGCTGAAGCGAGTACTGCTATGATTAAAATGGAGATAATGGAAGCTCATTACCTGCTGCGGGAGAGATGGTATGGAAGTGTGATGACCATCAACAGCTCATTAGACCCCCATATGACCCTACTACAGGCTACTGCTCTGGTCAATGTCAACAGAGTGTCTGAAGCACTGTCTCTGCTCGAGCCATTATTAAACCAGCTCAGTGCTGTACTAGCAGCTCTTCGTCTAATGATACATGCTCACAACAGCTGTCAAGTCAGTATTACCAACTCTATTGCCCCTCCCTATTATATTTTGTATCAAAGGAGATCACACTATCCTTAACATTATTCTCTCACATTAACTATCTTTAACATTAGTTATTAGTATGAATTTGCTTTATTCTTGTGGTTTAATTGCTGGTGTGTCCGATTTTGTCTTCTCACAAGTTTGTATTTTACAAGTGCTTTCAGGACCTATACTGCCATTACCAAGTAACCAGAATGTTACCAATATTAGGGGTTTCATACTTAAAACTCATAGTGTACCATAGCTAATATTAGTATATCTGCTGAAAGCGCTTGTAAAATAGAAATACAAACTTGTGGGAAGACAAAATTTCACATTTCAAACTTTATTCTGTTTAACGCATCCCTAAAAATAACAAAGAAGTTATATAAACATACAATGCTACAGTTTGGCCAATATAAATGATGAACTGAATGATAAAACTTCAGATAGATATAAGCATTTTATACAGATACTCTAAAGATAGATTACTTATTTTATTAGTAAAAAAAAATATCTTCAACTGCATGACGAAAACATAGTGATAAACATTTACCCAAAATACATATGAATTGAACGTATAAAAATAAATTTGAAAAAGTTTTGTGCCATTTGATATCTAAAATTTACAATTTATTTAATTGCATTACCTTCATTACTATTTATTTTCTAGTAATAAACAAGCAAGTTCTCAAAAAAAAAAATTATAGTCAGTGTATTGCTTGCAGGTGGTAGACCGAGAGGCTGTTGACAAGTTGGAAAAACGATTAGTTGAAGAAGAGAGACGAACAAACATGAATGACCCCTGGTTAGATGCATTGGTGCATTACTTAATCGGAGCCCATGATGATGCAGAACAGGAGGTTCAAAAGTATTTACAGAACAATCACAAGTCTTCTAGAGGCCTTGCACTCCTTGGCTGGCTACAGCTGGATGCAGGCAAGGCGAGGACTGCCCTAAGGCACTTTCACCATGCTCTGCAGATGGTATATCATTTTTAGTATTATCTCCTTAATGATATATTGATTTAAAGTAGGTTATAATAACATTTAGAGGTGGATCAAGAGTAGTTCAATAGTCCTCATGTAGGCTAATATGACAAGTGTCTGCCAATACTTCGTGATTTTAAGGTTAAATTTAATTCAAAAGGCCATACCTCAATGAATACTTATACAGTCACAGAAATAAGTAAAGCATCCCACATAGATGACAGACTGTAAAGCCACAGAAGTAAGTAAAGTAACCTACTTACATTAAAGGCTATGACTTGATGATGGGTTGTGGAGCCTAATTTCAAATAATATTTGCAAATATACTATTACAGGATGGAGAAAATGGGGATGCATTGATGGGTGAAGTGAAGTCTCTTGGAACTTATGAAGCTCTGTCTAAGGTGAACACACTTGTGGTGAGGTATCCAAAGAGTATTATCCCTCTGATGGAGAAGATGCGCCTCCAGCTTGCAGAGAAGATGTGGCAAGAAGCGATAGATACTGCCGTGAGGGCAATGGGCCTGCAACAGTATAACTTACTTGCACTGGAGGTGAGTTATCCTCACCAGAACATGTATTACAGCATTTATTTACAATATACTGGCAATAAAGATATATTGATCTAGTTTTCAGTGCTTAAGAATATAATAGAAGGTAAATATGAAGAAAGCTTACCAATTTTGAAAAAGCTTTGCTTGGAAATAGAAAATCAGGAGCCAAAGGCTTGGTGGTTCTACATGGAAGTATTTTCTCTGATTTCTAGGTATTTATAGTATTACATATATGGCCCAATCAATCTTTAATATCAATAGCCAATGTGGGGATTAATTTTAATCTTTCAAGGTCAATCGATAATCATGAACTAGTTTTTGTTGTGCCCATTTACTAATTTTCTTCTTCGATCTTTCCTTATATGGTCTGGTCTGGTGACAAGAGCAGTAATTTGATGGTACTCTGCGGTCTTCTAGGTCCCCATACAGCTTGGCCGCAAGACCAGTAACCTGGAGCCAGACAAGCCTCCTCTTTTCAATCACAGGACTGAAGGATATGGTCTGCTTGTCTGCAGTCACAGAAGGGTTTTAGCAAGTTCAGTTTTGCCAATGCTGAACCTTTTGCAGTGATGTGCCTTCATTCTATTGTGCCCAGTGGTCAGCCTGATGGCAGGATAATAACCTGATCCCTCTGGGAGAGCTTGTAATAACTATCTTCCAAAGCAGTGGATTCAGAAACGTCACAATGTAGGGTGGTTTTTCCTTGCGTGTAGCTCTGCTGTAGTATGGAACTCCAATGTGCTTTTCAAGAGGTTGATTTGGAACATTTTTTTGCCTTAGCTAAAATGTTTAAGAGCTTAACATCTCTTCTATCTTTTATACTAGGTAGTTTAACCAGAGTCTCCGTATTATCAATTGGTATTGATTTTAGGATTCCAGTTAGGACTGCAGTTATATCTGCAGACCGTGATTCCGAAAGTATGAAACGGCAGTAGTTCCCAAGCTTGAGATGCCATATTCCAACACTTGTCTCACTTAAGCCTGTATATAAGCTCTTAAAGGTTTTTTGATGTTTATTCAATTTGAACCTGTGATTTTTTTCATAAGAGCGAACCATTTGGTTCCCTTAATAGAGCATTGAGCAATTTGGCTTTTCCAGGGTAGTGTTGGATCAATCACTATTCCCTACTATGATGAGCTATTCCCCACTAAAGTAGTTGTAAAGTGCTGTTTGAATCCTCCATCTGGCAGCAAACATTGATGTGGAAGGTGCTCCAGAAAGTGATATCATTTGTATTTTGGTCTTCATATTTTTTAGAAATCTCTTCAATATATTATTTATATAGATAAGTTAAGAGACAGAACACCCTGGGAAACACCATTTTCTATGTGTTTGATTCGGCTCCTGATGAATGCTAAGTATATTCCTGGGTTATGTCCTGATGTAGATAGTTGTGAAGCCATTTAAGCACCTTCCTTCCAATTCCCATTTTAACTACCTTCAACAGCAAACCCTCAGTCCAGTCTCATCAATCCTTTTCTATATTGATCCAGGCTTCTGGAAGCCATCTTCAATTTCTTGGACTATAGAGGCTACTTGATCCATCCTCAGTTGATCTATATTTTCTGAAGCCAGCTTGTTCGTAGATTATTCTAATTTTACTTTCCAGATGCCAAATCAGTCTATTATTTTCAAGCCTCTCCATCAGTTTTCCAAGGCAATGGGGAGGGGGTTGATTAGTCTTAATTTGTTGCAATTTAGTTTACTCGTAACAGAGTGCATAGTCACTTTTAGAACTACCTTATTTGATCCAAGGTAAAATTTACCATTCAACTGAACTAAATTATATGGTTTGGTCTCTTTTTTTTTTTTTTTAAATCTTGTTGGTCTACCTTATTTATTGACTACGTTATTATTTATGACAAACTGTGCTGCCAGGTGCTGTGGGAAGAATAAGGAAACATTGGCTTCCCTAGAGAACTATGTAGAGGCCGCACAAAAATGGGGGAGCTCTAATGCAGCACTCCATTCAGAGATTTCTCGCTTCTGGCTCATATGTGGCAGAAGTAGAGAAGCTGAAGCAGCGGCCAATAATGCTTGCAAGATAGAACCAGCGGCAGCTCTTCACCTCGCACGGCTCACAGCGGCACATCTTTCAATTGCAGGGCTTAACCAACAGGTCATTATAACACTTGTCACTTATATTAACTGCCAAAGGTTATAATAATACTTAATTTCAATAACAATCAAATTTAAACTAAAAATTAACATTAGCATTAGTTTATTCTTTTTAGTATTGCTATAAGTGATTGTCTGTACATTTTGGATTAACTCTTATGCCATTAATCCCTTGTATTATGTCATCTATATACTTTAGCTTATCATTCCCTACTAGGGATGACATTAAATTTGATCATCTGTTTACTTCTGGCATAACTCCCCTGATAGATGTATATAGCTCATTCACCTTACAGACAATCACCTTATATAATATAGTATCAGGTATAATCACTGATGACCTCCCGAATATTTCTTTAATCTACTTAAATTATGAATGTGTGAGGGATCCCTATGTAAGATACCTTATCAAGCTATATAAAACACTTTATCCCAAATTTCTTCTCACAAAATTTACTGGAAGGACATTTTGACTGTGCTTGATAATTACTTTGTTAGTTAATGGACAACACCATCATTTATAATGTCACGCTGACTTCAAATATATAAGATTTTCCCTAATTATGATTAAAATTGAGGGAGTTAGTTATTGAAACATTAACAAATCAATTAAAAATTATGAATCTGTAAGGTAGAAGCTTCAGATATCACAGTTTCATTAATAATAATGAAAACTGATTGTACACAGTCTCATTTATCACTTTGTTTCTTGGATTTAAATATAAATATTCTAATGTTGTAAGTACTCTTAATTATGCATTTGTTTTTGATAAAATTTACAAAAACCTTATAGTAAATAGGTTTTTCGGTAAAAACAGATCTACCAGAATCAGAAACGTAATAAATCATTATTTTATTGATAATTTGTTAAATTTTATATTTGTGCTTAGATATTTTGTTGATCATGTGTTACAATTTGACAGACTAGGCAGGAGATTGAGTTCCTCGAGGTGGTGGCTGGACAAGACACCCATGAGCCAGAGTTGTGCCTCCTATTGGCGATGTCCTCTGCAGAAGAAGAGGAGACGATGGCTCTGCTCGATAGAGCAGTGTCCGCTCTGCAGGCCAATGCCTCCCTCCACAAGTTTGGCCCGAGTTACCTCATTGCTATTGACCCAGATCTCTTAGTGCAGATAGCCAGGGCCTACCCAGACACTGTCAGTGTAGTTAAATATGATATTTTGTCAAATTGAATTTGTGGAATGTTATTAAAGCACTATTGTTTCGAATATAGAACATGTCAAATATTCATTGACTGTATGATCTGCTTGGGGCAGGAGCGGGGTAACAAAAGAAGGGCTCGAACCCTGACGCTGGCATGCGAGGTATGCCCTGGAGTGAGTGAGAGTCGCCTGGAGCTGGTGCGCTGCCACTTACAGTTGAACTCTTACCAG
The DNA here is from genome assembly GCA_930367205.1 of Acanthosoma haemorrhoidale. NCBI lineage: Eukaryota > Metazoa > Arthropoda > Insecta > Hemiptera > Acanthosomatidae > Acanthosoma > Acanthosoma haemorrhoidale. The sequence goes on along the minus strand of OV884014.1, from coordinate 77,317,111 downwards.
GAAGCAGCAAGTGCCCTCGAGGGTCTTTACCACCCATCTTCCTGTCTACTTGCTGCCCAGATACATCTCCAGCTGGTTAGTAGACCATTTTTGTGGCATGCCTCGCAGTTCTCTCAAAATTATTTATTATCTTTTTAGGCTTTCTTTCTCTAAACACCCAAATTGATTTTTCTTCCCTATGTTATAAAATAAAGCTCATATTCTTTTCATGCATGTATTAAAAAATTATAAAGCTAGGTCTAGGTATAGATAGTGCCATGTCCTTGAGCATGAAAACATTTTTTAATTTTAATTAACATATTAAATACTAATTTCCTTTTTTTCCTACCTATCCAATCATAGTATTTTCTTTGAAACTTATTACTCAATAGCTAATTGCTTATGTACTGACAAATGCAACCAATTAGTAATGAACAACTTTTTAAACTCACCTTCCTTTGTCTGAAACAATACTACTTCCAATTTATGGAAACTTATACAACCAGGGCTAAGACTGGGAGCACCTGGCTGCCTGTTTGCTGAAACATATTTGAATAACACAGAGCCGATTTATCATAAAATCCATTTAAAAATAAAATCATATATTGGGTGTGGTATGTAGATAACATGCTAAAAAGGACTAAACCCATTTTCCAGTTATCTTATTAAAATCAATGACAGCATCAAACTTACCCAAGAAAAATAAAATAACAATTTAATAAACTATCTTGACTTAATTTTCTCTAAATCAGACAACAAACATGAGTACAGTAACCTTCTATGACTGACACAGCTATTAGATATTATTATCCCATCACAATAGCAACAATTTAGCAATTTTCCATTCTCTCCTTACAGTTTTCAATCATGATGATCTGAAATGATTTCAGAATACTTTCAATCTCTAACCTCTGAGTCTGGATAATATTAACATATAGGCTGTGTATCTTCATCCTAATTCTTTTAGGCGTTGGGTAGTAAACTTGAAGAAAGACAAAATAAAAATAATCTTATCGTATGTTAAATTTCCTCACGGATGAAACCGCGGATAAAAAGCTAGTATAAAATAGCAAATATGAGCCTTATTGAAAAAATATTTTGGGCTAAAAAATTTTAAATAAAATGAGGGCATAGAGGAAATCCTAAAACTTGTTGAATAAATGAAAACTTAATCCCTGCCACAGTTTTCTGCCTGCTTTCCCCAGTAACAACTTGCCCTTGTAGATGTTTTATCTCATACCTATTCTCGATTTCCAAACCAAACACCTATCCTGAACCCACTGTGACCTCACCAATTCATTATAATAGCGGAAACATTAAAATGTCTCCGGTGTTTATAAGAGTTATAGGCTATGTATAACTCAATGTCTACCATCTTCCTTCAGCCTTGGTAATAAAGATATCTCATTCTTTTCAAAAACGGCAGAATAAATTGCGACCAGTAAATGATATGACTAGAGGAAGAGGTTTTGAAAGAGATCTTGAATTATTATTTGTAACCAGGGTGAGATAGAGAAGGCCGGGTCTTGCCTGGAACTGGGACTTAGCGAAAACCTGTCATTGAAGGAACTGCCTGGCTACCACTTGATGAGTGGATTAGTGGCATCAGCCCGCAGAGACTACTTAGCCACTGTTGCCTCCATGAAGCAAGCACTAGCATCCAACAAAGGTAACTTGTCCATTCTTCTTTTCATCTTTCCATTTATTTATGTGTAATGTTTCAGACTCAACAAAAATAATGTATGTTCCTTTTTGAATTTATTGCATTGCATTTTCAGTGTTTAATGAAATAAAATATATATTTTTTTTTTTTTTTCTTTCCCCAGGAGAACACAAGTTGACCGATAAAGAGCTAGGAATGGTCTACACCGAACTTTCCTCCGCATTCATCAACGAGGGTCAAATCAAAAGGGCAGAAGCTGCACTACACGTGATGCTTTTATTATATTGAGTAAACATCAAATTTATCACATTAATGTTGTGTGCTTAAAAACAAACTGTTTGTTATCTTCCTTCAGGAAGCGTACCAACTTCTCAACAACAGCGAGGAAGAAGGAAAGTTGAAAATGCAAAAGGCTCATCTGTTGGCTGTTCAGGGGAATCCACGAGCCGCAGTTCAGCTACTTTCTCAAAAAACTAGCCAAACTTACTACGTTCAGGTCACTAAATATTATTAGACATTAGATTAATTAATTTAAACAAAATATATTAACATCCTATTATTGCTAAGTGTTACTGATATTATCAACCCATTTCTCTAAGTATTTAGATTAATTAAAGGGTGTGGTTGCTAGGAATAATGTAAATAAGTTTTGGCCTTATGAAATTTGACCATTAATCTTTACATAAAAATCATATAATTTATAAATATTTCTTCTATAATAAATGTAATAAAATTGTTTTTCTCAGCTTATTTTTATTTCTTTGCCTGCACTTTATGTATTTTATGTTTTGTCTCGTCAAGGGTTTTCTGGGATATTAGAAAAATATACTTTACTTCTTTTATGAGGTTATACAAAGTCTAATACTTGCAGTGCTCTTAATGCCCTAACATAAAATCACTAAATTCTTTATTGCTTGCTGTTACATTTCAATATTGCTGGCATTAAAAAACAATTTAATTGATTGTGTATTAAATACATTAAAAGTAAATAAACAATATTCATACAGATATGAGAGATATTTATGGTAATTGGTACAAACAACTTATGAGAGCATTGCATGGAATTAAAAATAATTTATTATTGGCAATTGCTTATTTATTATCAATTCTGCGCTGATCTGTTTGTTTCTAAATGATTCCGGTTTTCTTTAAAATATTTTTATACTTTCATTACACAAGATAAAAGGACAGTAAAAATAATTTATAAATAATAATAGTTTATTTCAAAGTTTCAAGTAATATTATCTCAGGGTTCAATATAGTACTAGTACATAAATTGTACAAATTAACACCATTGGCTAGAGTGTTGTGTACTTAATATAACAATTACCTTATACAAATAATAATAATATGGATAATCTTTGATGTGGGGTGGTTTCTTCGATCCTCCGGTATCAATATTTGGTCTCTTTTCAGTCTCCGACCTCGTGGGCATTGACCAACTTAACTCACTGGCCGCTTTAATGAATGGACCACCTATCCCCACTAAAAATATTTATAAAAACCTAGAAAATACAATAGGAGACCTATACCTTGGTAGCCAGACCGAAAACGCTAATTAGTTTAACGAAAAATTCCTTCCTTAAAATAAATCTAATTCTAATGAAAACATTTACTATTACTAATATCTAATATTTTTTATTATCTATAAAAAAAACTATTTTGGAATAGGTGGTGATAATATATCTGAATCTGATAACTGCCTGTGCCTGCTAATCTGCCTTCCTCAATATAGGTATCGTTCATAATTGAGTTATGAATTTTGAATACAGAAAATACATAATTCGTCTTTTTTAAATTAAATTTATAATGAATTTTCATTTTGTATTGGTTTATTTTATATTTATCTTAATAATTACATAAATGTTACTGTGTGGATCCATTTAAAACATTGCTATCGGCTTCCCAAGAATAACAAATACTTGGATTCAGAAGGATCAATTGTTTTTTTATGTCAATTTTGAAGTCCCCAGCATATCGCTGATGCTCTCTAATTGCCAAACATATATATTAGTAGCTATTATTTATGGTTCATAATTCATGAGAAATTTTAATTAAAATTTACTTATCTCAGTTTAAGAACAAAGCTTTTTTTAATGATCTCATGTTTTAGTTCTGCCTGTAGTTCTACACTATAAAAATATCTTCATAGGATTTACTTTAATTCATACTGATTAAATTTTATGATTTTTGTAGAACGAAATGAAGAAAGCAGAGATTTATTTGAACTTCCTAAAAGATGACCGCGGTTATAAAGACTGCTATAGAAGATTAGTCGAGTCGGATTCGACTCCCGAAAATTTAATCCTGCTGGGGGATGCTTACCTTAACGTTCAGGTATTTTTGTTTATTGTCTTATCAAGATAGATCTAGATTTTATTTACCATTTCGATTACCCGCTTGGGGCAACTGACAAACTTTAACTTTAAGAAACTGTTCAACTGCCTCCAGCCAAGAGGGCTCTTCTCTCTGCAAAAGTCATATTATCTAGCCTAAATGTTTATTTTAATGGCAGAATTAAGAGCATGCTGCCTGTTTTTTTCACTCACCTGAGGTAAGGCAAGGTGATGAAAAGGATCGGGTAAGGAGGACTCCTTTCATAACAGTGAATTGCCAAGTAAAACATAACCCATTTCAAGCCACCTATAAATGTATAACTTTTCTATTTCATATAAAAATATAATTCCATAATTATTTTTTATAACTCTTTAAATCTCTTTTCATTGGATGTATTATAATATTCTAAATATTCATTAGGAAGCAGACTTGGCTGTCGAGAGCTATGAGAAGGCAATGCAAAGTCTGTCGGAGAACTATCAGCTAAAGTGCAAACTAGCCAGAGTTCTTGTCAAGTGCCATCAATATAACAGAGCCATCCAGGCTTACAACAATGCTGGTAATCCACTCTTACTTCCAGGTTTCGTTTTAACCGAGTGTTTTTTTTTTAGAAAGCAATTGAAACTATTGATTCACTCTTACTTATTTTTGTATTTAATGAAGAAGCTAAATAACATTGTTGTTAACTATTATTAAACATATTTCCTGTATTATGACAGGTGATGAGGGAAGACTAGAACTGGGAGAACTGCTCATCCGCCTGGGGCAACTGGACCAAGCATCAGAAACTGTTCAACAATTGCCTCCAGCCAAGAGGGCTCTTCTCTCTGCAAAGGTCATATTATCACTCTAGACTAAATTTTTTTTTTAATCTCATCAACTCAGAGTCCAATTTTGATGATTACCGATTTAAATGCAAGTACAAAGATGATAAAAATTTTCATTAATGATTTGTATATTAGTTGAATACTCAATACTTAGTTAAATTCCTTCATACTCTTTTTCACAAAACTGCAGCATTCGTTCCTTTCTTGCTCACTCCACCATGTCAATTTATTGAACAGAATATTAATTAACATTATGGATTGAGTTCTTCGGCCAGAGAGATTCAACCGTAATCCCAATGAAGAAGGAGCCTCTCAGGAGTAGAATCATTGGCTTGAGACGTTCCAAAATTTCATCTCATTAGTCAATATAGCAGAATCTGATAGACTCAAGGAATGAACTAATTTTATTTCTTCTCTAGTACAGGATATAATTATCGATTATCCTGCTTATGAAAATGATATCTGTGTTTATGTTAAACCTATAAAAAACATATTTCCTCATCACAAATTAAAAAATATTCGCCAGGAGCCTGGGGAGACAATAGGCAAGTACCTAGGGGCTCTCAAAGGCCTATCTTCAGGACTGTGGACTCAAGGCTGAGTGCTTAAATGAATAGAGATGACAATAACCGTGATGATTTTATTGATGGTCTGCAGTGTTATCGCTTATTGGACAAAGACTATTGAAAAAACATACTTTAACCTTAGAAGAGGCATTAAGTCAGGCAAAATACTTAGAACTAGTTCAGCATCAATTTGAGCAGTATCTATCTCCATTGAATTCTGTCGGTGGCTGCTTGGTACCCAAGCTTGTCTCAAACAGCTCAGACCAAAGTTTATCTCAGGAAGCAGCGATTGCTGCTCTTTCATCCAAGTGTTATTTCTGCGGCCTAGAGAGGCAAGCAAGAGTTGTCAGTCTGACTCAGGACATGCTTTCCAAGGGTTGTATCAAGATTCATTATCGAAAAGTATGTAGGAAAAGGTATTCTAAGTATTCTCGATCGCCCACACACTTCACTAATTTCTTTGCAGCATTACCTTCCAGCTTAGATAAAGCCTGGGTGATTGTCACGATCAATGGATACCAGGCATTCAGTTAAGTAGACACTGGGAGCTATGGTAGCTTTATCGATCAGAGTACTGTTCAAAGGCTTAATATTCCTATCGTACCATGTCAACAGGAGTCTGTTTCCATGCCATCTACTTCTCTGAGGTCTTCTAAAGGAAAGTGTATAAATTGAAGCAGTCTGACCAGTAGAAGCTAATTCAAAGCAAGGCTAGGTCAGTAAGATAAATGTAAAGAGTGCGTATATCGGTGTCTTCATTACCCCCCCCCCCCAGGGTCTAGATGAAAATGGGCACCAGTGATAGATCGTGAAGAGAGAGGCTTTACTTTTAAGCAGGTATGTTGCAATCATTTTTCATCTTATATCTAGCAAGCAAACTAGATAACTTCTTCTCACACTTGGGTAAAAAAAAATTATAAATATAAATTTGGTCCTGTCTTTTTAACTTTTAAGCTTCTTAAAGTTGCAGCTGATAAGCTTTTTTAGGGCTTATGCTATTGTTTATATAATTTAATTGCAAATTTTTAGACATTGTTTTTTTGGCCAACAGATTGAAGAAAAGAGAGGTAAAATCGAAAAGGCTCTAAAGATTCTCGTGGATGCTCAAACTGATGTAAGACCTTCCAACTTTATTTTAACCAATCTCATCGTTGACTCACAATATCATACAAAATCTGAGCTCATTCATTACTATATTTTCATTATGAAGTTATGATATATATTTTGACTTGTGAAAATCTTGTTCTCCTTTTGTTGGTACAAAAGTATATTTCCTGTTAATATTAGTGCTGATATTTAAAAAAAAGAAAAGAAAAAAAAAAATCAGAGGCACAACACCTTTGTTAGTGATAAGACTTCCTAAGGTTATCGCCTCAGTTAGTATTTAGCACTGAAGTTGGTGCAAAGCTTTTGTATCTCAACCTTTATTTCTATTTTCTAAACCGGATTTAGTACTTCTTTATTCAAGTAGCTACACATTTTTCTTGACTAGGCTAAGAGAACCCTGACCAGATTCATCCTCCACTAATAAAAATCCTGTAGGAATTGGGCTAAATCGCTATAGAAAAAGTTAATGGATATCAAGTCAGTTTTCAAGCTTAGTGGTTGTTGAATCTGACTATTACTATCTAGAATTGTGTTTGATTTCCAGCTTCTCTGAAAATGACGGGTTGGGCCTGGTCAGGGTTCATATCCACCTGAGAGAGGGGCCTTTCCATTTCAGAGGTGTTGTGTATTTGTTATCGACAGTTGCTGAGGGAAGACGATTGTGACATTGGGCAGCTGTTCCACCAGATGGGAAGCTACGCCACGTCAACCTCCGACTACCAGGCGGGCATTGATTACTTCAAGAAATCTCTCGCCTACAGACCAGACTCCATTCGCACTCAAGTCGCCCTTGCTAATCTCTATATGCAGGTATTAAATGTCAACACTTCACTCTAAGATGGTATTTCACGCTTCCTTTGGAATATTCATGTAAATATAACTATTAACACATTCCTAAATATTGATCGGGTTGAACCGAATTATTTTATAAAGAATAAAAAACCCAAAATGTGAATTTCCAAGATTTATTTTGAAAAAGGTGTTGAACAAAATGTCCAAATAAAAGCTTATTAAAAATACAAGTGGTGAAATTTCAAACGTTCATATAAATTCAAAAACACTTATAGAAGTTTTCATTGTCTCAGTGAATAACCGTGATAATTTAAAAAAATTTTAATATCAATTGATGACAAGTATCAAAAATACTCAATTGAAAAATATATTTGAACCCATCATAGATTATTAGAAAAATTAATTTTGAACACAACTAGAAAAAATTGCTTGCCAAATTCAACTTGGATTAAGCATTCAAATTCAAATGACAAGAAAAGGATACACCAATATCTTGATAAACATGTAAGTAAGTAGGGATGTTCTTGAGAGATAAGAACCAAAATTTCTGCCTTAGACAGTTGGATATAATAAATCTTGTATTAAAACAAATAGGTAGTATAGCATTGGTCGGTTATCCAGTAAGGAAGGAGGGAAAATGTAGTGTTATTTTTAAGGAGTAATTTGAGGGAAGGATTATTTTATTATATAAAATATTAAATGTCATAAAATAAATTACAAAAAATTTCAAACAAGTAAAGTTTGTCAGTAATAGTAACAGCTGAGAGGTTTAAAGACGAGGTCAGTTGTTTAGAATTGCTATAGAAGAGAGTTGTTGATGACGATTTTGTGCAGTTTGTTGTGGATGGTCAAACATATTTGATGTGAGGGCCCTCATACATCATATTTCCTCCTATTTCTATGTATATATATCCTCTTAATTCATTTCTTTGTATTTCCTAATATCCTTGTATTTACCCATGTGTATTTGTAAAAGCATTACTCGTCAGATTGACAGAATCTTCAGGAAGTCATTGAAGCAGCATTATAGTTTGAGTGTCGGGTTCAACAAAACACATTACTTGGGCTGGAGCAAGACAAGTGGAGACAGAAAAATTGTGAAGAACTAAAAAAAAGGATGTCTTATTTTTATTTTATAACAAATGTTTGATTGTCACGGACCCTCCTGAGATATAATAAATTATAAGTTTAAAAAGTTTAATGGATTTCCGTTTTTACATTAGTAATTAAACAAAACACTAAAATATCGTATGAATGGAATTGTACAAAGGTATGAATGAATTCTTACATTGCAATTAATTATGCTGTATAAGCTAATTGTAAATTTGTAATAAAGATCTAAAAAAAAAAAAATACAAAATGCCACACATTTTTCTAAACTCATCTACATTTTTAAGTATGCGCTGTAAATATATTATTATGTAAAAGGTTACCCTTGTAGTTCGAATAGTGGAAAAACTGCCAGGCCGATTTGTCAATCAATGCGCCCTCCTCGTTATAATGCAGTTATAAGTATAAGAAATTGGACTTCATTTAACTGACATTGACTCCTAACCTCAGCGCATAAACAATAACTGCATTGCATCCTGGTTATATTAAAGGTAGCAGACACAAATATTTTTGATGTTGATGATGCTAGGAAAACATATTTTGGTTTTAGGTGAAGGATCTCTCTTCGTGTGAGCTTCTATGTTCTGCTATACTTGCTAGTGATCCCAGCAATGAGGCAGCCCTTTTAATGGTCGCCGACCTCTCCCTTCGACGCCTTCATCTATCTGCTGCCGCTTCTCACTTCTCTGCTCTGCTTGAGGCCAGGCCCAACTTCTGGCTAGCTCTTGCTCGCCTTATACAGGTCTGCACTTAACCATTTAACTTATGTAAGGGATTTCACAATTAAAACTAATAACTAACTGATCATCTGTTTATTTGATGATTGATTAATAAAAATGTAAATTTAATGTGGCGACAAAACATCTGATATTTTTTTTTTAGCAATGTTAATCCCAACATTAAGCAAAAATAAATATATGAAGATCTTTAAGAAAAATTATACATCATTATTATAAACTTGAAAAAATGTTTTAATTAAAAAGTTAATCAAAGAAACTGTCACAAATAATAAGCTACACAACCATTCAGTGTTAATAATTACAAAAAAAAAAGTTTCTCGGTCAGCTTTTATGTTTAATCTTATTCTTTTTATAAATTATCAAATTGACTATATTATATCCATGCTTAGGTGAATAGGCGGAGTGCATGCATAGAGCAGTCCTGGACTTACATTGAGGCAGCAAGAGGGGTTGCTCCCAACCACCCAGCGCTCCACTACTGCACAGGTAGAACATTAACATGTTCAACAGAACCTAACATAGGTGTTTAAGTCTGCGTTACTATATGTAAAGCTGCAACCAATACATGGATACAAACAAATTGATTATGGTGGGAATCTTTTGAGCCAATTAGAACTTTCAAGGGCTGAATTTTTCTTGTTTTTTTTTCCCCCCCATGCTAAAAACTTTTTTTAAACTTCAGGAAAAATGTCAGTCCGCCACTTGAGGAGGGGGGTTTTCCTAGTATTTTTTTAAATTATTTGTATTGGCATTTTCAAAATTTTCTTTCATTTGGGTTTTATGTTAGTTTGAAGTTTTTGCCTAAATCTCCTTAAGTTTGCTCTCTCATATCAACGAAATTGGAGCAAATTAAAAAAATCAGACAGGATTATAAATCTGGTAAATAATCTGAAGTTTCATGGTCTAAAAAAAGTAATGTTACTTTTAACAGGTTTGTTTTTTTGGACACAAATTTTATTTGTTAATTCTAGTTACGAATCCAGAATCTTGAAATTCACACTTTTTTTTTGCTGAGGTAGAATCCTCCCTTATTTTGAGGACTTGGGGGAAATTCATGTAGTTAAAAAAGATTATTGGCAAAAGAAAAGAGCGTGAGCATAACAGAAGTTTGCAGACGAGTAAAAATTTCATTAGAGAATTAAATTTTCTATAAAGCCATCCATGTCCCACTGGTCAAAGTTAAAGGCTTTTATAACAGTACAAATAATGAAATGGACTTAGTAAAAATCTACATTGCTTTGTTATTTATATATACAACTTTTGTAAGTACTGTATCATAAATATTCCAATAACCTTTCAATGGTAAGTAATAGGCTAATTTTACAATTGTTAATCAATTTACATAAAATGTGTATTATTTTAGAGTGAATGGATGTAAATTAAAAATTGTTAGGTTTATACTATCTGTATTGCGGGGAGAAGCAGAAGGGGCTCGAGGAACTGAACAAGGCCCGAGGAGACTTGGAATGGGGCCGACAGGCGACACATGACATGGTAAGGCATCTTGAACATATTTTTCTGTTGATTAATAGTAAATCACAATAATTGTTTAAATGGGATAACATTCACCGAGTGTGGTAGATACACACGCTTGTGGAATAAAGAAAAGAGATTATTTGATTTGATAGGTGGAGGCCTATCTAGCGAGTGGACAAGCAAATGCTGCAGAAAGACTACTGTCTGATATAGAGCCGAGTGGCCCAGACGAAGAAGGGCGGCTGTTGCTACTAGCATCATTTGTGCGTCTTGCAATCCAAGACAAGACCGACGTGGACCGTGCCATGGCTGATCTCAGCCACCTAGCCACTCTCCAACAGTACAGGTACTTCATTTCCATTCGTCAGATTCCGTGTAGTGATATGTCTTTTTATATTTGACATGACATAGGGTCGGAGCGACCCTCGGTCTAGGCCAGAGCTACTTTGCCCAAAAGCACTACAATAGAGCCAAAGTGCTCCTCAAGCAAGTCGCCAGAACACCGTGGACCATGGAAGAAGCTGAATACTTAGAAAGGTATAAGCATTATTTTATCTTAATTAAGCTGCTTAGCTGTTAGATGACCTCTTTGAAACATTATGGCTTAAGTAGCTCTAGCAAGGGCTTGCAAATTATTTACAAAAATTAAATCAGCTACTCTACTGCACACCTGAGGCCTCATAAATTTATAATGTCATTTTCTCATTAAAAACTATTTATTTTATAATTTTGGTAGATAACAAAATAAAATCCTATAATTAATAAAATCAAGTTAAAGTAATTTTATGATATATTTAAAATTATTTTTTATAAATATTTTTATAATTTCATGATAAGATGATGAATCCTTGCCAAATTCTCTTTCTTCTCCTGATAATTCCCTCAAAATGTTTTTGTAGCATTACAGTTCTGCATTTTTGTTCTGAAGAAACCTACAGTCAGTAAAAAACATTTTCAGGAAGAAAAACAAGTTTGTATTCATGTCTTTTATTCTACTTATCCTTCATAACTTGTCTGATTGACAAAGTAGGTGAAAATATTTTTTTTAGCAAGAAACTAAGTTGATATATTGATATTCTAAAAAATCCTGAATAACAATTGTGTAAAAAATTCAAAATGATATTTTTGACTACAAAAATCTAAACTATAGTCTAGCCTACTATTCCATTATTTTTTTTTTGAAAACCACAGAAATGGCAATGACTCCAGAACAGCTTCACTGATCTACAGCAAACTTTTCATGGGTCTAGAGACCATTAATGACACCAACTAAACTAGGTCTCTGTGATTAAATCATGAATGTAGATTTAAAATTAAACTTTTCAACTTTTTCTGTTAATTTTGCACCAAAATTTTTCTTATACAAAAAGATGCCAAATCTAACTGCTGTTGATTTGTACTGAAACAGAAGAAATCAATCTTCATAACATTTGATTTGTAATAATTTAGACGAGTTAAGGTTTTAATTGAATAAAAGACACAAAAAAACTTGCTACCAAAATTCGTAGGGGTGCCTAAAATGAATAGGAACTTGTTTTCTTCTCAATCTATGATGATTCTGTCAAAATCTTAAAGTCTCAAAATGTGGTAGCTTGACCCCAACTGCAACACCAGATCTTATGGCCTTTGAATCATCAACAAATTACATATCTCATTCCCCAAGGGCTAAAAAAAGAGAGAGCGAAGGCTTGTTCCTTTACCATTTGTAGTTAGCCTCTCCCACTCCAAAAAAAAAGAGTTTTTCCTGTGAGTCATCAGGGTTTTCACTTACTACCTGCCCAGCAAGCCTTCCCACTGCAACATGGGATTCTCAAAGATATACCTGAGTTTTACGACTTGGGTTCAGTTAAAACACTACTAATTCAATGCATCTCAACACGAAAATTCCTTTCTTAAATTCAGTCTAATAAATAATGATACCAATTTAATCATAGTAAGAAGCATTTCAATATATTTTGTTGTTTTACACTCATTTGTTATTTGTTAAACACACATTGATTACTTAGGCTATGGCTGCTACTGAGCGAACTGTACATAACCAACGGGAACAGCGATCTAGCTGCAGATCTCCTCAACCGGGTGCTTATGCACAACCAGTCGTCAGCCAAGGCCTACCAGCTCCTAGGCTTGGTGTCCGAGAAAGAGCAGAAGTATAGTAAGTATTCACATTACCTCCCCCGTATATATATATTTATTATATTATAAAATATATGTATATTTTACTCCCTATGGATATATGTTTATATATATATATATGTCTTATGCGTAAAATTTCATCAAGCAACAAAAAATCAAGCAACACCCACTAAACTAATCAGTTAACAGACAATTTGATTTTTGTACATTCAAACATTTCCTTAGGTTTGCTTTATTGTGGTGTTGTATTATATATTAACCCTCTATTAATAAACTAATTTATTAATACAAAATTATATTTTTCTATTCAAAATGTGTTCCATAATGTAAGGAAATTAATAAAAAAATCATTTTCAAAAAGATTTTTAAACACAGTAGGTCCAGGTCCGATCTCAGCCACAGAGAGTAATGTTTTCCTCTGTGGCCGAAGCCGCAAATCAAAAAAGAATAGTGCTAAAACCATTTTTATTTTTTAAATAATTTGAACTCAATAAGGTAAAACTTATAATACTTTCCTTTCAAAGAATAATTTGTATTATGCTTTTGAAAGCAATAATCAAAATAGTTTGAATAATCCCATCTTCAAGTAGCCTTTAGGTAAAGGTTTACTTTAAAGGGTTTTATTGCATGTCGACTCCTTCCGTCTTTATGATGGTCATATTAAAGGCTTTTGCTAATTTAAAAAGGCTTCAGGGTCGACTGTCAGGTATAAATAATTGCAGTTGTGTCCTTTAGTGCTATTTAGTTGTGTTCTTTAGTACAATTTAGTTGAACGTAAATTAGTATTTAAAAAAAACCGGTAATTAGCTCAAAGTCAGAGGTTCATATTTTTCCTTTTCTGGAAGCCACTTTTCAAGTTCAAAGAACTGAATGAGAATGAACCTTTTCCTTAGTTTCAAGGGAAAGGGAATTTTTGGGCTATGGTGGGGGAAGTTTTTATCTAGGGATGTAGCAATAGGTGTTGCGGTTCGTGCCACAGAGTGGGCTTTGCTGATCGCTAACTGTTGCGTTCTTGGCACTAAAAGGGTTAAGGTGTTATCTCAGAAAAATCTGTTACCGCCTAAGTAAGAGTGGTTGCAAGGCAGCATTTACTAATGTACATATCTGAGTAATTTAAAAGACCCTAGAGGCTCTTGTACTGCTTGAGAGAGAATGTACAGGTTGAGGTGCAATGTTTGTGACTGTAATTATGTGGGCCATAGGGGAAGGAAAGTTGGCATTCATAAAAAGGAACCACCTATCAAGTAAATCTTCGACATATTTTCAGCATTTGGCCGCTAAAAATCATAGCAACAGAGACTGAGTGAAATGAAAATTTTACATAAATAGGGAAAAGACTTGATAACACTGATATAGAGAGTCTGGAAATAGAGTTTGAAAAATTGCCAGCAATAAAATTGTGACTATTAAAACTGATAATTTCCAGGCTTTGTGCAGTGGTGTGCGAGATATACCCCCACTTAAATTGTTGCCATTTTAGACATTCCTACATAGTTCGTTAGTCCCAGACAGTTATACAGTGGCGAGTGTTGCTTAATTTTGTTTAAAATATTGGTGAAATTTCATGCATAAAACATTTTGTTTCCTGTGTATATAATTTTAACTTTTGGCCCTTTTATTTATAATTTAATAATAAGTTAGTAATAATTATATACATTTCAATCTTTAAATTCTAAATTTTGATGGTTTTAATGTTCATTTTATCATATAATTGTCATAACCTGAGGATGACAGACGTGTGCTGTCGAAAGCACTACCCAATATAGAAAAGTATTGAATAAAAGTGAACAATTGGTGTCATTTTAATCTAAACTAAACAATCTCTTTGAATCTAACATCTCATTATACATAAATATTTTTAAACCAAAAAAACATTTGCCTTTTATTGTTATCCATTATTTTTTGGCATATTACTCATTGTAATTGTAGAAGTTGAATGTCATATTAGGAAAATTCTACTGCTGAAGTAAAAAGAGCTTATGTTATCTTATACCTTTCTCTTCCAACCGTTAATTTATATCTAGTTGAAAGGGTGTAAGAGCGGGCAAGTGCTTCTACACAAACCCGTCCTAAGCCAATTGTTACAACATTTAACCAACAAGAAGTCTGTGGCTTCTCACAAATTAAGTTTTGGGTGATTAGCTGCAGCCACCATATATACATAAAAGAATATGATCCCTTAAAAATGGATTTTTTCTTTCTATCATTGCACATAATATTTATTTTAAAAAACAATGTTCATATCAACACTCAGAAACCCAAGTATTGTGAGTTCAATTGTTTCAACAACTAACTATTAATTAACTCCTCATGCAGACTGTTCTGCCTTAATTAAAATTAAAGGAATGTTTTCCAGGTGAGGCTAGCCAGAATTACAAGAGAGCATGGGAGTTAAGCAACGGTTCAGACCCAGCACTCGGCTACAAGCTGGCCTTTAACTTACTCAAGAACAAGCAGTTTGCGGAGTGTATAGGCATCTGTCAGAAAGTATTAGCCTCCAATCCACAATATCCCAAAATCAAAAAGGAGATCTTGGAGAAAGCTTTTAAGAAGTTGCGCATGTAATATCCCCCTCTGGTTTCTTTTTCCGTCCAAATTGTTAGTTGGGAATATGATGAATTCCCACTAATTATTATTGTTAAAGATGACTTAAAACAGTTGACTGTTTTAGTTTTAGTGAGCACTTCAAGCAGACTTTGTATAGTAATCAATTAAGGACAATTATTTATTTGTATTATTTTCTTCTATCACCCCTCTAAATAAAGGTTCATATAATATGAGTATGAGTCCCGATTATCCATGGTGATTGGGGTTAAGTGCCCCGTGAACAAGAAGAACTAGAGGGTTAAAACATTAGTGACATTTTTAAGAGCAATGTATTATTTATTAGCTAATTGTTAATATAATTGAATAATACATGATATTTTCATTTTTTATAGATAATCCTTATATTTAATTTATAGTTAGATAATCCTTTTAATGTTTTTTTTTTTATTCTTTAGCTATAAGTTGTATGAACATACGCATTTTGAATTTTTAACAAACTTGTAAATCAAGGTTGTAATAGAATTTGAGTACATATGTATATTTTATTTATTTGATCCCATTGATAGGAACCCTTGGATAATCAGCACTCAACTATACTGTATTAATTATCTTGTCTACTTTTGTTTTATTGCACCCCCTTTTAACAAAATTAACTTATTTTTACATCTTGCTAAAGATTTAAACAAAAGGCCAAAAAATACTGTATTAAACTTATGAGTCAAAATTAACACACCTGACCATGAGAAATATTATGCAAGTTGGAATTGGACTGCTTGTATCCCTACTCAGGCCAGACCTATGGTGATAGTGCTATCAACTTGTAAAAGTTTATTGTTAGTTTGAGTCGCTCATTCACTTAAGTGCATCTTCACATTGAGCCACAGAATTATTGTTTTATTGGATCACAGAAACATCTGTTACAGATCCTATCCTTATTATAATGTTTGTTAATAGTCTATTAATGTTATTAGTAATACATTGTAACAATAAAACCGTCCTTTGAGAAATTACAGAAAAAATGTTTATAGTTGTTTTCATGTTTCAACTTGTGAAGTGTTGTTTGTAGACTATTAGTCAGTGTACACCTGCCTGTTAGGCTTTAGTGCTCACCCCATTATTAATTAGATATAATATCTTTGACACAATGGCAGTATTTTGAAATATTTATAAATGATAATTCCTTTTTTAGTTATTAGGCAATGATGATCTATTGGGTGTATAACCTAAAGCTGTAAAGAAAGCAATGCCATATCATCATTTTACTTCTACACCTCTGTGCACTACCTTTAATAGTATTTATAATTTTGAATTAATAAGTCTTGAAATGTTTTCATTATTATTTTTCATATTTATTAAGTTCATGTTAAGACTTCCAGTATAAGATGGGCAGAAGGAAAAACTGTTATAGCCAATAATCTCCATAAAATCATATATATTTTGTGGAGACTATTTGGCCATAAGATTTTTTCTTTTTGCCCCTCATATTTTTTGTTAATCTGTTATGCATAAATTTTTTGTGCAGTTTGTCACATTGTTTAGTAAAGGATATTTTTTATAATAACTATAATTATTTCTCTCCTTTCCCAGGACCTTCTTTAATTTAATTACTTAGTTCTCTAAAAACATCAATTTGTGATGTTTCTTATAGCGGTCTTTATCTTTCTCTGCAGTGACATCCTATCACTGTGTCTATTGTCCCCCGTGGTTAGTGTGACATCCCTTACCAGAGATCTTCAGTTTGAATTATTAGCCAAAAATAAAAGAATGACAGATGTTCCAACCCCAGTTCTGTCATCATATTTTTTCTTTGGTTAATAATTATTCATAATAGTGGGATCAATAACACAATTAATATACTTACTATGTATTCAAATAAATAAAAAATCTTTCCTACTGAAATTTTTCAATTTATTAAATAATCACTTACAAACAAATAGAAAACATTGAAGTTTACAGTAAATATGTGCACATTTAATGACACAATAGTGTTAATGAATGTAAGATTGTTGTAATCAACAATAAATTGATGAAAAATGAATTAATGTAGCATTTGCAATACAATCTTATACACTAAGAAGCTTAAAATATATGTTTAAAAACATATATTTATATACTGTACGAAGCTTAAAAAGCTATGTTGATGGCTTACATTCACTGCCTTTGTGATAGGAGAAAGTTAATATCAGTACATCGCTGGCCAAAGCTTCAGAAATTCTTTGTCGCACATCATACTCCACGACTTTCCCAAAATTTTGCTTACTGCCGCCTCAGTGTCTTCATAAGATTGTGAATATTTTTTGAGCCACTGTTGGTACTCCGGGCTCCAATCAGGGCTCACCGGCCAGTCAAACCTGCGCTCAAACATTATTTTAATCATAGAGCCTCATATACCGAATACTTAAATACACCATACAATTTAATAACAAGTTCCGAGTACCTTTTAATGACGGCATTGCGCCTTACATAGATGTCCTTGAGGTGTCCTCGCCCAGCATCAGCAATAAGAAGTAGTGTGCAAGTCGATAGTCTCTCCCTCAATATCTGAAATTTGTTATTAAACAGGGCAAATAGTTAGGATAAGCACTGACCAATTAATTGATCCCGTTGCCCTAATTAACATGTTTTGTTTTTTAACTGTAATTACGCAAATTCCATTAAAATTGTCTCCACTCTATGTTTTACATAGAAAAATGATATTTTGCATGTTAGTTTCATTTAATACCCCAATAGTGCTAAAAATGAAATTTACCAGTGGAAAATTACAACACGTCATAATTAATTAATTTATTGGTAATTAAAAAAATCCTATCATTTTGAGAAGGGTATAAGTTTACAGGCAACTTTTTTTTAAATATTTAGACAAAACAGCTGTTAGTGGTTGTAGTGACTAATTATACATTGGCAATTAATAAACTGTTAGAAAACTGATTTTGAATGTATGGGCCAGTAAAAATAATTCAATAGATCTTGGAAATCAATAAAGAAGGAGTAATTAGCAAGATCATTGAAACCTTGAATTTAGTGATACAACACTTGGTTATTTAAAAAAAAAAGATTATATGAAACAACTGTGGCTGTGTTGACATATTTCCTTGTACAGTACTAATCAATTGAGCTTGTCAGAGAAATTGCTTAAATATTAATAAAAAAATGTCAATAAAACTTAGGAAATCTTGCAACTTTAAAGAGAGTGTAATTAGTAAGATCATTAAAACCCTGATTCTGTACACTTAACTAAATTTGTATACCATATTCATCCGCTGTTCACATTCTTCTCAGGACACAGTGTAAAGAGAGCTCATTCAGAAGCTTCTGAAGGTGTTCCAGGAATGGAAGACAAAATATTAGTTAAAAAAATGAAACCCCTGAAGAAAAAGCTATAAAACACTATGATAAAGTTATATCCCATGGAAGTATTTTTAAAAGAACACTGAATTCTAGATAGATAATAATTATGTAAATAGCCTACTAGTGTTTTCAACCTGGGACATTCCTTGACCATCAAGAGGAGGAAGGGATCAGCCCTATCTATGAAGGCCTTGGGTGAGGAGAACCTTGGAAGACCGACATGACCAAACAACTCCAAAGTGTCTCTGTACCACTCCATTGTCCTATCCAGCAGTCCAGTCTCGAGCTGTGAAAATTATTTATGTATAGCCTCAATAAAATTACCCATTATAAATGCAATGACATAAAACAATTTTAGTTATTGTCTCTTCATATATGTTTTGAGAGCCACTCTAGAAAATAGCATAGTCGCCATCAGATAAGCTACCACTACTCTTTAGACCTATATTATTAACTTAATTTTTTTAGTTTAAAAAGTTTTATGATTTTTGAAAGTGGGTTTCGTTCACAGCTGCAGTATGAACGACAATGTATTAGTTTTCTATACAGGAAACATAGTAGTATTTCGGTTTGAACATCAACGTCGATCTGATCTATCTATTATTGTATTTATTTGTTTTTTCATGTATTTTATATTGTACCACATATGTATTTAGTGTAATATGTAAATTTTAAACTAATACTTCACGAAGTTAATACTTAAATGTTTAATATTTCATTTAGGCATTTGATTTTTAATAATTGAAACCTATGAAATTTTAATTATAATTGCTTTGAACCTATCTAATAAATGTTACAGCTCGAACCTTTGAAGATGACGGACCAAAGTAATAATCCTGCAGAGAGACAAAAATACAATTGTTTTATTTCATCATATGACACACTCCACACAAACATTATAAATGCAAATAATGGCAATGAAGGTACCTTACTGAATGGACAGTCATAGAGGATTGAGGCAACAGGAGCTTTCTCCTGCCAGACCAGCTCTCTTTCAACCCGCTGACAGGACAGGCTGAGGTGAACCCTGAGGATGGAGCTACAAGCAGTCGCTAGGCGCCAGGCCCGTGGGCAGACTGGAGCTGCGCTGGGGGGGCTGTGCTCTGTCTGGCACAAGTGAAGTGTTGTCAGACCATTCTCCGCAAGGAGACCAACCAGCTCCTCCGACAGGTTCTGAGGACTAAGCTCCAGCACCTGCTCTGTCGATATCGCTCACATTGTAGGTCTCCAATTTCATCAAACTTAATAGTCTATAAAAATATCAGATAATTCTGAATTCATATACCCTATACTATTGCTTAGATCCCCAGTTTGCTGTTGCTTTTGATGATGGACTTCCTCATGCACTAAATTCAATCTACAAATAGTTTGGTTTCTTGCCTTTCTTCTAAGGTTATAATGAATGTAAACTGTGGGTTTATAGTTAGCCAAGCAATCAGATTTGAATGGCTATCCTAGGAAGATTGAGGTTTAAAAAAATATTTATTTCAGAGCCTGAAAAAATATGATCTTTGTACTTTTTAGAAAAGCCAGACATTTATTCTGAAAACATTGTGATTCTCTAAACTTTAGCATAGAACCAACTATAAGTAATACTAGCCAAGTGGTTTGGAGTTACCTGGAGGTTGATGAATACTCCAGGATGTATGATGGGGCAGCTCGTCTTGGTGAGGTTGACGATACTGAGAGTTCGGAGGATAGAACACTGCTCGGTGGCTACTTCATCGAGCAGAGTTTTGGCCTCGAAGGTGTCTAACAGCAGGTCAGTCAGCTCTAGATGGCGAAGCTTCTTCAGATTACCCATCAATCGTTTTACCGCCTCCAACAGTTTACCTTAAAGTAGTCACTTACTATTCTCTATAATTGTCAACAATTCCCTTCAATTATAGTATTATAAAGAACAAACCGATAAATAAAAAATGAAAATTAAAGATTTTTAGCAGATTTATGTCTGATACAATGAAAATAACTATGTTTGCCCACAAGATGTGTACAAAGTTGTTTGAGGGAGAGTACTCCCAAATACCACAAATGACATGCTGTTGTGCCTGAAGTGCTCGGAAGAGCATAATAACTCAGCTCAATGCTCTGGAACAACAGCTACCTTAAAGAGTAAAAACTTTCAGGAACCTCACATCACATCGCTGTGAAATTGTCCATTTCAAGCCAAAAAATCATTAATGGAAGCCTTATTTTTTTTTTCAATGACAGATTCTAGCTTAAGTTTGGAAGTCTTCCAACTTGTAATCCAAGGATGAGACCATCCTCCCTTATACAATGTTCACTGTAATCCTTATTTATTAAGCCGTTCCATCCTACAGTTCAAGGAGCTCGAGTTATATTTCATGTTTTTTTTTTTTTGTGATTAATGTTCATATTTAAGCATTTAGGAAAAAAAAATCATAACAGTTTGAAGAATTTTGTAAACTAGTTACCTTGTGCAAAGTAAGATTATGATAAAAATGTTCATGATTGCACTACCCCAATTCTTAAGTGTAATCAATCAGTTCTATTATTTAAGAGATCTGAAGAAAGTCATTTCATAGAGATTTGTTAAATGGCTGGAATATAATCAAGATATGCAACCTGAGTAGATCGTTGCAAAATAAACGACATCAATGTGTGCAAGTTTTTTTGTTTCTGTTTATCCCTAAACATCCCTGTATTTACGGTAGTAAAGTAGTTTATAATTGTTAATTTTAATAATTATTTATTAAATAGTTATAAACTAATTTATATATTTAAATTCTCAGATGTACACTGGAGATTAACTCTGAGTATAGTAAAAGCAACTCTGCTCACAACTTGTAGGCACAATGCCACTATCAAGTGGTTAGCTTCGTAAACTTGCTTTAAGGGTGGTTCTCTCACCACTATGTTAGCATGCGATAGACAAGCAATTGAGAAGTAAAATGAAATAGACAACTTTATTCTGAGATATAGCCACCTTAAAATAACAACAATGAACATTTCAAAATGTCAAGAAGACAAACATAATATTAAATAAATTTAATGAAAACTGATTAAGGCTACATTTCTCAATGTGGTTAATTGCTCTGCCTTGGAATAATAAATGAGAAGAGAATAAAAAAATATATTGTAATAATAAAAAGTAGCAAGTACTTACCACCAGTTCCATACAATCTCGATATCTGGTCTTCCTCAAACCTTGCCAATAAGTCACATGGAAATCGGTACCTGATGGACATATTGTACTTAGTAGAACTTCACCAAGGAGTAATCTCATTCATCTTTGATTTAATAAATTTTCTCTTGAGGTAAAATGTTAAGGCTACCACATAATTTTATTGTTTAAATGGAAATATTGGTAATGAAACAAAAGTTAATAAAAAAAACATTCAGAAGGACAAGACATCACTTACCTGAGTGTATGAATATGATCTCCGATCCCTTTTATCATGGACTTTTCATTGCTATGCTCAGTATAGAAAGAAAGCATGTTCATGAACTCAAACATGTTATAGAAGTTGGTCATCGGAGAGAAGATGAGCACTCGAAAGAAGCTACCTACAGTGGAGATGCACAGCTGGGCCCGCAAGTGGTCAAGAGTGTGCTACACAATATTTATAATTAACGCTTTTTATTAAACAGTAATGAATTAATATCATGAATGAGTATTAATAGTATAGCATGGAAGTGTTCAAAAGCAAGCGACTCAATTTAATTTAATTTTATTGTCTTATTATAGCATTAAACTATATAAACTAAGTATAAAAATTTCATCTAAGAAAAAGGGGTCAATAGTAAATTGATAGTTACTAGTCATTATTGTGATGATTTTTTATGTTAGATCTGGCAATAAATTAAGAACTCAGATTCCCTTGCCGTTCTTCGCTTTCACATATAATATTTGCACCCAAAATAGAATCAGATGAGGTTATGAAAGTGTGATAGAAGCTGCTAGCCACTAGCTCAAATAAATACTGCCTAACCACTTAAATTTATAAAGTGTCATCTTAACTTTATGCATCTTATACACCTACACTGTAATGATTCTCATTATTAGAAAATTAATTATTTACTATACTGAATTTATACCATGAATATTCTTGATTTTTTGAATGGGAAAAGTAATTTGGCATTGCAGGTACCTACGCTGAAGTTAATGTTTTGTAAATGGTTGGACAGATAGACAAAGAGAATTGTGAACAGAAAAATTGCCGAATAATGAATAAAATTCTGAGTAACACATGCATAATGCCCTAGTGTTTATACCAATGCCCATTTTCCCTCAAGATGTTATAGTTTAAGTAAAAGGTCAAAAGATTTAATGATAAATTTTAAATAGATAGATTAAACACCCATACTTAGTCAGTTTACGAATTGAAAAATTTGGGGAAATACATTATCTGAACTTAATGATTTCTAGAAAACAAAACAGATATGCTTTTGATTTATATCCAAAACCAACCACATTAAATGAATATTTCTAGTATATTATAGGGATATTTGATTTCATAACAATAATAATTAAGTAATATCTGATTTCATTATAGTATTTAATAATAAAATAATGACATTTAATTAGATTAATGAAATCAACATAAATATATCAACAAACAGTAAGGATTAAGGATACAATGAGTGTGAACTGTGTACTGAATGGAGAGATAATGTCAATAATTGTAACAATTATTGTTATGTTACAGTCAAGATGTTCAATTTAGACTCAAGGGGATGCAGTTATCTTGAGGTGATTCACCAGTATCCTTGTTAATGGTGATCAGATATAAATGCATGATGTGCTCTGTTGTTTCAATGATGATCTCAACAAACTTAATGTTTGTGCTAGCCGTGTGTTAAGTTTATATTCATCAACAACAATATCCACAAATCAGTATTTCATTACACGCACTATTGATTTCAACAGATCAAGGCGTCATTTTCAAGTGCTACTAATGCTACCAACTAGGGCAGTGAAAGAAATCCTGCTCGCCTTGTATTTCCCAAATATTTAAATAAATGCCACAAAAATATAAAGTTTACAAAAGAATTGAAAATATGAAGAAATACATTATCTGAGCTTAATGATTTCAAGAAAACAAAACAGATATGCTTTCGATTTATAACGAAAACCAACCACAACTGACATATTCATAGTTAGACAGTTAGTTCTTTATACTACACCCAAAACAAAAAAAAATACATTTGTCTATTTTATTGACAGATTATAGTCAATATCACTGGACGAAGGGATTAACCATAGGGAAGTGGAGCATATCATGCACATAGCAGACAAAAAGGCTATGAGAGGGAGCAAAAAAAAATCATAATGAATAGAAACAGGAAAAAAAATGTCTTTTAGACACCTTCCTAACTTTTTTCAAAAAGCCTTAACGTCTTGGACTACTACAGCGTATGTAGGCCAAATATCAGAAAAAAGAGAGGGTAGGGGGAAACCCTTATTTGCCTAAACTAACTCCAGATCAGTAAGGAGTTATACTTTTATTATTTACTTTAAGGGCCCTATTGAGCTTTCCTGTGCCAAACCAACTGGCTTGCTCATATTGCACTGCCACCTATATAGGCTATACAAGCAGGAAATTGAAAACTCAATTGAGGGATCACTTATCTAGAGTGAGCTCAGAAATTTTTCAGGACATCACCAAGCAACACGATTAAGATAAAGGGTTCCACCCTCTTTCCCTTCTGTGTGCAACTCTAATCCTGCCAATATTACAGGAGTATGAAAGTACACTTATTGCTGAGGTGACTTATACATTTTATTTATTGTTTTAAGCATTAATACACATATTTTTATTATTCAAATAATAATAAAAGGTTACAGTAAGTTTTATTGTATTTTAGCAGTATCATAAGAGTTTGGAAGGTCTTTTTAATGTAATTTACTATTTTTTTAAAATTATATTTGACCATTTTATATTTTTTAGTATATTTTAACTATTTATTGGAAAAAATTGTTGGAATATTTTATTTTAGATGTTGATTTGTAATACTATTGCTAACCTTGTGGTGTTTTGTGACCTGAAGATGGTGCCAGAGTTGTTAAAAGCGCTCGTCTAATAAAATATATTATGGGAAGGCTGGAAAATATTATTTCACAACATACAAATAAGTGCATAATAATGGTGCAAACAGTGACCTATCAGTGATACTTGAGTGATGTAGGCATGATCAGAGCTTAATAATCAAATACTTGTAAGTGATATGAAGCCAGCCAACGAACACAATGCTTAAGCATTAAATATATTTTCTTTATCAAATTTTCAATTGAATTTAGAACCAACCTGAGATGTAAGAGTAGTTACAGAAATCATAAATATTAAATAATTGTTTGTTAAATATAATTATTTTAAATCAATGATTCCCTTTTTAGTTTAAATATTATTTAAAAAGTAAAAATCACGACAATATCTCAAGTAATATTTCATACTAAGTAGGCCTATGCTTATGATATAAGATGATCTTATGTTTTTTAAATTTTTTTTAAGAATTTAAGGGGGATTTAATCTAATAGGATAAATTTTAAGGGGAGCCAGGAATCAAATTCATGTCTACACACTTATTTAGGCCATGAAAACAGTCCAGTAGAGATCATGAAAATAAGTAACATTGTTAAACCTGACCTGCCAGCCAGAGTAGTAGTTGAATCTTCGCCTGGTGAGGGTGTGTTCATCAAAGGTGAAGACTCCCCAGGCGTAGGAGAGATAGAAGGCATCATACCATCGTTTACATACCATTGAGCAACAGTAGCGCTCATTCATCGTCAGGTAAGAATAGACCTTCTCGATGATCAAGTCCGGCAGCTCTGACCAGCCACCCTCATTTATCTCTTCCTCATCTGCAACCGACGATCCATTTAAGTAAGTATAGTATGAATAATAACCTATTAAATGAGTTGAAGGTTTTTACTGGCAGATCGGGTTGAGTTGATGAAAGTGTTGTTTTCATAAATTTTATTCATGGACAATGTTTTAACACACATAGTATAATACATACATACGTACATAGTAGTCAAAAAGTTGTCCATGAATTAATTTCACGAAAGCATAACAACTCTTTCATCACCCCAAGCTGATTTCTCAACATAAACCTAACAATTAACTCACAGAATAGGCCATTAGTTTTCACTTCAAAATAATAGCAGGTTGTAAGTGACTGCTATTCATATAACTGTAACCTTAAGTAGTGTCTTTTATACGAATGAGTGAATGAAAAAATTATATTTATTTACACCACAATAATTACATACAATTAAATTATACATAATTACGGATATATTACATTTGTAACAAATAAGCATAAGGAGGGTTTGTAGAATAATTACAAACAATCACTGGGGGTTTATATTAAACTAGTACAACTCAATTATAGGGGGTATATTAGCATAGTAGCAAACAATTTTAATTTATTAGACCAGTGCACTGAACAATCATAAGGATTAATTAGTCTAGAACAATCACAGAAGGTTTATATTAGACTAGTACCAAACAATCACATGGAGTTTATTAAACTAGTAACAGACAACCACATGAGAAGATACATATACTGGAATAGTACCGAAAAAAAATAAATTTACATAAAGTATTTTTGATTGATCATATTTCTAATGAATGAATTAATTTGTACCAAAAGTTACTAATTATCCCATAACTAATATACTACTATACCATATATTAATCTACTAGTTTTAACACAGTTTAGCTATTGTTGTTTCAATAATAGATAACATGGTCAACAGAAAATACTGGCCACATAATTAATTTTTGATGAAGTTTAGAAGAAACTGTGAATAATGATGATATATTTTTCCATTGGTACAATTGCATGGAGTTATTTCGACAGTGTATGTATAAATGTGAGCTTACCATCCATCAGTTTTAGTTGATGTGTGCAAACTAGTCCTCTCTATATTTAACTGCACACTATTATTAGCTAACCACTCCTCTTTCCTCCACAACTTTATTCTACTTCTATTTGTTTATATCTTTAAGGGGGGAAATTAGTAAATAACTCAATGATAATGTCAAACAGTTTTATTTAATAAATATAATTTCAATTTTTACCAATTATCTCTTTAATGGTTACAAAATAACAAACAATATTTTATTAAATATTGTGTAGTAAATATATTTAATAAAATATTGAGATATATATTTATCAGATTATCTCAATGGAAAAATACGTATAAACAAATTTAAATAATATTACATTACCAATGAAATATAATAATATTTTTAAAATATAATTTCAATTTTTACCAATTATCTCTTTAACGGTAACAAAATAAACAATATTTTATTAAATATTGTATATTAAATATATTTAATAAAATATTGAGATATATATTTATCAGATTATCTCAATGGAAAAATACATATAAACAAATATAATAATATTACATTACCAATGAAATAAAATAATATTTTTAAAATATAATTTAGAAACAAATATATATATATGGCACAAATTTTGGCACTTTTTAATCCATTTTCACAATAAATTCTTTCAACTCTTAATTAGAATACACAAACCAAAGAGACAGATAAATACTGGTAGGTATTTTTTTTTCAAAAATGTATAAGCATAACTTTTTTTGCAATTGCAGATAGGTTTTCTTAGAATATCACACCATTCTATGTAATGAGGTTTAAAAATGCACAGACATTTAATAACTACATAATATTCATACATTAAAAGTAATAAGTTTGTTAAAACTTCAAAAGCTTTATTACTAAAATGATTATTTTTTAAGAAATATAACATCAATATTAAAGAATACTGATAATAATTGTAATAATCTCTATTTTCTGCCAGCATTTAATACAGAACCATTCTAATTTTCAACTATAAGAATCTTTAATATTTAAGTAGCTGTGAAAACTGCTTACCGAACACGAATGATCAACTTATATTATTGTAATATAAGGTACAATAGATCAGATATATAGGTAATGAAAAAATAGCTTACCTCGTAATGATTTTGAGCTGTTTTCTCAGAATGAAAGGAATTTTTAAGAGCTCTTGTGATACAAAGTCAATTTATATTGATACATCAGACAAGTGGGGTATAAAATTGCAGTAGCTCTAACAGAATAAGGAAAATCAGAAAACCTATACCACCTCATATACAACTTATGACTAATTTTCTAAATAATCTAACACTACAAACATAAGTCAAGAGAAGACAAATTCAACGTTTTCATAGCCTCAGAGTTTTCAGGTCGTGGACCACCTATGGAAATGTAACCAAAGTCTTTGTTAGGTATAAATTTTAAAAAGTTTGTCAAGTACAAATACATATTTCATTAATCAAAACCAAGCATAAGCAATATGTTTTACCTCTCCCCACAATTTTATTTTCAATAACAACCGATAATTTTTGGCAACTTATAATGCCATCTTCAAGGCTGGCCAAAATGTTAGCTTCAAACATGCACAAAAGAAATAGTTATATCAAAAATAAGGTACTATTTGATTTAAATGATTGTATACATTGTAATGCTATTTTTAAGAAGTGATTTCAAAGAAGGATTATTTTATTATATTAAATATTACAAAAAGTTTAAATCCAAAACAAGTAAACATAACAACAGGAAGTATGTCAGTAATTGGAACAGCTGAGTGGAAGGCCGGGACTGCAGTTGTTCATAGACTAGGAGAGAGGTGTTCAGTTTTGGAGTTGTTTTAAGAAGAGAGGTGTTGATGATAATTTGTTACAATTTGCAGATGGTCAAACATATTTGACGTGAGGGCCCTTACACTTCTTATTTCCTCATACTTCGTATTTCAACGTATAGCCTCAAACAGCATATTTGCATATTTGGCTAAGTCTATAAGAGGCCATTGAGGCAGCATTGTATTTGGAGCATCAGGGTCACAAAACTCAAACTTGGATGGAGCTAGGCAACCATTCGACAGAAAGTTTACCAACAACTCAAAAACTGTAACTGTATTAAATTTTTAATTTTTATTTCTTGCCTGTGAATGTTTGGTTGTCAAGGACCCCCTGAGATTTAAAAAATTATAAGTTGAATTTACATTTTTTTTATTAGTAAATTAAAGCATATTACATATTATTATATTAACCCCCATATTAAGCCCCATGGCTTATTCATATTTTTTTAAGGCCATAAAAGATATATTACAACATAAGTATTTTTTTTTCTCTGTGCTTATGGTCAGGGACCAAAATGGAACTATGGAAGATGCCTTAGCAAGACATTTGGGATCCCTGGGCCGCTATCACACCTTTCTTATCAAGGATTTAGCCTTCCTCCTCTACCAGCCTCCCATCGTTGCCCACAAGTTGCAAGGGAGAAAACTGATTTTCTGTTATTCTCTTCACAGCGGGGTTAAAAGGGTCTTGTTTTATATGTAGTCAAAGGAAAGGTGAATTCTTAATGTACACAAACTGTGAAAGTAAGTGAAAAGGGCATTGAACAAACAAGCTAAATTAGTTGAGAATATCTTTAATAAGAGTAAAGAAAATATGTACACATGGGATAATGGTCCGAAAAGGGTTAATTATAAGGTTAATGATTTAATAAGTGAATTTAGAGAAACACAATCAAATGAGAGTAAATACAATTAAATTTAAACTATTCTTCTACACCATTTAGTGGGAAAAAGGTATTGTTCATTGTTGGATGGCAATGCTTTCTCATTTCTTCAAGTAATTTTGGTGGTCAATGATGTGAGATGAATAGATCAAATCAACTTATATGTAAATTTTCTATGTTGGCTAATCATTCCTTTCCATGTAGCTACTTCCTCTGTAAACACTAATCTAATGTACTCAAGGGTCATAGTACCAATTTTAACCTCCACATGACTCAGTTTTGAAAGATAGTAAGACCAGCGTAGTCATAAGCTTGAAAAGCTATGTTACGTCAAGAGAAAAGGTATTTTCTGAACAGGAATATAGATTTGTTCATGTACGAAAGCAAATTCTCCAGCTAATAAACATCATTAAAGAAATATATGATTTTAAAATATAACTATATATAAATTATTTCAATCATAAAAAAAAACTGTCCAATAATGTTGTAGAGCATATTGGTATTTTTATATTGTATCACTAGTCAGTAAACAACAAGAAACAAGTCTTGATATAGTTAGCTACATCGCCGATAGAAGGAGAAGCAGAGGATGTGCATAATTTTTGAACTCTTGGTTAATTTGTGACATTTTTAAAAATGAAATAGTTTGATCTCACATTTGTAAATAATATTAAATAGAGCATAAAATGATGCCCTTTTCATTGTACACATGTTGAAAGCACAACTGCTTGATATACTAAAATAAAATAAGGATAACTGACCTCAAGAAAGGTGGCGGCAGACCAGGCCTGGGTAGGACAGGAATGATGACACTGGCTCCCATCGCTGTTGGTCAGCTCTGGAAGACCCTTCCAAGGAGACGCCCTAAGGTGAGCCCACGCCCTGCCTAGCCACTGTCTAGCCTCCTCCACGGTTGTCTGCTTCTTATCTTCATCGCTCAACATCATTCTTGCTCTCCAATAGTACCCACTTACCCATAGCCATTCCTAAGAGAACAATTGCACACAGACTGTGATAATGATTTAAGTGGAGGGGCATCTAAATTATAATTTATAATCACCTCCAACTACACTCCAAAAACTTCATTCTTTTCAAATAAGTGTTTTCTGTACCTAGAGGCCAACCACACATACAAAAACTCAAGTTTTCGGAGTCAGATTTCATTGATGATTACAAATCCTAAGGATACACAAAATTTCAATAAAACCTCTTATACATTAGGATGACATTTATTTGTTCCAGATAACAGCTGACAGTTTAACATCATAATAACTGGATACTATTGTCTTGAGCAATAGATTTATTCAACACCACATTTTGCAAGGAGTTCAATGAAAATATACAATTTATGTAAAAATTAAATCATAGCCTTCATAATATATTCTAATGATATTTATTGAAAATGCAGTTAATTTTATTTTATTTGGATCAAAAGTTATGATTATATTAGGTTAAATCAGAGTATTAAAAAGAGGATGACCTTGGATCAACCTATGGTAGATGGAGGGACCCAAGTTACAAGCTGCTCACAAATTTGAAATTCTAATGATCAGAAGGTGGAGAAATAATACCAGAAAGGAGAACAACAAGGTAAAGAAGGGATACAAGTTAGACCAGCATCCCAGTGAAAAAGCTGGAAAATCGAGCAACATAATAGAACTTAAGTTAAAACATCAAATAATATAGACCATATTACTTATAATTACAAGATACATACCAATAGAAAACTAAGGTTACATGCCAATATTTATTTATTTAAAAGTATCAAATAGTGAAATGGTTACTAACTGGTCCTTGGTGGTAGTTAAATCCTCTAGCAACCCTATAATCAGAGGAGCAGTTGTCGTTGTCATAGTCGCCAGCGTAGGCTAGGTCTGAGGGGTCCAGGGTCTTCATGCCGAGAGGTCCTTCTAGAACACGAGCACTTTCGAGGGCCATTGCAGCGTGCTCTTTGTTGAACAGTTCAGGTGCCTTATCAAAAACATAGATTAAGCACCAATTCATCATTTTAAACATCACAACACAATACCCAATTATTTTTATTTACAAACAAAATATTTCAGGAATTGGTTAGAAAAACTAAATTTTGGAACACATTTATTTTAAACAAAAACAGATCCAATTTTTTTTTTTCAATCAATTATTTTGATTCCTTGTATTAAGAATATAAATTAATTAATTCAAATATACTTAAGGTAATTTTGTGTTTTTCATACATTAAAGGTAGAAATCTATGTTAAATCTTAAATTAAGAGAAAGCAATATATTCTTTACAACACTGACGAAGTGCCTTCACAAGGTAGCCAACCACAAATAGTGGATTTGTAGTCATGCATTTAAAAATTTCCAGAAGGTAGCTAATTGAAGATACAGGGTGTTTCAATGATCTATTTACAGTTTGAAAAAGGCCCAGTGTTGTGAGAGAGGGTCGTAGAAGGGTGGGGATGGTCTCTGTGTTCCCCGACCCTGCCATTCAGTTGACATCGTGGATCCGTGGAGTGACGAACAATGTGCGTTTGCAGTGGAGGCACTGAAGAACGGTACCAATAAGAATAAACCGTGAAGAACGTTAATACTGTGACGGTGGCTCAAAGACGGTTCCATACGCACTTCAATATCAGGCGTCACGGTAGTGTTCCTGCAAGGCCTACCATAGTGAAATTGGTTGGTATATTCAGGGAAAGCGGACCTCAAGTAAAAAGAGCGGTAGGGGCTCAACGTACTGTTCGTACACCACAATCTGTGGAGCGTGTGCCCCAGGCAGTGGAGCCAAGCCCTCCCCGTTCATTACGGGGACATGCAGCTGCACTGAGGATCTCCCATTCATCCGTTCGGAGGATTCTAAAGGATTTGAGCTTCCACCCTTAAAAACTCGCGATTACACAACAGTTGTTGCCCAGTGATTAGTACATTAGTACATAGTACATCATCAGAATGGAATTCACTAAAAAAATGCTTGAAAGGTTGACAGAAGACATCGTTATCATGACCAGTGACAAGGTCCACTTCCACCTATCCGGTTTTGTGAATAAACAAAACTGTAGGTACTGGGCACTACAAAACCCATGCAATATCCATGAACATCCCTTGCATTGTAAACAGGTAACTGTATGGTGTGCCATTGCAAGTGTTGGCATGATCGGGCCTTATTTTTTTGACGAGAGAGGTGGAGCAGTCACCGTTAACTCTGACCATTACCTGGAAATGATTAGAACATTTCTTGTTCCTGAGCTACAGAGAAGACGCATAACGAAGCACAGGGTGTGGTTCCATCAAGATGGGGCGACTGCCCACACATCGAGAGCGTCAATGGCCGAACTGCACCGCCTTTTTCCAAACATGTCATTTCTTTGCGAGGAGATGTTGCCTGGCCCTCTCGTTCCCTAGACCTGGCACTATGCGATTATTTTCTTTGGGGACACATCAAAGCAAAGGACATCAAGAACCCGAGAACTACAGGAGAACTGAAGGAAGCAATTCAACAAGCGATGGCAGCTATCCCTCGACAAATGGTTCAGCGGGTGATGTTGAACTTTTGACAGAGACTCGAAAGAGTGAGCGTGCGCCGAAATGGATATTATTTTTCAAACCTAAATTTCGACTCTTGATTAATGGACTTAATGGCAAGTCCTGATAAACATGTTCTATGAATAAAATTTTGAAAAATATTTTTCTGTGCATTTTTTATAAAGCGGTGAGAAACTGTAAATAGATCACTGAAACACCCTGTATTTGGGAATGTTCATTATAAGTTGAATTCCAACTATAAAATAACAGATGACTCTTATAAAATAATTATAAGATTGTTATAAGATATATGTAAATTAATTGACCATTCCTTATGAGAAGAATAATCAACATTGCTATTATAGCTTAGGTATCATTTTTCATGCTAATATTGTTTTCCAATTGATTTATTTTTTATTAAGGAATCAAAATAATTTAGTTTTAAAAAAAATTTGTACTGTTTCAGAAACTAACATTTGACAGACCATGTTATACTAACCACAACCATGGCTATAGTGAAGTTTGGCCTTAGGCGGTAGTCAGCCCATTCTTCAGTTGCCCCACAAGTGTCCTTGTAGATGTTTCGGCGGTTGACGTAGCGGTTGTTGTTCTCTTGCCCAACCCAGAACTCCTCCTCAAAGCTACCCTTTATCTTATCAGCCCACTCCTTCCAGGTCCAAGTAGTAGCCACTCCTACCATCAACAACAATATTATCTAATAGGCATTTATTTATTAAAATGGGGGGGACTGTTGATTTTGCAATGCTTGAAGTATTTTTTGTCAAGTAATAAACACTTACCAAATTACAAATAAACTCATACCAAATTGTAAATCTGATGATAAAAATTTTTTAGAGAAGAATAAGGTCATTTCAGGGCATTTTTTCAACCTCAATAGGGCCTCCCCTTTTATGATTTCCACAAGGTATTGAAATATGTCCATACTATATTCATTCCAAATACATCTTCTACCAATTTAGAAGCCTTTGTGGCACTCATTTGCACACCCACGCATTCTTCTACTTTATAGATGGCAATCAAATATAATAGCATCTGTTCTGACAAATTAAAAAAGATAAAAGTCATAAATCAAGTAAATTTATTTCCAAAAATCACAGAATAAAAAAATATGCTAATATGTAATACATCTACTCTAAAAAAAAAAGAATAACATCGTAGCTCATGAAAAGTCATAAAATCTAATGCCGAAAACAGCAATTTGATAAATAAAGTTATTATTGAAATAATATAAATCTTGAGTTAAATACCAACATACAAAGATATATAAATATTATTGATGGAATCATTGCATTATAGACATTGTTAAGATATTTTTGTATAAGTTTGTAAGGAAAGGTGAGAAGTTACCATCTTTAGAAAGCCTGGTGACTCCTTGATAAGGGTACTCAGCAAGATTGGACAGTCGTGCCAACCATTCGAGGACAGAGTACAGCAGGCCTACCATTTCAACAGCAGATCCATCCCTCGGAGTTGCAGGCTTCCCTTTAGTACCTGCCTCCACACTAGACCCCATCTTGTCCATCCACGTACCACAGTTCCACTCGTTACCGCCAAACACAAAGCCTGAAACCCACATTTACTAGGTGAACAGTTCCACAAAGCCAATAAATCTTAAACAAATAACAACCTTACCAACTTTTTTATTTTCAATCCTATTAAGATGAGATGAAGTTAATAGAGCAAAGCGGAGATGAGGGATCCTTAATCCATTGTCAAGAAAAACAGATTTTGTTTGTTTTTTTTTTAAATGGATTTTCAAGACTACCAGACAATAGTATATTTAATTTTTTTATTCCTAAGATCATTTTCAATACTGAAAAATAAACACACTAACATCGTATTGCATTGAAACAGACTTCTCCATATTGTTGTGATTTTGTTTGTATGTGGAGCCATCTATGACTTTATTTGCTAATTGCAGTTAATTTTTTTTATTTTATTACTATTATTTTTTCTTAACATCGTACCTTACTTTAAATTGTCAATTTTTTTCTCTTTTTATGATGTAATAGTTCCTATTTGCCAGAATTGAAATTATCATCTGAGCATTACTGTTATTAGGGGCTTTGTTCCGGAATAATTTGTTTTTTTTCTAGTCTATTATAGCCAAAGTTTAGCATTATTATATATAACTAATAAATAAATTTGTATTCATTATTTGTTACACATCCCTTATTCATTAGTTTCAGTTATTTGTTATTTAATAAAATTTTTCAGGAGAAGGGGAATAAATGCATTACAGGAAACAAAGGATATATTAATAAATATATTTTTATACAAAATAAATTTTTTTACAGTAAATAATCTGGTAACTTGTAATTAATTCTTAAAAAAAATAATCAACATATAAAATTCAAGATGGAACCACTTGAGTCCCGAACAATTATCCATACTGTGATTGCAATATTTATCATAAACAAAGTTTCTGCTTTCAGAAGAAACTAAATAAAAACAGAACATTCTTCTAAATTATTTGTTATTCAAATAAAAAACAACCAATAAAAATAATGAGCTCATTTAAATTATTTGTTAATTCTTAGTAACAAGTAAACATGTTATTTCTTACTGGCGAATAACAAATAAAAATGTTATTTGTTAATTGGGAATAACAAATAAACATGTTATTTGTTAATTGGGAATAACAAATAAACATGTTATTTGTTAATTGGGAATAACAAATAAACATGTTATTTGTTAATTGGGAATAACAAATAAACATGTTATTTGTTAATTGGGAATAACAAATAAACATGTTATTTGTTAATTGGGAATAACAAATAAACATGTTATTTGTTAATTGGGAATAACAAATAAACATGTTATTTGTTAATTGGGAATAACAAATAAACATGTTATTTGTTAATTGGGAATAACAAATAAATTCTATTCATTTGTTATTTAAAATGAAATTTGCCCAACTCTGATTCTAACTACCAACTACTGCATCAACACATTAAAATCTACAGTGAAATAACTCATGAAGAGATAAGGTTCAGACCAAGGTTGCTGTCAAAATTGGGGAAAAGGACTTATCAAGGGCAATGATTGACAGTTACCTCTCAACCTTTATTTTAGTTTTCTAGACTGGATTTCTATATACAAATAACTATTGATCACTTTCCCTCATGAGGCTGAATGTTCCATTCTCCCTCAGAAATACCTCCCTTCTTCTGCAGTTAATCACCCATGTTGGGTTGGAACATACCATCTTCATACCTCACTGGTGAAGACTAAAGTCCAGTTTCGATAGAGGAATAGTGGATAAAATAAGAAAGCAACCGTGTGGTTGCAAGTATTGTGCATCTTTATTATAATTTTATCCTATTGGCCAGTGGGCAGTGTCTATGCTGCCAGTGGCCAGCATCCAGTGACATCAAGACATTATAACAGCATAGAATCACTCACTCCATTTGGCTTCAAGTAAGTTAACACTAAATCAATTTAAGTAATTTTACTTTGTGATAAAATTATCTTTCGGTAACTCTGGATGTCAGAAAAAAGTGGCAACTTGTTTAATACCAACCCTCCAGTAAATATTTTGCCTAGATAGTGTCTAACTCGAAAATGAATCACTACTGGCATGCATACCTTAACCTCAACACATTAGATCTGTAGGGACTGGAGTTATCAAGTATTTTTTAAATCTAGTCAACCTCTTTGTACTAGAACCTCTTTGTACTAGGACCTCTTTGTAATTGAACTTTGTAGCAGAGTAGAGAGACTGAGATAAGACTGTAATAAACCATTCCGTGACCGTAATAAGTGTTTGTTAATTACCCACAATTTGGTGACCCCGACGTGATTTAATTCGAGTGATAATCCGACGTGATTTAATTCGACGTGATCGAACTAAGTGATTCCCAGCATGGCGTCGCCAGCAGGAGAAAAATTTGAGGCTAAACTAGAGGACCAACCGGAGGTAACTAAATTATCAATTAGAATTCCTCCCTTCTGGGCCGATAAACCTGAATTATGGTTTTATCAAATAGAAGCCCAATTCAAAATTGTGGGTAATTAACAAACACTTATTACGGTCACGGAATGGTTTATTACAGTCTTATCTCAGTCTCTCTACTCTGCTACAAAGTTCAATTACAAAGAGGTCCTAGTACAAAGAGGTTCTAGTACAAAGAGGTTGACTAGATTTAAAAAATACTTGATAACTCCAGTCCCTACAGATCTAATAGAACAACTAAGGTCTAAACCCTAGCCAGTTTTCATTAAATAAGCAAGGTATACCACCTTGACATAACAAAATCAGTTCTTGTACAATAACTTAGCTATAAACCCTTGTCACCGGTTCTCAGAGAATAAGTAGTAAGGCATAGTATAAAAACCTAGGGTAGGGAAAATCAATTATTTTAGAAAAGCCTTGATAAGCTTAACTTTACTGCCTCACCTGTACAAGGGTCAATCCCAATCTGATTGTCAAAGCCTTGACTGACCATGTGTTCATCGATTTGAGAGCCAGCATTTCTCTCTCTGAACACTAGACCGTGGAAGTGGACCGTCAGCGCTTCCTGGATGACCTCGCTTAGCCGTTGTTCCTGAATATCATCAATTCCATTTAAATCCATGCTCATATTATTCATAGTTCTTAACTAACTGTAGTTGCCTGTGCTCTTAAGAGAAAAGGTGGATGGAATCAAATTTGAAAGATTCGATCTTGAAATGAAAACTTATAACCTACAATCTTGCATGCATACTACATGATCTGTTTAATAATTTAGGTAATAACTAATTTTGTCTCTCCTGAAGATATTTAAACTTTTGACCATCATCTTCAGGTACTGTAAATATTGGGCTAGGCAAGTATGATAGCTGGATTAGCCTGTATGGGTAAGTAGCAGGAAATCCAAAAAATAAAATACAATGAAGTATTAGATTGGAAGAGATGGTATAATTTAAGTTTTAAATAACACTGATGTTCGTTTCTCATCATAAGCTTTTTTTAATTGGCTAGGACTATCAACAGCCCATATCTATCAACCTCAGGCTATGACAATCATACAATATGGAAAAACATTAAAGCTTCAAAATTTAAAATATAAAACCATTTATAATATTAAAATACAATTATATAAATAGTATCAATTAGAAGCATTTTACAAAAATAATTATATACACCAATATTATATAAGATTTAAACAACATGCTGTTGTACACAGCTGTAAAATGGAAAAATTGAAGTGAAGGTAAATCCAACACGTCAGTACAAAGTTTGAAAATCGTCAGTTTTAATATGAACATTTTTATTACTGGCAATTTTGTCCAGGCTTTCAATTATCAGAAAGTTTGCTATTATGTGCACTATCAGTATGTTTTGTTAAAAGCTATTAATTGGTTAGTTGGAGCACTTACTAAGAAGACAGGCTTAGGATAGTCGTCCTTGGGGTAGAGCCTACTGACACTGTCGCTGAGAATGCTTAATCCAGAGGGAGCTAGGAGGCAGTACTCCTTGATGCTGTACAGCCACCAGAAGACAGCATCTCTGCAGTTGTATCGAGGGTTAAGACCCTCTCCGTCGAGCAGGTTTGGTATCAAGCCATGCCGCAAGCAACTCCCAAACCCCAGAATATGGCATCTGTTCAATATTAAATGTTTTAACATCTCTCTGTGGTCAACTAATATTTCATATTGTGTATCATTAGTTTTCCTATTTAGAGTCATTGTCTCAGATTCAATAATGTTTTTCACTTTGATTAAAATTAATTAAACTTTAATTTATTTAATTAATATTTTCTCATTTATATGAGTCATCAACCTGTAATATGTAGAGTTAAACAAATGTAGATGCTCTTATGGCACAAAAAAAAATTGAATCAAGTGATCTTAATCCCTATATAGTTGGTAAGGTTGATAATATTATGAGATAATATAGGTTTGGTTGTTAACATTCAGAGAAGTGTAGCTTTGGCTGATAACAAAATGTATACCAGCTCCACGCCTTACATTTTTTAGAACCATCAATATAGACATTCAAAATCATCCGAGTCCAGCCATCCTCCCATATTCACCAAACTGAATATAGCCATATGTCTCTGATTTTATATACCAAACATTAATATAATTTTATAAAATCCAGAATATACAATCCCCTAATCAAATCATCGAAGCCTCACAACTGGAATGACTCTTAGTCTAAATTTCATAGAATCCGGTGATATTTGTTTTTGTAAGTGAATGTTTGGCTGGGAATTGATTTACATTGATAAAATAGATGTTTAAGTTTCATCATGTTTACTACCAAACAACATACAATGTATGCCTGCATCAGGTCCTGGAAACTTCTTAATCAAACAATGATGAAACATTCATTCGCATCAAAATCTATAGCTGACTATGAGCACATATTCTGACTTCTGTATTGTAATGTAAATCAGAATGTTCTTATAAGAAGCCAAATTTAGATTAGGGACAAATATTGATATAGTTTCTATCTAATGGTCAAAGAAAGCAGTAAAATAATTTGAAATGAGTAAACAATTAAAAAAATGTATTTAAACCTTGGAAATTTTTCAACTTAGATCATTCTGTCCTAAAATATAAAATGGTACTTGATAAGTTATGGGAGTTACCTGGCTTCCTGGTACCTGCCAGTCAACAAGAGGAGCCCTCGTAAAGATATAAAAGTGTCCCTCCCCCAACAGCGCATGAGACCATTGCTGAAGTGTGGCAGACCTGTCAAGCAAAAACAGTAATTGTCTTCCAATCATTTTTAAACAGCTTTTGAAATATTCATGATTTCTTAATTTAAATTTTTTCCTCAGGATGTCTTCTGGTCTTCAATTTTGAGGCAGTTTCTCCAGGAATGTTACATATTCTTTTTTTATAATTTGGCAGCGCTTATAGGGGATTTCTTCAACCAAAACATTTCTACTCTGAAGAAGTCACTGCAGACAAATATGAAGAAAAAAATGACACCCCTGAAGAAAAATGTCACAAAAATTAAAACCAGCTTTTGTAATATTGACATAAATAAAACACACAGATTGGTTTTGGTGGTCACATAAGGTCCCATGTAATATACATGTACATAAGCTGATCATAAAATGATAGGCCTTGATTGAAAATAGGGAACCATCAGAAATTAAACATCCCTCAAAAGATGGACTTAAAATTGGAGTTAAAATATTACTAAAATTATTTTATATTTTTGGAGTATTTTAACCACATATGATATATGAAATAAAGTGAGAATAAAAAGGCCAAATGAAAATTATATATATAAAAAAAGGGGTCTCTGGTAATCACAATCAGAGAGCAATGAAATATAAAAATACATACTTTGAAGTAAATGCTGTTATATTCCATTTTCCTCTGAATCACCTACCTTCATGTCCATACATGGTCAGGAGGAGCCTTATTCCTAGTACTTATAGTTTAGCGTTCTAGAAACAATATACATACCCTTTGTTGGGTCCCAAATATTTTTTTTATTATTTTTTTTCACTCACGTAATTATAACAATTAATTTTATTTATTGGTTAAAAGAAAAACCAAGATTGTAATATTTTGTTGTATTGAGATGTATAATTAGGAATTAAGGTTGTTTACGTCAAAGCAAGTGATAAGGTGAACTCTAATGCGATCAGCATCGACTTTGTTTTGGCATTGCGGATCAACTCCGATTGTCAGCGAATTACCGGCTCAGTTCCATGAGATTTGTGAATGAAGAAAGACCCTCGGAAATTTTTTGATTGATGATGACCCCACATTCACACTACTTCTTCATCGCTGACTGTACACCGGATATCCACCACCCCACCCACGCTACCAATTGAATAGTGAACGTCGCGAAGAATTTTTTCTTCTCCACTTTGGGATCACCGGTAAGAGGTTATTTTGCTATTACACACACCAGCTATCTCCAGATTCAGCTCAAACTATCCTTCTACTTGCAAGAATAGAAGGCTATTGACTTTTGGTGATTGACACTATTAAATTTAGTAAATATAGAATTTAATTCATTTTTATTTTTATTAAAGCGAAAAGACATTTATATTTTTGTTATCTATGTTTCTTTCATTTTATTTTTAGATTAGTAACCCAGTTGCTAACATTACTTTTGTTTATATATTCGATTTTGAAAAAAAAGTGTACTTTTAATGTTCATTACATATGTATTGCCATTTTATAATTTTAGTTTTTTTGTATAATCTTTCCTCCATTATATTTTGTGTACACAATCTTGTCTCTCTCTCTCTCTCTCTCTCTCTCTCTCTCTCTCTCTCTCTCTCTCTCTCTCTCTCTCTCTCTCTCTCTCTCTCTCTCTCTCTCTCTCTCTCTCTCTCTCTCTCTCTCTCTCTCTCTCTCTCTCTCTCTCTCTCTCTCTCTCTCTCTCTCTCTCTCTCTCTCTCTCTCTCTCTCTCTCTACCCAATAGTTTTTTTTTTTCTTTTCCTTTTGTTTTTTGTTGTTTTTCTGGGAAAATTGAGGCACCCATTCTTGATCTTTTTTTGCTGAATTTCACAGCCGG
The DNA here is from genome assembly GCA_930367205.1 of Acanthosoma haemorrhoidale. Taxonomy (NCBI): domain Eukaryota; kingdom Metazoa; phylum Arthropoda; class Insecta; order Hemiptera; family Acanthosomatidae; genus Acanthosoma; species Acanthosoma haemorrhoidale. The sequence continues at coordinate 77,275,934 of OV884014.1, read as the reverse complement.
TAATTTGCAAGGGACAGAAGTTTGGCAACGTAATTTTACTAACTCCTTCTTCCACACCCTTCACGCATCCATCACTCAGTCACTTAGCGAGTAGTTAGTCATTTAGATTTAGATTTCTTTTGTACTTTGATTAAATAAATTTTTAACAAATCACTTGTGTTTTTGGAGAGGTAACTCTGCATATATAGGGTGTATTCCAACATAATGAAAAAAGGTAATGGGAAAAAGTATTTTAGGACGGTTGGAGATACAAAAACCCATTAGGGTAACTTGAAGATTCAAATAGTTCATAAAATAATACATAATTATAAGAAAAAACCCAGCTAAGGTGAATGGGGTAACTCCCTGAGAATTTAATACATCGACATACACAAATATATGGAATGCTCCAAACCGACACATATGCATACATGACAGTACTTATAAGCCACACTGTACTTCACTTGACTATACTTTAGAAGACCTGACCTGTACTTCACAGTATCCAGTATCAAGTATCAAATATTCAGTCAGAAGGAGGTCAGGTTTGGAAAAGGGTTAGGTAGGCTGGATTTTGAGAGCGTGACCAACCCAATCCAGCTAATTAAATAATTACCCCCAATACGGTGCAATTATAAAAATACAAGTCTAAAATATTATAAATACTAAATATTCTAATAAAATAATCAAATATCATATAAAAATAATACATGAACATAAACTGGAATCCTTTATATTAATTACAAAATTAATGAGGGAGAGAGAGAGGGGGGCTATGACTGGAACGTCTTATAAATACGCAACAATATTATTTGAAATATTTTACTTATGTTTACCTAGACAAAAAAATGCATCCCTGAACTGATACAGCAATTAACTTACTCACTTACTGACGATGATGTATTGAAAGAACTACAGCCAAATTTTCCTATCATTATGTAATTAAATAATAGAGAACCAACCTGCTGCTAGTGTGGGCACAGAGCCGAGGTAGTCAGTGTTGGCCTGGAGGACCCTGTCACTCAGAGGAGGAAGCTTAGACACTTCGGCCACCATCTGCACCGAGCACAGTGCCAACTGTCTGGTCAGCTCATCTCCCTCTTGGACAAACCTGTCACAACCACTTACTACTGTAACAGAGTTACAGGCAACAAGCAATCCATTCTGCATACACGTGTTCTTTGTTACAGTACAGTTATTGATCAAATGCCATTTTTAGCTTAAGTGCCCTCTTGTTAATCCGAAATAATTAAAACAGACTTAGTAGTTATTTGGAAAAGGTGTTATATTTAGGTTTCAATGACACCACATGTTCAATCCTCTTCTAGTTTTCCATATATTATAAATAAGTTAATCTTATGCTTAGTAAATACTAATTTCAAGACTAAGAAGAGTATTTTTTTGTATATAGCTATAAATAAATTTTAAATATCTTCAAGTTCTATTTATATAATATATAATAATATAAAACAATAAAATTGGTTACATAGAACTGCCTAAGGTGTACCAGATAAATTCCTCTATACTGCACTAGAATGCATTCACTAAACTTACTACCTATGAGGTCCATGGAAAACCACTTATGGGGTTCTGATCCCAGGAATTAAAAAAGAAAATTCAGATAGATTGATTCATTTTTAGAACCGTTGTATGTAGAACTCAAAGACAACGACCACATATCTTTGATTGAATAAAAGTAGCTATTCCTTCAGTCTTAGAAAATAATTACTCTTGCAAGATTATTTTGTGTTGTAGAATTAACTGAAAATTAAATACTAACGTTGATAAGAGGGAGATAGCTCGTGACACGAGAACCTGATGGAGCTGTGAGAAGACCTTGTAGTAGCCCCATGGCCGGATCCCAGTTGGGAGCTCTTCAATATTTTTCAGCTCCTTCTGAATCAAATCGCCTATTGACATTAAAAAATACTTGAAATTTCACAAGAGTTAGTAGGCATAAGATTAAAAATATTATTACTTAGTTGAGTCAAAGATAAGTGAAAAGTAAATAACTAAGGAAAAGCATATAGCTAAAATATTAGCCAGAAAAATACAATTAAAATCGGCTCTGATGATTTCTATTATTTTCCTGAGTACTAATAATACTTAGAAAGAGACATTTACAAATGTATTATTCTAATATTTGATTATTTATTAATAATATTTTAATTATATTTTCTTTCATATAATTTAAAAAAACTTTATATTTATAACTTTAACGTTATATCAGGGTTCTGTTAATAATTATAGGAAACTTCTGGCAAAAGGAATATTGGTTTTATTTAAACACATTGAATATATAAAAATTGATATACAAAAATAAATACGTACGTAATCAAAGTATAATATTAAATCTAAATTTACGTAATTATATTGGCCAGTGTTCTTTGTGTTGGTATCTTCTTGTGGTAATCTTCAAATGCTTGATCTGCATCGTCTTACTTGCGCGTCCTTTGTCCTCATGCCGAGTGAAAGTGATGCCCCACGAGGCGCCTTCATAGGTCTGCTACCTGCTCTGCCCGGTTCTGACCAAAGAACGAATGTCCGTTTGGGTTCATTGTCGGCTCATATATACTACCTACCGCTGCCTTCTTGACTTTCAATTTGTTATTTAATGCCAGTTGTTTTGAATATTTATACTTTGCTTAATTTACGTAGTTTATAAAATAAATGTTTACATTAGTTATGATATTATTTTTATTATAAATATTAATAATTAATATGACGACAATAAAAACGTTCATACTTTCATAGAGATGAACCACGGATCGTTATTACGTTATTCAATGCTCGCTAATTCCGAGTTTATTTAAACAAACATCATTAAAAATCATCATATTAAAATATCACAACAGTATATTCATTTATTTCTATTCTATGTCTATGTTCAAAACTTTATTTTATGTAATAATGTGCCATGAAGAATAAATTAGAAGTTTCAAATAGCTTCTAAGCCATGCCTTGAAAAAGGTAATAAGTCATTGAGAAGAGATAAGATACACAAATGCAGACACTGACATAGCCTATACCTATTTAATGAAAGTGATGAGTTAATACTGGCTTGACTCCCGGGCCTCCCAATACACATTCAGGTGCTTTACTCATTGAGTTAGCCCTACACAAGTATCGATCGTGTCAATATCAATTTTTTTTGGCTAGACTCTCGCAATCATTGAGTCGAGCGTTTAGGCAGACAGAGGGAACCTCTATGGAGTTTTTTAATTTCAATTTTTCAAGAGTTAGTTACATGAAATATTTAACATTTATCTATCATCTTAACATTATTATTAAATTAAGTTGTGATGGTATTGATTCCAATATAGATTCCATATTATGAAATAATAAAAATTAATATTTATTAATTTAGGAAGTATGATAATCAAAGGTATAAAGAAATTTATTTGAATAATCATATAACTATTGCTTGCAAACAAAAAAAAGTATACATCCATACAAATAATACAATCATAATAGCTATATTTAACTAATATAAAGACTACTGACCAAGATAGTTAGTGGAAGGTCTGGACTTAAGCCTGGTGACAATGTAGTTTCCGAGCCACGGACCAGCACGCAGGTTAGCACAGAGAGGGTGGCCGAGGTTGTCCTTTGCAGCTATTTCATCCAAGACTGACATAACTCCTGCAAATATTTATTTAACACTCAACATCTTTCAGAATTTTAAGCCAATATTAATTCATTAAGAATTCACGTGTAGTACGACCAGTTCAGGAGTCAGGTGGCTAATGCGCAAATCTCAGTTCTCAAGAGTAACTCCTTTCCTATTCCATGGAACTACAAATTTGAAATAAATAATATTAGGTTGGTGCGTATGAAATGTAGGATTTTCTTTAAATGTGAACGTTTGTCTCCCTGTTTTTGTTATGCTTTTGTTTTTGACATAACCTGGTTTATAGTCGTACTGTCCATTGCTAGAGTCACATTTTAGCAAAGAAGATTTTCTCACAAGTGTTCCCTTTTGTTATTTGCTTTGAATTTTGCACCGATATGAATTCAAGCAATATTCGTGTAATTTTTTATTTAATTTAACTAATGATAATTTGAAAATTTTCGGTCTGGTGATTTTTCACTGCAAAATTTTCACAGAAACGTCTGTGAAAAATGATGCTCTGAAAGTATTGGTGGAAACGAATCCAACTGTTTCTTCAAGGGAACTTGCTGCCAGAATGGAAGTTGACCATACAACAATATTGCGACATCTTTCTGAAATTTGAAAGTGATTAAAATATGAAATTTTGCAGCACCCACCTTATTCACCGGATCTTTCGCCAACCGACTTTCATTTATTTAACCAATATTCGTGTAATTTTTTATTTAATTTAACTAATGATAATTTGAAAAATTTCGGTCTGGTGATTTTTCCCTGCAAAATTTTCACAGAAATGTCAGTGAAAAATGATGCTCTGAAAGCATTGGTGGAAACGAATCCAACTGTTTCTTCAAGGGAACTTGCTGCCAGAATGGAAGTTGACCATACAACAATATTGCGACATCTTTCTGAAATTGGCAAGGTGAAAAAAATGGATAAGTGGATACCGCACGAACTAACCAAGCGAAATAAGCTGGATCACTTGAACGTATGCTCATCATTGCTAACCCGATTTAATCGAGATCCATTTTTCGATCGGATCATTACTTGTGATGAAAAATGAGTTCTTTACGACAATAGGAAAAGGTGTGCTCGGTGGCTTGATAGGGATGAGGCTTGTGCTCATACTCCATGGCCATCACTTTATCCACGGAAAATTTTAATCACAGTTTGGTGGAATGTGACTGGAGTAATACACTACTCATTCCTTCAAACTGGAATGACAATTACAGCCGAAAAGTATTGCCAGTACATTGAAGAAATGCATGAAAAATTGAAAATTATACGCCCATTACTTGTTAATCGGCATGGCCCAATACTTCTCCATGACAACGCTCGGCCGCATACAACGTGCAAAACAATTGGAAAATTAAATGAATTAAAATATGAAATTTTGCAGCACCCACCTTTCGCCACAGACCCGGATCTTTCGCCAACCGACTTTCATTTATTTAAACATTTAGAATTGTTTTTACGGACTAAACAGTACAAAAATGAAGACAGTCTGAAAAATGCCATATCAGAGTTCATTGATTCTAATGATCAGAATTTCTTCAAGACAGGCATATATGCATTAAAATCTCGTTGGGAAAAGTGTATTGAAGTAAATGGAGCATATTTTGATTAAATAAACAGCTTTTGGAAAAAGATATGCAGTTTAATATATTCACTTAATAATCCGACATTTCATTCGTACCAATCTAATACATTAATAAAAGTATTTTTTTCTCCTCAAGAGGCAATACTTTTTAGAGTTTCGCTGTTTTTTTTCCAAATCAGAAATCCTAATGTTTTTACTCCTACCCCTGCCTGTCCTGATGATTGTGAACCCCCTGTTCAATACACCAACATATCATAGATGGACTATTTGTTGACCCAATAAAAAATAAATATTTTTCTGTCGCATTGAGTATAGTATCAATTTTAAGCCAATAAATCAAAGAATATTATGAATGTATTGAAACTGGACAAGAATGTATTGGAAAGTGAACAAGAATCATAAAAGCAATAAAAACTTTTAATAAAATCGTGTTCGTCAATGTAGTTCAACCTTTGATATGGGGGGTTGATATTTTGCTTGTTGGTTCCATTTGGTGCTAAAAATAATAATTTATCAATTATTAACTGTTAATAAAAATAAAATATTTTCCTATCATATAGAGTAGGTTATGAAATCACACGCCTTATTGACCTGAATAGTGTTCACAACTTTAATCCCTACTGTGTTCCTCCTGGAGCTAAAGGGTGTCCCAGAATTAAGCAAGATTTGAATTTGCCCCTATTTGTGCAGTAAAGTGCTGGCAACCCTAAAAAAACAAAAAAACAATTTGACAGCTGACAGTGTAGGGTTAGTAAAAATGGAGTGTTACACGATAGAACAATGTGTCTTTATTGTTGAACATTATCTCAAAAATAATGAAAGTTTGGCGGCCGCAGTTCGAAAATTTCATACAAAATATGGTTGGAATAGTGTTTTGACTTTACCAACTGTGAAGAGATTAATTAAAAAATTTAGGGAGACTGGATCAGTTGCAGACACTAAACACACTGGTAGTCCAAAAACAACCCGTTCAAATGTCAATATCGAAGCAGTGCGTGAGAGTGTTGTTGAAAATCCAGGAACATCAATTCGGCGTCGTAAACACAGTTCTTTGTGCCGAAATTGGATGATATTGATGTGGCCAATATGTGGTTTCAACAAGATGGTGCCACATGCCATACAGCCCATGAAACATTGTACTCTCTCGTTACGGTGATCAGAATGGGCCTCCTAGATCATGCGATTTAACACCGTTAGATTTCTTTTTATCGGGTTATTTGAGTCAAAGGTGTATGTCAACAAGCCCACATGCATTAAAAGAGAAAATTCAATGCTGCATCAACGAAATTCAACCACATTTATGCCAAATGGTCATGGAAAATTTCAACAAAAGAGTGTGTATGTGCCAGCAAAGTCGTGGAGGCCATTTGAGATGTGTTATTCCATAAATAACCCTATCCTATTTACTTCATAGTTCAATAAAAAAATACTAAAAACTGTGTTTTCTATTTAAATCAAATCTTGCGTTAATTGGGACACCCTTTATGATATTATGTGAGTTAGTCTCATATCTAGACTAGATGCCGTGATATTACTAAAAATAACAACTTACCATTAAACAAAAACCAATGATGTTTTAAACAACTGAATGAGCAAAGCAAGCATACAAATAAATAAGTTTTGTTTTTTCAGTTTCCCTTAGTAAACCACATGAAAAAGAAGTATGACCACTCACCCTGCAGGCCTTGGTAGACGAGGTTGCCGTAACCTGGAACATGGTAAACAGAGCCTCCTTCTCCATCACAACGATAGAGTGAAAAATTTATATCGGTGAGCCCAAGCCGGAATACGGCCCTCTCTATGTCGACCGACTTACTTCTTAACTTCTCACCAGCCAGTCTGGTACTGTTGCGACTCACCACTCTATAAAATTGATTTCTTTTAATTTCAATGCAGTACTACTTGATGAGCTATGGGGTAAAAGTTACTAATTTGATTATTGAAATATCAGCTCATTTGGCTTATTATTATAACAAATATCAATATATATGAGAAAGGTAGGAAAGAAAAATACCACATCTTCCTTAAAATAGAGCTCCTAAGCAATGTAGCTGCTAAGCAACAAATGTTTGTTCTTTTTAAATCTGAAAATAACCAATATGCTAATGAACTGAATTGAAAGTTTTAATGAGACATAATAATTTTAGCTCATAGACTAGTGTCATAGGCTATATAGTGTAATAGTGTAATATGAATTGAGAAGGAAGCAACAATCAGAGGCTGGATAAAGACAATGTTTAGGGGAATTGCATAGTAAAAATAATAATGGAGTTAGAGCTCCCAAACAGTCTAAAAACATTTATCCATCAAGGTAGACACACCTTGAATGGATAGGCGCCTAGTTCGTCCTGAGAACAGCCTAGCCTTATTCACAGACCATTCTTTTAAGGAACCCTCCAATCTAGTGAGAATGGGAATCGATTCCTCAAACTGCAATGTGGACAATCACTATTCTGCAAAGATTGTAGAGTGGCCATAGAAGCACACAACTCCAGGTAAATCTAATCTCCATTGGTTTTGACCCTTTGATAACCTAAGGCCAAGAGAATAAGGTTTTACTCGGCTCCAGGCCATAAAGGAGGTGATGGGAATGAAAAAGCAGACAAGTTGGATAAACTCGGATAAATTCGCCTGCCCCCCCCCCAGATCCTATGAGCACAATCACAAGCCTTTTGAAGGCCACTTCTTTCTCTCTATCTTATATTATTACAAATGTGGGCTAAAATGGTCCAATCATGAGCTGACTGCACTTAGTCATGGACTTAGACAAACACATTCATTTATAAATTCTCATTAATCAACCCAGTGAGGTTTGTTAACTGTACTAAAAGGTGTATTACCCTCCTTACAAGAACCCTAAACCCGTATATGCTAGTTGTAACTAGTAATGGATGCCCCAAATGTGGTGAAGAATCTAATAGATATCAGATCTCCCTCCACTATTTAAGGCAATATGAGGCCTACCAGCTTTGGGGTTGTGATAGGCTTCATGGATATGATATCCAGGAAAATGATCCACAACGTTTTCAGAAGATTCCACAAAAAAAAGACTAGCCAGTAGTCTTTGGAAAAAAAATTGTTCTAGTTTCCAGATCCCATTTAGTGGCCTATTTATCAATTCATCTTTTTTATAAAATATAAAATAGTAAAACTACCTGATGGCAAGGACACTGCCAGGTCTAAAGGAGTCAGTGAGGTTGAGACGCACGGACGAGCCAGTCGGAGTGGCCTGTAGCATAGGGCATCGGTCGACACTGACCCTCTCAGAAATTACAGCTTCGTAAGCAGTCAGGCCATTGAGAACATCACTGCATTTAGTAAAATCTGCTTTCAGAATATATTTACCAGGCTCAGCCCTGCAACATCAATTAAAATATCAGTCTATATAGAAAATTAACCTCAATGACACATCAAATCTCTACATATCAAAACCAGTTAGCCTGTAAGATAAGTGTTGCTAAGCCTGTAGTAAGAGGCTCTACTTTCAAACAGGAACAAAACAATAGTCTTTTGTCTGTCTGTATGTTCTGTGATAGAAAAATCCATGGTATAACACCTCATGAAGAGATAGCAGCTGACCGAAGGTTGTCACTGTAGTTGGTAGATGGTTCCTCAGCATCCTAACCCCTTGTCTACAGGGAAGGATATGCTATAGCAGCTGTAAAAAAATTATTCAACCAACCCGAAATTTTAAAGGTATTGTAATAATATTTTTACGGTCAAATAATGGAATATATATAGTTAAAACCTTAGTTATAAAACCAAGTAACAAACAACAAAGTAAGGTTGCCTCCAGGAAAAACCATTTATTGTAACAATTGCCCCCTGGGAATATTGTTAAGCATGGAATTGAGTCCTATAATTTTTCATATCATTAGAGATGATTTCAAAAGATTTTTTCTGTAAACATTTTATCTGTTTGAAATTTTTTTTATTAGTTGAAAAGGCGATTTTCACTGATTGGTATGGTTTCACAAATAAAAGTAAGTATTTTTAATCAAGGGCATTGATTAGTTTTATCACAATCATTTAATATCGTTAACTATCTGTATAAATGAAGATATTATTATTTATTTGTTCTTAATGGACCAAGTCTAGAACAATAAATAAACTATCCTATTCTATTACCAGTGAGTGACAAACTATTGCTGGGGTACCCCCCTCCCCCCAGCAAAAAATGGAGAGTAACCTTCTTAAGTAGAGTAGCAATTATTGTGCAAGGGGTACTCACAGGTGTTCATTTGTTGTATTTTACAATTAAGCCGGTTCAGGTGAGTTTCACATAATTACCAATTACCGTCAGGTATTTATGTGCTGTTTGAGCTCAATATACTAAGTTTTTGTTTATCAATAAATTGTACGGTCTATTTTCTTTGTACTTTGTTCATTCATTGTATTTAAGCCCATATCACAACACCCAACACTATATTTATGAGATTTAAGGATTGGCACTCACTTGTGAACGAGCTGAGCTTGGAGGATAACTGAATGTGCCATCCCAGGAACAGTGATACCACAGCCAGCGCTAGAGGCAGTGGTGCCTGGATCAGAAAACACTGTATAGCTGATGAGGAGAACAAACTCCATCGTCAGAGGGTTGTATCTGGACACAGCAACTATATCCTTTGTCAGCTGGTCGACAAACACCTAATTACAACATTAAATAGCTACTGTATTAAATATTTACTTTACTTATTAGCATGGTGCTTCAAAGTCAAATAGACTGACAAAAAAATTCTAGTCACCGAATAGCAGTAGAAACCTTTCAGGTCAAAAATACATAAGTAAAAACTTATTTTTGAAATCATAAATTAAAATCATTCACTGGGTTTAGATCTAGAAGAAGTGGTTTAACTGATTAACACACATTACATAAGCTAACATGCAGGATGGTAATTAGGGACTAGATTAATAAGAAGTCATGTTAGCGAATACTTCACTGTCACAGACATTTTCATTCAAAATAATGAAGTATTTAAAAATGAGTAAATTAATTTGTTGGGAAATCAGCTTAGCCAGATGAAAGAAAGATGTCCAATTTTTTTCAAATTTGTTACTCATTTATAAATTCTCAACTAACAATGAACTCCCAGTATAATAAATTATTTACTGTACGACACTAGAGTATTTACTTATGACAAAATATTTACAATGAGAGTGGTAAAAAAGGTACTACAATGTGAAAAAACTTATATCAACTACTATGACTTACCTGAGAAAAGCCATCCTTGATAAGAGTGAAGTGAAGTCTGTTCAATGCAGCCTTAACATCAGTGATACCTTTGGAAAACCTGATGTCTGACTTCCCTATATAGAGTCTGTCCTCTTTCACTACATCGATCTGAAAAAAAATAGCCACACTTCCTTACCAGATCATTTCATTAGAAACATACTGTATAACGTTAAAAACATTTTATTTACCTTCAGTGTCCATTGTGCTTAGTATGAAATTAATGAGAAATTATTATTATTGGTGATTTATTTATAAACAGTACACTATTCATATATTTCAAATTTAAAAAATAACTAACTTAAAGTTACATTAAGTGTACAGAAATATTTCAGCACTATCTACCTAGACACACATCAAGTTGACCTACAACTGTATAAATATTGAGAGAACTAATTCCATTGGAGTAACCCTCATAAACGCCTCCAGTGGAGTAACCATGTTAGTTAAGGCACTAAGGGCCAGGAGGAGTGTAGAGCCCATCAAAGTAATTGTGCACTTTAAATTTATGTTAATCCGTTACCACACAACTTGAGGGTTAATGACCCTTTTCTTAGCTAAGAAAGTATATTATAAGATGATAATGGTGAACACATTGTTATTTAATGAAAAGTTTTGAAGAAGCAACAGTTATGCATGGGATAATTTATACCTGGTGAGGAACCAGTTGATCAAGGCCGAAGGTGGAGCCAGTGGCACAGGCCGCTATAGCAACCAAAGCAGAAGATGGGATGATGTCATAGATAGTCCTCTTCTCTATAGGGTGAGGGTTGTCGTGGGTGACGTCAAGGAACATTGCTGGAGCCAGCCTTCTAGGCCGCCTCTTCTCACTGAGCAGAGAGCCGACAACATCTCCACCGTAGCGATATACCAATCGACCGACCTCGTGGGAATCCCACCCGGACATACACTCTGCAACACAATATAAACTTTTGTTAAATAAACAAATGTATTTTTTCCTGCCCACAGATTAATATTCTGGAATCGTTTTTTATTTGGAAAGGTTTTTAATGGTTTAAACCATCTTATCATATCCTCATAGAATGTAATATAATATAAATTCTAAAGGCAACAGAGAAAATGCTCTTCTAGATAGCGAAGTGACAGCAATAACTAGCGAAAACTGATGAACATAATCGAAAACACAGAAATAAAAATAGATGTATAATTTCACTTTTATTCACTTGAGTTCAAGACCTCCCTACTTCAGTATTTTTTGCAATTATTCAACAGAATATGAATTTTGTGTGAATCTGATAATAAATAGAAATTTAGGGGACAGAAGAGAAGGAGTTAAATCTCAGGGCTGGTAGCACCACAGTATTTTATGAAAATTGTATAAATATTTGAGGCAAATCTAACTATAAATAAAAATAGAAGGGAGTAATAGGTAGATGACTTCTGCCATGACTTCTAAAAGTGCTGAAGGTGCCAATAGATCGTTGAGGAAGGGTGAAACAGCTAAATACACAATATTCACTCACCTCTAATAAGAGATGTAATGCCCAATTTATTGATGAAGACATTGTCCGTCATATCAGAGTTGGTGAACAGTTCGGCAACAACATAAAGGTCAGGCCTTATCTTGCGAGCAGCGTCCAATAGATACTGCAAAATGAAATTATTCAATACAGCCACTTATTTTTTATTTACAACAAAACTTAACTAGAACGTTGTAAAGCAAATAATTTAATAAGTAATCTCGCCAAAATATGAAGCAGAACATATATACAGACCTGTGCTACCGCGATCGGAGTGGAGTGACAGTTGTCCAGCCTGACACCATCAAACACCTTGACAGTCTGTTCAATATAGTTCTTCATGTGTGACCACAGGAATGGACAATCCTCTTTCTTTTCACCATATCTGACCCAATCAATCAAATTAAAACATATTAATAATTATTAGTTGTGGTCTTTCCTGAAAATCGCACTAGCCAAAGAAAAAAGATAATGACAGAGCAAGGATTCAAACCCATGAACTCTCGTTCTCTAGCCAAGCCCCCTTCCAACTGAGCCATCCATTCAAATCTATTTAAGATAGAGCAACTATCTTCCAAAGAAGACAGCACTCTCAGCCTGTTACTCTTTAGTCACACCATATTTAGGCCAGTATGCATTCATACTTTTATACCTATTTGTTATACATTGCTTTAATTCTACCACTTTAGTTTGTATCTAAATGTACTGGTTATAATTATAATTATTTTTATTATCTTTGAAGTCCCTGGTGTAAAGACACCATGCACCAACACTAGAGCAGTAAACTAATATACATTTCTACAATATTAACAGTCATGTTATACAGTGTTCACCCCACAGTCACCCCTTAAGGTAGCCCAGGAAAGGGAGCAGATCAGGAGGAACCCCCAACTGCTGGGGTAGGTTAATAACCAGACACTACTTAAATCCCCATCTGTTACAGAAACTGAGATAAATCAAATAATTAGGACTTGAAAAGATCAGAACTTTCACAGTTGGTCAGCGACAAAGAGGTGGCAATGATTCATCAAAGTCCTAACAAGCAATTAACTAACATACCTGAGCTTGACACTATCCCCCCAAGGAATGAGCTCCCGGCGAAGGTAGATATTAGAGCCTGGCTGAGCAAAGTCCATGTTAGGGTCATAGTTCATGACCCAGCCATTGTGAGCCCAGATCATCTTAGCCTCGCTGTCATTGTAGGCTATTGTCTCCACACTGCTTTCATTGAGGCCATTGCTGAAGAAGTACCTGCCAACGACAATAGATTTTCAATGCTTATTAATAACATAATATGAGGAACCGCAAGAAAAGAAAACAATTTACTTACCTTGGGAAAAGAGGATTCTTCTCAGACACATCTTCCAGTTTAGGTCCGTTTTCTTGCACTCTAAAATAACTTGAGGAAATAATAAAACAAATTAGAAAATATGATTGATGTTCAAAAACTGCTCAACTGTTTGTATGAATTAATATGGGATGGTTACCGAACTGAAGCGATGCAGGCATCAACAGCACCACTGAGATGGGACTCCACTTGGGACTTGATATTGGCATTGAGTTGTTCCAGGCATGCCTTGAAAGCTTCAGCACATCGCCGCCTCCTAGTGTCCTCATCATAACAATCAGGCCTACAGGAAGTAGCCAGTAATCATACAAATTTTGCAACATCATAGTAACAATAAAATTAGCTCCAACAAAGAATACTTGTTTCTATGTTGATTTATATTTTCAAAAAAATATATTTTTTTTAGAGATATTATTTAGAGCCTTCCTAGATCTTTTTTATAACTCCACTACTTAATTTTCTCTTATAAGGTCTTATTAATTACCTTAGTTAAGCAATGTTTTAATGTCCTTATTGACATCATCTTCAGGCTATTTAAAATTGTTTACACTAATCTAAGAATTGTCAATTTTGTGTTTAACAATGCCTCCTCACAGGCAAATGTTCTTTGTATGGATTTTGGGTTAAAGTCTTGTTAATACCTTGTGATCTAATCTGAGGTGGGTTGCTCCAATATGTATTTTCAAATAATGTTTTCGTCATTTTGCCTTTGAGCTATCCATGGGTGAAGATATGACCCATTCTTAGTTTGAGCACCCATTATAAGTGCCGGTCAGATAACCTCCAGTAGACCGATGGGTCTCATGCCAGCCATATTTATTTCTTAATCAATCATTTCAAACAATAATGTATGCATTTATTATCATTAATTATGAAACTCTTTAATGAATAATCAAAGTTTCCTTTAGTAACATAGGAGTTTTAGGGTATTTTTATTACATTTCATAATTGTCTTGTTTTTTGAAATATTTTACATAATTTTAGGAATATTTTATTATAGATCTAATATGCGGTGCTGTAACTTTGTACCCCTGAAGACCTTTTGTACCTCCTTGTCAATAAAGAATTCTGTAGAGGCCGGAAAAGTATTATTCCTACAAAGGCTTAAAGGTCACCTATTAAATTAATCTTCCATAAGTCCCCAAATTAACTGAAAACAAAATTATTGTAAAAGACAAGAACTACTACAATTTTATTCTGAATTAACAACGAACCTGTAAACATTGAAGAGTGAGACAGCAAGATGGATGTCAATGGTTGACTTTAGCCTACGATACTGTGGGTCCTGATTTATGCTTATTGTCCGTTCTACTGTCTCAGGCCTTCGGGAGGGTTCAGTCTGACTAACCATTTCTTGGAACTGACACACCAATGACTTGATATCTACCATGAACAGCTCGAATAACTTGAGTGAAGGAACCACTATAGTTGACAAGTAGTACCGCAGGGCCTACAATATTAACAACAAACTTCACACTATTTAAGCTGTTTTTATCAATATTTATATAAATTGTAAATAAAAAAATTGAGTAAAACATTTATTAATATTAATTTGAAACTGTCTAGAGATTATTATAAAGTAAGAAATCGTATTTATTATTTAATAACTTGTAAGGAATACCCTCTGTATGTGACAGATTACAAAGAGATTTATTTTGAAAAATAATGCTGATATATTTTCTTTGGGTATAGGATTTGTAATTCACAAGTTGGCTCGGCCCTAGAAGTAGGCCGTAGGCCGAGTAAGGCTCCTACCAATTACCTCCTGCCTAAAATATAAATATAAAATTGTAATAAAATCATCTTACCTCAAGAGTTCCTTCAGATGTAATCAACGATGGAATCCCATAGGATTGAAGTTCTCCTGCTGCCACAGCTTTGCTGAGAGCAAACAGAGCTGCATCAAGAAGATATGCGGGCCGCAGGTGTTTGCTGTTTTCCAGGTTGTATGTGCACTCAGGGTGGATCTGCAGCCAGGGGCTATCGTTGGCCGAGTGGTTCAGTACTATATCACACACCGTCAACATCTACCAATCAGTAAATATCTCTAGAGCCGACTTGTGGATAAATAAATGTTTACCTCCACAAGATATAGGTGCACACAAACTATTCACTATTTAAACACAACAAAACCTTATCAACAAAAACTATTCAAATACAACAATAAATAAATTATCAAAGATAAATAATAGTACTTATGAATGTAATTTAAAAAGAATAATGTCAGGCCACCCAGTTGTCAAGCTGTTACAAAGAAGGTCTTGAAGATTAACCCTGGTGGCAGAGAAAGAGTTAGATGGTCTATGACCTTGACAACTGCATGGTGGCAGGTACCATTATTGATTTATATGACTCCATTTCTTGATGGGGGGGGGGGTCGTGGGATGCTAAGAGCTCACATTTGGAACATAAGGGTAGGTGAAAGCTGTCCCCAAAGACAAATATGAACCAGAAAGAAACGGACTGAACCGCTGATGGAGTGCCACTAGGAAGGTGTGATGCTCCCAAAGCCCTCGTCCAAGGATAGGCTAGTTTAGAGAGTCAGAAGCCAGGGAACTCCACTAGGAAAGATATTAGAGATTAAGATATTAATCCACTAGATTAGGAATAGAGAGGTGCAGAGATTAAATAAAAAGCCAGCAGTTAGTAACATCAGTGCAGCTGTGAGTACTAGTCCCGAGGTTCGACTGAATCATCAGCTCAGACACAGGGGTATGTGTAGCCAGGGGGCAGCCAATGAGAAAGCCATTTGTTTCCGCCAATCAGGAGGGTTTTTATATAGGGCAATAAAAACCGTATTCCCTCCTTCAGTCTTACTTCATTCAAGCGGTGGCCTAGGAACTAGCCGCCACATGCTATTTATTTATATGAAAATTATTTACACTTTTTGCAGACAGAGTTTGGTTTACATTAATACATTATAATATTTATATTAATATATCAGCCAGAGTATAGGCTTGTTTCTCCACAAGTTGTTTACCAGTCTTGTTTAGACAATTAAATATGAAATATAAAAATGGAGATAAAATTACAGATTTATCAGAAAGAAGTCGTAAGCTATGCAACTGCAATACCCCTAAGGCTGCTTGATCAGTTGAATCGACTTGTCAATATAACAATTTGTAGAGAGACCAGTCAGTTTGAAAAAATCAAACTTATTTCATCTCAACTTATGGTCAAATGCAAGGGGATGGATTAAGCACGCTCCTCTTCATAAAATTTGTAAATGAAATGTGTGTAAAAAGAGAAACCCAATAATGCACGTGTTCTGTGGAAATAACATTATGCTGGTGGCTGATTCACAGGAAGAGCTTCAATCTACCATGGATGGGCATTGAGAGGATTGCTAAGGATTTGCAGGCAGGATTATCCAAAAACCATAGTAACCAATGGTCTATTCCTGGAAGAAGTTGGTACACATGAATACTGAGGCACTCTTATCAGTAGGGATGATAAAATTAGCAGTGACATTATGAATAAAATGAAGAAGACAAAATAATGAAAAGTAATTTAGCAAATCTCATTTATTTTAATTACAGGAAAACAAGAGGATATTAGATGTGCAATGATAGTTAATGAAATAATGCCAGCTTTGCAAGTGATTTGGCCATCTGGAAGATTAAAAAAGCAAGTGTTTGAAACAAAAGCAAGACTGGAAGGTAAGAAACTTTGAGCTATACCTAGATTGCAACATTAGAAGAAAATGATAGAGATGAGAAGGATAGAGGACTTCGACATTGACTGTTTATCCTTGCCGAGCAGACCTAAAAATACATTTGAAAATGAAGTGGAGACAAGAATTTTTTTTAATCACACATTAACAGCTTCAAACTTTCTCTCCCTGTGGACTTATATATATTTATATAAAAAATAATCATACCAAATACTGTGACTTACCTTCCATTCAGTCTTAAGTTTTGAAACAACTCCACTTAACTGCTCCCAGGTCATTGGTTTCTTGTCTACTGCAAAGGAACAGTTAAGTTTCAGCTGGTCTCGGAGGCAATAACCAGAACCTGAGTTCCCGAGTTCCTACATAACAAATGGTATTCAGTAAAAATAATAAACGTAATGCTGCTTTTAAAAATTTGTTTTTGTGAGTTTTTATTTTGCTGCTTTATAATTTGATGATACTATAAATTTTATTAGTAAAGCCTAAAAAAAGTGAGCAACAGGGTAAGTAAGGTAAGATACCTGGACTGGTGTAAAATGCACCATGTTGTAGCCGGCATCCTTGGTTGCGATTAGCCTGTCAAGCCATCCAGTGTGTGGTCCGAGGCACTTGGAAAGGACAGTGACACACTGAATACACTCAATTGGCAGCACTTCATTACCTATTCTCATTTCTGGCTCCACACTGATGTACCCACAACCAACCTCCTTCTTTCTGGGAGCCAAATATATTTGAATCAGACAAATGTAGAAATTACTTATAGAGGAGAACAACCCCCTTCCTAAGCTTGGATTATTGTTATGTCTTAGATGTTTTTACAGGACTGATTTCGTTCATAAGTATTTTTGTAATATATCTGAACAAACTCTATCAAAGAAATAATGAAACAACTGCGTCTGCCTACAATGTGTATTTATATTTACAAGTTTGTTCAGCAATATTATTGACATAATCAAGAGTCACAGGGAAAAAAAAACTATCGGACACAAATAACTGTCATTGTTTTTATGCCGATGTGTTTATTTTAAATTATAAAATCATTTATACATAACATTACTAAATCCAAGGTAATAAAAAAATTGGCATATAGAGCATAAAATCTCTAACAACCAAATAATATTTGGCGTATTCAAATATCTAAAACTAAATGAATAAGTATAGAATAAAAAGGACAAAGTTTAATAAAATAGCAGTAATGAACACGTATGATTAAAAACAAGTATAAAGCCACACATTAAAAATCAATATAAATAAAAACAGTAAAAAGTGTTGTTATTCATCTAAGCTTAATCTTATTGCTATTAGGTTGGTGTCTGACTTGTTACTAACTCTAAATCTGTTATAGTGAGTTAGTACTAGAGGGAGTGACTCTCCTAATTATGTGGTCCATTCCATAATCCTTCCAGGAAAATCTTCCTTTATATTTAAATAATATGATCTAGCAACATTCAGATTTATTTCCAAACACGGCCTCTGAGGTTGCTACTATGGACTGTAGCACTTAAAAAACGCTGAAGAGGGGTTATATTAGAATAGACCAAAATATTTATCATAGTTATCAAAATAAAGAATAAATTTAATAATGGTTATGGTGGTTGGTTCAATAAAAAGAGACTTTATAAGGAGAAAGAGGTTTGGGGCTGGCTAATGCTCACCCGACAGTGAAGTAATAGCGGAAAGATCCGGACAGCCAACAGGTAACCTGTGTCCCCTGCCGATAGTGACCCCTTGACAATTCATTGCCTTCCTTTGGCAGCTCGAAAAAAACACTCACGTCCTGGCCATAAAGGTTGGGTCCATTCAGAAAGGAGACTCGATCACCTGTATAAGGTAAGCAACCATTTTAACATCAAAATCACCTTTAGCCGTCTATTCATATCAACTTAAACATATAACCATTCAATAGGAATTTAAAGTAAAAAGTCTAATTACCTTTTTTAACACTGAGAAGAGAAGTTTCTAAATATTCTCCTTTATTAAGTTCAACCACATATACATTTCCACAAATCATCGTAGATTGAGGTGGCATGATGTCTTCATAGCTTAAACAGCATGTAAATACATCAAACACTTTATAAATTATCAAGAAATAAATCTAAAGTACTATAGTACTACTAGTTACTAACAACAATTCAAATGCATTCCATTTTCTTACCATAATACACCAACAAATATACAATGAGGTATATTAATTATAGCACATGGGTATCCATTATAGTACAAAAACTCATTTCTCTTAAAAACGGAAGGAACAATCTTAACAGGAAAAAGAGAGGGTAAAACAATTTGTATGCAACACAGATCTCCCTTTCAACTTTAATGGATTCCAATTTACAGTGATATGTGCATTCTCACTCTGATCACAATCAACAAGTGTATTAAGTATTGCAGAGTGGATTTGAGATTGCTATATTTCTCCCAAAGGCAACTTAACACTATCTAAATGTTGTTTATAAACACGTTTTGAATTCAATTAATATTATTATATTAAATTAGTTTAATTTATAATTTGTATGCCTACTCTTTCTTACCTGTAAGATTATTTTAATATTATTATATTAAATTAGTTTAATTTATAATTTGTATGCCTACTCTTTCTTACCTGTAAGATTATTTTAAAATTACTTTGATTTTACACCATAGATATAATTCATTCTTTTTTGTTTACTAATAAATACCCAATCAACACAGAGTAAGGAAATTTAGTTTTTTTTTCTATGAGATAAACTCAGGAACTGCTGAAGGCCCTTTGAAAACTGATGTTTCTTAGATCGTCTGATAAAATATAGGATATTTATCTTCACTTGAATTATTTCAGGGGTTAAGTAACTTATACTTGAAAATAAATGCAATGAAGATTTTCTTAATGTTAAGATATAAAGTAATTATTAAAACTGTGGGATTACCTACAATATTTATTAATTCAACTTTCATAATTCTTAATAATGTAAGAACTTAGTCAGAAAATCTAGGATACCAAAGCTTCATTTATTCAATGAACACAACCAGTCAATCCCTGAGTTAAGATACTTAAGTTCACTTATTTCACAGTGATTCCTAGAATTATGGCCCCCCTTTCTGAAAACTTGAAACTCATTTACACTTTAAGTAATTGATAACTTGGTCGGTGCATAACAGGAGGGCTAGAGCATCTGCCTCCCATACATGTGGTACAGGTTTGAATCTAGTCCCAAGAAGTGATTTTATTTCATAATAAAATTATCTCCAGAGCATGGATGTTAGAATATGGTGGTTACCTGTGGTCAGCTAACCCCCCCCCCCCCCCGACCGCAAACTGGTCTAGGTAGACTAAGGGTAGTTGGACTATGGGTAACCTATAAGGTGCCAAAAGAAGAAACGGACCATACTACCTGCTGGACCTTGAAATAGCTGTGTGGTGAAAAGCAAAATTTTAAATATTTTTTATGGACTTTCTACATTTGGACAGCCTCTAGATTTCCCAACTCCTTAAATTAAGGTGGAATGGTGTTCTTAACCTGGTCTCATCCACTCCGACTTTCTTCACATTTTTCTTAACCACTCCGACTTTCTTCACATTTTTCTTAACCACTCCGACTTTCTTCACATTTTTTTTAAAACACCCTACTCAAATATTCGACCCATTTAGGCAAAATAATAAAAATAATGTTATCTAAACAAAAATTCTAGAATAATAAGGACAGAATAACCATACTGAAACAACTGTATTTAAAAAAAATACATACTAATTCATCAACACCACTCCATAACTAAATATTTGTTGAGATTTCATTATAATATTCAAAATTGTTAACTTACTTCCAAATTACTTTTTCATAACTGGAATTAAATGGGATGTCAATAAGGTATCAAAAATTTTCTAGAGGTGATAATTGTATGTACTATTAAATGTTGATTACTATTATTATAAAAGACTTCATTTTTTGAAAAATTATAATAAATTATTTTGGTATCAGATTTTGTATTATTAGATAAATTAAGAACAAATTAACGGTGTAATTGGTAAGGTTGCGAAAAGTACAAACTTGAGGTAATAATCTACCCAAAAAGTGGAGATGCTATCACTAATTTGTAAATAAAAAATTTAATTGAAGGGATACATCACATTGTGCCAAGACAAAAACACATGCTATTACATTTAAGAAACAGTAATAAGGAAATATCAATTGATTGCTTTAAAGAAAAAAAAGCAAGCAGGACATACATGTGGGCAAATAAAGACCTTTAAATGAAAGGGCATGCTATAAAAATATTACCACTTCATGTCAATACTATAGAAATGTCCAAAGATCCTGTATAACCAGTCTAAAAGAACATCAATTAATTTCAACAGCCCCATTTTTTCGGAATCCTAAATTTTTAGTGGGTCGGGTTAGTAAATTATTAGACAAAAAATCTGTAACGAATAGTATATACATTGTATTCATAGTTTTAACACTTACAATTAGGCAGCTCTTACGAAATTTAAAACTGAAATGTTTCCCTGACTTTTGACACGCTTAGATATCTGATACGATAAGAGGTGATAACAGCATCAATAGTACAACAGATTTCTTTGAATATTTTCATATTTTGCAACATTTTCGTTGCGTAATTTAAATTCTTACAACCAATAACCTTGGAAAAGCGTAAAAACATAGGAATCGTTAAAATCGTTTTTGACCATTTAGCGATCGGGGGGAAAAATAATAACAGCTAAAGTTATTGGTGTGAAAAATAAATGACATTATGACGAAAGAAACCCTACGTAGTTATGAGATATTTTGTCCTTGATGTCACTGCTCTGACATTTGCGACGCAGAGATGAGCATTCCAGGTTTGCCACGTTCCGGGAGGAACCGTTCTGAAGAACCGGTTCCAAGCTCGGAACGGAACGAAAAAAAATTATTACCAGTACCGATAGGTGTGTCATCTACCGGAATATAACGAAGTTGACAGACCCGGCTCTACATGGCACAATAAGAGTACGCAGAGTGCCATCTATTGGTGTGAACAATAAACCTCAATGTGATTTTGAGAGTTAAATAGAACCCGATCTTGCCTGCATGGAATATGTTTTCTTTGGCTGTTAATTGCAACATTTGTATCATACTCACACAGGAGCTTCTAGGTAGTTTACAGCTGATTTTTTTTACACTGGATACTGTTATCCCTTATTACGTAGTGCTATGGTAGTAAAAGTTTTTAAGTTCATCGTCAAAATTTCAGCTTCTAGCAGCTCCGTCGTGGAATTTTAGCTCGTACGAATAAGTTACAGGTTTTTTTTACAGTTGAATATTTCGAAAAACTCCTTTGGTTGAATTTTCACCAGTCTGATCAAATCTTTCCCTGTAGACTTTTCCTCATAAAGGATCACCTGTGCGACGTATACATCTCTCATCGCCAAGAATTTTATTTATGGATATTGTTATGTCTCTTATTATATGCATTACTTTTATATAATACCTGGATATACCAAATAACAAACCTCTTTTATTCAATTCTTTAATATCAATCATCTATTTTCAATGCAATATTGCTTAAATGAATGATTATGACAGTTTATGATTATATTAATTGATTCTATATAATACAAACTGCAGTAAATAGTCAATCACGAATTGAGTTCATAAAAGATTTCAAGCCTTTAATTTTCATAGTGTTACATATGTAATGAAAGTGTCCTCTCTTTAATTTGAATTTGCCGTGCTGCTTCCACTGGCTGACACCAGATGGAGCAGCAGTTATCAGATAGAGAAGGTTATGCGAGGTAACAGAACATGTAAATAGTGTGAATAGAGAATGGATAATAATAAACTGTAATTGTCGTTTCTTTGCTTACAGGTAAGATTGTGTAAATCAATATTAATAATTGTTATAATATAATATATAGTGAATAAAATTGCTAACTTTGTTTACAGAGAAACTGATTTCAGTTTATTCACCCCACCTTCAATAATTGTCTTACAAAACGACAATAGGAGTTACAATGGCAAAAAGACTGCAATTCACCTTTAACTTTGTGGGATCACCGAAGGATAAGAAGACAAATGTTCTCTCAATTACCACAATTAAAACAGAAGAAAACGAAGAATATGTGTTGCCCCATGAGAAAAGCTTTATGAGTGATCATGAATAATTGACTAAGACACTTATTTATAAAAGATTGAGGAACAGTTTTACTCAAAGAGGTCAACAGAAGAGTGTGTGGATTACATTAACCGAGAAAATGAAAACAATATATTTTGATGAAGAAGGTAATGTAATGTTTAATAATTTATATTTAGAACAAGTAGTGAATAAAGATAAGATGGTTGAATCCACACAAAATAAAGAGAATGAGCTAAATTTAAAACATATAGCAGAGAAGTTCATGGTTGAGAAGTTTACATGTAAACACTCAAATGCTAAACAGTGGCTAGAGATGTTTGAGAAAGAATGTAGAAGATGTGGAATCAGTGAAGACAATAATAAGATTGAGATATTAAGGTTGTTTATAGAAAAATCATGCTTAGACTGGTACTCAGCAACCTTAACAATATTAACAATGGACTCTGTGTGGTCTAATTGGAAAGAAAAATTTTTGGAAACTTTTGAAGACCAAGGATGGAGTACAGGAATGCATGCTATATCATATAGGTATAAAGAAGGTCTACTGATGGAATACGCCATGAAAAAAGAGAAATTATTGTTAGATATGGATGAGAACATTAGTTCACAGACTTTAGTGATGCTTATAGCTGCAGGTTTACCTGAGTTCATTAGAAATAAGTTAGATAAGGAAAAATGTGAGAATTCTACCAAATTATTTCATGAAATTAGAAAATGTGAGGGTCTAGCGAACAAAAATAATTTTATATAAAAGAAAGATGAAAAACTTTTTAGTAAACATAAATTCAAAGAGAAAAAGCCATGCAATAATTGTGAACAATTAAACAAAGGTATCAGATATCATCCAGAAGCTTCATGCTGGTTTAAAAAGAGAGACAAATATGAAACTAGAATAATAGGAAGCAACTCAGTATTAGAAGTAGATCTAAATACAGAACAAAAAAACGAATAATCACACCATTGATTAAAGTAAAAATATTATTAGAAGAGAAGTTACAGGTAAATGGGACATATGATCCAGGATCCCAAGTCTCTAATAAATACAAAATTAATTAAGATAAAGAAAAAACAGAAGACGTTAATAAGATATATTTAAAAACAGTCAATGGTGTGACACAAACAAAACGTTTAGTAACCATAAAAGTGAAAATTTTTGACATAGAAAAATATGTTGATGTGTTCATTGTAGAGAGAGATGATTTTGAAGATTTTCTTATAGGATTAGATATTATCAAAAAATTTAGATTAATTCAAAATGAGAATCTACAAATATTACAGAAAAAAGAAGATAAAACAGGAAATACTGAGAAAAATAAAGAAAAAAATGAAGAAGTTAAAGTGAATTTTAATGAACATATCGAAGAAGACGGGTTCAAAATAAAATTAGATCACTTAGATAATATGAAAAAGATTACGATAGAAAGACTGATAGAAAAAGTACAGTACAGTATTTGCCAGGAACAAATATGATGTGGGCACGGTTAAGGAGTACGAAGCTAGAATTGACTTACTGGTGGACAGATTCTGCAGCAAAAGGCCGTATAGATGCACTATAGCAGATAAGAAGGAAATAGAAGATCAGAGAGTGTTTGGCAATCGACACTATTGGAGGTTTTGGAGGACAACGATCAACAAAAAGATACCTCCACCTGCTTATTGACCACTTCACAAGATATGCATTCATTTCAACATCAAAAACTCAGAGTGCCACTGACTTCATCAAATTAGTAAATAATGTGCTGGAAACAGACAAAATAGGAATAATACTTACAGATCAATACCCAGGAATCAACTCAAGAGAATTCAAAGATTTCCTAAGGGAAAAGGAGGTTCGATTGATATTTACAGAAGTTAATGCACCCTTTTCCAATGGTTTAAATGAGAGACTAAATCAAACTCTAGTCAATAAAATCAGATGTAAAATGAACGAAAAAGGGAAGAAAAGAGCCTGGACAACAGTCGCTAAAGAATGTGTAGGTAAATATAATGAAACAGAACACACAGTAACTGGTTTTCCACCCAAATATTTATTGGATGGCACAGATACAAGCATTTTACCTGAAGAATTAAAAAAAAGAAACAATAAAGAAAACTGGATGAATGACAGTAAATTAGCCTTAGAAAGAACAAAGAAGTCTCATGAATATAACAAGAAAATATTTGATAAATCAAGAAAACATTGGGAATTTAACACAGGAGATACAGTATATATAGAAAATGGCAACAAATTAAACAGGCATAAACTAGATGAATTAAAAATTGGTCCCTTTGAAATAACAGAAAAGATATCAAATTCAATATATAAAATAAAAACCGGAAGAGGAAAGCAAGAAACTGGATTCTTTCACATAACAAAATTACTTCCGATATTACCAGACTGAAAATTTTCAAAGAATTTTCACCTCAGAGAGGGGAGATGTAATGAAAGTGTCCTCTCTTTAATTTGAATTTGCCGTGCTGCTTCCACTGGCTGACACCAGATGGAGCAGCAGTTATCAGATAGAGAAGGTTATGTGAGGTAACAGAACATGTAAATAGTGTGAATAGAGAATGGATAATAATAAACTGTAATTGTCGTTTCTTTGTTTACAGGTAAGATTGTGTAAATCAATATTAATAATTGTTATAATATAATATATAGTGAATAAAATTGCTAACTTTGTTTACAGAGAAACTGATTTCAGTTTATTCACCCCACCTTCAATAATTGTCTTACACATATACACATGTATAGTGTATAGCCTCTCCGGGTTGTCACGAGGAAGCCCAGTTGTCTTAGTCCTGGTGACGGAGAGAGAATTGAATACTATATGACCTGGATGGTTGCTTGATGATGGATCTTACTACTGAGCTATCTGACTCCATATCCCCTATGATAGATATGCGCCCGGATTCAGGAGAAGAGGTACAGGCTAGGTATTATAGGTAGTTTGAGTGAACTTGGGATGTCCACGAGTACACACTCGGTATCTAAGGGTAGGCGAAAATCGCCCGGATCCCAAAGGCGAGTGTAGACCGGAAAGAGGCAGACTGGACCGCTGGGGGAGACGCTACTATGTACATTTTGTAGGCCCCCAGAGATCGTCATCTGCATGGAAGAGATCCCATCCAAGGATGTGCTAGGCAGGAAAGGAGGTATGTAGGTAGGGGGCAAGAAGGTGGGCTGCGTGGCGGACATGTAAATAGGTTGACAGGAAGGGAGAAAGATATGCCAGCAGGCAGGCATGTTTGAAAGCAGTGTTTGCATGCAGCAAATTATGGAATGAGTTAAAATCTAGAAAACTATTTTAATGGCAGTTTTATTGATTTTGTGTAATTATATTTAAGAAATAAAATCAAATTATACACATTAATAATTAAGGTGAGGAGCTAATTCATTTTAAGCTATGTTCAATATGATAGGACTGTATATTTTATGAATTGCTATGTAATCAATTTTCCATTGGGCCATTAAATGAAACCATCAACCAAATTATCTCTTTGTTAAACACAAAATGAGTTCAATTTCAACCTAGGCTAGACCAGATGAGGTTTATTATTGCCTGAGGTGGGCATATCCTAACCCCACTGAATGCTGCACTGGCCAGCGGAGCTTTGGTTTCTCTGTTAATCATCTTTATTTATAAAGATACTAAAAAAATTACCTAAATTATGCTATGTAAAAGAGGGGCTTAAATCTACTTAAAAATAACAAATATTTACAAAACTTAGGATAGGATATTATCCTCTAGCTAAATCTATTAACAACTAATTTATCCTATATTTATAATACTACTAACTTGTTACTGAGTACAGATATTCCATCTTTATACAAAAGTGTCTTCTTGTTGAGCAGAATCAGTGATCTCTGCTACTCTTCTAGTAACACATTCTTTTTCTTTTTCTCCCCTACACTGCCCATGCTGTACCGTTGGGTTACCCTAGTCCAGTGCTCTCAATTTCGAGCAAAAATAATTGATTTAGAAAAGTAAAGGTCCCAACTCAAGGAGCACAGCGAAGCTCAAAGGTAAAATATAGGGCATATTAAATGAAACAAAGATTTCTCGGAATACCCGCAGCTGCCTTTCTTTAGCCTATGTTCTAAACAATGCCAGCAAGATCCTATCTAAATCTAGTAATGTTACAAACATATCACAGCTGTCTGTACAAACAAATCTCCTAATTATTATTGCTGCTAGCCCAGACCAGAGAAGACAAGACTGAAATGAGGCCAGACCAGTCAAGACAACAAATCTCCTGATTGAACCCTTTTATTGCTGTGAGGATGAAAATCAAGTTCCATGCTAAAAATATATTCATGTAATGAAAATAATCCTATGCTAATGCTAAATGTTTGATTGTCAATCACCCTCCTGAGATATAATAAATTATAAGTTTAAATGTTTTGTTGTCTCAACTTCTTCACCACAAATAAATAGAAGTTCCCCTCTTCTCAGCCCAGAAAATATCCCCCTATGTTTCCATGTTTAAATAATAAAAACCTTCAAAAGGCGTCAGTTAAGAGAGGAGGTAACTAGTGTACGAAACAGCTGAAGCCACTAGGGGGCTTGGCAGGGCTACCCCCGGCTCTGAGCTGCCTATATAAGGACCAGATTTGGGGCTTGTTCCCAGACTCTCAGAAACCGGCACCTGAAGAACACTGCTCTCACTCTCTCTCTCCGCTGACGCTTGCTGCTCTACTCGAACCAAAGGAGATTTATAAAACATTCATAAAGAATAATAGTTTATATTATAACAGTTAATTAAATATGGGCTCATGGTACATATTGAAGTCATAACAATATATATTCTAGCTCTCCACATAGCTAGTTACGTATTCATTTTAAATTAAAACCTAAATTAATCATAAAAATATCATTAAAATTTATATAAGTTATTTCTTACAGTTCAGAAATTTTCCAAGGTAATTTAGTATTTCAGAAATTACCCAGAACTGTGATTATACAGTTGCCACTTTATAATGTAGTATAGATTATGAAACTAATTTTGCAAACATTAACAAAGAATGTTTGATAAGAGTAAATCCTTAAGATTCAAGTATAGTAAAACAAAATGATTTTCATAAAAAAAAAAATACATAAGTAGATATCTACATTTCTAATTTAACTTATTATATTTTTTTGAAGAGTAATTTATTACAACGATAATACATTTTCTTGAATGTTTTATAAAATTATAAAACGTGTTTGGTTTAAATTATATTAATGTTATTTGCAAGAATTTTGAGTTTTTAACACTGGACCATACATTGTTTAAGGTATAAGTATGTCGTCGAAGGTTCCTGGTAAACAGAGTCAATGTTTTCCTGATTTGAAAATACTTTGTTTATAATTTCTTGAACTGTAGTATCTGGTACTGGTTAAATTTCACAACTAACCAAAAAAACAGTACTGTTCTGGTAAAAGTGGTACATACAGTCTCCTTAGTTGGTGTATATATCATGATTAACATCATTGCTAAAATTTACACTTACTTATTTATAAGGATCAAAGGAAATTAAGAAAAGTACATAAAGAATAGTTTATTTTTAACGTTCATTTAATATGCTCCTAGTGCATAATTTTTGTAACTTTGTAACATAATTTGCATAACTTTTCAAAATTCTACTTGTTAACATAATTGGCAGAAGAAATTTATATAATTAAATTAATATTTACCTAATACAAATAATGATCTACAATGACATGGAGTATTGTTTTTTGTTTGGGAATGGTTTGGTTTCTGCACTCCTGGTAGTTTTTATTCAGGTAACAAAATGAGCAACCTAAAACTAACTTAAGCCTCGACCACATACTGGCATCGATGAGGGAAAGGTGGAAGGGATGTTGTGTTGTACACAAGATTTGTCAGGAAGTTTATTGGATTAATGAATTTAACATGCCTAAGGTGAATGACTACTGGCAGATCAAATTCTGCATGTAGTTCACAATTCCTTTGCTACATAAATGATATATGACACACCTCTTTCACAAGTATTCTTTTCTGAAATTGCTAGAGGTGGTTAGGTGTTGCTTCCATCAGATGACTAAAAAGAGGTTCACTGTACAACAGAGTTGGCCTGAATATACTCTTGTATAATCAGCTTAAAAGATTATCGAATTGGGGGATGTGAGCCAGTAAGACTTCGTTTACTTGTTTCAGCTTTTTCGCAAAATGGGCACAAAAGCGGAGGTGCCTGTCCCTTTTGATCCCTTCTACATTATATTGTGTTCCTGCAGTGTAGGGAAGAAGTGGCGGTTTCATCCCCTTCTGGAATGATTTTTTTTTTTTTTTAATATCATAACATCTTTATTAATAAGTACAAAAAACAAAAATAAATAACTTTTTATTTACAATTTTCTCCTCGTGCCGCATACAGAGATGCATTCGAGGGAGGGCATAAATATGATACATTTCAGTTTGATGTTAAAAAGTCAAAACACATACACAACACTCGGTGATGAGGCTCACCTTCAGCTTACAACCGGGATGAAAATTTTGTCCCCTGCTACCTGCATGTATAGGTCACCATCATTCCCCCACCCTAAATAAGAAGTAATTTCAAAAGGTAACGCTTGGCTACCTGATTTTATACCTAAGGTCTTAACAATATATACTCCAGCTTTTCAATATAACCAGATGTTCATTTTAAAATAAAATTTAATTCAACCATAAAAATATGCTAACATGTATGTATGAGCAATGTACGTGTGTTAGTATGTATTCACATGAGTCCAAGACAGGAGGAGAGAAGGAACTAATGGACCAAGGTTTCCACTAGATTTTCCTGACTTAGACTTACTGTGAGTCAAATTAAAGAACTTGACATCCTTATTAATAATATTTATCATGTGGTGGGACTTTACTTGACAGGTTAAAAAAAGAAACTGCCATCAAAACTGTGTTTAAAATTTGCTCGTATTCCAACTTTCTTATAGGGGGATGATATCACTAAGATCATTTTTAAAAACTATAACAAAACTCGTAATTGTGTGACGCATTACTCTTGAAGTAAATTTTTTTACTGTCTTTCATCAAACCTTGAAATCTTGGCAAGCTGAAGTTAACTATGCTGGCATTACGTTTATCATACCAAAAACTAAGCCTACTCCTAAATGTTGTGAAATATAAATTATACTTGTTTACAATAAATTGATGTTTAAACCTGTTTAATCAATCAGCTTTCAGAGACCATACTGAGAAAGAATACACATAGAATAACACTTAGAGCATTATAAGTTTTTTGCTTGTTTTTTCAGAAACCCTTATATCTTACACATGTGTCTGTTGAACTATCCTGAAGAGTCCCCCGTTCAATCAGTAAACATAAAATGTTATACAGAGGATCCATTTGACTACCCGAAGACATCAAAAACATAATTAAGGGTCATAAATTAATTACTAGTTTATAATAATAACTAATTGTAATAGGCTATAAATTAATTATTATATTTAAAAAAATCATATTAAGTAGGGTAACAAATTTTAAATCTTGACCTCTTGATTAATAAGTTATTAGTGGACTAAAATTATGCAAAATCATGCTAGGCAACTTTAACTTGACCCATGCTAGTTCAATGCCTGGATGATGCTAAAAATAAAATAAATCCCAGGAAAAATTATTGTGCTACAAAAAAATAATTTTCATTGAATAATATTGAGTAGGGTATCAAATTAAAGATATCAACAATAGGTGTTATATATTAGGTTTTTAGCCTACCATAATTATTAAAATAAAATTAATGGCAGTGATTAAAGAAATCACTTTTTTAACAACTTTGGCCTATGATGACAAACTTACACATATAATGTAATTAGAGAAAGTGGTTTTAAATATGAATGTTACATCAGAAATATTCAAGAACATCAGTATACAATTTTGGTCATACAGTTTATCAAAATATATATTGGCCAAGGTCTGGTCTTTGTTCTCACTATTACACAGATCATACTGTTGTCAGTATCGCTGGAGTTAACTCAGAGTGTGATGGAATATGAGTAGCTTGAATAAAGTAGATAAGGTTAAGAGGTAAAAAGCCATATACATACCACAGCAAAAATATAATATATATATTAAATAATAATAAACTATCTCAGTTTATTATTATTTAACGTTATAGTAAATAAATCCTATTTAAATATTTTGTGGTTATTTAAGAAACAAGATTTTAGTTGCCATATTGCTTGTAAATCATTACCTTATGAAAATCAAGGCAATGATTGGAAACAAGTCAGTAGTGGAGTTTAAATAATAAATTGCTACTTGCGTGAACCATATTTGTGTCTTCAAGCAAAGTTTCTTTTCGGCCTTTAAGTTCAAATACTTAAAAGCACTAAACCAAACGGTTTGGTGCCTTACAAAAATTTGATTGGTAGGTTAAAATGCAACTGTCGTGGTTTCAGTTACTAGCACATCTCTTACTTATTTATTCATTGATATCAACAATATTTAACATAGCAATAACTGTTTTCCTCTACTTTATAGAACTTTAAATTACTTTAACCTTCACAAGAGAAAGATTCCTCTAAATATCTCTTTCAATTAGCTAAATACCGATTGTTAATAAATCAATAGAAAGTTTAAAAAAATATATATTTTACAAATAAATACAATATTTTACATTAAAATCAACATAAATTTGTAATAATTCACAAAACATAATCATTGTTTGTCTTTTTTTTGTAATATTTTAGAAATCTTTTCACGTTTTTTCTCTATAAACGATTTTCTTTTAAATTGTTTCTTATCTTTTCTTTTACTTAATTCACCCTGAAATTTGTTCTTTTTTGTTGCAGGCCTGAAGGGTTGATGATCTTTTGACTTGCTTACTTGTGGGTGTTTATTTCTGTTTGGAGCAGCATTTGTAAAAGAACCTGGTTTTTTTGTTTTCTTAAACTGTTCTTTCCCTCGGCCATTCTTCAAACCGAACTTTTCCGATGTAAAGCTAGGGCTATTTTGATGGTGTGACAACATACGACTTTGTTTCTTTTTTAGATTATACTTAACAGGGTTTACTCTCAGCTGACGTTTTTCTAAAATTTCACCATCCAACTTCAATGCTAGAGGAATAGAAGAAGAACATTTAAAATTGACATAGGCAAACCCTTTGCCAACACCAGTTGCCTTATCCCTAATAATTCTCACTCCTTCAATTTCTCCACACTTGGAAAAAAAACTCATTAAGGAATTTTCTTCAATACTAAATGGTACATTTCCAACAAAAACTGCTTTTTTTGCATCATATCCTCCTTGATGTTTAGCACAATCAACTCTTAAGGTGTGATTACCATAATTAACACCATTAGCTTGAAGAGCATTCCTGGCACCTTCTATATCGACATACCTGATATAGGCATGAATATTCGATCTATTATCATGGAATGACTTTTTTATAACAGCGACTTTTCTTGGCATTTCTAAATCAGCAATTGGGGCACTCCTAAGCCTAACACATTGAACTTTGCCAAACCTACAAAACCATTTATGCAATTCATTCCTGCATACTGATTTTGGAAGGTTACCAACAAATACAGTTCTGTTTTCTCTTTCCTCCAGCTCATCAGAAGGCACAGAGTTGAAAGGAATACCTTGTTTCTTATTTTCTTCTTCTTCATCTTCATCATCTGATGGATAACTATTATCAGATCCAACAGTGGATAAAGCTTCTTCTTCATCATCTGATGGATAACTATCAATATTAAATGATGCCTCGCTATTAGCAGATTCATCATCTGATATATCGGATTCATTATCATCTTCATAGCTAACAGCGCCTTTATCAGCAGTTATTTTCTTACTATTGACTTGAATTTGAGACACAGTTGGGATATCTTCTATATTAGCTTCACTAGTTAATTTTTTTCTCTTTTTGCTATGTGATTGAGGACTTCCTGCAACTACTTGCTGGGAGGTAACTACTTGTTTAAGACAATCTTCAGAGAGCTCTGCGCCTTTTATTGGTAATTCAGGGCTGGTTTGGGCTGAAACTTGGCTACTCTTTTTTGTTTTAGGGCTATTATTACTTTGCATGGTTGGTACATTCTTATTTTTTGTTAAAGGACTTAAAGAAAGAATATTGACGTTACCTCCTAGTTTTGATTTCTTCGTTTTCTTCTGAACTTTGCCTAACTTGACCATTGCACTTGAAATACACTAACTGAGCACTGAAAAGTTTGGGAACACACCACCAAGCCGAAGCACGTTGTTTGGTAAACAAGCCTGAAGGCGAAGGTTAGTTCAATTATGAGCGACCAAAGAGCTTTAAATGGTTTGGCAGTGAACACACTAGATAGAAAGTTATCTAGGTGGCCCATTTAGTTCCTAGTAATTTAAGCCACTAAAACCATTCATTGTTTGTCTTACTTAATCTTTGAAATAAAAAAAAAAAAGATTTTATGCAATTAAAGTACATTTTTGACGTTTAAGCAGGGAAATGGGCATTTTAAATAATCGATGTCGTCTGCTTGATTTATTACAAATTAGGAATTGTCATTGCTATACATAACGACTTATGTTTGCTTGTTAATGTGTTTTTGTAAAGACGAGGAAAAAAAATTGGTTAAAGAATTAAGGACCTTACACCTCACTGTCATCATCCTCTTTCTTCTAATATAAATCCTCTCTCTCTCTCTTGAAGTATAACACGTAACACCGAATCGACCTAATACACTAGGTATCCTAAATAAAACACAAACCAAACTGAGAAATCTAGACACCTAGTCATCTTTAATAACTAATAAAATTTTTAAATTTCTCCAAAAGAAATAACTTTTGTTATAATAAAAGATCCTGATAATGTAACTGAACAATTAGCTATCAATCACCACGAAAAGCTTTAAATACGAACATAGATATATACCTTTTATTGACAAAGCCTTGTATGTCTAGATAGTCAAATTCAGTTCCATCATCAGGGTCTATAAAGCTCAAATCTTCAGGAAAGTAACTTAAGGATCATACACCTCACTGCCAGCCAGCAATATAGACAAAATACTCTTTCCTCTAATATATTGATTGGTATATAAGCTCTGCGAAAACTTTGTAGTGAAAATGGGTGTGAGCTTAACAGACGCTGATGAAATTGAATTTGCCTTTCTAGATTTACTTTAATTCCGTAGGACCAGGTAGGTGTATGCATAGATGGGCAAATCAGTCTCTTGTTTTTATTCTTATTTGTGAACGATTTTCCATAAAGTAAAGAAGTTTGAATCGTATGTAAGGTTCTGGTCGTTTGAACGTGAGAGCTCTAAGTGTGCTGCATGTCTAATACAATTCTTTTATGGGTGGTCTGGGATTTAACAAGAATGAGAACTAAAATATTGAAGGACATGACAAGAGATGGAGCGTGAAAGTGACAGAAGAGGACTCGTCACCATTCACTGTGACTCTCCACTTGGAGAGCCATAGTTCTAGAATGGACAGGTGTTTGGAACGAGAATGGGGTTGGGATTGGAAGGAGATATGGCTGTGTTGTCAGTGAATTCATTTAGGGGATTATTAATAACCACAGCAAACGAGTATATTACAAATAGGATGGGACGGAGCCCCTCACCTTTGGGGAGGCACGATGCTAAAATAAGAGGATGTAAAAGAGGCGTAGGTTATACTAAAATATTTTCAGTTTTGTATAACAGCATGATAAGCTAATATGTTGAAGGAAGATTGTCTTCGAGTTCCAGGGCAGGCCCTGGTGCCATACCCGATCAAAGGCCTCAGAGAAGTTAAGAAATACACCAAAGCAGCACTTCTTCTCAAATGAGGTGGAACGTGATTATTAGAAATAACATTTTTATTTTATTATTTTTCTCATCAGTTATAATATTATTAACTGCACGAGTTGACAAATAGCTGATAAAGATTGGGGGGAGTTATGAGAACGGCCTACCAAAATAGGCCCAAGCGGAATGTTGCAACAGCCCCATTTGAAAGTGTTGATAGGCTTTCCTGCCTTCCCATCTAACAGGTTGTACACCCTGAATCTTAATGTGCAGCTTCTTAGTCGCTCAATGAAACTATTCGGGGAAAACGACGAGATAGCGATGAGAAACTAAACTATGAGTAGAAATTAAATCCTCTATAGATTGGATCCCGCCTGAATCTACAGAACGCTATCGAAAATTGGTCCAACGATACAATTCGCAGCTGGTGGTGAAGCTTAACACCTACACCCACCCGCAGTACTCCAAGAACAACAGGCATCCCCTTCTCCAGACCACAAAATCGTAAGTGTCGCCATATAGTGGTGAGCCTTACGAAGTAAAAAAGCTGGTGAAGACAGACATCTTAAACCATTCGAGATACCCGAACAACGAGTATTGTATTTTGTATGCTATCTATAGAAAGATGTGTTAAAATTATGACACATGTTGTTTTTTCATTAAATCTGTTTTTGTAAATAAACTCATCTAGCTGTAACAATCCTTCCAGTCTTAGTTTTTTTCATTGCTAATCTGTCTTCACAGTTTACACAATATCAACATTATCTCATATATAATATTTTTCTAGTTGTGGTATGAGCTTAAATATAATGAAAACAACTCAGCGTAAATAATTTTGGTCAGACAGAACTGTTTTCAATATATTAACGTGTTTATAATTTATTAATACAACTATACTAAAACCAGATATTATTGTTTGAAAGATAAGTATCGTTTTAAGTCGTCGTTTATAGATTTTGGGCGAGAAATCGTCTTGAAGTTATATTAATCTGTCACTTAGTCCTATAACTATAGAGTAAACAGTAAATCTGTTTATTAAACTTTCAGATGTTGGTACCTTTTTTATTTGAAAAAATTGCATTCTGGCTATAGTACGAATGTTAGATTATCTCTATCATTCATAAAATATTTACATCATATGTACATACAAACCATCTGTATATAGCAGAAGCAGGTATTAAAAATATGAAATATTTTCTATATAAAAATATGTAAAGAGCTTTTGAAGAGTATGCTCATATGTAACTACAATTTAGCAAGGCCAACCTATTAAATAGCTAGTCAATCCAATAATGTAGCCAAGCCATTCTTAAGTTATATTTTATTCTGATGCCAACTTTTAAATTATTGCCCTAATTAAAGATGTCTATTTAGTCCAGTATTTAGTTGCTATTCCATCTATCTAGGGCGCTAGGTCAGGCTGCTTTTAGAGTATACAACTCACACAGCAATAGCCCACAGTGGCTAAAGGCAATTGTTCTGACAGAATATGGCCGCTGTCTTATCCAAATTGTGAGGTTATAATATCCAAGAAATGATTCCTTAACAGTGATGGACAATAATATGACAATAAATGATTTTAATTCTGATGGTTTAGAAACAGTTGGTGATTTCATTAAGGAGCCTAGTTCTTCCTGGGCAAATGATGAGGAAAATGACAGTGATATCATGTTTTTCCACAGAGTGGAGTCTGATGAAATTATATACCAAACGAAGAAGAAAAGGTGTAAGTTAGTAGGTAAATATGTAATGGGTGACTTACTAGGGGAAGGTAGTTACGGAAAAGTGAAAGAAATGTTAGACTCAGAAACCTTGTGTAGAAGGGCAGTGAAAATCTTGAAGAAAAGAAAGTTGAGGAGGATACCTAATGGTGAACAGAATGTCCAAAGGTGAATATCTTGCTTTATTTCATTAATCTGAAATCAGGAGTTGGCTGTTTTGTACTTGAAGGTATTAAAATATTAGTGATACAAAGCTATTTGCGCTCTAGTAAGTAGCTGTCAACAGTCTTGAATGTTATTAAAGATTTTGTTATTTATATCAATCCTTTTTAAATAAATTTTACAGCAACAAACACAATATACATTTAATTAAGCTCAAGGTCACAGTGCACATTTCTAGTCTAGTGGTATTTATTTTCACTTTTCAAAAACATGATTCTTTTCATTACATTTTTGGTATAAATTATATGATATTTAATTATTATCAAGTCCTGCGTATGACAGATTTTTGTCTCCAGATTCATTGATGACGGAGCATTTGTTATAATAAATTTTTTTTGTTTGATTTCTAATATTGGAAGCTTTGACTGATATCAGTTTTGTATTTTATTTTATGAGCACTAACACAAATGAAGCTCTAGCAAATTTATGCAACTGTTGCAAAGCTTATCAGTTTACTGCTAAATTATTATTAGATTTTATTAGTCCAATAAATCTGAATTTTTTAATTTGTTTGTGTTACACAATTTTTCATTTTCATAAAAATGTGACTTATGTCATTGATTTTTCCCCACCGTAGATTGGGGGTCTTAATATAGGACTCTCTTAGAATATCCAAAATAAACAAAATATATTTTGGAACCGACATTATAAATAATATGAAATCTTATGTGTCTTATTAGGGTTTAATATTAATTGTTATTGGAGCTGTATAGATGAAGAATACCAAATAAAATATAAGTAATAAATAATATTCGCTAACTTTAGTAACCAACATTAACCAAAGCTGGGTGGGGTGGATGTAATTGGATTCAGATGGGTGGGTTTAAGGTATTTTTTA
Organism: Acanthosoma haemorrhoidale; assembly: GCA_930367205.1. Classification (NCBI taxonomy): domain Eukaryota; kingdom Metazoa; phylum Arthropoda; class Insecta; order Hemiptera; family Acanthosomatidae; genus Acanthosoma; species Acanthosoma haemorrhoidale. The sequence continues at coordinate 77,238,445 of OV884014.1, read as the reverse complement.
GAAAAGAATACTTGTTTTTGTAAATTTCTTTTTTGAGTGTTGGAATGGTTAATTAAAAAAAACAGGTAACCAGGCAGGGATTCGAACCTGGTACCTACTTTCACAGCTACGTGATATTGTTATGGTTCACGAGATTTAACTCGAAAAAGCCATTGCTGAACAAGTGATGTTAGACAATGACATCTGATGACAGTTATTATTGCCGACTCTCATCATTTCTTTATGTTCAGAATTTAGTATCGTTTTGTATTTCTGTCATATCTACATATGTGGGCGAATTGTTTACATGCTAGGGACGAGTGTTATGTGTTTGCGTGATCAGGGAGAATCACCTTTCTCATTTACTTCTCCCTCTCCCAAATTCCCTCTCTCTAGCCTCGTATTGGTGAGTCCCTGCTAGACAGCCCTGGATAGAGCATCTCAGCATGATGACTTTCCTTTATCTTCTTTAAGTGAGTCAATGCCAGATATCCGTGGAGAGAGCATCTCAGCTTTGGTGACTCCCTCCCCTTAGTCTTCATTAGTGACTCATTAGTAGACGGCCCTGGAGAGAGCACTTTGTATTTACGACTCGCCTTGGTCTGTGTACTAATTACTGTTACTAACTTATCAAGTCAACATACTTTAGTGGTAAAATGTGTCAGGAAAGGTCATATAATTCTTAATACTCGGAAACTATCATGAGGATTTAACATTTTGTGTTTAAATAAAATTATAGATTGATCAAATTTATTTTTGAATTAAAATTATTTACGATATAAGCAATTGCACTTGCCCTCCATTCCTTATTAAGGTGATACAAAACAATATTTTCATTCAGTAAGTTTGAATGGTTCGTCAAACTAGTACTGCTATCCTTGAAAGAATTATTAGTTTTACACTTGAAGGAAAATTTTGTTGTGAAATTGCTAAAATGTTAAAAGTTGGTAAAAGTACTGTAAGTTATCTTAAAAAAAAATGTAATTCAGGAGGTGGTTTGAGTTTAAGATTAAGCTCCAAGGCTCATAAAACTACTAAAAAAAACTATAGAGTGATAAGGCAGATATCTGTTGCTGCATTCCAAAAAAATCACGGTCCAGAAACTGAAACGGGAAATTGACCGCTACTGTATCTCGAAACATCAACATTCGGCTGGACCCGTTTCTATCTCCAGTTGGGAAATAAAGTAAGCAGCTGGACTATTATCTCTGGAGGGGGAAGAAGGAAGCCGTGAGAGAAGTATATTTGAAAGGAAAACGAAGTAAGCCACTGAATGTGTATCTCAGATGGAGACGAAGTTGAACACAAAACTCACAACAAAATCTTTGGGACAGATATGTTATCTTACATTTTATTCATTTGTTCTTTCATTTTTTATTAGTTGCTAATATGTTATTTTTATTAGTATTAATATATGACAGAACCGATATTAATGGGGTGAAGTACAGATATTCTGTGGATGTGATAACTGATTACTTCACTGTCTTGTTTACTGATAAATGTAGGTTTGAATTACGATCACATGCGAATTTGGTAGGAGAAGCATGATGGTTAAGACAAGATTGGAGGAAAACTGAATGATGTCTTGTAGTAGCCAAGGATGTACGCTGTTACTAAGGAAGGACAGTAATGGGAATCTAGGATGAGATTAGCCTCGAGGTAGGACTAAGCTGATTTTTTGTTTGGGGCTATTTATTATTAAATATATAATTTGAAAAAACTTAACCGGGTATGAAAAAACTTATTGGAGGACTGACAACAGCTGCCGTAAAGTCTGCAGACAACTGTATAGAACAGAGTACCAGGCCATGTAGGGCATTCATTATTAGTAAGGGAGGCTGCATACTCCTTATAACTGTTAAAATTAGTCATAATAAAAAAAAATACTCATATTCCTCAACCTTTTAACTCCACAAAGCACAGGTACAGTGTGCTATAGCAGTCGCATGTCCATTGCACACGCAGTTAAAGCTTTAATATTTTATATAAAATTATACACAAGAAATGTTAGAATATTTATATATTATCTTAAATGATGAATTATTTTATAATAAATGGAAGATTTAAAAAAAAAAACATAAATGATCTGTTGCATTTCCTATGCCTTAGCTTCTTTTTATGCCCGTATATATATAATAATAATAGGATAGTTTGTTGGGTTATTACGAGTTCATACTGTAGACTAATCAAATAATTGGTTTGGTGGGTGATATAAGGAGCAGAGAGGCTGTGAAGTACAGAATTGAACAAGAAACATGTTTATTGGTGAAACCGACAGTGAGAAATACAATAGGATCACCCGAGTAGAGAAACAGATCGAGTCCCATTCTGTTAGATTAGTGTCAAGTTATTTGTTGAAAATACATTAGTTTTATATATTTTAATAAATATGAGCACTTATGTAATAAAGTGAGCAGAACTCAGATGAGTTAGTGCCACTGTCGCCCATTAGTAATTTAATACCTTTTGATGTTTCTGAACCTTGTTGTTTTGCAATACATAATACCTGTGTATATTTTAGAGAAATACAACTTCTAAAGTTACTGAAACATAAAAATGTGATAGAGATGGTCGATGTTTTATATAACCACGAAAAGGAGAAAATGTACCTCATTATGGAATATTGTGTAGGTGTACTTCAAGATATGCTTGAAAGTACACCTTATAAAAAATTCCCTATGTGGCAGGCTCATGGGTGAGTGGATATTTTGACTCTTGCAGACAATTACAGACAAAAAACCTTAACTACATTTACCAATTCATTTTAGATATTTCTGTCAGCTGGTGGAAGGTCTTGAATATCTCCATTCACATGGCATAGTTCATAAAGATATAAAACCAGGCAATCTGCTCTTAACTCTTGATGGCACACTCAAGATCTCAGATCTTGGAGTCGCCGAAGTAAGTATCCAAATATTTATGTGACTTTATAATTGTTAATTTATGGGTTATTATCTTCATGACCAATCAAGTCTGTGAAACAACTTGTGTAAAAGGCATTAAGCCTACCCGGAGAAAGATGTTCAAACCCTATCATATTTTCCCTCATTGTGCTGACTGGACTCCAGTCCAACCCTTATTAGAAATAGATGCTCAGAGGAAGAGGGAATGAAAACCAGAACTCAGTAGTTTTTAGCCAGGCATGCTAATGTATTGATGCTAAGAAAAAGAATCATTTTCCAATTTTATAGAAGTGCCAGAAGTATTTTCCAAGTTATTACATGCTCAGCTCTAACTTTTTAGTGACTGAACTCAAATATTTAAATGCCTCAACCAGCACTTTTAAAATTACAAATGGTCTCAGACATTAGTACAATATTACTTCAAATTAAATTATATTTTAAGAGGATTGATTGTCAATTAATAGCATTTTCTAGGACAATGGTGTTGTTGCCGTTATGTTAATTGTTCATCTTTAGATATGATCAGTTGTTGTGTTGCAGGCCTTGGATATGTTTGCCTCTGACGACACCTGCTTCACCAGCCAAGGCTCCCCTGCTTTCCAGCCACCTGAAATTGCCAACGGAATGGAAAAGTTCTCTGGCTTCAAAGTAGACATCTGGAGCTCTGGTGTCACCCTGTAGGTTCGCTATTGTACTCTTTTCTGTGTTACTTTATATTTTCAAACTTAATTTTATGAGTTATTTGTTTTAAATAACTCCAATTTGGTTTTGTTAATAACAATTGAGAAATGAAAATTATTCATATATTTCTCAATATAAAAAGCGATTCGTTTTTTTTTGGACTAAGATATTTAGGCTTGCCAAGAGCCAGGAACTAAATTAGCACCAACAAGATGGACCGGACCGTGTTACCCAGGGGTTGGCTATCTACAAGTTGTCAAAATTTTTCTAACATAATATGATGCTATTTGCATATACATTTAGCTATACAGAGTACTAATTTGTCAAACTCTTCACTGAAGGTGCAAATAGCAAACATTACCTAAACTCCCTTAACATAATAAAAACAGGCATGCGATAAAGATGGCCTAACCCGTAACTGTTAACTCTTTGTTATCGGATGCGGATTTTGGGTTGTGTTGGGGAGAGTGACACCATAAAGAAAAAATCGACAGGTGTAATTCTCCGACCCCGTGTCAATTATACCGGTCTTTTGAGCTCATGAAAGAAGGTAACGAGATATCAATTGCGGGGGGTTCAAACAAACAACGGAAACATTAATGAAGGGAAATGAAAGAAAAAAAAATAAAGAAGAACGAAATAGCAAATCGAACAAATGGTATTTTAATGTAACGAGACACTACATGCGTGATTGACAACAAACAATATAATGAGTAATAAATTTAAATACATTTGCCTTTCATATCTCAATTAGAAAATCCTTATATTGAGAAAAGCAGTTTGAAATACAAGGATCAAACTAGGCATGATACGGATAGCCCAGAATAACTTACAGTTTTCTAACAAAATAACTGATATGAATTTATAAATAAATAAATCTACTACAGCAATAAATACATACACGCACCCAATACTTACATAAAACAACAAACACGTGTGTATGCGCGTCCACAAGCACACATGTATTTAATATATAAGAAAATTGTAATAGATAAAATAATTTTTAGATTAAATAATATGGTATTTTAACCTTAAAATATTATGCTCTAATTGGAATGATCCAAGAGACAAACACATTTCATGAGTTTTGTAAATTAATTAATTAAGTGTCATTCTTACATTAAGTGACACATGAAAAGAGATAACAGTTGAGTTAACCAACCTGAATGTTATGCTTTATTTAAAATCCTGTTTCTATTTCTATGCAATATAATTTTGCATTTTTCAGATTACTAAATAATTTCTAAATGTGTTCGTGAAAAGAATTCATATTATAAACATAAAAACACATGCAGAAAATTAATAATGAATTCGCCTTATAACTGGGTTAAAATATTAAATATATATAAATAAATATAAATAAAAAATACGCATTATTGACGAAAACATCAATGGAGCAAGATCCTACAGATTAGGATTGCTAATAAATAAATAAAGTACAGTACTTATTGACTGCTTCATTGGGTACCCAAGCTGGCAGCTGGGACACAAGTGGCGCTTGTGTTGCTAATAATCGATGGCATCGATGGCAGGTAATCGATTAGTGGAGAGTTGAGCGAGGTCCTCACTGCTACGACTTCCAAGACGAACTCCCACCAGAGGTGCTCCACATAAACAATAGGCCGATAAGGCGGTGAGATGTAAACAATAGGCCGATAAGGCGGTGAGATGATGGAGGTTGGAACCGTCGGTGGGGGAGGGCACTCTGGTGCGTGTTGGCCAACTGAAATCTGGATCCACACTGGTTCTGGGAGCGACTTATCAACCGGTGCTCCGTCCTTTAATCCTCTATAAAGGATGTAGTGTTCTCAATCCGATTACGGGGCCTCGGATGCGTCCCGTATCGTTATTTGTTTTGTTTACTTTCAAACATCTTTCACTTAAAACAAAATCAATTAACATAACTTCTCTTCAGCCCTGGGGCATGGCAGGTTCATTATTCAATACAAATACACAACACTCACATTCGAAACACAAAGATATTCTTAGAACATTTATAATATTATCAATAATTATTAATTCTTTATAATTATTTTAATACAAAAAAAAATATTTATCTCTGATTTACACCTTTTTATAGTAAATTTTAAGAGGGTACTTTGTTAGATAATTACTTGTCAATGCAAGACCCCTTATTCGGGCTTAAACAATGAATGATAATTCTTTTTTCAATAAACAAAACAAACGACTCACAGGCGTAAACAGGTTGTATTTTAAAGAAATAAGAATTCTTGTCTTTCCACAAGATTTTATAGCACTAGTACATTTGACTGTTAAATTGTTATCTTTCTGTGCTGAAATAGACATGAAAAAAAAATCTGTAAATTTTTGTACAGTTAGCACTAAATTAAAGAATGCTTCGTAGTCTAAAATTTAAAAAATCTATAATCAATAAATAATTCAACAGGTTAAAATAATTAAAATTCCTTGTGTCATTTCTCAACTGAAATTTAAAACACTTAATTAAAATTATTTTTTATATATAACTATAAAATAAAATTTAAAACAACAGCATTATAAATTCAATTGATATATCAAACATGAGGCCAAATTACCTGTATTTTAATGTTATTTCTAATAACATTCTGCTTTAAGGGGGGGGGGTTTGATGTCTCACCATAGGCCTGTTTACCATTTCTTCTTTTTTATTTAAATTATTTCCTGGAAAATTAATGGAAGACATAGTAAACAGTTTCATGACGAGAAACCCACCACTCACTGCTCCTGACCAATATACCCAGACTACGTAAAAAAAGTGTAGAGGTATCATCATTTATTTATATCATTGAAATTTCAATTATTTTAACTATATTTATTTATTGTAGACTATGAGCTCTATTTAATTTAGATTTAATGCTGAAACTGTTCAAAAATTCATAGATTTATGCATATTTAGATATCCATTATGTTTTTTGTCATTATGTTCTAAAAATAAAATAAATTTGCCGCATCAATTTCAACAACCAAAGATGACAGAACTGTCAAATCTTCTAGTTATAGTATAAAACAAAATAAAACCTTGTGGCAAGACTAGAATTCATATTTATATAAACATATTACTGTAGACTAAAAATGAAAATGGTATAATATAAAATATAATTCCCAAAATATACCTGCAATAGGTAGGAATAAAACGAAAGATTTAAATTAAAAATAGCTGGTTAAGAAAAAAATTATATTTATAGTTTGTTGTTTAACTTCTGTTATCTTAGATATTATAAAATCCCAACACACATTCTTACTAGCCCTGTTAGCTGCTCTAACCTCTCCCAATCAAAACTCATAATATTCCAGTGGGATCGAGTAATACTCAGCTTTAAAATTAAAAAATACAATATATAAATATTAACAATTAATAGCCAAAGAAAAGAAATATACCTTCGGGGTTCCTATTGGCAAGGTCTTCACTCTTGCTGGGCTAAATCAATTGTATATTGGTGAGATTGTGGGTTAGAGTTCTGGCCAAGACAGTATATTTTTTCTTTGTGGGTATTAAAAATATTGGGATTAATACCTCAATTACTACTAGTAATAATATAATATATAAATCATTGTATGCTTCCCATTTCTGTTGTGTTTTTCATTATTTGTATATTATCCCAAAATAGTGTTTGTGTGAGTGAATATTTCCTATTGGTCACTAGGGTCCATTCAAGTACCGGCTTAGTGCGAGGTTCCTTAAGCTCAATATCTACAGTCCTACTCTGTACTTAACATACTTACTTTTATTTATAGAGTATATAGAGAAATTTGCTCTTGTTCTGAAACATTTCCTTGTATGTATAAATTAGGACATTACGTTTTGCATTAATTTAACTAACTTTTTACATTTAAATTTAAATGAAACGTTAAAAAAACAAGCTAAGGTTGACTTGGATAGCTAGTTGACAGTATGATTAAAAATGTATTAAGGTAATAACTGGAATTCGTCCCAAAAAGCAATTGGGTGCAGCATAAGACAAAAGCCTGGCATATGTCAATGAAATATTTACAATATTACTATGATTTAATCCTTTACTACTTCTTTAAAAATTAATATTTCATATATTTTGTCTTAGGTTCAATTTGACAACTGGGAAGTATCCATTCGAGGGTGATAACATTTATAGGCTCTTCGAAGTGATTGGTCGGGGTGAAGTGACTATCCCTGCGGATGTCGACCCAAACCTCCAAGACCTCCTAGAGAATATGCTCCACCGAGACCCTCTACTGAGGTTCAGTCTTCAGCAGATAATGTCTCACCCGTCAGTATTTTAATTGTTTTGATAAAGTAAAATTTTGAAATTTCTTAATGGTAGATAATTCACGCACTAATGCCAGTGGCCATGGTGGGATTTACGTTTAGTCAATAAACTATGCCTTCCAGTTATCCTGCCCATTATTCTTTATATACAATTTTTTCCACCAAAAATCCAAGGCTGCACCACTGAAGACTATTGCCCAATCTTATGTAACCTCTCCGATTCTCTTGAATTATTCAGATTATATAAAGATTAATTCAGTCCCAAATCTCTAATTTCCTTGAAGAGAAATTCTCGATCGTTTCCAATCTGGTTTATGGTCCAGCTACTCCTCATGATCTGTTCTAGTCAATAGTGACATTCACGCCTCTATTGATTAAAAAAAGAAAACTAACAGTCCTAATTCTTCTAGATTTCTCCATGTGCTCCGTTTACCATACAACCTCCAGCCGTACACAAGAAGTTGCTATCCCTAATCTATTTATCTTTTTCTTCCTCTGATTTATTAGCAGCATTCTCCAAGATTCAGGAAGACAGATCTAGATCCATTCAATGGCTGGGTAAACCGCCAGTTACCTCCTCAGATCCTTAGTCAATTATCCTGCATTAACTCTTAATGACCATCACTTTCTGTTCCACTGTTAAAAATCTAAGGATTACCATTGACCAAACCCTCTTCTGGGACCATCAAATCTCCCAATGCTCAATCGGTATCCTTAAACTATTCCATAACTCTTGCCAGCATCTCAGCGTATACTTCTTTATTTCCCTCCACTTTGACTATGTCTGGATATTATGGATATGTATTTTTCATCTTAAAATAAAATTCAATTTGATCATAAACATATTGTTATAGTTTACAATATTCTACAGTTCAAATCCACAGTCTACCCCCAGAAAGCAAGATAACATCTCTCTGACCTTTACATTCCCTCCGACAAAGCTGCTGCATTCGACTGTTGCTTTCATGCTCGCAAATTACTCTTTGGAATTCTCTCCATCTTAATATTTACCTTGCAAAACCATCCAACATCACCTCATTATCTGGTAGCTTGGGAATTATTACTTTGTTTATTTTTTATTATATAATAGGTAGGCCAAAAAGTCCGTTCGGTTTTTGTCGTCATGAAACTTCAAGCAGTCTAATATGTAGCTAACTTCAGTCTGTCCCTTGCGAGTGCGCTCTCGTCAGATACTAGACACTTCAACATAGTTTGACGTGAAATTCCGACGAGACTGATTGTATTTTGTGTGTTTAGGATCATCCTGAAAATGGAAAACCAAAACTAACATTATCGACACCTCATGCTTTTTTATTTAAAAAAAGGCAAGAAAGCAGTGCAAACTTTCTGGAAGATATGCGCTGTATAAGGAGAGGATGCTGTTACAGAATGTGTGTGCCAGAAGTGCTTTTCAAGATTTCGATCGGGAAATTTTTTGGTTCAAGACGCACCTCGCTCTGGCCGGCCAACTGAGATTAACAGCGACAAAGTGAAGGAATTAGTCGACGCCTATCCCTGTTGTACAACTAGGGAGATTGCAGTTATCCTCAAAATATCCAAATCGAGTATTGAAAACCATCTGCATCAACTTAGTGAGGCTAACCTCACCCAAAAGATTGCCATCTGCGATTCGTTGCGAAAACGTGAAGAAAACGATCCTTTTTTTGAAGTGAATGATGACATGGGACGAAAAGTGGATCGTCTATAACAATGTGGAGTGCAAACACTCATGGTGGAAGCGCGGCAAATTACCACAAACAACCTCCAAAGCAGGACTTCACCCAAAGAAGGTTATGCTCTCGATTTGGTGGGATTGGAGGGGTGTTGTCTTTTACGAACTTCTTCCCACGAACAGGACCATCAATTCGGTTGTGTACCAGCTGGACAAATTAAATGCAGCTATCCACCAGAAGCGTCCAGAACTAGCCAACCGTAAGGGGATTGTCTTCCATCACGACAATGCCAGACCGCACACTTCTTTACAGACGCAGCAGAAGTTACTGGAGCTTGGCTGGGAAGTTTTGCTGCACCCTCCATATTCCCTGACCTTGCACCTTCAGATTTCCACCTGTTCCGGTCTCTTCAAAATTCATTGAATGGACAGACCTTCAACTCTGAAGAAGATGTAAAAATTCCACTTGGAAAATTTTTTTGCCAGTAAAGACAGGAAAGTCTTTGAGCATGGAATTATGAATCTGGCTATGAGATGGCAGAAGATACTGGAACAAACGGCAATTATATCATTGATTGAATAAATCGCTTTGTGTTTAAAAGTTGTGTCTTATTTTCACTTAAAAAACAGAATGGACTTTTTGGCCAACCTGATTCATAGAATACACAGAGATTGATTATATAATAGAGATGCTTGGCTGGCACCTTCCTAATTGTTACTATCGTTTAATTATGTTGTATTAATTTTAAGCTTTTATTTAAATTCAATATTGTATTTTACCTAATTTTTCATATTGTTTATAACAATAATATGTATATATCTATTTTTTAAATTATTAATTAAGGTTTAAGTACACATTATTTTACTTCAGTATTTCTATTATTATTTATAGGTTACTTGATCCCAGAATAAGTTAATTTTTCTCTCTAGTTAATTAAGAGACATATTAACAAAATAATAAAGATATTATTGTTATTATTAGTAGTTGCCCTACTATATGAATAAACAAATATTTAATAAAATGACAATTATGTCTAAGTTGACAATTGATTCAGGTATATGTTTATTTTTTATGAATATCAGCTGAAATCTGTCATGGCTCTTTGTGGGTCCTGAACATTGAACACATCTGGGTTATAGATGATTTCTCTAATAATTTATCCTTCTCAATGATAAAATAACAATTTTGAGTTCTAGGATGACCAAGAATATTGAATTGAATCTTGTTTCATCATCATTAATTTCTTTTTAAATAAAACCATTATCATATATTTAACATTTTTTACAGAGAATTCCCCATTATTACATTGGCTCATTAATTGTCCTGTTCAGCACTGTTGACTATCTTTTTATTCGGGGCACTCATTAATTCGCTAATATTAAGTAATGGTACGTTCCAGCTTATCCATCCTGCAAAGCACTGAAACAGATACAATCCGTTCTATCTACCAATTTATGTTGATTGCTAATTAGTGGCAAAATGTTTGCCAATCATGGATGGAAACAACTTCTTTTCAACACTTTTAACAATATGGCATTGTGTATTAATCTATAATACTAAGACTCGTGTTCACTCTTCTTGGCATTTTCCTTATTTACTACTAACTTCGTGAGGGAAAATTAGTAGCTATTTGATACAAAAAAATTACCTATTCAGTTTGGACAATCAAAAGTTGAGGAGAAGTATTAGCTTAGATGTAACCTCACTAGTTTCGTAGCCTTAACTTAAAATTTCTTAAAAGTTAATAATGGACTGCTTTGGCAGGTGGTTCGTGCGCAAACTGCCTGAGACGGAGCAAGTGGTGCAGGTGCCTCCTCGAAGAGGGAACCACAACCACTCCATGACAGTCCTGCCATACCTCTATGACTACCATTATGGGCCAGAGGCTGGCTCTACCCAATACATCACTGAGCGCCAGATACAAGGTAGTCAAATCTTACTTTTTTGTTTTTTAACATTGCTGCCCTTCAATCATAACTATTAAAAATATATAAACTATCATAAGCTATTCATATCATATTAGAAGCATTATTATGGCTCTTTAATCATTTTACGTGTTAAAGTGACATCAAAATTGTAATAAAATGACTTTATTATAAGCAATTATTGTTTATGTGTTTCAGCTGAAGAAAGAAGGCTGGCTGAAGAGGAGCTTGCCAAACAAAAGTCAGAAACAAAAAAATCATGGAAGTCTTCATCATCAAATGCAACTTCATGCCTGTCGGTGCGAAAGCTAGCAACTTGCAACCCTTCCTGATCCAGTTAGCCTCGCTACCTGCTGACGACCATCTGTTTGACAGTGCTATTTAATCAAATACAGCTGTTACTTTTACCTCATCCACTTCACATCTTTGTCAATTAGCTTCCGTAATCCTTGTGTTGCTATTAGATATTTTTATTTAAAACTGCAGTACATTCTCAGATATGTCATTAATGATACGGATTCCAGTATTGAGCTTATTAAATGCTTAGTAAGTCATTAGGAACAACTGACCATATACTTAAGTTAAGTTTGGTCAGGAATTTAATTTATATACAAACCATTCCAGCCTTATGGTTTATCTGCCAACTGAGTATTATGAAAACCATTTGTCTGCTGTCTAGTTACCATTTAAATAATCATTGAAGGTTAATAACTCCTTTAATAAATATGAAGTGCTATGGAGATAGAACATAACACAATGCAAAAAATAAAACAACAGTGAAATGCTAACAATGGCCATGAATGCCAATATTTGGTATGATCTTTCATACAAACTGGTCTAATTGTTCCATTGAAATGTGAGTTGAGAGAGCTCTTTGAGTTTATCCAATCATCATTAGGAAACATTTATATTTTTTCACTAACAAAGGAAGCATAGGATATATGATAGGCCAGTGGCACTGGCCGGGATGTATGAGACGTGATATAGTTGGCACTGGCCACTTCTTTCCTCGCTCACTATTCCATCGGCTCTATGCAGTTTCATGTTCATATGGCAGTTGAGAGATAAAATCCATCTTAATAAGTTAAGCCATTTGTAGATATACATTTGACATTATAGTCTTTCATTAAACTGATTTACTTGTATCGGTAATGTAAATATGTATATAGGTTTACATACTTGGTTGATATTGGCTGTATACCATTGCTAATTTTATTTCATTACTGAATATATTTAATATATTATATCTAAATAAATATATATATATATTTGCATATGTACAAATAATTTCTATTAAAAAAATATGCGTACTTAAATTAAAGGTTAATGTGTAAAAGGGAATGTGTTGGCATTTGAAGGGTTTAGTATAGTTGCAATATTAATTGTTAAATTTGCTTTCCTCTTTCCTTTTATAGATTTGTAGTTTTTTGTAACCAAATTAGTTCTAGTCGGGATTCTTCACTTTAGTTTATATGAAATAAAAAAGGAGGTCTAGATGATTCTACGGCTGCATGTGTCAGAAATAACACACAACTGACATGATAAGATGTGATGAAATGGGAGTCATTTCAATGAACTGTCTGTTCATTGGGTATTCACTTCAATCATTATCAATCATTAATAATACATTCCTGCGAATAGCCAGGATTTTTAATTTAAATAACAAAAGGCAGTTCAATCAAATTAAACTTTGCTCGTGTATTGCACCTACATATCAAAATTATGGACTTAAGTTTACTTGAATGATAATTTGTCACTTGTATGGATATTAGTGCTAACTAAGTTTTGTGTAAGAATTGAAGGTGTGAATTAAGAAAAATTTATAACAAACTTGTTTTTGCTATATAAATTAAAAATATGTAAAACTTCATTGTGAATTTAATATTACTACGTGTTATGTAAGGCAACGGGGAATTTAAGAACAAAATTTTTAAAACATAACTATGTTTCTTTTGTTGTTTCTATCTAGGTTTATTTTTATTTTAGTCTCAATAGGCTTATTTTTTGACAAGTGTGATTTCTATCATTATAGTTTATTATTATTACGTAGTTTAGGTAGGCATTACTACATCATTTTTTAGATCATTTTCTCATGTAGATGCCTTTTTGACAAAGATAGCTAATAAAGATCAAAACTACTATTCTATATAAATTTGAAACGGCTCAAGGATGTACTTGTCAGAAAAGGCTGCCTAGCAATAAGTAAGTGAAAGGTATAATCATTCATCGCTGACATGCATCAGTTTTATCATTGTGATTGAAGTGGCCAAGTTTGGAAGGTCCAAGTATTTGCACTGGCAGATTGAGCTGAATCAAGTAGGGTTACACATTTTCCTAACTTATTCACCACATTCACAATTTAGATTGCTACCTTTAGGCTCTGTATGTAAACTAAGACGAATCCAAAAATGCAAATTAAATATATCAATATATAATTTAAATCCAGGACACAATAAGTTAATGCACAAGTACTTACTGTGTATTTAAAAAAAAAACCGTTATGTACAGGGATAAAAAACTGTTAGCTTTATTGCTCAATACATTAATTGAAAATTTCAGTTGAAAATTATGCTGAACATACTTCCCAACAACATGCTCTATGCTCCAGAGAAAGGTTAAAGTTTTAAATAATAAAGGAAGTACCGATGTTTTTATTTAATTTTGTCATAGTATGCTTATTTCTTGTGAAACGTATGGTTGAAAATACTTTTCTATTAAGCTGATTCAATGAGATTTTAAATATAATGAAGCTCATGTATTTTGAGCAAAGTGATATGTATGTAATGTACATTGTTTCAGATGAAAATAAATTCTTACAAGATGCTTTATTTTTATACTTATATGTTAATGTATAGGAGAGAAATTAATTGTTGGTGCCATTTTTATTTTAGAGAAAGCAAAAGCTCTATTGTGAAACAACCTTTAATTTAATAAAGGAGGTAGATGTTTCCAAATTATTTCCTATTTGATTTCTCCTTATGTCTTTATTTATTATGTTGGAAGTAATGCACTTAAAAAGGACTTAAGCATTAAAGAATAAGAAAAAAAAAGGCTCAAGTCTAACCAATGTGTAAGCAATAATTAATAAATGGAAACTTCCTTCCTTAAAAATATAAATTGTTTCCTACCTCGTTGTGAATTCTAAATAACCATTGAAAAATCAAATTCGTGATGATTTTGTTATTTATTTAATTGTTTGAAGTCTTTAGGTTGCCTGAAAAATCAATGTCGGGAATGTGTATTTATAGATATGTACACACAGGAGAGAATTCTACCTTTTTATAGGACCTTTATTTATTTGTTATAAAAAGTAACAAAATCAAATGTTGAATTAAAATCACTTGACTGTTTTTGTTTGGTTAATTTCAATTGTGACCAGGGTTAAAATTAATTTCTTTATTTACTAACATGAAGTGCTTTATATTGAGCCTTAACTATATCATCAGTCATTTGTCATATTTACAGGCTATAAAAAAAATTAATATATAAATGGATTATTTGTTGGGATTTCCGCATTCGTTAATAAGAGAAAGATTTAAAATTTCAACAAATGTATTAGTAGTTAAACATTTGTGAGACAAGTCATGAACAAAAATACAAATCAGAGGTAGATATAAGAATAACATAAGTAGTTAATATTACGATGTCAGGACATGATGCAGACTTACATAGTATGTGATAATGCCACCCACTAATAAATTTGATAAAAATTCTTTCAATAACCAAAGCCAATTTAGCAGCAAATCCATTTATTTATACAATACAAATTATTAAGTATGAACTCCCATAAAATATTAATCCATATGTCAAGTTTTTAACAATAATAGTCAACTGTTTAAACTTTCAGTAATAACTTAAATTATAAAGGTCATGATATACTATTCTTCTTTCATTATCTCTGTTGTACCCTAAAGCATGAAAAGCCTTGCATCATTTTACTGTGCCATCATCTAATTTCTGCCCTGTTCCTTCTATTCTCTACAGGAATTATATATACGTTTTGGCCTGCTGTCTACTTATGCTCCCATTAGGTGTCTCTCCTATTATTCAGATATGGCCAAACCGTTTAAACTTGCATTTCTGTCATTTCTCTAAGCGGTTTTGCTGCCAGGCTTGCTAGGTCTGAAAAAATAAAGTCATTTAAGCTGTGTAAGCTTTAAACCTAGCCTTTCAAATTTCTTTGAGTATTATATAAACTTAAATTTTGAAAGGTGTAGGGGACATAAATTATCCTTGTAACATCATCTTATATTTTACTACTCTGCTTAGTATTATCTGTTTTAGTCTCTTAAAAATAACCATATGTGTTTATTCCATGATTTGGGGGGGAATGAACAAAATCTGTTTACATTTTTATTATTGTTTACATTCATTATTATTTCATTAAGAGATGAAAAGTCACTAAGGGTGGACGGTTAGGGAGAAATTATTTCGTGACGAAATCCTCCCCTTTTTTAATATTTTTCTGTAATTCTGGCATTGCCGCTTTAAGTAGTTCTTTTTCATAATTAGATAATGAAGGAAGGCCAAAGTTTTTAGCAACTCCATTTGGGCCCAGCAATACAGAAGTAGCGAAAAACTTTGCTTCGGTGACCTTTGATGAGACGTAACTACACTCAATGACATCCTTTTCGCCCTTGAGTCCCCGACACAGTGACAGAGCAAACCTAGCTCCGGCGTGGGCCATCGAGAGGGTGGCACTTCCGGATCCCGCTTTCGCCTTTACCACTTCCGACCCCGCGTTCTGGATCCTTTTTGACAAAGCCACTACCTCATCATCGTCCAACTTGATCTGCGGCTTGGTTTGTGAAATCACAGGGATGATAGTGACTCCCGAGTGGCCTCCTATAACTGGAACATCTATCGAGGCTGGGTCCAATCCCTTCAGCTGCCCTACAAAAGTCCTAGCTCTTATCAAGTCCAAGGTGGTCACTCCGAACAGCCTGTTAGGGTCAAAGGCACCATGCTTCTTGAGCGTTTCCGCTGCTATAGGTACGCAAGTATTGACCGGATTAGTGATTATAGCCACTAGTGCCTTAGGGCAGTACTTAGCGATAGCTTCCGTTAGGTCGCGCACTATGCTGGCGTTGGTGTTGAAAAGATCGTCCCTTGTCATCCCAGGTTTTCTCGGGACACCAGCAGGTATGATGACCACTTCCATGCCTGTTAGCGTCACCTTGAGGTTCTCTGGCCCGTCGCATCCTATGGTTTTTGAGTTCGTGTCGATATGGCTGAGGTCGGCCACTACCCCCGGAGTGTGGACGATGTCGTAGAGTGACAACTCACTTACTAAAGGAGACAGCTTCAGCAACATTGACAAGGGTTGCCCAATCCCACCACCAGCGCCACAAACACAGACCTTCACTGCCAATCTACCGGAAGTGGAAAGACATCTATGGTTTACAATCCAGGAACTTACTTTAGACAACACCAACATTTTTGCAAATAATTGAAATCGAAGTCCATTTATAATTATAATAACGTTGACTAATAACTGGTAAACATATGGTAAGTCCTATATTTTGGAACGAATATTTACATTTTTTTTTTTGAGTCCTTAAGTATTGTTTGTTTCTTTATTTGGTTTAACGTTAACGCTCTTCTTTTCCTCTGCGTTAAAAGGTCTTGTGACTGTTCCCTCTTCTTTTCTTTATGTGTTCGATTATGACACTTTAAAGATAGATTGCCTACAAGTCATCATCCTTTTCTACGAGATTCCTCTTTATAAGTTTTGAATACTTATAGAAAATTATAAGCTTATAATATAAAATTATTTTGTTGGGCCACCACGAAATTAAACTTTCTAGAATATTTTGGCTCTTACTCCAGGTAAAGTCTGACACAGTCGTGATGGCTAGCATTATAAGCACTTGAAAATGTCAGTGTGACTTTGAAAGTGCTTGTGCGTAAATCAATTTATGTTTCAACAGTGCGAAAGACACATTGGGAAAATGAATTTTCTTTAAGAGCTTTGGTGGATGAAAGAAATGACCAAGATCAATCTGCAGGAGAATATAATTTAATCATTTATAAATAATAACCCAACAAAACCCCTGTGATAACTAAAAATGAGAACTATAAAGAAGTAAATATTCACCAAAACTTCTTGAAGTTAAGAACTTAAAAAGTTCTAAAGGCAGGTTAGGGCCACACGTTGTACAGTAAAACAACAGGCCATAACCGAGGAAGCACCGAAAGCTTTTGAAGAGTCGTCAGGCTAAAAGCATTAGTGTGGGTAACCTCCCCCAAACCAACCAACATTTTGTTTATAATTGAGCTCTTTGGTGACTGCTACAGTGTGAAGTGAAGTGGTTGGGGTAAATAAGCCTTTATCGGACGGCATAAACTAAATGGTTAACCACTCCTTAAAATAATAATGCATTGATTACACGTATTCATTTCAATAAAGAAATAAAAAGTACTAAAAATACTTTTTTTGTCAGCTAGACATGTTTAATTGTACCATGTTGTTATTCTTAGGGTGTTTTTTTTTAATATTTCATTTCATTCAATGTGGCTAGTATGGAGAGAGGATTTTATTTATAAATGCTTCAAGTAATGCTGTCACTAAACACTTAAAGCTATGAATGAAAGCTATCACTTCTTTTTGTAATAATTTATTATTATTACGTAATCATTTCTAGTTATTTATTTATCTTCATTATTTTATTTCTCGATTTTTTCATATACATATTTTTAATTTATTTTGCTTCCTCTATGAATAGTTCAATACTATTTTTTTTATTTTGTATGTAAAACGAGATAACTAACTGTATGTTATACGAATTGTACGGTACATAAGAAAAAGGAGCAGCTCATGTTGTGAAAAGCTACTGGTTAACGCAATGACATAGTATGTGTATATATGTACTACATATATGCTCTTTGGCAGTATTTCTAGAAAAGCTCGTTCCACCAAATAATCTTCAGGATAACCTTGAGAGAAATAAACAGTCCATTCTGTCAATACTCTTTTATAGTTCTCTATTAGTTTTTATATTAATGGTGCTAAGTTCTTTTATAACATAAATGGTATCTTAAATGACACCGATAATATTTGATAAAGGTTTTATACTCTTTGAAATTTAACTATATGGAACTATTAGGGATTCCTAGAAAATTGCTAAACTTGTTATTTAATATGAACGGCGCTCTTAGTGAAAACAAATAATGCTGGAAAGAGTCGTTGGAAGGTTAGAAGTAATATCTAATACCAGTTCTTTGAATTATATTCATTATTTAAAAGCAGTTGGCTCAGTAGCGCTTACTTTAATTGCTTAATAGTTAATAGCTCTAATACACAAATAATTCTTGTAATATACATGCTTTAATGATTTTGGTTAAAGAATGTTTAGATCAGCCACGAGACCTCCTCTGCAACCAACTACTTTGGTTACTCAGGATGAAGATCCGGCTGACGGTGACAAAACCTCTGAGTGTCAGAACTCTGGAGTTGTTGAGGTGGGACACAAAATATTTGGTAAACCCTTTCCTGATTGGTAGTTTATTTCCTGAATTCTATTAGTAGGTATATTTTTGTGTTATAGATTGACAATTCTCAACATGTTCTTGTCAAAATTGCTACCTTGTATGCTGAACGATTGATGAATGATATCTGCTTAGTTGTTGGTGGTGTTGAATACCCATCACATCGACTGATACTCTGTGCTTCGAGTGAGGTTTTCCAGGTAAGAAATAAAAAAAAATATATATATATATATTATGGGACAAAGTCCTCTAAGAAGAAAAAAATGAAAATATAATGAAATGAGAGATTATTTAACTGCATTTAGTTAATAGAGGCATAGATTTGATCCACATATAAGAAAATAAACAATATGGGGAAGTCTACAATGACAACATTTAATGATACCACAATGAAGCTATCATTTAATGAATTTTATTGAATTAATAAAATATGATTATGAAGATGGACCCAAAAGAAACCGAACAGCGACTTTTAAGTAAAGATTTGGGAATAACAACGGTCCAGCTCACACAGCCCTCCCTGTGCCCTGATTTTTGACAAAAAATGTTATGACCACTGTGCCTATCCTCCCTATTCACTCGGTCTATCCACCTGCGACTTCTTTTTATCCCTCCCAAATGAAAAGGGATATAAAAGGAAAGCTTTTTGTGGGTGTTGAAGAGGTAAAAACAAAAATGAAGGCGCTTCTGCTGTCTGGGATCAAAAGAGGAATTTAAAAAATGTTTTGAACAGTGGAATAAAAGATTGGACAAGTGTATTGACCCCAATGGAGAGTACTTTAAATGAGATTAAAGGTTTATTTGTCAAAAAAAATTAAATAAATCACTTTGTACAAAAATAGTTCAGTTTCTTTGGGCTACACCCTCATAAACAAAGGTTATTGGCAGGTTACACTCCTTGTCTCTGATGTATAAATATATCTTAAATCCCTTGTCATTCCCCTTCTTTACAAAAAGTTAAGTAATTACCATAATATAACAAGATAACATTTAATTTAAGTAATTAAAAATTATAACTAAAATATTTTAAACAACAATAAAACTCAAGTAATTACAATATAACAAATTAAACTTAATAGTCAAGCTTCTTCAGAACTTTCAGACGACCATATCTGGTATGGTGTCGGGCTTGCTGGCATAGTGGTCTGCTGCTTGGAAGGATGGCTGCTCATTTTGCTTGATAATGGGTAGTTCTGATGATGGATGGCTAGGGGACCCCTCTTCCAGTTTGCCATATTGTGGTTCGGTAAGTGGACTGGTTGATGCCCAAGGTGGAGAAGGTAATTGTATGGAGCGCCTTAACCCAGGCTGAGGTGAACTTGTTGACCTAGAAGAACGGCTTTCATTTGAAGGGATTTCTTCCACTCCTGGTGACTCCACATTAATCTCTGCACGCTCATATTTTGGCCTCAAGAACCAAGATCTGCAGTGGTACTTGATGCCATTTTGAGTCTGAATGATGTAGGAGTTGGATGATTTATGTGGCTCGACCCCATCTTCATATGGTACAATCTCTTCGAGCGAATACTTGATGTGGAGTCTTCCCAGTGTTTTGAGAATTATTCTGCTGCTCCTGATAGCTTTTCAGAGCTTCCCTGACAATCCAAGGATCAGTCCTGAATCTGAACCCACTATTTTCAAAGGTGACTGGGAATTTCTGTATCACCCAACACCTCCTGATGCTTGTCTTTTTGCAAGGATTGGACAAGTCTGGCAACTTATGATTTAGCTTTAGCCCAGATTCTTTTATTCACATCAGGACATCTTCTGTGACTTGCTACAGTTCATCTTCTGTTTTCCTGATCCCATCACTGGAGCTCCAGATTGCAAATATTCATTGGTTCAAGGTTAATCTGTTTAATCTAAAGGATAAACCAATCATTTATACAGCCGGATAAATTTTAGGCTGTTTCTTTTGCAATATGTGAGACAGGACACTGACTTGTGATCCCAAACTATTTGCGAGGTCGGATAGAACAGATGGACGATTTCACCGTCAACAAATGATCAGCCCTATCCTTTGGCTCTATGATTTTCAGCCGAAGCTCAGTGATTTATGTGGTACTAGTCAGTACAGTCAGCATATTTTGATATTTGAACATTAAGTCTCATTGGTCACTGATATTTACATTGTATCTGGGTGGCTAGTAGATTATTTTTCCTAAGTTAAAAATTTATTGATAATTAGTATTAAATAGTACGTATTTGTGAATTTTTCTTTTATATTTAAACATATTTGCTTATACATATCATTAACTTTTATTTATTGTAGATTGTTGAGAATTCTTCATATTGCTATGTTTTATGTTAAAGGTGATGCTGATGAACCCTCAATGGAGTGAATCCCATAAGAGCAGGGTTGTACTTCAAGAAACACCTGCATGTGCTGCTATCTTTGGTGAGTTCATCAAGTACTTCTATACAGGACAGATAAAGATTAATCATATGACAATCACCCCAGTACTTGCTCTTGCGGACAAGTATAATGTCAAGGCAAGTATATTGTCTTTATATATTAGTTATCCCAGTGTTATGTATAGAACGTATTAATAGATAAATCTTATACCAATGATTTGCTCACTATTATGCATACTTGCTAAGGCAGGAAAGACCGCTTTGAGAATATTAATATGTGCCACCCATTTCAAATTTATCAAATCACAACCGTATCAAATAAAGCAAAATAAAGAGGACTATGGATGATATTTTACAAACTAGTAGGAGGGGGGGAGTTGTAGGGTAAATTAGCAGAAGCATAAAGCATAGAGTGGTGGGATTTGTCCTGGTCACTTCTAAGTTCAATCATAACAAATCTATGCAACTCAAATTTTTGAGATTTCCATTGCAGTCCAGTGGGTATCATAGCCTTTCAATTAACTTTTTTATTAAATAATTAAAAACGCAGCTTGAAATATATTATAAAAAATAGTTCTCTTCTTAATGATCTTTTTATTATCAGTCGATTAATGAAATTATTGTGTAAAAATATGGAAAACTTACCTTCCTACAGCTATATGAATGAACACTATTAACATGATTCCCCTAAGGTAATAAGATTGTAAGTTGCAGGACCTTACAAAGCTGTGCATTGACTACATGTGCACCCACATTGCTCTCGCTGCCAACAACAACCAGTTAATTACCTGGTACCAATACACTTTGTCCTTAGGCCACCACAAGGTAGCTCACGTAAGTATTTCATTTCATAAGTACACTATGAGAATAATAAAAATAGGCTACAGATATTCACCTCCTCTTTCTTCACTATTTTCAATAGTTTTTTTGTCATGAGATTCTTGGTATTTTCTAAAGGTTTTGTATTTTTTGTGATTCTTTTTTGGGTTTTTGCTTGAACTTCAAACAGTGATAAATAATTGGTCTTAATTGTTCATTTGATGAAAATCTACATCTGTTTACAGGTTGTTGAAAGTGAAACAAAACAAAGTAATGATAAAATGTTCATCTAGAACTAGTTTTAAAATCCATAAAATCGTCTGCTAAACCCTCAACATAGTATACATATTCTTATAAAGCACGTCAAGACCTTTAAATTGATACTCTACACAACATGCTACTGAGAAGAAATCTTTTCATTTCAAAGTAATTAACTGATTATCGACACTTTTTATATTTAATAGGATTACATTTATAGGTATCATCATCAGGGCATCAAATGGACACATTATGAAAATATCCTGTATTTATAAAAATCACCAGTTGAGTTAAGATCTTAATGACATACATAATTACTATTAAAAAAAAAAAAAGTAAAATATTATTAATTAGAATAAGATCTTTAATTTAATTCTTATCCAACTCAATAGGTAGGAATTTTTTTTTTTAAACTACCTAGTAATTAATTTATTATCTTAAATATAAAATTTCATGTTAATAGGTCAAACACAAGGGGGGGGGGGGTTATAGGGACTCACAATCGCCAAGACCGACAGATACTGAATCTCACAGGTGGAAACATATGCACATTTGTTTTAGAATTATATCATTTTGACATTTTCTAAATAATAAGCTTTGTGCATTGTTATGACTATGTCTTGTTGCACTCAGGCTTGTCAAAACTTTCTGAAGTGGAACTTTGAACTTGTAGCCAGCACATCTGACTTTTTCAATTGTAACCATGAGATCATTGCCAAGCTGTTGCAGATGAACGACCTAGTTGTTACGAATGAGATGACTCTCTATAAGTAAGTGTTTATTAATTTCTATGTCATGGTTCCAACTGCCCAATAGATGCTTCCTAATTTAACTTAAAGTTAGTTTTCATATAATGCCTTAAGATGGGCAAACTAGCTCTTGGAAAATAATGTAGGGGTCAAACTGATATTGTTGTAGTCAGCTCAGTACCCACTGAGTAGGATAGCATAGCCAAAGCGGATTCAAATTGGGAAGATCGTCCACTTGTGTAGGCTAGTAAAGTAGTTAGTAAAGCTCCATCTAGATATTGGGGAGGTCCCAATCCTGCCATTATATTTTTTCTTTGACTGTTAATGATTAATAATTATTCAAAAATAGTGGGACCTACACCCATAAAAATTGTTTATTTTAATTGAGTAATCACAGCTGATAGGGTCAATTTAAACATTTCATCAATGTAGGAATTAAATAAAACTGATAACACAGTTTGGGTACTTCTGAACTTTGTTGAAATCATGAAAATAGATTTTTAGATATTTCTCTGTCTATCAGCAGCCCACAAATCATATTAAATAACCCCAGTGATCCTGATATAGTTGTTTAGCTAATTGAATATGGTTAGTGTATAGTAGAAATGCTATTATTATTAATTGTAGGGCATGATCTGTTTAGATTTAATTTTAAATGAATTTGGGTGTAAGAGGGAAAATGTGCCCCAGCTGGGACTTAAACCCGGGACCTCCTTTTTTATGCTCATGTATTGTATTACTTGAGCTACTAGGTTTATTATTAGAGGTTGCTTAGTTAAAAAAAAAACCTTATGTTTTCATCACCGAACTGGCAATGTCAAATGTTTTAGCCATGTCGTGCGATGGTTGGAAGCACAGAGACAGCTGCTGATGAATGAATGTGACAACCCTGAGTCAGTAGAGACCTATATGTCTGCTCTGCTCCAGGATGTAATGTCTCACATTCGCTTCCCAATGATGTCGCCACGCCAACTTGCTGAGCTCCTCCTCTCCCCCCTCACAACTAAGTATAAGGAGTTCTTCATAGAAAGAATGGCTATTGGAATGTCTTTTCATTCAGGTAAACTCAAATATTACCAATCTACTTAAGCTGTCTAATTTAAGTTTGTGGATGAGATACTCTATTAAATTTATGATTTAGATCAGCGAGAGAGACTAAATGAGATCTGTAACCAAGACGATTATGGGCGGTTACTGTTCACACCTCGCCTCTACACATCAGACACTTACAGCTCGACTCTGTGCATTGAGCGCTACCAGCACTTTCCATCATATAACACCAGGACCCTTGTTTTTTCCTCTCACACAGGCCTAGCCGAGCACTCCGGTGATCATACCTGTGAATGGGTATGTCATCTTTTTAATATCACATTGCTTGTAACATTGGTGTCAGAACTTGTTATTTTGTTTCTATCACAAAGTTGAAACAAGCATTCTCTGTTTTTTCTTTTAACATATTAGTGGCCAGTGATGTGAAAATGCAATACTTCGAATTGTCTGGATCAAACGGGTAGAGTGGTGAAATAAATATAGAAAGAAAAGGACCTTAAAGCGTTACTTTGTTGATTGTAAGGATCTTACTTTTGAAAGGCTTATTCAGTTCAGTTCTTTTGAAGTTTGTTTAAATTTTTTTCTATATCACATCAATTCTTCAATTATCAAAGAAATAAAGTAAATTGGAATAATATTAATTGCCCTAATGTTTGGTTTTCGATCATGAATTTATTTATCTCTATAAGTTGCAAGTAATGAAATAATAGGTAATGATAATTGTCTACATCAATGTGCATTAGGTAATAAGTGATGCCTACACCAATGTGTATTTTACTTTAATGGAAATAAGGACCTTCCTGTCTTTCATATTTTACCAGGTCTTAATCCATTAGACAAATACAATAGAGATTAAGATCACTATTAATTTTTTTAATTGCCTATAAAACTAATTTGTTTCCCTGTAAAAATGTAAAGGTTATAATTCTTGGTGTTTTATTATTAAATATTACAAACTCATGTAAGTGATAAGCTGTTTTTAAATATATACTTTTAAAAAATAACTGGACTATGTTTTAGGTGGTAGACCTTTTCCCGAAAGGAGTGTGGTTCCAAAGGTTTTACTTGATAGTGTGGCAAGGGACATTAGACATTCCTGAGAAGGTGTTAAAGACGGTACGCCTCTCCATCACTGCTAAAGATGTCTCCGAAGACTACCTAAAAGTTAAGGTCGGTATATTATCTATTTACTATGAATTGATTTTTAAGGTTTTGTTAGTTTGTTCGAGAACAGACATCTTTATGTCAGACATGAGAGAAAACATAGTCTCTGTTTTTAATTTAAATTTAAAAGAGGGTTTTGATGGTCGAGAAAATAGTCAGTGTTGTTTCTTTAGTGAAAGATAGTTGAAGCCAAATATATTCAGCACGTACATTGGATTTACTTGAAACTACGGTTCAGAGAGTAATTACACGTTACCTTGAGCCAGATTTGTGCAATCGCGGACCCGGATTAGTCAGCTGCAAGTGACAGAGCCTACAGATGACTGGTTTACTGTACTATACACGCTTCAGAATCGGTGTTCAACTGGTGCTGACACCGCCTTCTTTGTACAACACGAGGATAGCAGTGTAGTATGTGTTGGGGCTTAAGTGGACTATAATTATGTAAAGTTATGAAAAGTATATTCGCAATTTGCAACATAGTTATCAAGTTTCACTTAATGCCCTAGTTATTTCAAAGTCATTAAAAATTGCAATAAAATCATTTGGAAACCGTTTTAAAACTCTTAGTGAACTATAATTACGTATTCATTAAAACTGTCATCAAAAGTTTATATGCAATTTTTTTTTGAACTTCAGTTTCTTATAGAGAGATGATATTTTACTTGATGACCCAGAAGTACTAAAAATAAAAGCAACCTTATGAAACACAATGATGGGGGTCAATTATTAGTAAATTATTTGTAATTAAAAAATAAATAGTTTTCAATTAAGTTGGTTATAAAATTGAAAGATATTTGGAATCCTGATTAATAATATGTATTAAGTGTTGGACAATAATTACCAAAATTAATTAAAACACCCAATAAAATTATTTTCACAATTTTAGCAAACCCCTTAACTGTGATGATACATCACATAATAATTATAATGTATTCAAAATTCAACATTGATATCTACATTCTCAATACTTCTGAAAGTTGCTATATATTTTGCTAACATCTATTATAATGAGTGGGCAGATACAAGACATCTTCCTTAGTCTGTGATCCTATAGCAGCACATTAATATTATCTATACTTCCTCATATGAAGACACGAGACTTCTTTGTCATTCTGTGTTATTTTTTATTATTGTATTAGATTCAATTGAAGCATCTTTTGGATTAAGTTTAATAAACCAGTGTGATAATGAACCTATTCAAATAATTGTAAACAAAACATGTGATGTCAAAAAGAAACTACACAAACCTTTGAACGATATAATCATTAACTTTAGCCTATTATGTTTAAATATTTTTTTTTCAATTTGTCATCTATGAATTGGCAACTTTTTACAATCATAGACACATAATTTAAACTAATGAATAATCAACTAATAAATAATGTTAATACCTAACCTAAATAAACTCTAATGCAAAAAGAACACTGGTTATTTTATTTACCAACTTAGTGGTATGCATTATTTTCTATATATGTCCTTATTTCTTTTCATTAGAAAACATATTGCTATTGATTTTTCCCATATTCTATAGGAATAACTTTTACAAATCATCTGTGACTCTTAGTGAATTTACGGATTTATGGGGTTGTATAAGGGACTGTTAACAGGTTGGCCTAATGATGGTGGGAGTATCTGATGAGATAGAACACATTACTTCCGTCATAGTGAAGAACCACCATTTCAACTGTAATGAGCGAGTCCTCAACTTGGATGATGTTATCCCCTTCAATGATCTCAATCCCTCTTTCCTTGAGGGCTGCAATGTCCAAAATCATCATCCTAGCAAATTCCTCGTTGGACATTCCAGGTAATAATTGTTCAACATGAAATTTGCTTTTATATTCATTTGAATGAAAAACAATATATTTTTCTATAAATGTGATTAACTATTCTCAACTACCTAAAAGAATGGGCCCCACCCCACCTAAACACTTCTTGGAAATTTCTCCTTCCATGAGGCACCCCCATTTATGCTGGTTAGTTTTCTGCTAACTGTAGCCATGTGATTAACTATTCTCCTTTATTAGTTGAAGTTTTAGTTTTATTTAATATGTAGTTGATTTTTTGTTTTTTTTACAATGGATCGACATTATCATTTGGCAGAAATTTAAATTACCAACCAAAGAAACTATTTTAATTTTTTAAAAATTTCAAAATACATATATCACAGTGATATTAAGGGTTCATAAAAAATAAGTAATATTTAAGTGCATAATGTTTCATTTTAATATCTAATATTGGGAAGATTTAGGATGATATGACAATAGACAATAGGGGTGCAAGGTGGAAGAGTCAGTCGGTGTTGAGACATGAAGAGGTTAGTTGTCAGACGGTAGTGGGTAAAAAGACATACCAGTTTTGAGTTTTAAAGAAAAAAACGCAGTGGGAAGTTATTAATTATAGATCAAATAGAGAAAGTCAATGTTGGTGATGTGCTCATTTAGTTATTAATTGAAAGTTGAGAGAGTTGGTCCTGATTGTTGTTTGATAATAGGAAACAATGGGATTTACAATATATAAAAGGTCATTGTAGCGAAGCGCTAAATATATGTAAATTACCCTACACTCTGGTTCATAATGTATTATAATAGAAATGCAAATCTGTGTAAACTTCTTGTAATAAATCATAGAGAGGTCGGTAGCCGTAAACAAGTAACAGAGGGTCCTGCAATAAAACCTAGGACTAGCCACCTGCACCTAATAAAACCAACACGGTTTTACGCGGTTATTACTAAGACCTTCAGTCACGTTCCAGCGGTCATAAAATCATGCCAGAAACAGTTTAGATCACGTAGCTCAGGAGGTGTGACATCATAAAGCACACCCTTTTTAGACCAGCAGTCAATAAAATCAAGGGGGATTAGCCACAAACATTCCCCCTTTCAACCGACTCCGCCTTCCACGAGGGAGGGGGGTACAATATTTATATCAGTAAGTTTCGCCCTGAAGAGACACTCTGTTTCTTAGTCTCCTCAGCCACACTAATTGTCACTGCCAAGCGGCCCTGGTAGGCTCACTCTTCACTCTTTTCTAGTCTCTTCATCCAGATAGCCGCTATCACTCGTCGCGATACGCCAGGGCCCCGGGGCCCTGGGAGTAAGCCCACTCAGCCTTCCGCTAGTCTACTCTCTCTCTACCACACCTCTGGGCAGTCACCTCACAGCCTCTAGCAGACCTCTGACGACTTGTACCTATTACACTGCCGATCTCTCGCCCGAACTCTGAAAACTGGTCTTATTCTTTATGAACCTCTGAACCTCATCCTGAACACAGTGTATTGTCGGGACACATCCCTATCAATAAATGGAGTCAGATATTAACGCCTACATGGAACATGGTCCATGTTATAAACTATAACAATCCGCACTTGTCACCAGGGCTAGAGTGATTAGGCACTCCCCTAGTGACGCCCCCCGACAATTGTTGACACCTGTGAAAGATAATTTTTTTTTTTGTAGTGAAAAAGATATTTAATTGTTTATTAGTAATAATTGGTCGACAAATAATTTCCAATATACACACAAGTGTTAAGAAAGATTGATAGAAATCTATTTGTATCATGTACGTATTATGTAATGTAAGTCAATGTAAAAAAAAAAAAACTGTCGATAATTACCGAGTGTAGGGCAATTTGGGGGAGCTATGTAGCGAAGCGCTAAATATATGTAAATTACCCTACACTCTGGTTCATAATGTATTATAATAGAAATGCAAATCTGTGTAAACTTCTTGTAATAAATCATAGAGAGGTCGGTAGCCGTAAACAAGTAACAGAGGGTCATGCAATAAAACCTAGGGCTAGCCACTTGCACCTAATAAAATAGACCTTCAGTCACGTGATGCCAGAAATAATTTAGACTTAACTTGTAGGGACACATCCCTATCAATAAATGGAGTCAGATATTAACGCCTACATGGAACATGGTCCATGTTGTAAACTATAACAATCCGCACTTGTCACCAGGGCTAGAGTGAACTCGCACTCCCCTAGTGACGCCCCCCGACAATTGTTGACCTGTACCGATAGTCATATTAAGCAACTGCCAATGAATTATTTAATCAACTTGGCACTGAAGAAAGAAAACATCCTAATTTATAATTATCATATTATTTATTTATTATATGATAAACTATCATAATTTATTTAATATTAAAAATTTTAATTGACAGATAGGAGGTAGAAATTCAAAGCTTCAAAAAATATTGAATGCATTTATTTTTCTCAAACATATAATAATTTTTATTTATTTTAAAGTCTCATTTTAATTAAATTCATAAATGTGGAAATCAGTTCACTATATTTTAATGATTTTACTATAGCAAAAATATAAATTGATTTGAAAAAAGACTTTAAATGAATAAGGAATATAAGATAAGATATATAACCCTTCCTATACATCTGTCTTCTTTGATCATTCTTTTCTAATCCATGCCATGAACCTTTAGAATTCCCATTTCCATGAATATACATCGCTCCCCCTTACTATCAATCTGTAAATCCAGATATACATCATATCTTACTTTCTGTATTTTTATCCTTCCTCTAATTCAATCTATCTAGGCACCCTTTCTTTTTTGTTCATTATTTTAGTGGCTCAAATGTAGAACACGCTAACTTTTTTGTCAAGGAATTAAATAAAGTAATTGAACATAATTATCTTGAAACATCAAGTTTCCCCATCCATTTTAGTAGTATGGCTCATAATTTAATCAAAACGGTTAACAAACCTACCCATGCAAGTTTTTGTCACTAGAACTTTTAGGATATAAATTTAATATTACCAACTTAATTTTTGCAGGGATACTCTGAAAATTATAATAACCATAGTGCCATTGTCAGATGTTTCAAGTTTAGACCCTGACATCAACAATCTCATCATACCATCAAGCTAATCTGTCAGCTTTAAATGTGTTCATATTCTGTGAAATGTATTGTATTATACATACATATATTATATGTAATTGTTGTTTTTTTTATGTTTATTTGTTCTAATAATAGTAATTATGAAATTTGTTGATATATTATAAAAAAATATATGAGGTTTATGTGTAAGCATTGGTTACTACATCGTTGTTATGCAAACAGTGCTGTATTATTGTAAGAAGAATTAAAAAAAATAAAATAGATTAAGACATCACCATTGTTCTATCATAAATGAATTGAAATATGCATATAATCCATTAAAGTGAATAGGATTGAATTTATTTTTATGTTTCTGATTTAAATTTGTCAAATAAACAATAAAATTTTTTACATTGTTAAAGTTTTAATTGTTGTTCACTATTCTCATAGTCGGCCACCTACCTTTCAATTCTTTTTAGAACCTGTGGTGAATAGTATTTTTTTAGCCAGAGGTAAGTACTCGTTTGCATACTTGGCGCATACTGTTACCAAGTCATGACAGCCTACATCCACTAAATACTCAAGTAAGGAAGTAAATCAGGTTACAGTGTATTCCCCCATTACAACAATGTTCAAATAGAATTTGTTTGAACAAAGTTTTACCAACCAGGGGGCTCCACCACTTGGACCACCATTGGTGCTTCACCCTCTGAGGGATGCATAGGTTAGGTTAGATCCATGTTCATACATATCTAGACATGTAGATTCCACTAATGTCTATACAAGATTTGCGCTTGCAGAGGAAGGTGCATATGTCAGGTATGCATATGCCCCTAGATCCTGTGAGAAAGTATTCAACAACTGGAGCCTCAATGAATTTCAAGCAACCACTGCCGATGAAAACACCAGATCAGTTGAGGCAATTATAATGTTTGTGTCCTACCTCCTATAAAGACGTGGGGTAGTCCATTTTAAAATTGATATTACAAAGTATTATGTTCAATAATTTTGAGAGATTATAAAAATGTCGGGAAGCAAAAACCCCATTTGTTTCTAGAGGTTAATCTTTCAGAAATTTTTTGTATGCATTTTCTTCCTTTTGTGTTTTTTTTTTTGGATATATTTCATTATATTTTTTAAGAGGTAGGGCCAGATTTCAGACATACATTACTGCGTTCCTTGAGTTAAACAGACTTATTAATCCAGGCTGAAGTTACTTTTCTGTTTATTAGAGATTGATAAAAAGGATTATTTTTGTTATAAGTAAATATGTATAAAAAGTGTTTATGACAAATAAAACGGTTTACTTATTATGAAATATGCTATTTGTATGAGACAAAGAGATAAAAAATATAAAACAGCAAACTTTTAGCAATGGATTTAAAAAAAACAACATAGAAGCAATCATTCATTATATACAGATACTTACTGGAACAACATCTTATAGAATGGAATGATTATGTAGCTAGCATATGATAAAATAATATAATAATATCAGTATCTATGTCATTATATCATATTGATATGGCAATAGACAATAGTTCTGTCTATCAATAGTTCAGTCCAGGCCTTCCGATGAAGGCCTGGCTGCAAAAAGAGATAAGTATTATCATGTTACTCTGCTAAAAGAGATCAATTACAAAAATTATTTTTTAATGACTTTCGATTAATTGCTTATTTATATTGTAAATTATAACCATTTATGATGAGAAAAAAGACTAATATGAGGGAAAGTTTACTAGTGAGTGAAATATTAGCAATAAGGAAGAAACTTTGAAGATCTCAAGTATTTAGTTAACCTGATTTAATAAGCATTGCCATTGTTGAAAGTGTGATGTGCTTCTTTTTTGATTGCATGAAAATAGTTATTTTGCAGCAATTATACGCTAACTGTATAGGTTAAAATTTATATGAGCAGTGACAATGTGGGAATGTTTATTTACTGATAAACGAGAAAAATTCAAGAAAATTTTTGAAACATGATTGATCACATAAATAAGTACCATTAGATTTTAATTAAAAAAAAAATCATTACAAATTTTATTGTTCAAACATAATTTATTTATTGTAATTGATCACGCTTGGATAACTAAATAAGTACATTTAGCTTTTAATAAAAAAAAAGAAATGTAAATAAATCCTGTCTCCTCGGCCTCCTCCCTCATATGCGGAAGATTCTTGAAAAGATAATGAACTGCCTGAAGGAGTTCTGTTCGGAAAATTCTATCATTCCGTACAAGCAGGCAGGCTTTCAGTCTCATTTGAGTATAGAACATCCGCTTGTGAAGGTACAGACGGAAGCCACCCTCGGTATCAACAAGAACAGCAACTTTTCTTTTTTTTTTTTTGGCCCTTCCTGAGGCGGAGCCTCAAACGGGCTTAAAGAACACAGCAACTGCTATGATCTTGTTGGACTGCACGCAGGCTTTCGACTCAGTGTCCCACGGGGTGCTGTGCCGACAGCTTTGCGACTGGGAATGCCCAAAGCAGTTATACACCATGTCGGTTTCGTTCTTGAAGAACAGATCGGTGAGGGTACGGGTGGGTGATTACCTCTCTAACCCATTCCCTCTGATTTGTGGAGTTCCTCAACTAGCGGTTTTGTCTCCCGTTCTTTTCAACATGTACACATCTGAAATTGTGTGAAACCGACGACATTAAGGTTTACAGCAGCAGCATGAGTGCACAAAGAGCTCTTACACATGCCGAATCAGTGACAGAATGGATAAGTTAAACATCAGTGCGAAGACCGACTGCGTAATCTTCTCCCTCCAAAAGGGGAATTAGCCTTGCCAAAATTCTCTACTATAGGAGCGCTAGAGAACTCACCAGCTTTCTCAATGTACTATCTGGGTATAAAAATGGATAGGCATATCCATTTCTCTACTCGTTTTAGTAATAGAATAGAAAAAGTACGACACAGGTCTTGCCGGCTTCACCACTTGCTAACTTCACCCAACTTGTCTCTGCGTCTCAAACTAATGATATATAAATGTGTCCTCCGGCCAGCTCTGACGTACGGTGCCCCACTATATACTCACTTGACTGCCAATACAGCTAAATTTTCCAACAATTTTGGAATGGGATTATGAGAAAAGTTGTCAGACATACCTCTCTCGAGTGGTTAATGAACGCCGACCTGCACCTGATGCTTGTGCCATCGGTGGGTGAGTTCAAACACCGGAGACACATCAAATTTTTTGACTCGTTGCAGCATCTCACAAACCCAGTTTTTAACACTATGGCCCCACCACCCCTCCCGCATCGGTGACAACAGACTGTTGGGGAAAAATTAGGTAAAGAATTTATTTATTAGACGTAAGTTAGTTATAAGTTTATGAAAAAAAAAAGGTGAGCCCCATCACCTTTAGTAAATCCAGTCGATTCATGTATAATGCACATTATTATACTTTGTACATTACAGAGAATTATTAGATTTCATATTAGAATCTGCATAAAATTTAGCTAAGCTACAGGAAATATAATGAAGAAATTGTAAATTCCAGAGCTTGAGAATCTATATTTTGTACTATAACTCTGTGTAAATTTTAACAAGGGGATATGAAAAATAAATCTCCATCCTTGCTTGGGGAGTTATATTAAATATTCCCTGATTAGAGTGACTGGTGTGATAGGCTATTATTATTGGAGGAGGGCTGATGCAGCACTGCCCCAAACCTTGGATCTTCGTGAATTTTAACCAAGAGCCAGTGCAAAGTGACTTGACTTGCCTCAAACAGTACCTTATGCCCGGATTTTTCTGCCAAGGCACTTCCTTGAAGGTTCAAAGTGCGCAATATTTCACCCCAAACCTTGGCACTGGCAGGCAGATTGCCTGGGGTTCCCTACACTGTTCCAGAAACCAGCATCTTTGAGGATCATAATACAACAAGGGCTGTTAACGGGGGACACCATGATGCTATAGATTTTAAAATTATGCAAGAATTTCATATTTTCAGAATTCGTTGAAAAAAGTCAACAAAGTCAGGAAAATTACCGGAGATGGTAGCCCACAGTGGTTGAAAGTTGACTATTTTGCAAATAAACATGTCATGTTCGATCTGTTTGCAAAAATATTTGTATTGTTGTTTTTGTGTTGTAACTATTTACCAATAACTACTATTTTTGATGGCTTTTACTTTATTCGGTAGCAGTGGCGGCTAAATGTTTTATTTTTAGTTTAATATATATCTATGTGAATTAGAAAATGATACTTTTGTTGTGGCTTAAATACCAATTAGATAACAATATATAATACGGAAAAAATGGATGTATGATACTAGGTTCCATAATATCACTGATAATTCATTTTGTGTACTCCTATTTTGATCTGTTTATTCTTAACCTAGTATCAGTTTCAAATGGACATGGAACACAATTCCTCCATCAGGATATAGCCAGGATAGAGAAAAGGTATCATATATTAGCAAATGAAATGAGAAGATACTGCGGACTACTGTACTATTAAACTCAACTAAAAACTCACTCATCATTTCAAAATTAATCAAGCTTAAACAAAAGTCATATCAAATATTATAAGTTTATATCAGCAATGCAATGCAAAATAAAATGAGCATTTTCAAATGTTTCGGTATTTCTGATTCAACCACATTTTTTTTTCCAAAACTGGTACTTGATGAATCTTTTCTGGCTTCGTTTTGGACTTAACACAATGATAATATCGGAATATTTCGTGTGGAACAGTGCAATCAAATTCACAAGAGTTATCTGATTCAGTAAATCATAATAATTTCATCAGCAGGCTGTCATTCTATAGTTGAAAACTATTTTAG
The DNA here is from genome assembly GCA_930367205.1 of Acanthosoma haemorrhoidale. Classification (NCBI taxonomy): domain Eukaryota; kingdom Metazoa; phylum Arthropoda; class Insecta; order Hemiptera; family Acanthosomatidae; genus Acanthosoma; species Acanthosoma haemorrhoidale. The sequence continues at coordinate 77,203,519 of OV884014.1, read as the reverse complement.
CATTTCACTGGAAGTCTAGTAGTATTAAATAAATAGGTTATAATTAGTAAAATTATTCTAGGTAGCTAATGTATGTACCAAGACTGATAGGAAAATGATTTATCTAATACTTCGAAAAACGGATTTATTTCAATGTACCAAGACTGATAGGAAAATGATTTATCGAATACTCCGAAAAATGGATTTATTTCTATGTAACAAGACTGATAGGAAAATGATTTATCGAATACTTCGAAAAATGTATTTATTTCTATGTACCAAGACTGATAGGAAAATGATTTATCGAATACTTCGAAAAATGGATTTATTTCTATGTACCAAGACTGATAGGAAAATGATTTATCGAATACTTCGAAAAACGGATTTATTTCTATGTACCAAGACTGATAGGAAAATGATTTATCGAATACTTCGAAAAATGGATTTATTTCTATGTACCAAGACTGATAGGAAAATGATTTATCGAATACTTCGAAAAACGGATTTATTTCTATGTACCAAGACTGATAGGAAAATGATTTATCGAATACTTCGAAAAATGTATTTATTTCTATGTACCAAGACTGATAGGAAAATGATTTATCGAATACTTCGAAAAATGGATTTATTTCTATGTACCAAGACTGATAGGAAAATGATTTATCGAATACTTCGAAAAACGGATTTATTTCTATGTACCAAGACTGATAAGAAAATGATTTATCGAATACTTCGAAAAACGGATTTATTTCTATGTACCAAGACTGATAGGAAAATGATTTATCGAATACTTCGAAAAACGGATTTATTTCTATGTACCAAGACTGATAGGAAAATGATTTATCGAATACTTCGAAAAATGGATTTATTTCTATGTACCAAGACTGATAGGAAAATGATTTATCGAATACTTCGAAAAATGGATTTATTTCTATGTACCAAGACTGATAGGAAAATGATTTATCGAATACTTCGAAAAATGGATTTATTTCTATGTACCAAGACTGATAGGAAAATGATTTATCGAATACTTCGAAAAACGGATTTATTTCTATGTACCAAGACTGATAAGAAAATGATTTATCGAATACTTCGAAAAACGGATTTATTTCTATGTACCAAGACTGATAGGAAAATGATTTATCGAATACTTCGAAAAATGGATTTATTTCTATGTACCAAGACTGATAGGAAAATGATTTATTTCTGCCTTTCAACTACTGTGAGACGCAGTTTTAGCTGTTGTGGTATTTAGTTTAGGGCATGACTACTCTAAGCAGTTCCTATAGCTCTGAACATCGTCGACGTGTCAATAGTCTATCCAGGTAAAGTAAAGATCATTGCTGTTAGTAGAGATTCCCTACGTAACAGGAGTAATATGTATTTTAAACTTCGATCCTCTTAGTATTACAAACATAACCTGCTCCTTGTTTTTATGTGTAATTTCTATGTTTATATAAGCGTATGTAAATCCTCTTTGTAATCAAACTCATCAAAAATGCTATGAACTCGAATACGGCAAAGAATGGTAATTAACGTTTATTAATGATGTTTTTTATCCATTCAATAATAAATAAATAAAAGAAGAATGCTAATTAATAATTTCTTAATTTAATTATGTTGAAGGAATAGTTCAATTGCCTGAATCTCCAATTGGACCAGTATGGAAACCAGACTGTAAGTCTAGCAAAGTAAATTGTTAAAAAAATGACTGACAATTATGTATCTCTCGATTATTTTCAAATATTTTGAAAACAAAAATTAACATAAGTTAATAAACTGTGAATTACTTATTAGAAGTTAATTTTCATTTTAGTGAAATAATTAGTTGGGATAACAGCTAAGTCGATGATAGAAGGATGTTAGATTTTTATAACATTTATTTATGGAAGACGTTATAAATGTCTTCTTCAGGGATTAGTATTAGATGGACTGGAGGTAGAAGTTTGATGTGAACATTGTGGCTTTGGGGACCTAAGGGTTTACCACTGAATGAACTCAACATCCATCCGAGCCACTTCATTCTCCCTTCCTTGCTTTGGTAGACATACAGAAACAAAGATGGAAAAATTATATTTTAATGATAGATCATGTGATCAGAGATGTCAATAGTAGCTGTTGTGATATCATAACTGATAGTGGTACTTTTGGTAGCATGCGTTATCATCATTAAGTACTTATTAAACTTCCCTACTCTATAGAGTAATAGGTCCTTCACTGCTCAAGTAAGAAGTTTAATCTGCAGTTGAAAACTGCTGTGTGTGTGCTGCCACAAGTGGTTGTTTATTATTCTAATAGATGGAGCATATGTAGTTCTGATAAAGGTGTTCTATTTGAAAAAAAAAAAAAAAGCTTCATCGACCTATGGAGTGTCAATAATTGTTATGTTGTAGTGTATCGGTTGCAACGAGAGGCACCTGAGGCGAAGGAGGTGGCTTGCACAAAAATATTAGAGAATCGCCCGGCTCATTACGGAGCTGAGTTCCACGGAAGGCTGTCCCATCAGCAGGCAAATCAACTTCTGACTGATGATGGCTATTACTTGGTTCGTTTTAGTGGACCAAGCAGTGCTCCCTTCCCAACATTGTCATTTAGGTATTTGTTTTATTTTTCAAACATTTATGTTTCATCCAAGGTATTATAAATTAGATAAACATCATAGTTAATAATCATTGAAATGTTTTTTGTTTAAAATCATGTATCCATGAATGTTTTCATGGTAGCTTTCCCTCAAATGGTTAGAGATGTTTAAAACTGGCAGGTTCCAGGGTAAGATCAAGCACTATCGACTGTATCATGACGGTCAACACTATGTGAAAGAAAAAAGGTTTGATTGTGTGGAGGACTTGGTACGTGATGGACTTGTCACGCTACATATCGAGGCCAATGCTGGCCCTTACATCCAGCTCATGTGTGACGTAGCCAAGTATGAGAAATCTCCAGCATACCTCACACTAACCAGGTATATATTTTCATGCTAATCTTATATTGATTTTGTAATATATCAGTATAAGCATTAACATTTAATTGGGAAAAATTGCTTTATATTTAAATTCTCTCTAGAGTTAAACATGAACACAAATTCCTGATCACCATTGGGCTTTATTCTATCACCCTTCATTGGAACAGAGTTGTTGACTTAATATCAAGCAGTTTGAGTGAAAGCTTTAGTCCTCAATGGTATTCCTTGATGTTTCTCAAGCCATTGACAATGTAAGTCATGGTCTCCTCAGGAAACTCAAAAACGTTTTGCTTCATACTTACTATCTAATTATCCCTTCTTATCTTCTTCCAATTTATCCCACATTCACCATGGTGCATAATTTTCTTTTATTTCTGCAGAAGTGCTCTTAGTTCTATCCTTAATTCCATATTCACTGTTGATATCGTAATCCACCAAAAATTTTACTTTTGCTGATGTCACTTCCTTTCTTGCTTCCAGATCTGATCCCAAAAAAAATTTACAGGAACATTTTCAACTTTTGGCCCTTGGCTAAAGAAATGGAGAATTACAGATAATGAAAGTCAAAGTTAGCATATAACTATTGTGCTAAACAAATCATCTTCACAAATTACTTTGACCCAAACTGCAATAACAAACAAAGACTAACTCATGTACCTTGGTCTCACCTTGGATAAATGACTAAGGGAATGCTCATATACAGATACAAAAACAGGAACTAAATAAATATTACAAACTACTTAGACTTCTTGATAGCAGATCAGTGACATGAATATATAATAGTTCCTAGACTGAAAATGACTTATGCACTTTAATTGTGAGGTTCAGCCAATAATTCAAATATTTCCAAGTTACAATCTTAATCAATCAATCAAAAATTCTTTGCAAATTGGTCAACACACCATTTTATATTTCTAATTATACCTGCTCAAAGATTTAAATATTCCCTTTCTTCCAATTACAACTAAAATCAGGTGTAATGATTTTACGTATAAAGGATCTTCATGAATTGACTTCTGGGCATGAGAATCCACTTGTCCTGTCTCAATCATTGTCTATTGCCCCTGACAACCCAGAATGGAAAGGAAATAAATAGCCTTGCTTCACACAAATAACCCACCCATTTTCAAATTGAGCGATATATAAGTGTATTAGTGTTTTACTCTTCGCAATTGAAACTTGTTCTCCTGGCTTGTAATCCAAATTTAAGTATGTTGATTTCTTGTATATCATATTCAATTATGGTTTAGGCCTCACCAATATGTTATTCATATTATGATGATTGCTGTTAGAATTGAAATGATATTGCCTCACTACTCGAGTCATATAAAAAGGAAATTGATTATTTACCCTAAAGTTTATATTTCTCCTTACATCGTGATATTACAGACACATTACATGTTATTATTGTCAACTTGTAAGCGTAGCTGTTTGTAATAAAAATTTAATATATCTGACAGTTTCTTTGGGTTTTACGCTCGTACATATTCACACTTAGGGTATGAAGGGTAGCTTACCTTTATATCACCTTATTCCACCCAACGGTGGGAACACTTTTTTTTTTGGGACTACACAAAGCAAAGCATGGCCCTTAAAAAGTAAGTCACACTATGCTACTGTACATAAATATCATTGATTTATTCAAAATGAACATCTAACTAATGTTTTTCTTTGATTTGTTACCTCTCTAGACCTATTTCTTGATGAGTCATTTCTACTTATTATTAGCTTCAATGACATGTTTACATCAACTAATTGATTTTGTTTATTAACTGGTCGCCATCTCTATACTTCTATTTGTATTTTAGTTTTAATTTCTGATATATTAAAAAATTAGGGTGTACACCAAATGTGCCTTAAACATAGGTATTATTAATATCTATAATAATTTGATAAATCAATAATTTTGTCTATCTACTAAATTACTTATTTTTCCTCAATTTTCTTAATGATTAAAATGTGCTTGTTTTTTGTGTAAGTGAATGATCTTTTCAGTTGCATGGATTGGTATAAAAAACCGTATAGTAGAAACTCCTCTAAATTATAAGTATCAGAGCTAGGGCAGTTGTGTCTCTTTAGTCACTAACCACTATTACTGTTTCTAATCTTCATTGGGAAAAAAATCAAAACCTTTTTTACTGGATCTTAATTTAATAATTAACATGGTAAGTTGTGCAGTATCTTATGAACTATATTAAAACAATTTCAAAACTTCCCCTGTGAATTGAAATCATTTTGATTTAACAACGAGTTAATTCTAAAACTGTATGAAAGCAAAGTTGACCTTAATTCACAGACATGATGGCGACTGGTTACAATTTTTTGAAACCTCCTAGAAATAATCCAATGTACTGGATTATTTCTTTATTCAATAAAATTTAATGTTGACATTCTGAACTATATTTTTGCTAAATTTAGTATAATTGTAGGTTTAAAAGAAGAACAAAACCAGTACAAACCACTAAGGAAGAAGAAGAAGAAGAAGAAGAGGTCCACTATGTTAAACCACATAATTTTAAAACTCATAATTTCAAAGGACTTAACTGGTGCGAGTTCTGCTCTAACTTTTTATGGGGTTTCTCTGCCCAGGGAGTAAAATGTGAAGGTAATTGCTTATAAAGGGTTTATTTATATTGTTACCAAACATTTAGATGTGTACAATACCCATGTCCCTTTGTATAGCTAATAAGGTACGACTCAATCTTAATATGACTAAGTCGCCTAAGGGTAGCTGTTTGGATAAAAAAAGGGTTTTGAAAGTTTATTTTTACATTTTTCAATTATTTTGCTTTCAAGATCCTTTCTGTAATTTCTTATTTATCTTTTATCCGACATTTTTTAGCTTTTAATTTTATGTCTTTAAGACTTTAGGAAGGTTGACCAGTCGTACAATTTAGAAAAGAATTTTTTTTTCTATATGTATTATTAGATGAACAAAATAAAAAACAATTACAGATTGCAGTTTCAGCGCCCACACAAAGTGCTCAGAAAAGATGCCTCCAGACTGCTGTCCTGAGCTGAAAAGTTCTCGATCACTGTTTGGGGTTGACTTGACCACATTCGTTCGTGCCAAGAAGACGGTTAGGCCATTCGTTGTTGATAAGTGCATTCGAGAAATAGAGGTATCCATTTATAATTTAATACTAAAAGAAATACACTATCTTACAACATACTTCTGTATTTTCTAAAAGAAAAGGTTTAAATAAAACATTAATTCATATTACTATAATTAATAATTTATTTTAAAAAATTTTTAAATTTTAAACTTGTAAGATCGTTTTAATTAACAAAAAAAATGAAAAACTTATTATTTTTAAATAGATAGTGAATTTGTCTCTAATAATGGCTTGAATAGGCTCGAGGTCTGACCGTTGAGGGCATCTACAGGATATCTGGTTTCGCAGATGAAATGGATACTCTGAGAATGGGACTCGAGAGAGGTGAGATAGTAGATTTAGTCTTATCTTTTTATTTACTTTCTCTACTAGTCAGTGAATGGTGTTGGCTGAAATAAATTACTAGATGTCTCTAGAGTATTATAGTATCTAGAGATTCTGAAAAATAACAAGCCATTTAACTAATTTTTACGTTAATTTACCTCATTATGGTTGTATAAAATGACACCCCTAAAGAGAAAATACAAGAGAAAAGACAAAGAAAAGCAGGAGACATCAGGGTAGAATTGTAGAAGGCCTAACAATACTATTCTATCCTGAAAATACGGGACTAATGAATTCTCCTAGTGTTCTTGAATATATTTTGATTTAATTAAATTAAAAAAAAATTGTTTATCTGACATGTTCTAGTTAGTCATCATTAGATGAGATAATTTTGTTCAATATTAAAATACTCTTTTCATTTACTATTGTATGATGCTCATACATTTATACTGTACCATCAGATATATTTTGTTTAGCATTAATGATGAGCTAGCCCACTTGCTCTCTGACTTGTTGTAGAAGGTGAAAATGCTGACATTGGTGCTGAAGTTTATGACAACATAAACGTTGTAGCTGGGATCCTAAAGCAGTATTTCAGGCTCCTGCCGATTCCTCTCCTTACCTATGAAGTACACCCAATTATCATCAGAGCAGTGCGTGAGTAATTTTTTTATTATTTTTATCTTTACCCTATAGAATATCATATTGTTTCACCATCACCTCTGTACAAACATCACATTCTGTTTATTTCTCTTCTACTGATACCTTGTTGTATCCTCTTCTACTAACAGCAGGTTCTCTCAAAAAACCTATTTACAATTGTTACCTTTACTACTATTGGATCGGATATTGATCCCAGATAAGATATGTATTATGGTAGAAAGAGGACCAGATAAACTATAGTGCTGATAACCGATGACTGTTGCAGAGCTGGGAACCCAACGAGAGCAGATAGAGGCTGTGAAAGATGCACTCGCTCTGCTGCCGCCAGCGCATTATAATACCCTCAAGTATCTAATGGCCCATCTTGCCAAGTTAGTATTCCAAGTAACATCTGGTAATTGTTTTATTATCTATATCTCACCCGTCCAACCTATTTCTCCTTTCCCAGAAATCTGTCTCTTTTGACCTTCTTTTCTTATCCGTACCACAAACCTTTGGAACGCTATTCTCACTAATATTTGTCACTTACCAACTCTCCCAATCTTCAAACCTTGACATTACCAGTTAATTATCTCCTTTTTAATCTAACATTTCATAATTCATTATTATTATTTTCATTAGCTTTGTTCATTCCCTATTGTAATATATCCCTGCAACCTTTCACACTCTTTTTTGCCTGGTGATAATTCCTACATTTTGTTTATTTCCCTAGTTACTGTTGTTAGGAAATGTCATTTATTTCTATTAATTTAAGGGTTTTTTTTGGGGTGGGGATTCAAGTCAGCACAAATGTATACAGGTTCAATATTATTTATAAGCTTGCCGCATCAAAGTAACTTGTCAAATATTTTTGTGAGGTAGACATATTTATTTGTATCTCATTGTTATTCTCAAAAGATTATGACAATTATAAGACTTGTGAAATTGTTTTTTTCTTTTCAATTCAAAAATAAAAATATTTATAATTGCCAAATATTAATTAAGGTTTATGTTTTTTTAGAACTACTCTTATATCATTGCTTGGTTCAAATTTTCAAATGAGTAATCAATAAAATTGATTAAATATGTTTACATTGTTGTCTTCATCTGATGCCTTCTTTCTCTGCACCAAATTTGGTTAATAACTCATTCGCTACTTGTGATTGTCTTCGATGATAATATTTTTTACCTGGTATAATAAGACTGCTTCCTTTTTAAAATTTTTATTTTCTTATTTATAATGAAATGGTTCGAAGGAAATTTATTTTTAAAGTTTTTAAAAAATAATGCATTTTATAATGCTTCCTTTAATACAATCTCAGGATTTTATATTGTTCTAGTGCATAATTTTGTCTATTTCAAATGTTTCATATTGATACAATTGTCTAAATGGCCAAGTTTTAAGCATGCAAAGTTTTATAAACATATTGATTGAAACATTATTCTTATAACCTTACAGATGTTATACTTATTTTGTAATGCAAGTGACTAATAAGTAATTCCATGTAAATTTGTATATTTTATCCTAAAGGGATCAGTTAGAATAATATAATATTTTTCGTTTTATGTATAATGTTATTGATTGCAGGGTAGATGAGCAGCAGCACACAAACAAGATGAGCGCATATAACCTTGGCACTGTGTTTGCCCCGACGCTGATGCCACCTCCAACGACTGGTTCCCACCAGATCCCCGACATGTCGGGTGAGATCAAAGCCATTTGTCTTCTCATCCAACATTACTCTGCTGTCTTTTAGCTTTATGCACACCATGATCCACATATTCCTTGCCAATTGTACATTCCTTTTTTATTTAAAGGTTATTAATTTAGATAGAATTATATATTTGTAACCTATAGAGCAAAGATATGTTTTAATATAAATATAAGAACTTGTTAGTACTTCGTTTGTGTTTAAGAACATCTCTCCTTTCTATTTACTATTATTACAATTAATAAAAAAATGACTTACTTATTTGTATGGGGCTACAACCCATCGCGGGTTCTGGCCTCCTCAATGAGTTTCCGCCATCAAGCTCTGTCTTGTGCAGTTATTCTCCATCGAATTATTGATTCCTAAAAGCCATCATGGGTCGTCACCTGCCACTCTGCCCTTCCACCACAGTCTCAGCCTTCCAGCCTGTACAGGCCTGGGAGCTCTTCACACAATATTTTCTTGACATCTTAGATTCTGGTATCGTAGTAGACATCTGCTTCAACAAAAATGACATAAAGCTCCCTATTTTTCATTCTTCTGCAAAGGAATCCTCTTTTCGAAAAAAAGCTAGACCTCCTCATCTGTGTTAGACAAAGATGGTCTCAGAGTCATATGGTGTACAACCTGAAATTTGCATTGTGAGGAGTCTGCTTCTCATTTGCCTCAATAAGCCAAGGTAGCACCGACTGAAAGTATCAATCCTTCGCCTTATTTCTGCAGAGGTTGGGTTAACCTGAGCTCCAAGATAAATAAACTCGGATATCTTCTGAAAGGTGCAAGATCCTAAAATTTATATGGTCTATCAATGCAACCTGTGTACATATATTTCGTTTTTGCCTGGTTGATGGTCGAGCGTCGCTCCTGTTGCTCTTTTTAGGTTCAGAAATGTTATTTTCAGTGCATGGAGAGGTCGGCTGACAGCTGGTTTTATAAAACTATATGAAGATTTAGGACCACATTTATAATTTTTAGAGATTTTGAAGAAGGAAGTAGGAAAACCAAATAAATAGAGAAGGAATTTTACCATTTATGGCTTATAAAACAAATTCTTTTAAAACACTTTGCGACCGGATATATTTCATTATACCAGATTTAGTGAATCTTAACAATCCTGTGCTGTCGATAAATATCTCGATCATTTTACAGACAAATGTAATGAGTATTTTAAGTAAGTCACATTACAGTAGTGAGGTAAAGCATCTAGGGGTTACTCTGGATAGTAAATTGGACTGGTCTAAACACATCAGGAATACTACTATGAAGGCACTTCGATGCCTCTATGCATGTAAAAGGGCTGTGGGTAGGACCTGGGGACTACAACCCAGAATGTTATTCTGGCTATATACCGCAGCAGTGAGACCAATGGTGCTCTATGCCTCTATGGTGTGGTGGCACAGAGGTAGTATTAGTAAAAATAGAACTTCGCTTGGCAAATTACAGAGGCTTTCATGTCTCATGATTACTGGTGCCATGAGTACAACTCCTACTGCTGCAATGGAAGTCTCATTGAACTTGAATCCACTGCACATAGAAGTAGAAGCACAAGCCTTGAACGTGGCTTACAGACTTGCGAAATCAGGAACAAGATCCAAAGTCATGACTCACATGGGACATGGGAACTTGTTCAGAAGAATTGATGAGGACGAGGTGCTTTCAATGCACTCTGACCTACAAGTTAAGAAACACACAGACGTTTTATACTGTGCGGAAAACACAAAGACCAAACCACATAAACTGTGTAATGGGATTAATTGCTATACAGACGGCTCACTAACAGAAAACGGATCAGGGGCCGGCATATGGAGGAAAGATAAACCAGAATCTGGGATTTCTATTCCTTTAGGTAGACACACCTCGGTCTTTCAGGCCGAAGTGATGGCGATCAATGTCTGTACCCAAACCTTAATTGGGGAGGGTGTAAGAAACAGACTGATCACAATTTTCACGGATAGCCAGGCAGCCATTGGCACCCTGAGAAGCTATACGACCAGATCTTATTTGGTTGAGGAGTGTAAAAACAACCTAAACACACTCTCGCTAGCCAATAAGGTTAGAATCGACTGGGTGCCAGGACATACAGGCATCACAGGCAATGAGAAGGCAGATGGCCTTGCTAGGGTGGGCTCAGAACAGACACCTCTTGCACCTGAACCCATATGTGGTATCAGCCTCAGCTACGCTAAAAGGCGTATAAAATTAGCTATAGAGGACAAGGCAAGACTCTCTTGGAGAGAAACTAAGAAACAGGAACACTCGAAACTGTTTCTTAATGGACCCTGTAAGAGAAGAAGCTCAGCACTTCTATCAATGGACAGGTGGACACTCAAAAGTGTGACAGGACTCTATACAGGTCACTGTCGGTTAAATAAACACCTCTTTAATTTGGGGATAGTGGGATCACCAATCTGCAGATTCTGCAAGAAAGAGGGAGAAACGGCACGTCATATAATATGTGACTGTGATAACTTAGCTAGAAGGCGATACTTTCACTTTGGTAGTGATCGCATTGTAGACCCCAAACTATGTGAACTGATCAATCCATTCAGTATCCTCAGATTTGCAAAGGCCGTGGGCCTGTCACATATTTAGGACAGAGACATGGGCGGCGCACAATAGGTCTCAGTGAGGCCGCGGTGCACAAATGCCGGAACAAATAATAAAAAAAAAAAAGTCACATTGGAAACTGATACAACCGAATTCATTCAAACTAATATAGATAGCAAGAAATTGGTTATATAGGACTTTTTATATGAGAATTTAATTTTCAGTGCTTTTGAAGAACCTAAAAAGCTTTTTTTGTGTAGTAGTGTACTTATTTCAACTGATCCTTGGCTAAGCTAGAGATATTTTTCTCTTGGCTCCTTTCAGGAATGCAACTCCCCCCCCCCCCCACCATTCTATGAGGGAACAGTGTTGTTAATCTACAAGAAATGAAGGATAAGGATTGCCGAGTTGAAAAGGAAATGAGGCTTTTTAACTAAACAACAAATTTATTAATAAACTCTGCACCAAAGTACACATTTCACAGAAAGGTATATATCCATATGTATATAATTGGTATATTAACAAAACTTTTATCTAAATACTAGACACTGGATTATATACTGTTGTCATTTACTAATTCAAATGGATAAAATATATCTTATGTACAAACCATGATATACCAAGTGCGTTCAATAAATTAGTGCATCTGGTTTCTGCATAAACAATTTAATATCGATAGCAACATTTAAACACTTGTTTGTTTATTCCGTTACCATTAAATACTACTGTCTTTAAACTTATTGTAGGTCTACATATTGAAACAAACGAATAATTTTAACAATTACAATTAGCATTGATATAAATTAGTTATTAACGATGATCATATAAATATTATTTATTTGCAATCAATTACATATCTGATGTGGCAGTCCATGTGTAATATATTTATAAACTTAAAAACAATAACTTTATTTACAATCAAAATGTTGGCATGTTCAAATTGTCATTGTAAATTTACAAAGAGCTTCAGACTGGGTTGTAAGCATTATTACACTTAATCACAGCTCTTTAATATGAGCATTAAACAATGTATATGTGTGTTTTATATACAGATTTCTAATCATCTTTATATACATTGAGAAAATATTTGATTATAGTTGGGAAACATATACATATAAAATATATATAGTTATTATATAATAAAAACACAAGAGATTTCCATTTTTCAGAAATCCCTCGGTTTTCTGTTACAATCATGTTCTGAGAGATGCAAGACAAATTTATATGCATTTTGTTCGATACAAATCTCTGTGATTTTTATTTTGTCCATTTGTTTGAAATCGTTCCGGGACAGTCGAGTTTTAGTACTTTATTGTACTTAAAGTATTCTGACTGCAAGAGAGAGAGAAAACAAGGTGAAGAATAGAGTATATAGGATAATAAATTGGTATAAACTGAATGTTTTGAAATATTTTCGCTTTTTTATGTGAATTAATAATTTCTTGTCATTATTTTAAAAGTTAAACAGTCAGTCTTAAATAATTTGAGATATTTACAAGTGTGAATGTAAAAAAAAAAATTAAAATAATCATCATTTCGATTCACGGACTGACTTATTGAACAATGATCAATAGTTAGTTAAAGGAGTTAAATGAACTGTTTTTAGGGAGCAGGAAAATTATCAGAGCTAGTAATTAAATTTATATTCATGCTTAGCAAATTCAGTCCTTGTAAATATAAAAATCTTGTGGGTAAAACACAGTTGGTTTTATATTTAAAAAACAAAACCTAACTATGTATATATAGGAAAGAAGGGATTATTATCTTTTTTTTTAGTTTGTAAATAAAACGGATAGATTATTCTAATAGGTTCAGTGTGCTGTTGGTCTTCCTTAGCTGTGCTCTCCACGGGATGATCACCTCTCTCTCTTCCTCTTTCTTTTCCGACGGCTTGACGACAACCTTCTCCGGCACCTTCTGCACTGTCACTACCTTCTCTGGGGGGACACTGTTCTCTTTGTTGTTGCTGCTCTCTCTTTCCACCTCTTTGGCGGGCGCTGGCCGGCTTTCTTCCGTGCCATTAGTGACTGGACCTCTGGAAAAAGAAAAAATCGAATTGCAGAAATAAAATATTACCTATATATCATGACTTAAACAAGACAATCAAACAATTGATAAATATTTTCAATGTGGTATCCCTAGTTATGGTGGTTTAGTTGCCCCATGTCAGCCCTCTGTTTAGCATGAGTGTTTGCACAGTGATTTATATGTATTCCACAATGGCTATGTATCCATTGAATTAAAATTGATATATGCTCATTATCCATTTTCCTATGAACTGAGTGAACTATGCACTCCTAGTCTAAATGGTTCCATGAAACGCTGATTACCAAGTTTCGTGTTAAAACTGTGATTGTATGTCCTATGATTTCAAATTTTGCATATAAGTCGCATCTCTATCATAAATGTAATATTTGCTAAGACTTGAATGGGTTATAAATAGTAGAAGTGAGCAATAATATCACATACGGTTTCTTCAGTGTGCAGCCTAACTGGGACTATTATTTTCATTAATTTGTATACTTTTTAATATAAATAAGATACTTATCCACAGTTAATGTTATAATGTGGTTAGTTTTGCTGAAAGTCCAGAATGCCATTTTTGAACAATGTAATAAATAATCATTTACGGCCTAATTACTACTAGCTGGAGAGACCCAGGTTCAGTTTCCGGTTTCTTCTAATAGAATTTTTTGTTTGGGGGATGGATGGATCTAGTCTAGGTTTTCTCTTGTCATGAGGGAAAATGAGTCGATACTTAAATAAAGGACTGTAAGGTTACTTCTCCAACCATCCCTCTAGCACCTCAGTCCAGTTGTCAACTATGGTGACAACCTCGTACAAACTTACCTCATCAAAGATGTAGATGTATTTTTTAAAGTTTTCATTAGATTTTATTTCTCTACTTTCAATAAAATGTTAAATACTAGATATTAAATTCACCTTGTTTATAACATTTTTGAAGATTATAAAATTAATCATTTTTCCAGATTTGATATTAGTCACTAGGTCAGCTGAAAGGCTTATAAGTAAAAACATTAAAATCCAACTTGATTAAAATTTTATTGTAATATAGTTTATAGTTTGCTCCATCTTTTGGTTTACCATCTCTATGATTTGGTTAGATTATCCGAATACAGCTAACTAAGGAGAAGTAGCTTTCTGGCTTTCTTACGAAGCTTTTTTTTCTGGTTAGGATTAACTCAGCCTCATGCAAGAAAATTAAGTACCTGCTTGAATAAAGAAGTAGATCTGAGGATTATACCCAGCTACTATCTAAAGTAGGCCTCACATCACCAGAAGATGTGCCATAAATTTAATTTTAGTTTTGAATTACATTTTGCTTTTGATCATGCAGTTGAATTATTGGGTGACAACAGGCTTTTACAGAAATGGAGTCCAAGTTGAGTCTTGAACCATTTTGTAGTATACTTCTGATCCTTTTAAATAATCTTGAAGGGGCATCTGCTCAATATCACATAGCAAATCTCAATATCTGCACAGTATAAAGTACTTGGACATTATTATTAAATTTGTTGGAGATATGGTTTAAAGAAGCCACCACCTTCCATGTATATGTTGTTATAATATCTTCCCATATAACTGTTTGTATTCATAAGGTATTTGAGCTGTTGAAAACAAAGAACATACAGGCTTGTTTGGTTTTCAAACTGAAATTCATCTTCACATTGGTTCCACCAATCCTTCTTCCGTCTCAGAGGAATTTGAACCAAATTTATTGGATTTTTAGTCATTTTGTGCAATAGTTAATTATATATAAATATTCTTTATTTCAAAAATTACATATATTTATTCCAACATGGTACATCTAAATTAAAAACTTAAAAATGAGAATAATGAAGATACGGAAGTCGTTTTTGCCCAACCAGCCATCTGTCAGCTGAACAAGTCTATTCGGACCTAGTTAAAAAGATGGATTTATCAATAATAATTTTTGA
The DNA here is from genome assembly GCA_930367205.1 of Acanthosoma haemorrhoidale. NCBI lineage: Eukaryota > Metazoa > Arthropoda > Insecta > Hemiptera > Acanthosomatidae > Acanthosoma > Acanthosoma haemorrhoidale. The sequence goes on along the minus strand of OV884014.1, from coordinate 77,188,278 downwards.
ATCAGACCAAAAACAAAAATCAAACTTTATATAAATACAAAAGAAATGGGTAATTGGCCATTTGGATGTTACCACCCTACATCATTATTTAATATGAACAGTTCACACTCACTAATCGGTGCAATCCTTACAATCTAATAATAATTATTAGATTATAGAACTATAGATATTAAAATTAATAATTATATTATAAAGAACGAAAAAAAAAAATTGGTGGATTTATCATGCAACAAATATTGATACAGCTATTGTTGGGATATAATTGGTCCATAAATAAGTAATTATGGCTCAATTTATTAAGACTTCAATGTGAACTATATGATAATGTTCAGAAACATGATTTTAAAGTTTCTTAGCAATTAAAAAATAGGCTCATGTGCTTTGCTACTGACTTCTTCTGAAGCAGGTGCCTCTTCCAGGCGGGGATTGCTTGAAGCCTGCGAGCCTCCGCCTCCTTGGCTAGCTGCTCCTCCATCTCCTTCTTCGCCTTCTCCGCAGCCTTCTTGGCTAGCATCTGTCGCTTCCATGGAGGGATTGGGTTCCCAGCTGCATCTTTATCTGGCACCTTCCAACATGAAAAAATATATTTAGTTTTTATAGAAAATTTTCACCTCAATTCCACAGTAACAGTAAATTTTTATAGGTTAGAAAAAAAGCTTAGAGTTTCCCAAAAATAAATCTTTTTATTGATATAAAAGTGATGGTTCGTTTGCTTATAAAATATGCACATTTTATTTTGAATTTTTCGAGTAAGTTTTTATATACCTCAGATTTATAAAATGGTTTTTGTTTTAACAAAATTATTTTTTCATGCACTATTGATTTACTATCTTCAAAATTTAATTTATTTACATTAAGGTTACCAATTCAGTATATCCAACAATGGATTAACAAAAATTGAAAAGATAATATCTTTCAGAGGTGTGCTGTTATACTCTTTTTGGTTTTTAATATATTTTTTTAAAGAATTGCTATTTATGAAGGTCTGTAATTCAAAATGTAGCCAAATAAAATAAAAAGTTATTTTTATAATAAAATAAAATAATGTAGCCTAAAGTTTATTGGATTAATGCCAGGCCTCAGTAGGATATGAGAAGACAAACAAGTTTAATTTAGTTGAACTCCCCTCAATTTGCTCTGAAACCTAGCAAATATGTCCAAGGTTTCACATATAGAAATATGTGACATGTCTGTTAAAATAGATGTATCCAATTTATATAGTTAGTATTTACATTTATCTTTGTATTTTTTTTCATTTGAGTAACAACTACCATTTTGTTTATTTACTGTTATTTATAAGTTCGACCAGTTGATAGTGCAGTATCTAATGCATAATATTTAAGTGGCCCTCCCTTCCTCGACCATTTCTCTACAACTCCTTATTTTAGGTTCAATTGCCACCTTCAGATTTCGCTATCAATTGGTCAAAATATTCATGTTAGATGAGGGCAAGAATAAAACTATATTGAAACCAATTGAGAATAAATGAAACTCCCAGAATTAGATTATCCGCAATTTATTTTTTAATTTAGATAATCCAACAACAGCCTTTTATGCTCGTTTTTACAAACAGGCCCACAGGGCCCTAGATAGCAATTGGATGGAGGGGGGGGGGGAGAGGTTTGCAGGTGCAAAGTAAAGAGCAAATAAAAATTGCAAAAAAGAAAAAAGTAAATGAAAATCTCAACCTGTAAAAGTTTAATATCAATTCTAAATAAATATGGTAGTACAGTGCTAGATACACCCCTCCAGCCATTAACTGGCATTTGTCCTTATACTTAATATAATATTTTGCCTCTGTCTGATAATGTGTGTATGTTATTGAAGTATATGAAACAATGTTTACATATTTAAAAACAAATATTGGGCTAAAGTGGCTGATTAATGCTTTTCATGGACGTGACATTATCAGTCCTGGTCATAAACTTTATTACAGGTTCATACTTTTTTAAACAAATTTATAAAAAGGACCTTCCGTGGTAAAAAAAGAAAGAAAGAAGCATATAGAGAAAAATAATCAAAGATAGGATAGACTGAACAAAAAAAGCATCAGCATTGAGTTAATAATGAATTGGTTCATCATAAAATTTTTGTATGTTAAATTTGTGTTAAAAATAAGGAGATTGGATTCCTCGCATACGTACATAGCTTACCTTTTCGACATAATGGTCTGCACTGAACTGCTTTGATATTTCTGTGGCTATCTCCTTACCGACCTTATCTTCCATCTTGCTCCTCTCCACTTTAAGTTTTTTAATTCCAGATATGTCTTTGGACATCTTCAGTTCTGCGATGAGGTCTTCCTTCTGGGCCTGGAAGGGTGATTCGGTTCCTAAGGATCACAAAACATTGCAGGTTTTAGAAATAAAATAACTGTGGTTGAATATGCAATTGATTAAAAATGAATTCAGCCTTAGATTGTTGATATTAAATTGTTTTTTCCAGCATAAAATTGTATTACCATCAGGATAAAACATTAGGAATGCCAACTTTTAATAAAATTTGTAAAGTTAAAAAATTCAGAGCCAAAATTAGAAAAATATTGGTCAGCTCTCACCCAAGACAATTTCAAAGGTTTTTGTGACCAATTTTTTAAGTAGCCTTATCTGATTGAAATATTTATAAAACATTTCTGTTCGAAAACACCCAGTAGTTTATCCACGGTAGACCCAACACAATATTGGACCTTACCTATCCCAAGTTCTTCACAATGTACTTCTTTTAATACCGTTTACATATTCATGTATGCTTGTTTTGTTTTTTTTATATTAAAAGAAAATATGATTTTTTAGTGACTACAATTTTTCTACACCAATTATAATTGCATATGTATATGAGCTGAAAAGTCTGGGGAAATCATCATCCCTTTTCTAATTATTACATTTATATTTATGATTAATTGTTATATCTTATTTAAATTGACTATGGAGTCATTGAGGATGACATTAACATTCGAAAACAGTAGATTGAATGTATTTATTTTGTGGATAGACAACACGTTTCTTAAATTTACAACTCCTCAAACAGCACTAACACGTACAATTACAATTGGTGTTGTTAATGAAGGACTAGGGCATGAATGAGCGTCAATATCCATAGATGGAACGTACCGGTGCGTCAGTTCCTTAAATATTTATTTCAAATATTATTTACTATTTTGGATCAAAAATAATTCAGTTTATTTGTTAAAACCTCTTCGAAATCATCCTACAGAAAAATTTAACGGCTAAATCATTGACAAAAATAAATTAACTATTACAATCTGCTGGGATGATATTAAAAACGCCATTTTTGGAATATCTTTGCTTTGCCGACTTTAACATGCTCTTTAACTGTGTGTGTGTGGGAGGGGGTCTGGCATTAAACGTTGAATAACTTCTGAGCTGTTTGTATGGGAACTTTTAAAATTAATTGATATGAGACATGTTTTTGGGGGGATTTCGATGAGTATACAACATATCAGATAGACTAGAACAGTTTTTGTCGATTACTATCACATCTATGGCAAACAGAGAGATTACAATTTCTCCTGTACCTGTGCAGAAGAAAAGCCCCCCTTTCCTTCGGGCTCGACAATTAGAGCCAACTGCTCAGAAGCACTTATAAACTGGGACGATCTGCGCATACGCTCGTACCGTCTCGGTCGCGTAAGTAACGCGATTTTATATAAGCAACTGGAACGTGACCGATTAGCCGAAGAACGAGAGCTAGTTAGCGGCAACGATGTACATGTATGTACGAATGTATGTATGCATATGTGAAGGCTATGCGCACGATAGCAAGCTGGACCAAGAACAGGACCAGACTGACTGGATTGGGTACCAACTGTCGTAGCCTAAAAGACTAAGGAATTGAGGACATGCGCAGATCCGGCGTCGACCGTTCAGTGATGCATGAAGCTCATTTTTGATGGTGCAAATCGACCGGAGATCTAAGGGCAGGTACAGTGCCAAAAATAATAATTGAAATATATTAAGGGGAATTACAGCTGTGTATATATTTAGCTTAGCTTGGGCTGTAAGGTAGTGGTGGCATTGGAGTAAGGCTTTTTTATTTTTTCACCTTAAATACACTCCCGCATCGTTTTGAAGCCTAACCCATGTTTTATTTTATTTATAGGATTAGTTAGACTATAATAATCTTTGCATATAGTCTAACTAATCCTATAAATAATAAGAATTGGATCATGCGAAAAGTGGTCCGACATACCTCTCTTGAGAGGTTAAAGAACGCCGACCTGCACCCGTTGCTTGGTGTGCCGTCGGTGGGTGAGTTAAACCACCGGAGACACATCAAGTTTTTTGACTCGTTGCAGCACCTGACAAACCCAGTGTTTAACACTATGACCCCACCACCCCTCCCACATCGATGACAAACGACTGTCGGGAAAAAATTAGGTTAAGAATTAGTATGTAAGTTAGTTTTACGTTTGTTCAAAAAGGTGAGCCCCATCACCTTTATTAGTCAGTTTAGTCCAATCACGTATAATGTATATCATTATACTTGTTTATTCATTATATAATTATTATAAAATAACAAAACCTGTATATAATGTAGCGATTCTAGAGGAAATACAAAAATAATATGTAAATAGATTCGCCTGAGGATATATAATTATACATAACTATCTCTAAATTTAAAGGGGCTATGAAGGGGGGGGAGTTAGAGTAACCCCAATCTATCACTGCGTCTCAAGCTCATGATCTATAGGAGTGTACGCAGGCCTACTCTGCTGCACGGTGCACCGCTTTTTCGTCATTTGACCGAAGCGACAGCGTGGCGACTCCAATAATTTCAAAACGGAATACTTATGAAAATGGTCAGACATACTACATTCCAGCAGAGGGGAAACAGAGAGCTTCACGAGGTTTTTGAGCTGCCTACGGTGGACGAATTCATTCATCGTAGACATTTCAAATTCTTCGACGTGTTGCAATACATGGCAAACCCCCGCTCCGTTGCCCTGTCGATGACAGAAGGGAGTCGAGACATGAACGCTATAGTTTTAAGTTAGTATGTAAGTTTATTTTTAGTCCCTCTTTGTAACCCGAAGGTGAGCCCCGTCACCAAGTCCCGTTTTTTCGTTTATGTAATTTTAACCATAAAAAGTATGTTAGTTTTTTAAGTTATACATTCCTTATAATGCATATGTTATATAGTAAAAGGAGCCACCCACATCCAGTTTATATTGTTGTTTGCCCCGTACATCAATTATCTATGAGCTCTTTATTCTATGTTTTATTCGTGTGACAATGAGTTATTTAAGCTGCGATGATTCATTAATAATAATGACTCTTCACGAAGAAGGAAAATCTTTGGTTAACATCACTAATCGCCTTGGTTTTCATTACATTACAGTTTCAAGTGGCATAAAAAAGTACAGAGAGACCGGGAGTCTCTCAGGAATCCAAAAGTCACCGATCCCATTAAAATGCAAGCGCTTAGGAAACGCAATTCAACAGCTTCTGGCATTAGAAACTTGATTGGTGGTATTCGGGGGAACACAATCAGAGTCAATCGTTAAAAGAAGACTATGAGAGTCAAACCTTAGCTCAAGAAGGGCTGTGAAAGGGCCCCCTACTTACTGCAGAACACCGCAGACCGAGACTAAGATATGCAAGAGAAGACCAATGTTGGTCTAAAGAAGAATGGAAAAATATCCTATTCACTCATGGCCGTGAATGATTCCGGAGAAGGCCTAGAGAACGGTATATTAAGTACTACGTGGCAGAAACTGTGAGATTTGGGGGGGGGGGGGGCTTTATCATGTTCTGGGGTGGCATTTGTTGGGAGACATGTACCGAGTTGGTACCAATCCAAGAAGAGGGCCTTGTCTGCTTTACGGTAAGTGGGGATGATCTTACAAGATCTTAAATGCCTTTCATTGGCGCTGAATCATTGCTTATGCATGGTAACATATAACAACATAAGGGAACATGTGTACCTGAACAAAACAGGTATCCATAACCCAAATTGGCCAGCAAGAAGTCCAAACTTTAATCCAATCGAATATGTGTGGGACAAACATAAAAGAAGGTTCGGTTGCGGCGTCCTCCTACTACGCTTGAAATGCTAAGGACGGGAGAGTTTATTTCTAGAAAAAGCAAAAGGAAAACGAAACAGGTTTTCGATGTATCATTGCCGAGTCCAAAAGGAGATAACCTACTTTCTTTTTCGTGGTTTTGTATCTTTATTATTGAAATTTTGACATGCAGTCAAAACATAGTATTTTAACCAGTGCTCAGGTCTTTTTTTTTTTTTTTTTTTTTTTTGTGAAAAAGGCTCAATGTAGGCGGGAATAGAATACTACTTTGGTAGCGGGAGTTCCAAATTGTTGTCCTACCTGAATATGACATCTGAAGAGGCGAAACAATGACTGTTAAGCGATTGTTAATAAAAGAATATTTTGAGAGACTAAAGCTTAAACAACCCCAAAATTATTTATTTAGGGCGTATTTGGCCGTACATGGTGCAAATATATGGATGTACTTGAGACATTTTACAACCGAGGCCATGTCTATGCACCATGCTCAATGATGGTTAAAAAATTGAAACAATGATGGAAAAATAAAATATCGTTTGGCGCATTCTTTAACCGATGAGTACAATTTTTTCTAAGTTACATTATCTTCTGCGTATTTGGTTTCTCTGTTGTTGTGTGTTCATCTAGTGACGTATATAACTTCAAAAGATCAAATGTTCAGTTTTAATTATGTTATGTAAATCGGAAAAAAAAAAGTGTTTGAGTGGACTGCCTATGCACGAATCACTCCTGACCAAGCAAGCACGCTATGAAGCTGGAAATTACTTATGAAAGCAACGTTGCCTAGTTGCGCTCAATGCCTAGTCATGTGACTGCATGTAGTCATGTCATGCAGCAGCTAACAGTGTAACAGGTATGTAGGTATGTAGATTGCTATATCGGAAATTGGTTCAAATTCCGGTTCTGAAAGTAACGTTGTAAAAGACAGAGTAGAATTAAAAAAAAAAAAAGTTCTTTTTTGGACAATGTATCATCGTGTGAATGAAAATAACGTGATACAATTAGTAAAACCAGCCAAGTATTTTTTCTTGTCGGTTTGTGGTTTATACAAATCTTTGTTTTCCTCGGTATTGGTGTTTAAATGTGTATATTTGCACAACGGTGAAAAATTGTATCTATACGCCATAAGGAAATACAAGAATGTTTCTAATTGAAATGACTTGTAGTCCTCTATCCTTTTCTCGACTACGTATCTTATACCCCTCGGATAATTTATACGACATAAAAGTTATTAAATAAGAATTGACAGTGCCTCCAACCTGACAACGTATATAAGGGGCTAGGTTGTTGACAAGACCAACCGATCCCGCAGGGACACAAGTAAGTGCCAAATAGCTATGGCATACAGACCTGCTAGCTGGTGGTGTCCTCTCTTGCCCGCGATCCTCTGGAGTGCCTTGGTCAGCCTGAATTTCTTCATCCTATTTATAACCTGCTGCTTGGGTATCCTACCCTCTACTGATCGCCGTGCTCCGTTTGCTTCCTCTCATCGATCCCCACCTGCCCTGATCGCCTCCCGGTATAATTGAACACTCGCAGGATACGCCGAGTGAGCAGACCCACTTTCCCCGAATGGGCCCATCTTCACCGACTCCTTTCTTCGTCCCTTCGTCTGTCAGAATATCCTTTACACTTGTTCGAGCCTTCAGCGGATCAGGATATATAATATCCGTGACCAATCCTCCACGTCTGCTGGATCCTCAAACACTTTCACCCCTGTACGTGGGGCTCATACAGTTAGAATCAATAACGAATTGAAATGTTTTTTTTTTATATCCATTATCCATCTACTTCTGATTCGCTTTGGTCTTTATTCATCTGTAGAAACTTTATATCATGTTACCATGACCACTGTCTAACTTATAAATAATTAAGATAAATATTAAACTCCGCTGGTTTTATTCCGGCAAGCTCCATTTCCGAAGTGGCACAGGAATATTATCTTTCATCTGTTTGTTCGTTCGTCAAGCCTTAGAAATGTTCCAATCGGTCCGAGATTTGGAAGTATAGTTCACAACAGATACATTTCTCTCAAGATACAATAAGGTGGAGGGGGTTAAAAAAATAATATGTAGGGTTTCTTTCTTTAAAGTTAAAGATTTCTCCAGTCGCTGATTTTTTTTCCACCCCATTGTTAAAGGTCATACACCAAAGACGGTAAAGCAAATAGAAATTCAAAGATTTTTCAAATGAAGTAAAGTTTTTAAAGCAAACCATAGAAATCACTCACTTGATGTCTTTTCGGCTTTCAAAAGACGGTTTTCAGAGACCAAAACAGTTCAAAAAATTAAAGATTATTTTCTTGTTCAAATATACCTTATTTACGCAACAATTATTACAAACTCGCACAAGGTCTAGACAAGATTGTCTGAGTTTCTTCTTTTATATGTATTATATATATGTAAAAAAAAATTATTCACTAAAATAAATATTATATTATTAAAGAAACAAGAAAAAACAATGACAAGAGCATTGCTTTATTTAGTTGGAAAATGAATCTGTCGTTGAAGGACAGTTGGAAATATTGATTCTGCTATCAATTACGCGAGTGATCTATTGATAATAAGAAATCATGGGAGTTTTTGGCGCTCACACTAGCAGATTCTAGTATCGATTAAACTACAACGGCCCATGCCTGCGTGGTAATATGAGTCTATGGGTCACGCACGAAAAAAATTCCAGCTTTCCTGGATGAGGATCGACTCTCCGTCGTTCCGGTCCAGCTATCAAGAAAGCGCGTGTGTGTGTGCGCGTGCTTTCTAACGAGAGACTGAAAGAACACTTCATCCTAATTAAAATCGATTCTGAAGATTGATTAAGTACTTGGTATCGTATTATTTAAATATTAATATCTGCGGTGTTTGCAGTACCAAAAAATAATGATTTCTAGACATCTGTATGTAAAATAAATGGGTGTGGGATGTTTCCCCATAGTTAACAAGATCCAATAAAATAATAGACAACCCAACGGTTTTGAGTACATGGGTGGTAGCCCAGTTGGTAGTGCCGTATCAAATGACTTTTGCCCCCTGGGGCGGCTCCAATTTGTCACCCTTTCGAAGTCAATCAAAATTAAGAGTTTTTATATACTTATTTTTCTTCCTTTTTTATTAGAAAAGTCTTGATGTGATACTGTCAAAATTTATATTATCTGTTTTTTCTATGGAAAGTATTGCAAGATCTCGATTTAACCACCAGGTGATGTATGTTGTTATAGTCAATTCAAAATATACGGCGCACTCATTCTCTTCGTTTCTGATTAAGCGTAAAAAAGTGTACGTCGAGTTGGGCCGCGGGACCAGCACGTATTTTTGTTAAATTGCAAAGTCATTACAACCAAGAACTCCGTCGATTACAACATTGTTGTATTGTTTATTTTTATATAATTTAGACGAAAATATAAAAAAAAAAATTTTTGCCCCAAAATATTTATGCCGCCACGGCCTAGTACGGTACTGCTAGTTTAATTTTAAGAGAAAATATTAATCAACGGATTATATTTAGTCATTAAAAGCATTCAAAATGAGAATCTTAATGATTTTATTTTTTAATTAAGCGAAAAAAAAACCCCACTAAATGGCCACTGACAACTGAACCCGCATAAGTAGGTCACTTCGACAAGCGCCGTTGCGTGTGACGATTTTATGAGGTTTTTCCTTCAATTAAATGTATTCTATGTGTGAATAATTCTCGGCAGGTTGATTAATTAAGTAAAGATCTTTAAGTCCTTATTAAAAATGTGTAATTTGTATTTTGTTTTCTCAAGCTGTAATTATCATTATCATTAAAACTATCGTTAAAACACCTTGTACCCAATTTCAACACTAGTAGTGGTTATTTAGATTTCCATACATGTTCGCTAGATGATGCTATAAATAAAACCAGCCCAATGAAAAATAATAAATTAAACATTATAGAAATCAAGTAATACAAATAAAATATTTTTCTTTCATATTGAGAAGGGTATGAAGTTCCTTATTAATGATATATAATACGTGAAGGCGCTGTTGTGGAATATTATTATTAAAAGTCATTAAAACTGGCAATAAAATCGTTTTTACAGCCGTAACATAACCTTACTCGTGTGTTCCATTATCATACTTGAGTTGAATTTTTCCCTTTCACCATTTGTGTTATGTATTTCCGATTGTTGACTCATCAGTATCTGCTGTGAATTTTAGCAACTCCTTTTATTTTTTGTTTGTTTATTTGTGTTAAACTCCTTTGTATACTCCCAAATTGGTGCAGGGAGGGAGTCTTATACAGTTGTATGCCTAGACATTCGAATTACATGTTGTTGATGTCATGAAACAGTTATTCTTACCGCAGTAGCATACTCACTTATTAAAATAAATAAATAAATTAATATTGAATATATTTCAGCCGGAGAGACTCCACGCTAGGTCCAAACTTACAGCGCAGAGAAAGCTTTTCTTTTTTTTACTTTCAGCAGTTCGGTTCCCAGCCTTAGCCACCTCTGAAAGGTAATTACTATCAGGCGTAAACCTTATCTCAGATAAAACCTTATCTCAAACTAGTCACAACTTATCGTAGGAAGTACAACAGTTGTATCTTATATATTTATCTATCTTGTAGTTCGGTATTATTATTGTTATAATAAAAGTAATTGTCCGAAGGGAGAGGCTCTACTTTCGTTCAGTCGTAGGGTGATCGTCATTCGTTTCTGTCAGCGCGATTTACAATTTTTGAGTTAAGACGACAGTGTTTGATAATAGGAAAGAGAATAAAAGTAGAATTTACAATTTTAAAGTACGGGGTTATCGAAATTATGACCATGTTGTCCATCGCTACCTAATGTTAACTGTGCCTTAGTTCGATAGTTTTCAAATTATATTGCTAGTCCAGTGCAAAGGTCGTGATAACGCGAGATCACCTAACAAATGATTATGTAGTTTTGTATTTTGGATATGTTATATGTACCTAGGTCCTTATTAAAAAAACAATTTTCTAATTTGGCGCGCCTGTGCGACCACTTTTTTCCAATTACTCTTTACTAGCGTGTCCTACAAGCAGTTTTTTGTAGAAGGCCAAATTTTCTACAATTTACTTCGATAATATTTTTTTGCAAACCTCCAACTCATCGAAATACAGAGCCATAAAGTTTAAAAAAATGCAAATTCTTTGCAATTGTGGTTTATTATTTTCAATAATTAACCTTTATAATCGAAAAATAAAATAAAATTTTGACCCTCCTCGAAATTTGAGGTTTAAGCACAAAATCGTGGGAACAATCCCACCAAGCTTTTAATTCACTCTTCTACTAAAATCCTGTTCAATAAAACAACTGCAGTGACAATAGCACAAGATAAATTACTATCGAATTATAGCAACAAAAATCGTTTAATCGCATTGTTGAAGGATGAAATGGCAGAGGTGGACATTGATGTAGCAGAGGCTGATGTGTTGATTATAAATACTGCAAAATCTAAAGCATCTGAATTCGATAGTGATACCATACTAGGTGAAGACATAGATCTTTTGGCTCTACTCACAGCATTAACTTCTTGTCATGATAACATTTACTTTTGAAAAAATGGAAGAGGAAATGCACCCTGGCTATTTTATTCATCCATGTCATTCAAATATGATCCACAGGCGATTCTAATTCTTCAAGCATTTAGTGGATGTGAAACTACATCCATGGAACTTGGACATGGGAAAACCAAGTGTGGTTTTCTGCAGTGCTCTTCAAAAGCAATTTAATGTATATAAAGGGATCAAGAGAAATGCTCTGATGTCGAAATCATCTGGACAATTTTGTTTATTTTCAAAAATCGAAGGAATTGTGTTTGTACGGGATAAGTTCGCTGAAAGATTATCAGCACTACCATTGAGTATGTTGGACTATATTTTGAGTATAACTGTAAATTTGTACAATAACTTTAATAGAAAATCTCAGTTGTTTTTCTTTTCCGCCTATCGGTATGAGAGAACTGAATAACAGGCAAATAAATAAAGAGTACAATAGATTGCGCGATGAAGTCACAGTAAATATTGCGTATTCTCCAACGAGTCGTATTTCACAAGTTACATATCAAAAGTTCACCTCTGCTGTTTTGACACAGCCTATAGGCAGTTATAAACTACAGCTACTAGTGACAGTATTAAGCCTAACTAGTCACAACTTATCGTAGGAAGTACAATAGTTGTATCTTCTATATATCTCTATCTTGTAGTTCGGTATTATTGTTGTTATAATCAAAGTAATTGTCGAGTCCGAAGGGAGAGGCTCTACTTTCGTTCAGTCGCAGGGTGATCGTCATTCTTCTGTCTATCTGTAATCTTAAGTTTTATCACCTTGCCATATACCGAAGAGTTAGCAAAGATTGGACAAAAAGACAATAAGCTTGTCGCCGGTAATACTGTACAGTTTGAGTAAGCCGATGCTTTTAGGTATTGAGTAGTACGATGCTTTGCCTAAGACCACCTCGGGAAAGAGCACCTTCAAGCTTTAAGCTTAGCAAATACCTTCTAAAAGACAAATAAGACGAGTTGAAACCTTCAAGAAATGTATGTAATTGTAAAAGGCCTGCACAAACTCTGTAGAGTAGTGATCATACCTGTCTTTGCCCATCTTCCGCTGTCACTTCTCTTTTATTGATAGTATTTACTGTAAACTATGCCATTATATTGAGTTGTTTGTAATTAATAAACTGTTTTAAGCCGTTACTGTGCGATGTCGTTAATTCTACGATAGTGGTCGTAACAATGATTGAATCTATCTGAAATTTTAAGTATATATTCCACAAGACACAACATTTTTGATTAAAATAAAATAAGGTGCATTGGGGGAAAACAAACTAAACCTAAAAAAGTCTGGTCTGTTCGACTAACTTCTAAGCTTTTACAAATCTCAGCACAGGGACCTAATTAAGATTTAAACTTCTGATATTTTCCAGATTGTTGGTTTCATGTTGATATTATAAGCTGTAATGCAAAAATAATTTAAAAGCAACTCCTACAAAAAGTCAAATATCGCGCTATTCAATAAGCTCCATCCAATTTCAATAACGTTTTTTACAATTTGTCTTTCTTCACTAAATAAGTAACTTTCAGTAACCAAGACGGTTGGTACACACTCGTACACATCATACGTATTAGTCAAGTAGCAATATTTATTTCTCTGCGCAGGGTTGAGTTAGGTGAGGATTATGCACCAACATTTACAGATGACACGAGTCAAGACATGTTTAAGTATTTACATAAGACAAAAAAACTTGAAGAAAAAATAAGGTGATTAAATCAATAATTAAATTAGGTGATTTTGGGCATCAATACAAATCATGGTGGATTATGCCAAGATAGTCCATTATTGCGGTTTCATTTATCACGGACAGCTTCTGCTTTACCGTACCCCTAGATCCTTGAAGAAAAGTAATCTTTGGTATAGGGCCTCTTGCTCCTAACCAAAGCAACGTGCTATCTTTGGCCGAGTCTTAGACAAATTTTTCTTTCAAGAGTGGAAAAGATTGTCACATATATTTTTTTTTTCTTCTTAGACTTGATCGTTAATTTGACACCTAACTGTGGGGCCAACTATTATAAAACTAGCACAGATTATCTTTCGATTGTTTCATTTCTTTCTTTGTTTCGTTTAGTCATAGATTTAGAAAAGACTGAAAAAATAACTGGCCAGGCCATTGATCCGTGGATCAACTGGCACCCTTTATAGTCGGGTGGCAGTAAATTGAAGACGTTACAGATTATAATCTAGATATTAAAAATATATGTACAAAATAAACCTGTAAGCTGCAGGTGAGCCTCCATTATCGTTCTAAGTTGCTGTGTATACGAGCACCAGGAGCGAAGGAAAGTGTTATATTCAATCTGAGTGAAAGTAAATTAGCACGGCGGATGATCTTCCCCACCGCAGAAGAAAACGGAAGGACTCTTCTTAACGACACCTGCCACTCCCATAGTTGACGGATAAGGCGGCTGAAGAATACACCGAGGGCATTACACCTAATGCAGATCCGTGGAGCAGGTCCCAACTGTGCCGTTGTCCTACAACGTCGGCGATAAAGGTCTTCTAAGGGGGACAGTGTCTCCTCTTGGCGGGTGCTTCCAAGGCGGCGTGAGGATGCTTCCGAAGAAATCATCACTCGACCACCTCGTTCAAGTTCCAGTGAAAATCGTAGAGTTGTCAAGCCAGACATTACACATTAGACAGTAATGTGTAGAAACCCTGAATGCTCGCTGTTATCTGTGCAGTAATGTAGACGGGACATTTCCATTCCATAGCAGCATATTTTTTTGTGTTTTTGTAGCCCTTCAACAGGTATCGCTACAATGTTTGTTCGCTTTTACTACATTCCTAACGTCTGTAGTTGTCAAGATATTTTAATACACAGCTTCTCGAAGAGATGACAAAATAAATATCGGAGTTTTCACCCGCTTTTGTTTTTTAGAAGTACTTAAACGAAAATTGTTGCTCTTTCCGTTGAAAAGTTTGTAGGCCATTAACGAAAAAAACATGGTTTTAGCCGATTTTTCGATTTTAACGAAAATAAATTGCAATTTTAAGTTAATCTCTGCGTTGTTAGCTCCTGTTTGTACTGATGAATTATTGAGCCAAGATCCGTCAAACGGTCAGTACAGCCAGTCCGTAGGTTTCTGTCCTATTGTATTGGTGTCAACGAGTTGAGCAAGATTGATGCTATAGCAATGGAGCTCAGCGCGTAACTATTAAAAACATTGTGTATAAGCGCACAATAAATATCTATACAACGTATAAATTATATAAGTTTATAAGCTACAATATATCTATAAACATCAATAACAAAGAAAATTGCATAATTATTAAAACTAGAAGCCATGACTCTCACATAAGGTTAGTTTTGGCATTGTAAAACAGTTTTCATAGTTACCCTAAGTATGCTGATAGATACCCTCAGATGTATGAAGCAGAAAGTACAAAAGAAAGAAGACATAAGAAGAAGGAATCAGTTCTGGACAACGGATCAGACTAAGTGGACCACCGAGTAGGTATGCCCTACCTGCTTGTAGGCACAGGTGTATTTCTCAGGTTGTACACGTTATATATGACAACAATGAATAAAACAATTTAATAGTGTATCATGATTTGCGGTAGGTTTTAATAGCATATTTCCAGAGAACTTATTAATTAACTAACCCTAAAATCCAAATGTACAGTAGACCATTTTAAATTTTCACTCCAACTTTTTTTTTACTTAAATTAATATACTATAAATCAATTATTTTTTGGAATCTAAATTTTCGAGTAAATAGCACCCCATCTACTTCGACTTCGACCATGTATTCGAATGTAAAGGATTATTGCTACACTTGAAAGAAATATGCTCGCAAAAATATTCAAAGCTGTCCTAATCATGAACAAACAGTTAATTAATATCATTCGAACTACTAAACATACAGTAACAACACATACTGTTTATAGCTGCGGTCTCCGACCGGTGGTCCCCGAACAATGTTGGTGGTCCGCAGAAAAACAAACCAGTGACACAGCTATGAAAATTTCGCTTCAATTTTTAAACAGTATATTTGTACGAAAAAAACCATTCATAAGTCGAAGCAATTCCGAAGAACTCCGCACTGGTCTCAACTAGAAATAAATACGCTGTAGCAAATACCACACTGCCAATGTTTAATACTTGAATAGGCTTAAACGATTTTTTAATTATTAAATTAAAGTAACTTGGATAATTTTGTTACAATTAAGTAAGCATTAATAATTTTTTTATCATGTAATTAAAATTGAAGTTCTTTGTTTATCATTGAATTTTTAATGTCTTTATCTTCATGGAAAGTCCAATAGATTAAAAATTATGAATTTATTTATTTGAAAAAAAAAAGAAGGATTTTCAAACAATATTTTGTTAGAAAGTTGTTTCCTTAAGCTATACGATTCGGCACTCATAATAAGTTAGAGAAAAAATTCACTCAAAACGTTAACCCCTGATTTTTTTTATTTGTATTTTTGCTTACAGAATAAAAAAAGGAAAGTG
Organism: Acanthosoma haemorrhoidale; assembly: GCA_930367205.1. Classification (NCBI taxonomy): domain Eukaryota; kingdom Metazoa; phylum Arthropoda; class Insecta; order Hemiptera; family Acanthosomatidae; genus Acanthosoma; species Acanthosoma haemorrhoidale. The sequence continues at coordinate 77,172,228 of OV884014.1, read as the reverse complement.
CAGGCTAGCTTGAAATAGCACTGAAGGAAAACACAGCATTACTTGATTTCATGGTGGATGGAAATGAATTTTCTCATCACAATTTGTAAAAGAATTTTTTTTTATAGATATTGGGAGTGTGCCAATTCGCTACAAGATATCAGAAGAATGATAATGATTGATGTTGACAAGTACTGTATCACCCGCAGTCTTGAAGTCAGGCATCTTCATAGACGAAACGTCGACAGATGAATAACAAGAATAAATATACGGAGAGACTGTAAAGCATTATTTTGAAAAAAAAGTGTTATTTTGAAATGGAGGTGTCTCTTTTTGAAGCGTTGACTCGTTGAAATATCTTTATGCATTTTAACCTTCATCAGCTAAAATATGGATCGCGTTATTTTGAATGATTATAAGTCATTAATAACAAAAAATATAAACTAGGACTCGAACCCAAACTTGTAGGCTTGGTCCATTCGTTTACATTTTCCGATAATATGTTTATTCGCGATCATTACCTATAGTGGCCACCTTAGTAATGACACCACAAGAGAGCCCTAAAGCAACTTACTAGCACTCGACGCACTAGTGGAGAGCCAAAAATAACTCTTGGGGTAAATAAATGCTAGGTAAAGAAAACGACAGCTGAGGAATGGAGCATTTATTATTCAATAATGGAGTAGATTAAAAAAAAAATAACAACAACAAAACTAAAAGTTCAAAATGTTAGATAACTTAATAGTCCTTTAATAGTTTTAAGATGAATTATCGACTAGGGCCGGCCAGCGGCTATTGAGGCCGTAACAATAGTGAAAGTTATATCCACTGCACAATATTATTTTTATCAAATAACTTAAGAAAACTTTAAAATTCTCAAAAACATATGAAACAGCAAAGTTCTATTACTTTGGTAGGAGTTTCATATTTAATTTGATTTTCTTTATAGATTTAAATAATTTATTTAAACCGTTACTTCAGTGGAATAGGATATAAGGCATGAGACCTTAAATTACAAATATTTACGCTAGATAAGTGAATTGTACTTTTTTTTTTGTAAGAGTTTTTTATTTGTATTTTTTTCTAATAAAATCTTCTGGTGTGTACCAGGATATGGTGTAATTGATGGCCTAGGTAAGAAGGGTGTCTTTGAAGCCCCTAGTTGTCTTGACATCAGTAAAAAAAATAATATTTTTATATCATATGCAGTAGTTTATCAAATGTAAGACCTGATTAATAATTTTTATTTTCATAAACGTCACCATCGACCCAAAAATTGGAATATTTATATATTTATCCACAAGAGTACTTTCGGGGATCACACCGACATTTTCAAAATGGACAAGCAATATTTGATCGACACTGATTTCTAACAAACACCCAGCCACTAAAATAGATCACCTCGCCAGACCTGTGGTAGGTGCAATGATGGAAGACCCGACTAGTTAGCGGGCTCTCTAATGTCACAGTTAGTTGCCAGTAGCAGAAACATCCTCATCACAATGCGCTACGATATCCAATTATATTTAATTTGAGTAACTTATCTTGGGAAAAGAATGAGCTGAGATGATCATTACAGATTAGCGAATATAACTGGGCTGGAAAGCAGCCGTTACACTAGGCATCCATCAGGCGTGTTACTCGCATAGTTTTTTTCTACTACCTCTTAGAGACCTACTGGTAATGGTCACGATTCGGGGATATTCACCTACGAATGCACACAAATAAGGTCGAACCTTACTCGCTAATGAATACCTATTTACAGCTAACGACTATGCTTAAATAATCATCAATGGATATCTTGGGTAATAGCATAGATGTAATATACCCGAATCAGATTGGAGGAAGCGACTTCTGTAGGAGTTAGATAATGTTGTTGTTGATTGAGTTTCTATTAAAAAAAAATAAACAAATATTCCTGACTTTTTAAATTATTAATGACCTTACGACTTATTATTCAGGGATGAAAGGCGGGAACTACCTACCCATTTCTACTTAAATGGAATTATAATAAAATAATTTTTCGGATTGGAACCGAAAACCTTCAAATCATGAAGAAGTTAAGCTAACATAACAGAGCCTTATGTACACTTTAAGCCATTAATACCAGGTTATTTATATATATGTTAACTGCGCCACCAGATAAACTATTAACTAGATTCGGCAATGTTTGGGCGTTTTCATCAATGAGGAGTCGAGAAGAAAAAAACTTGTATTGTATTAAATGAGAGTTATTAAATGCTAAGAAAAAACAGAAGATGCTTTAAGTAAAGTAAAAAATATTTTTTAGGAAAAAGAAACGAAAAGTCCATATTACTTTTTTTCCCTACGAATTTTCGTCGGGGGAGCCACATTTATTTGTTTACGTTTTTTATTCCACATAAATATTTATAACTCGTCTAAATTCTGCCAAAATCTAAAGTTGTCACCATCGTTCTATTTATATTATGAAGTGGCTTAACCTTTAATAAACTATTTAAATACTTAAACGTATCTTATCAAATATCAACATCTATGAAAATAAGGTAATTACTATCGTTGGAAAGTTTAATTTCTTATTTTTGAGTAGAGCTCAACAGCTAATATATTTTCTGTCTTTAAAAGTAACATAAATAAAGCTGAAAAAAACAAAACAAATAAAAAACACAAACGTTTTCTTTTATGTCTTTATTTCTGATTTTATCACAGAGTCATAATTGTTGTCATTAAGTGTAGTATAAGGGTTATAGATCATAATAAATTTTGGTACGGTTCTTTTTAGAATTATCGCGATTCTTAAGGGCTTCAAACAAAATACTTGAAAAAAATGTGATTTCTTATTTTTCAAAAGTTTGTATTCGATAATATTTTTTGAGGCACTAAAAATGAATACCAACTTCATTTCTTGCTAAAAAAAATATTTTCAGCAACGTTGCTTCCTCTATTAGTACATTATTCACAGAGGCAGTATTCGATGACCATACTCTGGTATTTGCTGTCAAGAAGAGCAAACACGCAGTTCGTGGATGAATATTTTAAATACATTCGATTCTATTCACGTACCTTGAGGTGTGTAGGTGTCTAAAGAAATATTTCACATAATATGTTTTTGTATTAGGACATAGAGCCCATTGGGAAGAACGCTCGGACACGTTTTAAAAAATGTTGGTCCTAGTATTTTAAAAAATAGCTTGATTGGAATCGGTGACCCTCTTCCCTCCTTGTGGCAAGTGAAGAGAAGTGCACGCAGGGCAAGGACAGACAGATGAGAGTGGTAGGTTATGTTCACAAATATTGCATATGTTATGACACATATTGAAGTAGCGGTGATGCGCATATCGATCAGCCTAGGCAGGAAGGGCGTGGCTAGCCTATCATGGGATTATTCACTGAGCAGCTATCGGAGATGTACACTTAACGTTTGCCATGGTATCTGAGGCCAAGCCCTTCGTATCGGCACCAATGTCACTACCTCAGCTCCGCCATTATCATATTGGGGGTTCAGATAAAATGAAACAGTCCTGTTTAAACTTAATAAAACACTGATCTGAAGCTTATTCCTCATCCTCTTAGCTACAGCCTACTACCATTCTCTCTTTAAAATCAGTCCTCTTACTCCATTCTTGTCTACGTCTCACCCACTACCCCCTGCTAAGCCTTTATTGTAAACTATGTCGTTATTTTTTGTTGAGTCTGTTGCAAGATCGTTAATTATGCTACAATACATGACGTTCTTGAGGAATACATTTTTCCAACAACGGTTGATATCCTACCAAGTTCTTGATCAGTTGTTCTTGGATTTCTCCAACCATTGTTCGCAGATACAACCTCCCCTGTTTTCAAGGATGAAATCTCCATCACGATATTTTTTGGTGCTCTAGGTTACACTGCAGACCACAATAATGCTTCTGACTGGTTTAGTCCGGTTTTTATCACCGAGACTGAACTCGAAAAAGGAAATAACGCTTTGTCACCGCAATAGAGACTGATTTGCACGTAACGGAAAGGTACCATCATGACAAATATTATCAAGAAAATAAGAGCAGATGCTCTGCCAAGTTTATGTTGATATGGACTTTAAATACTAATAGCCATAACCCCTTTGAAAATGAAGGCTATCACAATAGCCAACACACTACAGACCAGAAAGTACAATTCTGTCTACTCTGACCATATATAAAGCCTTCACAAACGGTAGAAGAAAAAACTAAAAGAATAGTGCGAAAACCTAAAGAAATTCTTACATACTAAACATTTCTGACATGGTATTAAAACAATGCAGGAATAACGAGGCGTTACACGGGTACATACTTCTGAACATATTGCGATACTTACAACTTAATCAGGGCAAATGCAGTTGCACAAGTGTGAATATTAATGCGACATGCATGCACGGTCATGGAGAGTGTGTACGTTTGACGATGGAATGTATTTACCAGATAGTGTTAGGTTAGATCAAACGGTTCCTTTCTACCATTTACATCATGGAACATCATCTGGTTGACTTTTTTTGAAGCATATCAACTTCGCAACGACAAAATATGAAAAACTGCTCAAAAAATCACTTTTCTCGCAGTTTTTCCAATTACATCAACGTTTTTTTTTAAATATTTTTACATCAATTACGAAATAAATATGTATAATAACTTTTTGTAATAATAGTCCACTAAACCCCGATACATAATGGATATTACTAGTCAGTTCGTCCAGATCTTTAATTTGATACACTATTTAATAGGAAAATGTAAAATTTTATAAGGTTGCTTTTACTTTCAGCATGTTAGGGTACAAGTATAACCTTCATCTAACATACCATTTGCCTATTTGAAAGCGGGACTGCCAAAATTTGTACGAATGTTTTTATCATTACTTAATTATATAATAGTTCACCTAAATCCCAACATATACTTTAATTTGATCCCTCACTCAATATGATATTGAAAAATATCTGTTTTTTAATACTATATAGTAAAATTTTTTAGGACCTCCATGCAATATAGCCCAATAGCATGAAAGTGGACTGACAGATACACCATTGAAAAAATAAGGGTTACATATTTTGACACAAAATAAACGAAACCCAGAAAAGTTTATTAAATGGTGGTGGAAACTACTGCTTATTACAACATGTTACTATAATAACACTATATCGAAATCGACGAAGTTTATTCGTTGGAATAATTCATGAGTCAAATGAGATAAATCGCAATTATAACTAATAACAACACACATCGACAACTCCATTTATGCTATTAATTTAGATATTTAAGGAGTTGTTTAAAAAATGGCGAACTACATCGACACTTTTTTTTTTATTTAAGAAATTGTTAAAAATCTTTTTCTTATCATTTTCCATATACATTTTTAACATTTTTCTGACTCAGCAAACAACATAACATATTATTTTAAATGTAATATTTTGTCTTGTGTAAATATTTATCACAAGCAAACTCCTAGTACAGATTGTGCTATTTTACTTCTAGGGATGACCACTTTTAAGCAATACATGTATAAATAAAGCACGGGATAGTTTGCATAATTCTAAATTGACAAATATAAATTAAATTATGGTCTATTTAAAGTATTCGCACTTTATAGTATTATACGCTCTTTAAAGTAAGTGACACATTTCGCGATGAATAATAATCCTATAAGACATTTTATACCCACCCTCTGAAAGAGTACCCATTCTTTAATAATAAAACGCCAGTACTTGTACAGTACATGTGCTGAGGGAATGACAATACCTATCAATAATCGATTGTCACCGCTCTATAACCTATATTATAACACGGAGTAGGTAGGGATACTTTCGTCTCTCCCAGGCGTGGATCGAATACATGGCTGTAGCACCTTTTGTCCGCCCGGGCACTATTTTGAAACACCCCGGTGAATGCACACCAAATGCATTCCTAACGAGTTTGAAGCTTGCACAAGGCTTGTGCAAAGCAATATGATAATAAATAATGAAAATAATAATTACTAATCGTAAGCATGAAGTATACTTATGACTTTGTGCATTATAACCCCATTCCAATAATTAATATTTTAGGGTTATAACACATTTCAATTAAAATAAAAACATATTGATCCATACAAAGGGAGGAAATACTAATATCAGGGATTACGCAGCAGTATTGAACACTACAGCAAATTGACTAAACAATCAGAGAGATAAGAAACCCAAAGAAATTACATCTTTTTGTACATATGAGTTAATTCGACGAGAGAGAAATTAGAAAATATGGAAACATTGAACATAATATGCACGCATTAGGGAAAAGGCGAGACCGGAGAAAATTTCATGAAATTGTAGGAGATTTATGGACATGAAAATCTCAATTAATTATTATTATTATCAGTTTAAATGCTATAAGATTTAATAATAATGTTAAATGTTCAAGTAGAGGGATATGAAAAGCTCACGGAAATCACCAGCTACAAAACGAAAAGGCCTATATGAACTAACAGCACTGCGGAAAAAGCCTGAGACATCGAAAACATTCACAAAGGAAGTTTACAACAATGAATTGTTTTGTAAACACTATTGTTCAGCCATCGTTTCACGTTCGTTTATTTTAATGGCACGAATATAGAAGGATTGATTTTGAGACATTTTCGGAAAAGAGGATTGAACAATTTAACTTATGTCGTAGTTGGGGCTGGTATCCATTGGTTATCAAACTATTGGTAGCTAGTAAAAATAGAGCTCTACATTTTAGAGTATTATAGTTCAATTGTAATTTGTGTAACCTGGATACAATACAAGGCTCTCCAAGTTTTTTTGAAGCTCCTCAAGAAATTATTACAAGAAACTTATTACTCGGGACTACACTACTCATTTACAATTTGTCATTAAAGCCCATATTAACTTACGCAGCACATAGCCGAAACTTAGTTAGTCATAGCAACATCAGCAAACTTCAAATAACACAAAAAAAGTAATATATTTTTAAGAATAATATCTGAAAAAAAAGCTAGACATCAATAGTCAAATTGCACGAAGTTTCCAAAGCAGACTATATTCTAGGTATTTTAAATGCGTTAACCACAAACTTTAGAGATGAGTGTTAACATACCGAGAATCAAAGATTGCTAATATCGATAAATAACTTAAACGTAATATTTTATGAAGAAATGTTTTTCTATTGGCATCTAGCTTTTATTTATTTTGTCATTTTGATCATAAATTTTCATTTTTTACTAAAATAATTATCATATTGGTGTTTCACTCCCAAGTTTATAAAATTAATTGACATCTGTTTTAAGGTAAAGTTATTGATTCCTATCTGAAAGAGGTCAAAGAATCAATTCGCTACGAACCGAAAGCTAAAACACCATTCTCTTGATGACAGCAGACACCGGCCTGTGAACTGTAGAGCATGTTTCCATACTGTATTTTGTCACTGTCTAGGCATTTCATATACATTATACATTTAAGAACTAAAATATGTTCCTAAGCCTATCTAAAAACTACACAAAAGAATTATATAAGAAAATTTATTTTAACTATCTATATAATATCGACTAAGAAAAATCGACTGGAACGACATTAAATAATCGATTTATAAAATAATCTCTTATTTTCCATTACCGTCTTAATATTTTCTCAATAATCGTGGGGGGGGGGGATCGGAAACAGAACATTAAATTATAAATACCTTCTAAGCAGTGAGTTAAGAAATATTAAAAGTGATAAAAATCATACTTACTTTTACGTACTATGAACTAAAACGTATACATATCATTTTTGCATCGTCTATAACGGTAGTCCACGAAACATACACACACCTGAAAGACAATTGTACTACCCCATACTTGTTTGAAAGTGAACTCTTCACTCCGTGCTCGGCGACAACCAATAAAGCTGCGCGATATTCCTCAAAACCTTTTATTTACAGACTACAAAACCTTAACCACTACACGACCGTAGTAATGTCATCGAATGTTATGGACATGTAAAACGTTTCCAGGTCTTATTGCACTGCTGACTCACTAAAAGGCCGAAAGTATTTTCCTTTCGAGTAGTTCAGCTTCGGGCATAGTACGCACAGCAAGTTTTTTTTTATGTACAGGTCACGTCAAGTACAACTTTCACTGTAGATATATACAGTGATGGATGGTCTTAGGAGAAAAGGAGTATACGAGTACTTCGGTTTATTATATACTGTGACAAATGTACGAATGCGTAACCCCTACTTTTGTTATTTCATTAGAAAATGTAAGGCGAAACAAACTCCACCGAAACAGGTACTGTAAAAATGGGGAATAACATTTAACATACTGAGCATAAACATTACATGAACTTTGTTCATTGACTACAAATATGGGCCAGCCAGCAAAATAAAATTTTCTCAAACCCCATAATAAAAAATCACACTATCAGTTACAATTATCTCTGTTACAGAATTAAAAACATCAGAAAATTACATTCAATCCATTCATCCCGGGATTCCAATAAAAAAATAAATATAGAATGGTTTGAAAAATAGGCCACGAGCTATCGTAATAGTGCAAACTGTTACAGAGACATAAAAACCGAAAATTCAGCTAGTACTGTAGATAATAAAATAAACAAAATAAAATCATTGTAAATTCGTTTTTATTACAATTTTTATTAAGATAAAATTACAATCTGCCTTTTATTAGGCAATAAGTAAGTTTTTAAAACCATTTTTCCAGCTTTTTGTCTCTGGAATTAATACTACTCAAAAACAAATTTGGAAACGATTTGATCCCGATTTTACCCCCAAGCCCTCAAGTAAAATAATCCTACAGTAGTATGCAAGTAACTGTAAGTGTCTGAAGTACGATTAATAATTATATTCTTAATAGTAATTCATACATTTACAGTTACTTGCATGCTACTGTAGGATTATTTATATGATATGTATTTCATATGTATACATCGTTGTATAGGTTGATATATTATAACAACCTTATAACATTCTGACATATATGTAAACAATGTCGGTCACGAAAGAAATGTTTTTTTTTTGGTTTTTTTTTGGATCAAACGTTTTTATTTGAGCGGTTTCCTAGAAGTACGTCTTGTACGGTATTTCTTATAAAAAACGAAGAACGTGCAGAAGAAACCAGGTCAAAAACTACCGACCACGAAATTTAAATTTTAATACAACAATACTTTAAAATCGTACAATCAAACCCTCAATAAACAGTAAATACAATTATAACAAAATGGGTAAAAAATTGTCTTTAAAAAGTTGTTGTTATTCATCTTCAAAATGACTATTTACGTTGGTAATCATAGTAAAAATATTTGTTCCCAATAAACCCCTTATTAGCACCTTTTTAAAACAAAAAAATCAAATAACATTATTCTTATACAGAAAATAAAAATTGTCAACCGAAAACAAACTAACAATTCATAAAGTAGTAATCCACCCCACGTTGACATTTGCGAGACCGGTTTGAAATTCCACGTGTTGCTCAAATATCAGAAATTATAAGTTTTTATAGAAAGTAAACATGAGGATAATTAGCAATTACCCTCGATCAAAAACCTTCTTTTCAACATTAACCATAAATAAAAAATCAGAACTTCGCACCTTGAATAGTTTCTGGGCCCGGTCTGAGGAACTCACGAAATTTAGCGAAAAATATGACCCTTAATCTATACTGATCAGCATATTACGAGTTACTGTGGAACATATCCTTGAAATTTCAGATAGGTTAAATCGTTTTTCGACCGTTGTTGCCATGATAGTGGAAGTTAAGCCCAGATCTTGCGTTTCAACCTAATTGTAGGCTAATTATTTTATGAAACAATAAAAATTATCTCTCTACAAAAATATAATCCTTCAATAGTAAGTGTAAGTAATAGTAAGTGTTAAAATTTATAAAGCTTAGTGTCAATTAAAACTGATAGTATACGATACCTTGATTAAAATGCAAGAACCTTAACAATTAGTGAAATCATATAAAAAGTTCATGCCTTATCTGATTCCCGGGGTTCAACAAAAGGAGCGCCAATTACTCAGCCAGCTGGCTCAGTGAAAATTTAAAATAAATGTTCATTGAAAATTGATTCAATATCTATAAATTAATTGATTACATTGCGAAAAAACTAAAACAAGTACATATTAAGTTATATAATTGTTTTGAATATAATACTTATCACGTATAGTATATTGCTCTGCCGTTATAACTTGAAAAAATGACACTGTTACCATTCCAACTTCACATGCTCCTTATCTTAATCCTCAGGTTATTCAATGTCCTACGAACCTATTCGATTATTCCATAGGAGAATAAGATACATGCTGTCTATACTGACTGCACCAGCTATGCCTCATTAAAATTGTGCCTCTGAGCAAAACTATTAATAATAAAAACTAAAAGAGATGGCAAAAGAATATTGATGAAGGTTAAGTATTGAAACATTTCGTTAGTACATTTGTCATTATAAATAAATAAGTATTACTTTGTAAAGAGACCTCGGAAAAAAGTAAAAATTGCCCATCTCCCATTTAATATTTAATATTATTTTGTATATAATAACGCTGGATATAAACTACGACTGACCTGAGACAGATGAAGACGATGAGGACGAAGACGAAGAGCCACCCAGTGACGACAAGGGGCAGGACATGGTCTTGGCAGCCTTGGTCCTCCTCAGCTGAACACTGGCGATGTCCTGGATAGTGATGGTGGAGAGGGGCTGCGGCGGTGGTGGAGGAGGCAGAGGGGGGGCTGGCGGGGACGCTGGGTCTTCCGCCTGGGGGCCAGGGGGCGGCGGGGCCCCAGAGCCCCCCTGCAGGCTACGGAGGTATTCGGAGGGCTTGATCAGGCCCTCAGGGTCCATGGGTCGCACGAACTTGGGCGGGATGAACGGCAGGACCATTTGCTTGTTCACCAGGTGCCCGATCTGCGAGGCCGTGTTATCGCCTGAAACATAACATATAACTACATGAATATACCATTACATCTTTTAAAATTATAATCAATTAAAAAAAAAAAAAATATAGTGATGTGTACATTGCCATAAATCAATGGTTTCCATGATCTTAAAAAATTCCATTGGTATATACAGGCGCAATTTGTCATTTTTCAATTCGTTGTTGATATATTTATTTATTTTCCTTTAGCCCTTTAGTTTTAACTAACGTTTTAATGTTGCATTGGATGAATATCGCAATAAAAATTTTCTTTAAATTATCTTGTAAAGCCTCCATTGGCTCATATACTGTAACGCGGATAAGGAAGGATCTTGGGGGACTTCCCAAGACTCCACTTCCTCTTTCGCATGCGAGGGAGGTGACAACTATGTGGATTTGGGATATCTCTAGGGTGTTTGTAAATACTGTATGAATGAGCGAATAAATGAAGAATTGTAAATATGGCATAAATGAGAACATTGATTAAATTACTGGCCCAATAAGGCAGATTGTAATTTTTTCACAATAAAGATTTAGATTCTAAAAAAAAAATCTTGTGTTGCGATTGTAAGTAAGGATGCAGATATCGTTCTTTATAACACAAATAATATAGTAAAATGTATTTTTGTTGTTATTATTTTGGTAAGTAATGATTCTAGATGGTTATGGCAAAAACGTGCATGTACTGTATTCTCAAGATCAGTAATTTTATAATATTATTTATGAAGTTATTAGAAAAGGAAAAATACTGTACACCTAAAGTCATAGTTGTTTATTATTAATGGGTTTCGTGCTTTATTTACATAGGGATTTTGCCCTATAAGTAATTTATATAATAACTCTCTCTTAATTAATTTCATAAGTTATATTAAATTCATTCACATTCAAACGCATTTACTTGGGAATTTGTAACCCTGGCTATAACTGCTTTATTATATTTAAATAAAATTGTCAATAATCTGATTTAGTATTTGTTTGTAATTATATTCCACTAAACCCAAAAACAAAATTAATATTATCAAACATCACGCCTAGATTTTTGATTTGGTAACCTAGACAATATACTAGAAAAAATATTATTTCCAGGATACAGTAATTTACAGCCTAAAACGACACATTTCATTTGATTACCACTACTTTTAGTATCATTGAGAAAATTTCATGTTTCTAAAAAAAAAACGACGGTTATATAAATATTTATTTTGTAAATACTAAGTAATTAATTGTTCAATAATGATTAGTCATGTTTTATGATTGAAAATATTTTCTTGGTCCTCGGTTAATGAAATGAGATCTCGAGCTAAAATTCTATGTTTACAAATATAACAGGGGACTTACGAACCAAAATCAGATGTAGCTGTCAGAATTTAATAACTATTAATAATTTCTATAGAGTTTCCCGGGAAATGGGCCACTCACTAAGAGAAAAACAATTGTTCATTTCATTAAGATTTGACTAGTAACAATTCCTTAATTTAAACTTTGATATATGTTTTCAATATGCATTTGTATTAAGTATGTAATTATAAGGTCGTATATGGTAAAATAATTCAGGCTTTAGGTTTAATTATAATAGTAAAATTATTTTACATTTTCTCGATGGTTACCTATTATGTTTCCTGATGTATACTATTTGTAAAAAATCAAGCAAATTATGCCTCAGTTAGAGGGGAATTACCAATTAAGGCAGACGCGAGTAAGCACTTGGATAGTTGACGCCATCTTTGTACTAACTGCGAATAAGGCACTCTCAGGGTAAGATGGGACCGGTCAACCTACAGAGTATTTCTATACATGGTTTATTGATGCTTCGGTTGTCCTAGGGCCTGGTCCTGTTGGTTGACTTGTTCAGTAGTCATCCTAGATCAATCGCAAGTGGTGCCTTTTTTTTCTTTCTTGATGGACAACACTCACCATTTAAAATTCTTAGCAGCTCTGACTTCAAAGCCATCAGAGCAAAGTTGCCTGTCAGCTGATCGAAGTTAAAGAGATATTTTTACAGTGAATACAAATCACTGCTATCTATGCGGCACTAGTGTAGGTTAGTAATTTGTCGAATCCATTCGTATATTGTCGGCAGAAATATTCCTACTTTCTTTGGCGAGACGTATTCGTTGCAGTAGCAAAAATTACAATAAAGATGACGAAGTGACAAACAACAAACAGTACCTCAGGAGAGTGAGGTGAGATGGCAGAGGGCACAGGTTAATACTCCAGGGGGTTTTCGGGCAAGACAACGGTAACTACTGAAGACATGTTCGCAGATATACTTCTTAACTGCATCTCCGCCATAGAAAGTAGCCTCGTTTGTGTAGCAGGTACCACTGAGGTCAGAATGGATGATGCCTGTGCTCCGCATGTTCTAACGGTAGGTAGCATTAATAACATATATAACACTCAAAGACCTTTATCCTATCTAGGGAAGGGGACGTCAAAATTACGAATATGCAGATGAATCAAGATGGAGTCTATAAATAATTATCTGCAATAAGCGGTCTATCAAATGATATCAATTAAATCATTATTTTCTAGACATAATATAGAAATTAAGGAACCGTGACATTATGTCAACCCACAAAGAACTGTTACATATTGATCACCAAGAACGAAGGGAGAGGCTCTTCCTTCAAACATATTCTACTTTCTAGGTGTTAACGATTCTAATCGTTCTGAAATTTTAAAGATCTATTAGGCCCTTGGACTGTTTCTTTCTAAACCCCAAACCTTTTTCTCATTATTAGCAGTGAATATATGAATGAGTGTAAGAGTTTATAGACTTCCATGAGTTGAAACTTGAAGAGAAATTCCACACTCAACATGCCAAATCTAATTTTTAAAAAATTCAAAAACAATCCACAAACAAGTCCAATCTTCATCGCCAGTGTTTATAACATCCCGGATTATCAAGTGAAAACAGAGAGTAATCACAGATGGGAACTGCTAACGAGGAAAGTCACGGAAGGTTCGGTTACGCGTGTCACAGATTCCAGTTATTGTCATTGTTCCGGCGCAGTGGAACCGCCTGCTCCACAGTAGGCGATACGGATCTGTCATTAACGGAGAAATTGGCTCATCGTTATGAAGAAAGTGACTGCATGAAGCAAAGGGACTGACACGCTGTTGGCGGGCAGTGCTTAATTTCTCACTTAACTGCCCCGTAGAAAAATTCGAATATTTACTTCCCAGTAGAATTATTCACGCTTTCAATTCTTTTTTAATTAATAATAAACGTTTTCAGCGATAAGGGGCCATAAATATGAAGGAAACTCCCAATGAATAGTCAAAAAAAATATTTAAAAAAATCATACTGAAATTTCTATTTTGATTTATTGTGTAACTGATTTGGCAAAAGGTTTTTAATTTGGTTTTAAAGGTCGAGCAAGGAGCCCGTGCATTGGGCTTACCTGAAACTACTGCTCGGAGAGCAATTACACCTTACTGTGCGACAGGTTTTTGGAATCGCAGACCTGGATCATGAGTGGCGATCGCCAGATCCAACTGACAAGTGGTTTATTGTACGACACACGGTTCGGAATCGGTTTTCAACTGCTACTGAGACTGCTCAACTTCTTCGCACAGGTCGGGGAGGAGCAATATATGCAGTAAACTGCTAGAAAAAGACCTATTGAAGTGAATTTAAACGATCAAACACCAGCATCAGGGCCATTGTTGAGAACATCGCAGAGCACTCGTTTTTTTGTGGGGCAGTGCACTTGATCCGAAGTCACGAAATTTTCGAATCAAGTCGCATCAACTTATTTATAATGTTTACATTGTAAAAATAATAATTTTATGCTTGTATTTATCGCTCTTGATCATGACTAAAGCATTTATTGAAGAACTTTAATAAATTTTAATTTAAGAAAAAGATAAATATAAGAACGATGAATTGAAAAAAATAGTGAACGAACAAATGAAAAAAATAAAGAAATAAAAGCTACTAGTAACCTAATATAAAAACATTTCTCTACATTATGTAATACATTTAAGTCCTCATGTTTGGAGAATTTATCTATGTTAGCAATAGTTTGAAGGAATGGATTCTCACTATGTTTACTTTTATCTACCAATTTTGTGGTTATCTGTTTTAACATATCTAGAATATGATAAGGTTTGACTACTTGGTGCAACTTAACCACGATAACGTACCTTAATCGCTAAAATCTCCAATTAGGTGCTGCAATAAACGAAATTAAAGGAGTATAAAGTGAAGGAGGCATGTCTAAGAATGCCTCAATGTGGGAAGGAGCCTTTAAGTCAGTTTCATCAAAACATACGAAATGATTGCAAAAAAATTGACGCATCACATAATTAAGACTTTCGTTGCAGATGCGAAAAAGGTTTTAGTGGCCGTTTAGATTATTTCATATAATAATCATCCACTAAAACCATAACACATAATACATAATATTAATCAGGATAATGATGTCATACGATTGGAAAATTAATTATAAAGGTTAGGTTTATGTTAGCTATAGCTGGGCCATCAAGTAAAAAAATCATTAAATTATAAATGAAACTCGGATTTCGAAATAAAATATGGAAAAAACGGAACTAACACAAAAAATATCATACTTCTAAACAAACCTTACCGAGCTAAAGTTGCAAACCCGATGTTAATTAATAACATTCAATGTATATTTGCAATTACAGTTTGAGAAAACAAAATAAAAATTACGTACCTATAGTTAATGAGGCCGTTGATACCTTTAATTCGGTACAATTCTCAAAATAATAGGAAGATATATATTTTCTTGTTAACAATTAATTAATTAATTAATGACACTTGGTCACGTTTCATGGATATGACCATATTTTTCATTTATTATTCAAAGGAGAGCACCATGTAAATATTTCATGTCTAACTAGAACGGGTGGTCTTACAAAGAGAGAGAACATGAGAATCAACAAAACCCTAAAAAATACACATTTATTGCCATGAATATATAAGTTTATTAATTCGATCAAATCACTCATTTAAAATTGCCTTTTCAAAAAAATTGTATGATTTTTATTTCTAGACCAAAACATTATTTTTTTAATATCTCTTGCTATAAGAGTTTATTTTGGCGTTAGCGTATTTACCATGGAGAAAAAAACAGACTTCATTAAATAGCTTTTAAACAGTTACTCCAGAAAGCCTAAAATACACAGTGAAGTGAATCAATCATTATATATCAAATGGATTAGTCTTACTTCCCGCTCCCCCCATACTTTATATATTACATTTATACCACAACCAAACCATACCAGAACTGCTGCTGAATACTTTTAAAATTTCAGTAAGATTGACAGAAAGCATCAAAATTCATCCAAGGTAAATCCTTAAGGCCTATCTTATATTGTATGTATAAGAAATAAATACGTTTCCATTATATCGGTTTTTTTTATATTATTAAATATGTTACATATATATATATATATATATTTGGAAAAAGACACACCTTGCCGAGGCTTCGGTAGCCCATTGCTGACAACGTACAGCCTCATAACGATTAGCTGGCGGAGATATGTCCTCTGGATCCACGGCTGATGAGGTGATGGCCACGATGAATAAGCACAGACTGACTCTGACCACTCTCCCAACGCGATCGTGTTCGCGAATCGCTACATACACACACTACTTAGCGATGTAGGTGCTGTTATTATAAACCGGGTCGATAAGCACCATTAACGCCTCTGCCGGCTCGATTGCCTCATTATTCTTCCATCGACTAGGAGAAAGTACCCAAGCATTATGTTTAAAGTGGACAATATAAAGTGAGTGGTAACAAAGCCGCGAACGATTCCTGAGTATTCGCATGATGTTCGGCGATAACCTTAGCTCAAAGGCTGACTGGGAAACGGTACTGATCATGGTTAGATACGAACCGATTCAAGGAAATTTTCCCCGTTAGCGGACCCACCCCATCTACTGCTGATATTCCTCCTAACCTCTTTGATATTGAATAGTATTACTGAATAGAGGAATACACATTCCTCGCCTAAACAGTTCCCGGTCATCAGCTTTTAATCAAACAAACCCTACGCTTTGAGACTTTTAGAGAAAGTATGTAAATTGAATAGCAGCGCGGCTTATCGAGATGGTGTAAACTAATAAACCACATGGAACTTGCAACATAACAGAACGTACAAGACGAATGTCGGTATCTTGAACGACAAATATTCCTGTGTTAGCTCTAATCACTTCATGTGTTTTGCTTGAGTTTAACTTAAACTTAACAGCCTAGCTTACTCCAACTTCGGAGAGGTACGTCAGATTATACTTTACTATCCAGTTACGCCAAAAGTGGGAATAACATATAAATCATATTAGAGCCACCAAATTCTTAAGCTGCGTGATAGCAAAATTCACTGTTAGCAACTAACTAATCTAAAACCTAAAAGAGGGTTTACGAATGAGAATATTAATATGCCGTATCGTGCAAGGAACATCCTTGTAGAGGAAGGATCTCGATTAAATTAAAAATAAAAATTAAAGCTTTTGGAAAGCCTCGCCCACGCCATCTTCCTGAAATTTCTAAAGTACTCCTCTGGGTCTCCTTGCCCGTACCTTCGTCGCAAAGGTGATCCGAGCTGCTCTCATCACCAGCACATCTTAGACGGTTTTCTTCTACTGCCTACTTGGCAGTAGAAGTTTACAGCGGTTGGCTTAAACTTAGTAACTAGATTGCACTGGATATTGACATTTCTCCCTTGTATTTTCCGAATAAACTGTCTGGGTTTTTATCTCTTTTGCATGATGCCAGCGTTCAACAATCTGAGGAGTATGTCATGTTAGGAGAAACTGACTAATGCTTTGGTAGCCAAAACTACATAAAGCATTTAGAAGAGACAAATAAATTCGAAACCTGCCTCTTAAGCTATAGAAGAAAATACAAAGAAAGAAGATCTCAAGAAATAATTGGTGATACCAATAATCCTACAGAAAAAAAAACTACTCAAAATAATAGGAAATATGTTAGATGCTTGAAACCAACACAGTTATATAATTTTTTTATGTCAAATAGTAGTTACGAACACAATTGTGATGTTCTTTTGTAATTATATTTGACAGAAAAATATTTATTAGCCGTCATGAAAATAATCCGTCACTCAGGAAATACCGTGATGTGGACGGCGTTTGTTAAAAGGCGAACCTGAACGTGAGCAACTGTAGCGGGATTCAGTTGTACGTTTTCATTCAGCTTCGTACATTAAAATTGATGTGTCATCGCAATCACAATCGTTGTAAAAGACAAACGTTCGGACAATTAATAAATATGACTAGAATTATTTTATATTCCATACTTTACATTATTCCAGAAATTACTCGGTAAATAAAATTTAAAAAATAAATCCTATTATGGCCATTTGTTTTTTTTTTTGGAAATGCCAAATTGTTTTGTTTTAATTCAAACCACGTCAGCATGCTTTATGGAGTTGGCACTATTTTTAATAATGAACCAAACTCTAAAATCAGATTGCATTTGAAGCTAGGCTTACTGACTCGCTAAACGCTGAGATATTTATGTTTACTGTATACGAATGCCATTGCATTGAGGCTGAACCTTGGACTTGTACCAGGACAAATGATGAATCGGGATCATAATTCATTAATGGGGAAATATTCTCCTATTTGCACCTATTTGTCCTCACGAGGAAATTAATGGACCTCATTACAATTCCTTACGAAGATTGATTGAACCGACACACACGGAATGAAGATTCATTTGATGTGACTTGGGTGTCTACTTACAGTTAGTATCAGAGCAGGCTTTCATATGTTCCTGTTATTTTTCAATGAATAACTAAAAATACTGAAGGGGTTGTTGTTTAAAATTTACGACTAAGTTGGCCTAAAACGGGACCAGATTGGCTAGGACTTTCCTCCACAGGCCGCCAAGTTGTCATCGCCTGTAACCAATGGGATCACATACAGGTGTCATTAGTACTAAAGCTGCTCTCTAAAGCAGAGCCTACTAGATCTCTGTCAGTATGTACCTGTATACAGGTCACACTGTACAGGATATGTTAGCAAAGATAAATGCTACTTTCTGCTTATTAGTGGCGAGAGTTAGGAACGAAGCGAATATTTCACATTTGAATGTAGTAAAGACCTACCCTGAAAGTTACAAGCAAGTGGGCAGTATATTGGTCAATCCGGAACTACAACGGATTAATAAAGAAAGTATTTATAACAATTAAGTGAGATGGTCCACTTTCAGTGGTATGTGGAAATCGAATCTGCATGTATATCCGTTCTACTTTATCGGTCGTAAAAATGTTAAAGGCATACTCAACATCACCAAGAGCTACCGTAAGTTTTCATTAAGATACGGGCAAATTTGCGAACAACAATTGAATGTGAACAATTTCGGGTTCGTTACTCAAACGTTTAAGATTTCTCAAATCACAGCTCAGGAGAAAAAAATGTCAACACTCCAGCAGCTCGAACATTAATTAAATTAGTTATTGATTAATTAAAAAACTTAGTAAAAAACACATTATCACAATGGTAAAATTAAAGTTGGCTACAAAAACTAAATCAGCTTAAGCCAGGAGGTGATAAAATTCATGAAATAATAGCTGCATAAATCCTGATATTAACAAATCTGAATGAGTGGAAAGGTCTAAGAAAAAATTGACAATAGTATCTATCGACTCTAGTCGATGAGCTACTTTCCAAACTGATGGAAATTGGTCAACATCATACAGATATCTAAACTCAATAAAGACCCTACAGAAATTATTATGAGTCTTACTAATCCATGGGTTTTGAGAGTTGAAACTTTATAAAAGATGCTCTTAAGTAGAATGAGTTAATAATTAATGAGCGATTCATGTGTGAGCCAGACACATACACTTCATAATTAGCACGCATGATTACATATTACATAGCGAAAGGATTTCATGACAAAAAATAATACACGGATGTGATCCTCCTAGATATAGAAAAGGATTTCCATACCGAATGGCAGAAAGGCTAGTTCTTCAAACCCCTCTACCCTATTTACTGTACATTATATGCTCATTTCTCTCTAATAGACACTGTTATAATCCGTTAAATTTACCACGTAGTGATAGACCCCGATATGCCGTTTAAACCGAAGGTGAGTCCCATCACCTAGATTTGTATTCATGTTATTTCCTATTAACGTCAATCTGATTTATGTAACCCAACCTCCTTCAAATGCATCTGCGCATAGCAGAAAGAGAAGAAAGTTTGTCAATTATTTTCTTTATATTTTTACATTATATTAAATTCAAGGGGTTAAGGGAAAAAAAAAACCGATATGCCAACGACACTGCGTTATGCACATTCGCAAATGGAACCAATACCGTTACATAAAAATTAACGATCACAAAACTGGAGTAATAATTTTTACAAATACAAGACCCCAAATCAACAACAAAATTCTCATTAATAATCTCCCCTTCCCGTGATCCAGATCTGTCAAGTAGAGCTGTACTGGGTTTTATAATTATTAATCCAGTTGTTTTCCTTTTATTTTTCCCACATCCTATTTTTTATAAGTTTGAGAGCTATGCGGAAAAAAAAAATCCAGTTGTGTGATCGATAGTGGTGCCCCGCTATTTACCCACTTGACTGACAATACAGCCAAATGTCTCCAACATTTCCAGAATGGGATCATGCGAAAAATGGTCCGACATACCTTTCTCGAGAGGTTAAGAACGCTGACTTGCACCCGTTGCTTGGTGTGCCGTCGGCGGGTGAGTTCATCCGCCGGAGACACATTAAGTTGTTTGACTCGATGCAGCACCTAACCAACCAAGTGTTTAACACTATGACCCCACCACCCCTCCCGCATCGATGGCAACAGACTGTCGGGGAAAAATTAGGTTAAGAATTAGTATGTAAGTTAGTTTTAAGTTTGATCAAAAATGTGAGCCCCATCACCTTTATTAGTCAGTTTAGGCCAGTCACGTATAATCTGTATCATTATACTTGTTTATTCATTATATAATTTTTATAAAATAACAAAACCTGTATATAATGTAGCAATGCTACAGGAAATACAAAAATAATTTGTAAGTGGATTCGCCTGAGGATCTATAATTGTATATAATTATCTGTAAATTTAAAGGGGCTATGAAAAAAAAAGAAAAGAAAAAAGAAACCCAGAGTTTAACACTATGACCCCACCACCCTTCCCACATCGATGGCAACAGACTGTCGGCGGGAAATCAGGTTAAGATTTAGTTTAAGTTTATATCGTTAGATGTGAGTTAGTTTTAAGTCTATGATAAATAAGGTGAGCCCCATCACTTTTAATAAATTCAGTCCATTAATGTATAATGCACATCATCATACTTGTGTACAATGCAGATCACTATTAGTAGAAAACAGAATTTGTATAAAATGTAGCCAAGCTACAAAAAATACAATGAAGCAAGTGTAAATAGATTCGTTTGTAGAATCTATATTTTGTAACATATATTAATTTTATACATTAAGGGGATATGAAAAAAAAAGAAGAAGAACATATAAACAATTAAATAAGAATTGTTAAAAGGTTCATTTAGAACGTTCCCTTAGTTTAAAAAAAAAAAATCAAAACTTTAACACAAAAATAATCTAATCCTTTCCTGATGTATGCCTCTTCAAAAAACCAAAATTCAAAAACTATTATTAATGCAGTTAGAACTATTGCAGCAAAAAACTATTTTTCCATGCAATTAGAATTTCTTTCGTAAACATAACTGTATGACAGAGCATTAAAAAATACAATATGAAAATGACTACCAAACATGTAAATACAAGTTCCAAGCATAATCATCTGTGCATGAAGATTATTAATGGATGCCGAACTAACGTTACACAAGAATATTTAACCTTCAATGGCCAACATTACAATAATACAATCAAACTGACAAATTCTTTAGTTACACAATTTTATCAGACAATCCATCATGAAATGAACTGTGACAAATTCTCACTGAGAAGAGAACTGTATTACTTCACAGTATTATTTTTGACTCTTGCACTACTACAATTAGGGTTAGCATATGGACTGTATGAAACAAGGTTCCTATAGGTATTTTATAGTTTATTTAATTTGTAAGCGAGGTTTTTTTTTTTTTAATTTTATTTTGTAATTGGGCAGGTTTTTATTTATTTTTCCGTACAATTAGAATTTTTTTCGTAAACATAACTGTATGACAGAGCATTAAAAAATACAATATGAAAATGACTACCAAACATGTAAATACAATATGTAATTATCAAAGATTATGTAAGAAAAATGTAAATAAAGTTTTTATCACTCTTTCTCTTTTATTAATATTTTAGTTATTTAATAAACACTGAAGTCATAAGCACTGATAATAATACCTTGTGTGTTTATTTCATGTTATCATTTAATAAAGATCGATTTCTTTATTTATTTGCATTTTTTTAATTTATTAGAAGGGCGATTTTCAGTGATCATAATGGTTTAACAAATAAATGAAGTATTTTTAGTCGGTAAAACTTAAATAAATCTAAAAAAATGGTAAGTCTACTAATCCTCAGATCAACCAGACTAATTTTCAATGCATGCAATAAATCATACAATGTGTCTTGTAGTAGCTTGCTGTGTAGAATTGTCACATTCATGACTTGATGAGTGACAAAGCAGAAATTGTAAACAAAATGGTCGTGGACAGGATACGGATACAGCCATTCGATACGACGGTGGAGGCTTCTTGCATCGATGTTGTATCAATTGTGTCATACAACCTTCAAAGGTGAAATGAAATGAAAAAACACAACTTTAATCTGGGAACTAGTCCCCTAAGAATAACTACAAGGCACAAAATAGTAACGTCCAGCTGAGAAAAGAAACATCCATAATATTCACAGGTTTGATAGCCTTATAAACACAATGTACATGTGTATAGGACTATGACTATATGACTATGTGCTATAGTACATATGAGATGACTAAAAAAAAGCAATACCAAAAAAAAAAAAAATGAGTACAGATGGAACATAATAAATAGCTAAATGAATAAGTAAAACATAGGAATTACAAGGGGGGAAAGAGCATGGAAGATTGCTAGAATGAATGAAAGATAAATAAACAGAATAATAATGACGAATTATGGATTGTTAGAGTTTAGAGGAACTGGGGAAGTCTAGATTTAAATATTGGAAGAGTTGATGAACGACGAATATGTATGGGAATAGAGTTAGAAAGGTCTGTGGTACGGATAAGAAAAGATCGGTCAAACGAAGCAGATGAGAAGGGAAATATAGGTCGGAAGGGTAGAATCTAGTATTGTGGGATTTGAATTGGAGGAGGTCGTGAAGGTAAGGAGGCTTATTAGTCATGATAGAATTGAAGAGGAGGGGTCCGAGAAAGTAATGGCGACGGGCGAACCATCCCAACTCGGAGTAGTGCGGCCAAATGCGCTAGTCTCTGGGGATCCCGAGTATAAATCTAAGAAAACAATTCATCAGGGGGTCACATAACCGCAGTCAAAGTGGAGGAATACAAGAGGAAACTAGCAGTTGGCGCGTATTTAATGGCAGGAGATGCCGGCATCGATTGAGCAATTCAAGGGTGGAAATAGATTGGGAAATGTGGTCTTTCCAGGATAAAATTTAGTTTATGACCAAACCTAGATTTAGAAAATCGGATAAGTCAACCATAATGGTAAAGGTGGGAATATCAATTAGGGTTTTGAGGAGGGTACATTATCATTGATGATTGCCTTGGATTTCCCAAATATAAACAAACATTCTGAAAGTGATATAATGAAAATGAGCTTTAGAGAAGGTATTTACTGTTTATTGATTTCTTCATCGAGTTTCATTGAGTATGAAGAAATTGTACAGTTCTAAAGTGATGAGTTTAGTACACTCAATTTTACTAGGTTCCAAATATTATTTTTCTGTGTGTTAAGAATAATCACTCGGACTCTCCCTAAACTAATTTCTTCAGCGCTTTCCTATTCTTTAGTATATTCATAATATTTGAACCTATAATGACATATTAATAGTGGTAAGTGATCATACTGTTTTAACAATTGTTATCCCAAGAAAAAATACTGCGAAAAGATAATGACGGGCCTTCTTAATATAACTGAAGGGAGAATGGCATCATTTTCAAATTTTTGAGACATTCCATTCAGTACACAGACGCAAACGCCCTTCATTACTTACCACAATTAACGATCTCACAACAGTAAACGCTTTAAAACACCTCCCAATAATTAATTTGCAGTAAAGACTATTAATACGGGGAGGTGACTGCGGAAGATGGACAGATGCAGGTACTGGGTGAAGGGTTGTGTAATGAGTCCCAGTTGAGTGGTGTGCACAGTTTATATAGGATCACTTGGTTCTATCCGAACTACAGGGTAAAGTGTCCAAGCGGTTTGTTTGTTCCTTAGTAGGTATTCGGCATAAGCATTTAATTCCAGTTATAGGATCTGATACCTGGGCAAAGATTATCGAAGTCACGCCAGCTCTGAGCAAATGCTCGGGTCGGGTTGGTAGATAACTCTTCAAACGCCCTGGATATGCCTCCTACGTTTAACTCAAGATAGACAAATTTCCACAGAACAAAGCAATCAGGTCCACAGCATTGCTGGCTGGGCGCCAATTGTCTACTTCCTATTTTCTACGCTTTATTCAAATTCTTGCGCAACAGAGCCTTTGTCATTTAACTCTGCGATGAGGTCGCTAAACATAGTTCTTTTCACGGAGCTATCCCTTTGTTCCTCACGAATATCATCAAACTGGGCACATGTGAGAATGTTAGATAATTATTATTTCTAACATTAATTCACGAGACACTTATAGCGTTTCTTTAAAATTTTCCATTTGGGATACACTCCGAATAGGTTAAATTCATTGTTAGTTTTTACTACAACAATATGTTGGATATAATTGATCCCCTGTATCTCCACGCCTAGATCTACCATTTCTGATACCGTATTACTAATTAACAAATGCACATAGCTGATCCTCCTTGCAATTACTCACGCTTGGTGGGGAACTGAGGCGTCAATGAGCTCTACACCGTTAGCCATAGCTTATAGATTATATTTGCATTTTCAACATTACACACTATTTACAATATGTTTATATATCATTTTATAGGTATACAATTTGCTACTATGTAGGCAGCAGCATTTAGAGAGGTTTTCTGCCTTTATGGTCATGTCACCGATGTCTTGAAATTTCATGAGCTTTTTTTGTGGACGATAATTCGTCGACGCAAACATGTAATTAATAAGCAATTAAAAAAACAAAAACTCATGTCAATACTCTCGTCGTTCCGAGTTTAGTGCGTTTTAAACCTATCATACATCATGAAGCGCTTACCGTAGAGAGAGAGCTAAATATACCTTGGTAGATTTAAGGATCAATAGACTCGCCATTTTTCTTTTAATTATTTAATAGGCATCCTTCATAATGGTTAACAATGATTCGTTTGCATCAAATTTTGACTAAATTATATTTATAAAATATATATAAAATCGAAATAAAAATTGTAGAAAGAGAGGGATTGGATTGGGTTTATTTTGCCGTAAATCCCTTAGGTCATCAAGGCTATTGTTTATACATTTAAACAACCACTGTGCGACCCCGAATACAGCAGGCGTTGAGGTCTTTGATTTAGATCCGTCTGTGTAAAATAGATAATGTTCTGGTTAAGTCTGGATTAATTGTTCAAGTTTCTCTTTAGACTATGATGGTGTTGTATTGCTTTTAGGAATTTTGATAGATTTAGGTGTAGTTTAGGAGGTCAATATGCCCGAGGAGGAGTATGGGCTTCTGGTTTATTTTTTTTTTCTTGTAAGGTGACGCAAATGAGACTCTTTCTGCAAGTGGTATATTCGAGTTAGGTTTTCAAATGAATTTGACGAAAACTTTGGGCTATAAATACGATATGTATACTTTTAGTTGGGTATGTAGTTTAGCTAAATATGTTTTGGCGAATTGACGTATTGTTTCTGTATTAATATTAGGGGGGTGGGAATCCCTGATTCCGCAGCGACTCGGCGTTTAGAACGTCTCGTTCGGAATACGTACCATAATACGGATACCTGTGTGATGAACCTCATCTATTAGCAGCTAAGCGTAATGTTTTTTTCGAGCCCATACACGATACTTGAGTAATTCAGTTTAGAGTAAATTAATGCTCGATATACTTTCAACAGTGTAGGTCTGGCAGCTCTCCATGTTAGTAAGATGAAGGATTACATAGATCCTCATTTTAGAACTGAGTTAACTCTTCCGAGAGGCGAGTTTCTTAAATTAATATGAAACAAAAAAAAATTCTCCGTATTTTAGATGGACAAAGAAAGCTTCATTCAATTCACTTGACTTCTTCGGTGAGAATCGGCAGCTCTCTCTCAAAAAAAAAAAAAAAAAGCACTTACTGCAATTACTGATCCGAAAAAAGATAAAATGCGAGAACGACTTCAAACATGCGATTTCAATGCTGGCTCCAAAAACATTCAATTCAGAAATTCGTTTTGCTCAGGTGGTGCTTGCAAAAGAATAAAATTCAGCCGATGGGTCCGACTCACAGTACTCCAATTTCGTAATCGCAGTACATACATACAGACAGAAACATGTTAGTTGATGTTATTACAGACGAGATGAACATGTGCCAGGGACGATATCATTAGAGAGGATCTAGGATTACTTTCATCCTTGCTAACCTGGAAAAGACAAATGCCGTAGTTCGGCCATGTTTCCGGAAAGTTAAGCAGTACCTACAAGTACGACCAGATGGCTGGGGACCAGGAGAAAGACCAACGCATATGTTTGGGATCACGTGGAAAGGATGGTTAATCTTAAGGTGAAAGTCAGTGGAAAAAATAGCAATAATGGCCATGGAGGCCAATAAGCCAAGGCACTTTAGAGCTAGAAAAAGAAGAAGGCAGAAAGAGGATCATCGTGCCTTTCTGAAACCATAACCAGGCTTAGCAATAACATAATTTTACAACATTACAACAACAAATTCATATAATTTACTGACACCTTCCATAAAGAATATGATTCCGAATTTCAAACAACTGTCCAGAGAAAATACGATAACGATGGATATGATGTCCACATGAAATAATAATGGAGCGTTTTTATACAATTGTATAGTTCTGTGGGGAAATATTTCTAAAACGTGTGCCTTGTTGATTATCTGAAAAATGATGCATTAAGCGTAAACTTGCTGATACGGGATATCGATGTGATCATGAAAGCAACTTTTCACAGTAATAACCAATGAAGTTTAGGAAGTATTAAAACCTACTGATGTTTTATGTAAATAACGTAAGGTCTTTGAAAGATTGTAATTGAATAAAAAAAAAAGTATAAATCGTACCTGCTAATAGAAGTATCCCAACGATCATGTTGGCAGTGGCTATGATCAAACTAATAGCTGTATAGAGAGAAGAGACCATCATGGAAATCTCCCCCCCCCCCCCCCCACCGGTCTCACCCTGATAAACAGCTGACCGTTCATTCACCAAATTAACCATGTGTATTAATGTATGTATGTGTATGGCATTGCTGATGTATGTATGAGGTAAAGTTAAAGTGTTGCAAAGCTCTTCAGATAGTCAGCGTTTCAACGAAAATGTGAAAAATCGGTTTCGCTTTCTTGGTCCTTCGCCCGGAACGTGAGGGTGCTCGTTAGGGACGGTACTCCTACCCACTTTACCGGCTGGTTGGTCCATCACTTTTGGTGTACGCATGTGAGTGAATGCTTGGGTTGTCTTGGTTTTTCAAAATTGGAAACTCTCCCTACTTTCGGATTTGAATTCCGGGGGGAGATATGTAAGTACTGCATTCAAATCCACTAAGTCCAGAAACGCACACAAATAATTGGCTGAAGATAGAAAAAGATATGACATTCAAACCCAGACTTACTGATCTCCGTTACTACTTCAAAGCTCTTCTTCCCGAATACTATTCACTTGGTGGACCCCGTTAATTATTTGGAAACGTGGCAAATTGTGATATTATTTTAAAACTGACTATATTTTATACATATATTTTTTAAAAGGAAATAGACGAGAAGATCCTGGGTTCATATCCCGGCCCTGTTAGATAATTAGTATTAAATATATCACTGTTAGATTGCATATCACCAGTATCAATTATTAATAAGACAGTGCGTTATCTTACTGCTCTGAAAACAAAAGTGAATTACTCTTATTGGGATAGACAGCATTTCCTCCCCTTGATTAGAGTATATAGGGGTCCAAAACCAATTAAAAATATAAGGTTGTCCTTGAAATGGACTGGTGGAGGAAATTTCCGACAGGGAATCATGGGTTAAGGGTAGAAAAACCCTCACTTCGGGTATGTATGGTTATAATTTTAGAATAGTTGAGACATGGGAGATGGGGCAGATGGTAAACCAAAGGCCATTTCTCTAGGTCAGACAAACCCTTTACAATAACTGTGAACCCTACATTAATGGGTAACTGTGGGTTTTGGGTACAACCTTAGGTGATTATAATCCGCTAAGATCCACGAACATTACATATCATTAATTACAAAGCAGAGACCTTTTGTTCGATACTCTGCTGAAAATGATGTGACTGAATTAATTTTGAAAGAAAGTTTGATCTAAATAAATGACTTTTAATTTTGTTTAAGTAATCGGGACATCAAGAGAAACTTCATGCCTCTAGAACAAACAAGGGCTTCACAAAAAAGAGTCAGTTAAAACTGAAGACCCAATGAAGATTGCATGTTCCAAATCATAACGTTCAACCGTTTAATTTGAAACCCTACTCATTTTTTTAAATTATCGATTAGTGATTACCAATAGTTTTTTATCAAGTTCAAAGCGAACAGTATAGAAAATCAGGCACCCAAAAATAATACAAGATCGCAATAATGTGAGTATACTTCGTTATGAGCAGACTATCTATTATTGCCCAGAACTCGAAGACGCTTCACCACAAAGCACACTAAACTATCATCTATAATTACCACACAGAATCCTACTGAGAAAAGATAAGGGCAAATCTAAAGAAGTAACATGAAGAAGAAAGTGGCCTAATGAGATGCGTGCAAGAGATTAGCAGGTAAAAGTTCTACTGGCTGTTTATGCTCTTCACAGTTCCGTGGCAGCTGGCACACATATTCACCCAACTAGCTATACGGATTCTATTAATTAAATACTAGCTTATTTAATTATTTATTATTTTGTTGCTATTTTTTTGTTCTAATAACTAGTAATCAAGTTATACACCGACGTTCCTGGTATCAAGCAAGAATGACAATTGAGGCGTTGCCGTTGAAAAGGGAGTAAGTACCAAAAATAAAATTTTACAGGAGGAACGAATTACTTTTAGGCTTGGTATATACTAGATATATATTGGCGACAATCAGAAATGAGCCAAGCTAGCTTCTTTTTTTTCTACGCCATTGGTCTTGTAACAAACCATTGTATCAGTTTAAAAAATACTTTTCGGAAATGTTTGCACTTAACTACTTTTCAACGGCAATGCCTCAATTAACGCCCATTAAAATTTGCAACGAACAATCCGCTGGATTATGTCTAAAAAAATAGTAAGACCTACAAAAATATAGTCCAGTCATTCAGTAATCAAAATGGCGTCTACCCGAAACGTTTTAGTGAAGATTTCACTTAGTCAATTTTTCCACTTTTGTATTTTGAAATGCTGAGTACGAATTTTAACTTTGCCTCCACGAAAATATATATCCCATATATATATATATATACATATCAAAAACGTTTTCGTGGAGGCAAAGTTAAAATATATATATATATATATATATAAAAGAAGCAAAATGGTGACAAAAAACGAACTGTTTTGTTTTGTTCTCTTTTAACGCGACTCTTTTAAAGGACCTTAAGAAAAAAAAACTCTTTGGGTAAAATCAAAGCAAGGAAAATTTTCGACCATTTATTTTCATTTTGTTGTTGTTTTTTTTCAGGCAAAAAGTATAATCGCGACCATGCATTGAATTTACATGAATTTCTCATAAAGCGAATTAGTCAAGCATAACTTGCTTCTTTCTTGGGATGGAACTATATCATTATGGTATTCTTTATTTTATATTGAGTAATCCATCTCGAGAAAAGTTCATAGTTATCACGTTAATCGTATTTCCCAATTTGGTTGCAACCCAATGGTTTGCAAAGTTAAAATTCCTAATCAGCACCACAATGCAATTATTCAACAAGGTTTTTGGGTTCTGCCTGCCTGCAGCCCAACCAGCATCTGAGTACCCTTCGAGTTCAGTATTGCCTTGTGAAAAAAATCAATCCAAATTCTTTTGTCACTTTTAGACAACAAAGAACAGGGTTCGTACCTTTCCAAAGTTCTAGAGTCAGTTCATCCAGGTCTGTTAAGTAATAGGACACTGAGTAACTAATATTTGGAAGGGCAATCGCTGCCAAATGCATGAGTCCACACACACAATGAATTTCCTCTCTAATTGAATCATCTTGTGTATCACTGTAAGGGTTCAGGTGGGTACCTTAGGTGTGGCTGAACTAGGCATTCATCCATTCTGAACTTTTTGATAATTTTTTTAATTATTGTTGGGTGTGATGTGTTAAGACTCTCGGGTTTGCTCCCTTCTTTTCATTTCTAAGAATGTAGTACATTTATCAAGTTTTCAAATATTTATTTCAATTCTCTAATGGCAACCTCCGCTGACTTTTCAATATGGAGAGAAGTCATAATAAGACCTCTGAAAATTTAATTTCAACATAAATTTTATGAATATTTTGGCATTTTTGAAGATCTTATAAAGCATTATTTAATTTAAACACTTCTTTTTTGTTGGTTACTTTGTTAGGATTTTTAATGTAAATCCATTAAAAAATGCAGCCTTAACATCAAACACTGACTAACTTGGCCTTATTTCTGGACCGTGGGCTGCTGCTGTTCCTCAAACCTTAGTGACAATATAGAGGCAGTGAATGAGGTAAGCCCCTTAGTAATTTTACTCCCGGGCAAACCACCCCCTCTTTAAAAAATTCCAGAAGTCTGCTAACAGCTATGGAGATAGGGTAGGTAAGGTAAACAACAGAATTTGAATTTCACATTAATGGGGAGAGCCATGGAATTGAATTTTCATAATGTCACATATTAACAATTTAAATAATCTATGTTTCCCTTGTATTATATTTATTTAAATCATATTCTTAACCAAGTGGCAGACTATCATGTTTTATCTTTTTAATTTTATAAATCTTTGATATTACTGAGAATGATTATTATGATGTTAATATGTTTTTTTATTCAGACCATAGCATGAAGACAACAGTTCATCTATTGAAACCTGATGAAAACATCTCTTCTTGAGTTGATTTAATTTAAACATATATAGAGTAATTACAAGATGTGAGATGTATATGACTTACCATTTTGTTGAGGCGGTCGCTCCTCTTCCTTGGGAGGCAGCGGAGGTGATTGTGGCGGTGCTAAGGAGACCTGTGGAGAGTTAGCTGGCGTCAATGATAGTGAACAGATGTCTTCAGGGGGAGGTGGTGGTGGGGGTGGAGGGCACATGTTTGTTGGCACAGACACCACCCTTTTCAAAGTCCTGAAAAACCAAATCATATCATCAGAACTTAAATCATATTGTAGTTAAAAATTATATATTCAGAAAGTTTTGGGGCCCGATAGGGTTTTATGAAATGTCTTAAAACATGGAGGGGCTATGATAGAGAGTATCTTTTATATTTTTCTATACTATATTCATGTTTGTTAATTTTAAAAACATTGGAATTATTTTTAAAAACAACTGTAGTTGAAAAATGGAGAAATTTTACCCTTTAGCTATAATGAGAGCTACCTAGTGTCTACATCTGGAAGCAATGCATTACCAAAACAACTCTTATCCCTTAAATATAGTCAGTTGAAATATCATCATTATCATTAAAATAACATCATTTTTCAAGAATTGTCAGGTGATGTTTTTTTGACGTGTCAACATTTAAAAATTTGGAATATTATTGTTTTAGAAAAAACTTTTCAATTACATCCAGTTTTACACATTAGTGCACAAGTAGTTCTAGCATAGTTTTATCTTATCTTTACTTTGACTGCATGAACAGTTATTTTATGTTATTACGGATCCCGCAAGATATCACTTAAACATACTGCACCACCTGTTGATTTTTTTTTTTCTGAAGAAAATTATACGTAAATATAGCACATGGAATGAATATGAAACTCTTAAAAATGGTATTGTTTGGAAGTAGAAATGCATAAAAGATTTGAAAATAGTGCTTAGTATTAACAAATATTTTAATGTCTTCCAAATTGCCACTAAGAAGAATTAGGAATATTTGTTTACAGAAAAGTTTGACTTATTTTGAGATTTTATAATATTTTGATTTAATCATTATAAATTTCACATAATCAAATCAAATTGAAATGGTATTCTATTACAAAGTAAATAAACTTAGCAATATGTAAAAAAAAAAAATTGTATACCTGCAGCACAAACCCATTTTCATTTTAATACTTTGTTATCTATGGGATCTGTAAACATTTAGGTAGGTGAAAGAATTACCAGAACAATAATTTATCCATATTTCTGGCAAACCTAGTAGAAATTTAATTTAAAAGTGAAACTATCAGCACGTCACTTTTTAGGTATAGTGACTTTTTTTTTTTTTTTCAACAGATAAAGGGCAATAAAGACCCAGAGATAACACCTTAAATATTGGAACATGTTATGTTAGTTAGATTTATTATCAAATTTTAACTTGTATATTATAGGGCAGTTACACTTTTTTATTTTTGTCAAGCCTGAAAGTAAAGGCTCTACCAGCTTTGATTATGGATTGAGGTGATCATCTTTCTGATCTACCCTGGCTCTATGCATGTTCTATGACACCAGTATTCTACTTGAAATTTGAAACAAAATAAAATATGCTGATTAGCATCTGGTTCAAACGTAACAGAAAGGACACCTTTACACCCTTATACCCTTACACCAATTTTTGGAAATGCTCAAGTTGCTGTTTACTTTTTAAGTTATAGTTTTTAAAATTCTGATGCAGACCCAATAAAGTTCTTTAAAGCATTTTAAAGATATTTCTAAAAATAAAGTCAATAATAGAAATTTCGTATTTAATTTAAACCTTCAAGCCTAGGTTTAAAAAGTTTCTTATGTCAATATTTTAGCTATACATCATTTTTTTTTCTCTGAAAAGGCGAATTTCAGTTACCAAAGTGCTACTCTGATCATTGAATCAAAAAGCACAGAGCCGAAACTATAACATTTGCCCAAGACTATAATGATCTATAAGGAAATGCCAAACTGCTAAATTGATATGAATTGCATAAATTGCCTACTCCAACAGTTGCAGAATCTATTTATATTCCAATGTTCGCAATTTTTGAATATACTGCTGTCACATTACTAGCCCTGTTTTAATTTTAATGCTGAATCTCTATGTTAATAATTTTGTTGAGATTCTGTTTCGTATTATATTCATGAAAAAACAAACAAAAAAAACATTTGTTTTGAGTATGTAATTGTTCTTGTAAAAGTTTGTACCAGTTATAAGAAGAAAAATACATTTTCTAATAACTTCCCAATGTGTTCATATAGAGTTTATTGTTTGAATGTAAATTTACTACATTTAAAAATTGATCAATCAGTAAACAGAAATATAAATAAAATGGTTATAAATATCAACTTTTTTTTTATTGTTCTGCAGATTTAGTTGACCATATGTTATAATTTATGGGAATAAGGGAGTTACCCTATCTTGAGCCATTGGTCCCATTTTAAAT
The DNA here is from genome assembly GCA_930367205.1 of Acanthosoma haemorrhoidale. Lineage (NCBI taxonomy): Eukaryota > Metazoa > Arthropoda > Insecta > Hemiptera > Acanthosomatidae > Acanthosoma > Acanthosoma haemorrhoidale. The sequence continues at coordinate 77,138,626 of OV884014.1, read as the reverse complement.
CATCAAAATAAATGTCAATTTGAAGTCGGTTAAATCTCCTTAAATTGTGAAGTGACAACTACTACACTCCACATGTTTCAATGAATGCTAAAAATGTCAATTGATCAGACATTTTATAAACATGATTAATTTGAAGTAATGTTTGATATCAACTGAACGTAATAGCCTGGATTTTTGTAAATATTTGCTGTTTAAAACTCATTCTATATGTTATTAGAGAATCATTGTTTCTGCCTTTGGAACATTTTTTCACAATCACCACAGACCACTTGACACATGACTCCATTATTAAGACACTTGGGTAGCAATTAAGGATAGTTTGTCCTGTTTTTATTGACCTTCAAGATGTCACCTTCCAATGCCTCAATTTTCATGGGCCACTCCCTTCTACCACCATGGTTGGTGGTATTCTACCATGGGTCTGTATGTTACCATTCTGGATCTGTGTCCCCTTTGCTCAACCTTCCTACCTTTATTGGCTCCCTTAATATCACCATTGTTCAGAAAATGATTTGTGTTGAACACTGTTGATATCAATGCTGAGAAGCACTACAGAGCTCTAGTGAAGGAAAAATTAAGGAATAGGATACAAACAAATTTTACCTTTGAAAAAATTACCTGCAATTTTGTGTTTGATGTGGTAATGAGTGCCTGTGTTCTAATTTTGATTTTTCATTTTCTTCAGACTCTGATTTGCCCAGTTCTGATGGGGAGGGGCTCGAAACTCCTGATTCTTAAAAAAATAAAAATAATAAACTTTATTTAAATAAAATTATGTTTGTCACATTTATGTATATTCTATTACAAGTCAATCAATTTGTAAACAAATATGTTTTTTTTATTCAAATTTGCTATCAGGAGGCAAAATTACTTTTGTTCATATCGTTCAATCACATCCGAAACCCAAATACATTCCACTGCTTTCTAACAATTATAGTTACTTGGAAAGTGACAAATGGGATATCAACAGAACACCGTTATTATAAAATATGAATTTATTTCTAGAAGATAGAAGAAAATACAAGAATTGATTGCTTGGATGCTAAGGGCAACTAGATCAAAGTTCCTTTTTACCAGCCTCTACATCTCTACTGGCTAATTTCTATTTTTTTAAATCATCAGGTGAAGTCAAGGATAACTTACCACATAATAGATTATTTCATTTTCGTGAAGCCTATCAGACCTTCACAAGTGGTATCTTATTAGGCAATAGACTTCAGTGACCTAAAGAATGGAGGGAGAGCACAGAGTCCTCTCATGGGTTCATGGACCTAGGGGTGGTAAATTGGCTCCAAATTTAGCCAACTCGTCTGCATACTCATTCTTATCAACTTCATGAAGTTTCGAACCCAGCAAATCCGTATGCTCTTGGTCTGGAGAAATACTTTGTGGGCTGATTGGCACTCCAAAACCATGGGAGAGTTGGTTCTGCTGGAGTATAATAGGGATAAGCAATAACAGTTAAAATAGTTTCTTAACAAAGGAGTTCAAGTTTTTTTCCCTCATGAATTAAATTAAACTAATAGTAGCCCTAGGTAACAAAAAAGTTAAAAACTATACACACCGAACCCATTCGTAATGAGAGTAGTCAGCTGAGAAGAACTTAGATAGGTAATGATAAGGTATACACCAACTAAAGAAATGTACCTGCCTTTTTGAATGAAACAGGATATTTTCTGCTAGATATTTTTTAGGCCGGACAGAATTTTCCCCGCACACCTCACTTCACCATGCCAAACTATGACCTCACAACCTTTATGTTCACTAAACCGGATTTGCTACTTCTTTATTCAAGTCGCTACTCATTTTTCATGAGGCTGAGTGAGTTCCAAGCAGACTCATCCACCCCCAATAAAACATATGAGAAAACTGAGAATCCAACCCTGATTTTCTTAGTAGTCAGACTATCAAGGGAATCTCTCTAGTTAAATATATGAATTATTACATCCACTAACCTGGGGAGTCACTGATGACTATGTGGCTGGATGCTGAGCTGAGGGAACCAGACCTTGAATGTGATCCCGAATCCCTTCCTTTTACGCTATAGATGTCTTCATACTCATGGTCCTCTATCTCCTTCAGTTCTGATTTGATGATGTCTTTAGGATTGGGTTGAAGTGGTTCTGCAAATATCGGCTCCAGGGATGGCTGTCGTTCTAGTGGTTTCTCCATCCTCAAGGTCTCCTCTTCCGTATCGTCACTATCTTTTTCATCATCATCGCTTTTATGAACGTCAACAGTCACTGAAAAAAAAAAAAAAATCATTGCATTAAAGACTGTTTGACTAACAATAATATGTGGAGTGATTTAAATCTTTATGATTTGAAATAGTGTTTATACAGGTATGCAACAGATTATGGCTGAATCCTAAGGGAAAGAATAATTTCAAACTAGTAGTACAAAAAAAACATAGTAAACATGAATACTATATTATAAACATGAATGAAAATATATTAAAAATATATAAAAATAAAGGTTTGTTAGCAAACAAGAGAAATATGATATTTGTTAACATTTGAACCATTAAACTCCCCTTTTATTTTTAATCAAGCTTTTGTAAATGACAACTGAAAAAGTGTTTTAGATTTAAAGTTTTGATATGATTAACGACACATTAAAGATTGTAACATAAAAATAAATTTAAAGTTGTACCAAAAATGAAAGTTTTGGGACCCAGCAATAGAAATTTGGGGTATTAAATGCCAATAGAACAAATATTTGGTCAATATTATATGTACTATAACGATATTTTTATGGTTAAAAGAACAAAAGGTGTGTTGACCAGTGCAATACATCATATTGCACTGAAATGTGCGCACCACAGGCGACAAAATACCCCATGGTCCTGTCAACTTTACAATGAGTGAGACTCATGAGGGGTCCCCGTCTGGGACACGGATCCCGTGGTGGGGGAAAAATAATAATAATAAAGAAAAAAGGTTAAAATAAATTTATTCTTTAGGATTGAGTTAATTTTAAGGTAGTTTAGGCACTTTCTGTTAAAATAATCTGTATAGAAAATAGTATTTTGGACCTCGCAATGTAAATACGGTACCAAAGTTAACATTGAGTGGGGGATGTGGGTCTGGTGGCCAATAAATAGCAGAGTGTGACACAAAGGGTCAGTCAGTCATTCTTTCAGTTTAGTCGTTAGACCGGGACTAAAACGATATAGAGTCCTGAGATCATATTAAATGAAACGTTATAAAATAAACTTTTATTCTCCATAAACGTTTTATAAATGTACTTTAAATCCTTGTGAATTTAAAAATTTTAGCATAGAAGGATTATTGTTATATTGTTGAAAAGAGAACTTTCAGTGGCTGAGAGAGTAAACTGGAACAGTAAACAAATAACATGAAGTATCTTAAATAAAAAATACAGAGTAATTTTTTCACAATAATTTAATAGCACACGCAGTCTGTCACCTCCATACCACATCGTAATAGTGTTCCTTAACTTTCAACTCCTTTATTTTATCTGTATATATTTCAAAGATCATAGTTTCTTTGTTTTTAATTTGATATAATGAAATAAAAATGGCAAGGTTACTGATTTTTGGATCAACTATTATTAGTTTCATTGATGGTAAAAATTATTTATTTTTTAATTGCCAATTGTACAAAGAAACTGTAGACGTTTTATTGATTTAATTTAAAGCATTATTTTGGTATCAAGGAGCTGTTGGCCTTCTCTTTACATTGCCAATAAACTGGTAATGCTTTCAAAATTTACACCGCTTCCTTTAAGAGGTAAAATGAAAAATACTGAATATAAACTCTTTTGGGCCAATAATACCTATGAAGGTAGGTATATGATTTTTTAGAGGCCAAAGTCAACCCTCGACATAATTCTGATTTCGTGTAAATTCCGATTTCATTTTTATTCTTCAAAAATGTTTAGGGCTGTGCTTTAATTTTTATCTTTAGCAAATTTTTGATATGAATATATTATTTGCATAAATGTTGGCATTGAATAAAGGAGTATATTATTTTATCATTTCTTCCTAGTTCACTTCGGTTTCCGAGTTAGATCACTTTGGTAAGCAAATGGTTTGTATTGAAATTGTAAGACTTATCTTTGTATTTACTGATATTAATTAAATTATCTTTTATATATCAGACAAATTATATAACAATGGATCTGTATATTGTTCAATTATTATTCACAGAAAAACAAAACATGTAGTATTGTGAGTTAATCAAACAGATATATTCTTTTACTTTTAAACAGACTATTTAATTTTTCACCTATACTAATGTTAAACTCAAGTGTATATTATCATATTACAATATATATGACAGAATACCATATATGTAAAATATCATATTATGATTTTAATATTTTTTGTAATTGTAGCTCAATAAATTTTATACATGCATTACTTTTAACTAACTAGGATGTCAACAAATTTAATTTGGTACACTTCTTAATATGATATGAAAATATTTATTTGTTAATAACCAGAAATTGAATTAATGACATTTATTTATGTTTCATTCAGTTGGCTGTAATTCTGATGAAAACATAAACCCAGATTAAGAGGCAGAATGATGGATTAATTAACGAAAAGGGCTTCTGGTTTAAAAACAAACAATAAAACCCTAAAACTGAATGAAAAAATGTGCATTAAATTAAATAATAAACCAAGAAATGTAAAATATATTCGATTAAAAATTATTATGGTTAACTGCTGGATAAGTAAGTTAATTAGGCAATTTCATTAAAAATTAATTTCTTTGATTTTCTTGATGACTTGTCACATTTTCAACGATCATATCTTGTGAAAAAAATAAGGCCAACTATTAGCTCGATGTAAACATTGTTAAAATTTTTTTTTTCATTGAATTAGAAAACATTATTAGCTCTTGTTTATTTTAAAAATAATATCTCTATTGATAAAATTAACAAGATATTTCGAAATAGGACTCTATAAACCTTACTTTAGACCAGTAAATTGAAGGAGCAATACTCTTAATACATTATATAAGGTAAATAAAGTGTTTATATATTTCTGTAATGTTATAGAATCTGTTCAATTTTAATAAATTATTATATATAATGGATGATGATAGTAAACTTTTTTGTTATATTTAAAACAACATTTTATTACAATTATTCATTAGGAAGTGATGCATCAAAACAAGACCTAGTATGGGAGACATCTTAATATCTTAGTTAACAGGAATATGGTAAATAAACATGAATTTATCACGGGTTCGGCTCAACTCAACTTGAGATTTTATTTTGAAGCAATTTCACAAATATTTGATTTATTATTGTTTCAAACAGTTATGGGGTATTTGTCTTCTGTCTTTATGTATATCCTACAAAAAATAATGAAATTGATCTAAAATTTTTAAGGCATATTCTCAAATGTACCGATAGTTGGCTCATAAGCAATTCAAACTTTAAAGGTTAAAGACGCACTAGAGAAAGTAAAGCAAATATTCATTTTGTACAAAGTTTCAGGTACCGACAATAGAAATCAGATATTTAATATCATACGGCTCAATATTCAACAGGGTTCTTTTATAGACATATCTCTTTAGATATTTATTTCTTATAAAATACAGATTAGTTTTGTCACAATCACGTAATAAGTATCTCAAGTGCAGTTCCGTAAGTATCTATTTATATTGTTTCTTTAATTTGTAAATCCTTAGTTCTGCTTATGTATATTTCAAATTGTATTATATAACTGATGCAAAAAAAACAAACGGAGAGTTTACTGATTAGTTGAATGAACTAATTTGTAATACAAAACATAGAATAGTGAAAAGAAAGTATTCTAAAGAAGTAATCATATGGTTTATTTTTGTCATATATTTTAACTAAGGGTAGGAGGAGTAGAATCTCAATTTTAACTTACAAAGATTCAAGTGAAAATAAAATTTTCTTTACTATCAAAATGTTGTAAAGTAGGTTCACAATGTAATGATAGGAAATAATCCTTGGACTAAAATATAAATTCATTTAAACATTATTTTTCACAAGATAAAAAAATGATATTTTGCATAACATTGAATCTGTTTTAGACATGTTTCTGTGTGAATGTATTAGTCCGTTTCTATACGTCTTTAACAGTAGTCCTTCACGTTATCTACATTGTATACTTTTATGAGGTGTAACATTGACATGTAATAAGGTAGTCAGACATAGTCATAATATAAGGTTCACAATGTATTTTCACTTGCTTTGAAAGGTGTCTTACAATAGAATAGGTTACACTTCCCGATCTAATAAGTTGGAGTGAAAAAATTCATAAATCCCCAGTAAACAAACAAAATTGTATTAATTACTATTGTTGAAAGAGTTAAAAGTTCTTCTATCAGAGCCATGGCAAAATCTTTTCTCTATTTCTCTTATTATTATTGAATATTATTTATTGTTTTTTCTTACCAGATGTTTAAAAAGTAACTTACTTTCAGAATTAAATTATTTTTTTACTGTTTTTGTTTAAACATAGCCCATAATGTGTAATGAAATTTAAAGTACATTATTTAAGAGTTATAGTTTTAAACTGCAATTTCCCTAAAAAAAAACATGGACGAGTTATTGTTTATGCGATGATCCAAATACTATTTGAATAAACTGTTTTCAGGTGCATAGATTTTACAAAGGTCTATATTATAGAGCACGCCAACAAAGTTCACACTCAAAAAATTAAAAAAAAATTTATTTCTTGGTTTTATCAACGATTTCAATATGAAAAGCCAAGCAACATTTTAACACATGAAATAAAATAGAAACTTATGTTTATTAATTATATATTGAGACTTCCAGTGTAAGATGGGCAGAAGGAAAAAGATGATAGCAAATTAGACTCCAAAATAGTGTTACATTTTATAATTTAGACCTTGAAAATGGCAGATATGATAGTGAAATGTTGGTCTAATCTTATATTATAAAATATAAGATTATTTTGGAAACTAATTGTTCATTATATTTTTCCTTCTGCCCAAAAGAAAGAAAGTTAATTTGGTCTCTACCCAGCTTTTATTGGTTTATAAGCCAATTTAATACAACAATTTTGTTGTTATATCTCAAAATATGGAGTTAAAATATTTATAAAGATTTAAATCTTTTTTAAATTTAAAAGATTTTGTGGAATGAATTTATTTGTTGGTTTAAGATGAAATTTATGTTGTTATTTTTATTAATCTGGAATAGAATCATTTGATAACATCTTTTGGTCATAAAGAAAGTTAAATGAATTTATATAGTTTGGTAATGTAATATATTGAATTGAAATTAGGATAATTGAAAAATTAGAATATTTTTACTGACAGTGAACCTTTAGATAAGAAATAGTATATATTTTTTTTTAAAGCAGCTGATTATATTGACTTTAGAATTATGTTGGATTTCAGTTCATTCATGATTTACCTCAGTGAGTAAGAAACATAAACTGTACTTTCATTGTTTTGTCTGTGATCATTTGTTAATATATTTCATGTTAGAATGTTCAAGATATTGTTACTCGATATAAAATTTGGGAACAGGTTCTACAAAAATAAAGTTAGATATTTTTGTTGCTTTAAGCATTTTTTATTTAGTTACTTATACTTTATAGTTATTTATTTTTGTAAAATCTAACCAATAATAATAGAATTTGAGTGAAAACAATGTATATTCAAACTAATTATTTTCAAGTATATGCAGATTATATAACATAAGGCTATTTTATAATTTATCGGTCTAAAGAAGGCTTACATAGGAAGAAGGTAGGGACTTTACCGTGGGTCTGCATTACCAAGTCGGTTGTTCCGCTGTTGTTCTGTCTCTACTACAGTGTCCTTGGCATACTGGAACACTATCCCGCTCTCTGAACTGTGGATAGAGGCTGCTGATTCTTCACACTCTATCACAATTTCATTAGCCATACAAAACAACAGCTCCACATTTTTGACCGTTGAGTCTTTGGCATTCGGGTTTGCTACTTCTTTCTCCTCCACCTCTGGTTTCTCCAATTCCTCACGGGCCGATTCTGTCTGGGAAACGTCATCACTATCTGTCACGATTATTTTGACAGCTGGATTGCCATTAGGCTGGGTCGTGACGACCTCTTTACTATCAGTGCCGTTTTTGTTGATGTCGAAAGACTCTGATTCCTTGCAACAAGAACAACAACAACAGAAGCAAGCCTTGGTCAACATATTACTGGCCCAGCCCCACTTCTGATTTTCCTTATCTCTCTTATCACTAATCGAGCACCTGCTCATATCAGGAACAAAGTGAATTATATAAACTGTTTAAAGGCATATATGTTGAAAACAATTTTATTCGATTTTAGCATTTTCTGAAATGAAGTATAAAAAATTCTTTATCCTTCATTTTCATGTTCATAGTTTGCCAATAAGTGTTATTCATTTCATTTTCTGATCAAAAATGACTACATATTCCAATTACATCACAGTTGGTCATCATTTATTGTCTTGATATCAATTAATTTGACTCAGGGGTTTGAAAATTTATTAATTTAATATAAAAAGATATATTTTAATAGTTTCAAGAAAACTTTTATTTGAATGTTTCAGTTAAAGTTCTTGCAACTTAATAAAAAACGTTTTAAATAAACACTAACAGGTTTAACTTGGGATTTGCAATTACAAGACTATTTTAATTATTAATTGTAATTTAATTATAATAATAATACTAAACTAATTTGTGAAGAAAAAAAAAATAGGCTTGACACTGGCCAACTAAGAAGTATAATGAGCACTTGGTAGTGGTAGCATGAGCTGCTGAACGTGCTTGTGTCTACAACTAAATCAAGGGCATTTACTTTGTTCCTCCTATCAATTAAAACCATCGAAAAACAAAAATAACTAATAAACTAATCGATATCAATAATATTAAGTTAATTTCTTTAACAACTTGTCTGAGTAGGATCATTAGAACTCACACAATTGGAATTAGAACTGAAAATATGTATGTATTTTTTAATATTGTCAATATTTCTATTTCATGCATCTGTTAGGGTTCTTTTTTTTATTGCTGGGTTTTGGTTTATTTCAAAAGGAGATAAAGTATTTTTTTATTTTTTTTATTAAAACTTCATCCAAGAAACTTTTTAAATGATTTAACTATCAATAAATGAAAGTATAATAATAAATGACTTTTTTAAAAAGTTTTATTGTAAAAAAGAAAGAAAAGTTATTAGTAATTATTTAATATAGTTAAAAAGCTTAAAACTTTTTGTAAATATAATGTCCATTATTAATATAATTATCTTTTATTGGTGCCTATAATTTTTTCAATATATTATTTATTTATGATGAATTATGTTAGAAATTGAAACATTTGGTTACAATTTCTTATTAAATATTCTTTTTTTTTCTATCATATATGTTGATATACAGTGTGCAGAAACTAAAATAATAATAATAATTTAAAAGGCACCCAACGGTAATAAAGCAGATAGCAATTTCTTTTACCTGTGGACAATAATCTCTTAATAAAATATATTTCAGAAGATTAATTAATGATAATAAATTTTTAGAGAAGAACTAATGGATCATTGAGCACAATAAAACGTTGAGAGTAGTGATGCACTAGAAATTTATTTGTTTTCCTTCAAAATGCTTTAAATAGTTATAATATCATGTATTCTTCTCTGATCAGGAAATAAACCTTGTTCACATCAAAATAATTGATAGGTTTTAATTGGTTAGAAATGGAAAGTTGTTAGGTGATACAAATGATTTCAATTTGTGGATGCTTCCAGGATGACTATGAAGGGATTAAGTTGTAATTTCGATGTATAGATTATTGTGAGCATCTGTCGAAGTCAGCAATGCCAGATAAATTCTGTATAAGAGCATGGATTTCATTAGGTTTCTTAAAAATATTTAGTGTATTGGTGATTGTCCATAAGAAAAGTGAAATTAAATGTGTTTTTTACTACATTAATGGAATTTCTAACTTTTATAAAATAATTAATGACTATACATTGTCAGAATGAAAAAATCAGTAACAATAAATTCAATATATACAACTGAACAATATATCTTTTAAAGATATTTGCTTTAGTTAATTAAAAAAAAACATTAAAAAACTGTATTACTTACAGTGCTATTGTTCTTAAAGAATTTAAGCATTATTAAAATCTAATTATAAATGTAAGATAATGGTAACATGGTCCAAAGTACAGTGGAAAAAAGTGAGCATCACTAACAGCCATCTCTGTTTCTTAATATTTTTTTAAATTTAATGTTGTTAAGTATTAATTTTATAAGCCAATGATTATATTTTGGCGAGATCCCAGGAGTTGGAAGAATTGTCCTGGTCTCTTTGTATCAGAGGCTTGGCCGTTAACAATACAACAGGCCAAAAAACTCAAGATTTTTGAAAATAATTTCTTCAGGTGAGTTTTTGGACCAGTGAGGGTAGACAGCTTATTGAGGCAACATTACAGCCATGGGTAACAAGGACTGAATGTAGTATAGTTTATAAGATTCAGGACTTCATTGGACTGGTCATGTTGTAAGTGTGGAGGAACATGCAGTCCTGAAAAGATTGTTGGCAGTTATGAGGATGCTCAGAAGAACAGAGGACAACTGTGACTGAAATGGGAGGATAAGGTCGATGGAGACACTGGATGACTCTTGAGTGTGGAAGATGGAAGGACAGATATGATTAGTATGTAGGCAAGATATATGGTATAAATATTATGGTTACCTGTGGTAGTGTTGATTTGCAGCTGGGGAGGAGGAGGAGGTGGGACGGAAGGTACCTCGTCCTTAATGACCTGATGGGCCTTCGCACCACCCCCGAACAGCTGCCGCACCCTTTGGTAGCCGAGGCTGTCTCCGGGCCTGTGCAGATAGAAGGGGTCCTGGTGGTGTTCCACAGGGGTCATGTACACGTTCTCTTTGGTGTGTAGGTAAAAAGGCTCTCGTTGTTGTCTGTAGTTGACACAGTCTGCATAGGAGCACTGAAATAAACAATCCTTTGCTCATTTTTTTTAAAAAGTACAAGTAATGTTCATAAGAAATATTTTCAAACCCGGTCTCTAGTAGATTATTATATTTTTTCTTATATGCGACAGAAAATGCCTATTTCAAGCTTGGGTCCTGACAAAGTCTGAGCTGAGGACTTCAAGATTGCTTTCAATCTTACATATAAAAAATATAAAAGGAAAAATTTATTTTATAGTTTATTTATTACTTGAGAAGGGTATCAAGACAATTATGGCTACAAAACTAGAATATATATGAAAATATGAGTATTTATTTTCGTTTTAATGTTGTTCTTGAAGTCATAAGAAGGTACTATCCCATTGAATATTATCCTATAATATAATATTATAAGAGATAAAGTGGCGGGGTGGAAGAATGTCTTCGAACTACCATTGCTTGTGCATAGTTCGATTAAGTCACGGTAAATTGTTGCAGATTGATCATTATTTGGAAGGAATAAGGTCTTATCTATACTATTGTCGCTTTATCAGTAATATTTATCTGGAACAACAGTTTTGAGTGCCCTCTATTGAATGAATGCTTTAAAAAGACCAGGATTGGCTAATTGAGTCGTTAGCCACAGAACTGCACGCTTTTATAGTCAGTACACTTTAAAGTGTTTGCCTTTCTGGAAGGCAAAGGTTCTACTTACAAACAGATATTGACCGTAAAACTGATACAATCAATTTGAAATTTGAAAAGGTATATCCAACAGCACCATAAATTGCATTTTATATGCATTGTTTAAGGTAAAGATATTAAAATAAAATGCCAATTGCCAAAATTAGACGATACCTATTCAATGTCGTCCAATTTATAATTGTCTTTTCTTTTTTGTGTTTTTTAATAGTCCAGAAGACTTAGGAAATCAAATTAATACCGAGTACATTTATTTTAAATGTAATAATTTTATAAGTAAGTAATTTAAGAAATTCAAGCCAAGTTTCTTCTCTTTCGACGCTCTTTATTTCGTTTATATTTATTTAAAAAAAATCAATTTAGCTGATGATTGATGTCAAAATAATTGTAATTGCGTGTTCTAAATGCCATTATCCGCCTTACCTGATCCTACATAAGATGAGATCACTTCTATTCTGAGTGGACTGATGAATTTTATGAGGCTGTGGTGTTAATTACAAATATTATGAAAATTCCTCCTTTCAATCTTTATACGACTAATACTTATTACTAGTTAATCAAAGGAGCAGTTATCCATATTTTTTTTATATGGAATACATCAAATATTTTAATTTTTATTCTTTACCCTTTGGAAACACCCTTTGTACTTCAGCGTCGTGTTCGGAGCCTGTGGGAACTTCCTATACATGCCTCTGCTTGACATCCCTTTGCTATGATCCAGCCAATGTTTTCTTGGGCACCCTGTAGGTCATTTGACTTCAGACCTAGTTTCCGTTACGTATTTCGTGAGCCTGTTCACTGGCATTCTATCGACGTTGCTGAACCATTTCAGATCTTTGGAACTCATTAAGTACTCGAGAAGCTCCTGATTTACACCCCTATCACTCTAGTTCTCCTCATTCTGCTCGATCTAGTTTTCCCTATTACTTTCGTGCCCCGTTATTCCAGATCAAGAATCTGCTCAGTAGGTTAAAACACCGGTAGGTAGATTTCTTTGTAAATGGCCACAGGAAATAAACATCTACTTGGTGGCTGTAGAAACTGAAAAAAACAAACGATGTCCAGGTAGCAAGCCTTAAAAAGTTGATGGAACCCGAGGCACTGAAACTTTATCGTTCTTTCTGAACCACTGGCGAAGATAAAGAAACGGTCTTATTAATCCTTAATGATTTAGAAGCGTACCGCATCCCTAGAAAAAATGAAATAATGGAAGTATTCAAATTTTTTAACAGATGAAAAGGGCCTGACGAACCTTTTGACCGATTTTACACAGTTTTAAAAAGCCTAATTGCAACATGTGATTTCAAAGATCAGGAAGACAAACTCTTAAAAGCGCAGCTGATCCTTGGAAAACCAATTTAAGCCCAAGTGTCGTGATGGATTAGAGGGTGTTGGCTGTTTTCCTGATGCGTGCATACAACAATTGAAAGCAGGTTCGGTACCGAAAGCAGGATGCCTTTCAAAATGAAGGACAAATTGAAGACAACATTGAACAACTTAAACAACAGATTATCGAGAGTGTTGCTGTTCCAGGAGAGTCGGTAAATAATTTAGTCATTGTAAATAATCGTGATTCATCATTGCGCCCTTTGCGTCGATCTAGCAATTGAACAACTACCTGATCAGAGACTATTATGAAATTCCTACCTATGGGGAAATGTTGTTAATGCAAATGTAAACTTGCGAATATCAAACGTACAAAAGTATTTAGGAGAGCCAAAAAACAGTTACGTTTTGGATTACGAAATTGCCCCTTTTGTTGATTTTCTTCGATCTAGGTCTGATGTTATCACTTTTTAACGTCTTTTTAAAATTCATACCTTGATTTTTGATAACATTCTGAAACCAAATTAAGTTGTTAATTAAAGAAAAAAAATCTTGATTTTTAATGTTTGTAGTTTGCATTTGTATTGTCAATAATTAACAAATATTTATTTAATAAATGTAAAAATATTGGATTTTATTTGTTAAACTTTGTGCTCTTCGGTAATTGATAATTACGTTTTCAATCAATTACTCTCGGTACAAGAAGATTGTAGAAAACATAACGATGAACTCCGGGTTTGTCAGGTAGTTCAGCGAAAAGAAGACTAGACATGCTTCCAAAGAATGGAGTAATCAACCGTATCAAGCAAGTTACCACTCTGCCAATTCTGGAATGATACTTGTCGTAGAACTCTCTGAAATATTCGGTCCAGAAATAGGTGAAGGCTTCTAGCAAGCAAGGTGAGGTTACTGAATAGTAGAGCTGTTTGGCAAAATGGTTGAGTTTTTTTTCCTACGGTGTATTAAGATTTGCGCATAACCTTATACGAAACCCCACGAGAGTCGCGACGCCATAAAATCGGATCTCCATTGACTATCCGCTGGAAATAATCGTGCGGACTGAAAAAGTGGAAGAACCGCTCACTGACAGACACACCCTGTGAACTAAACGGCAATTAAGAACCGACCGAAACACGTACAATAGAGTTGTGGCTAGTGGTCCGTACGATAAAAGCAGCTACTTACCGGACACAATGGTCGTCCGTATAGCGGTGTCCGGTCTTCTCTTATCTTCCCACACACGGGGGCTTTAGTGACGCTTGTACGCGATCTTACACTCCCAGATATTCTCAGGCCTGGGGCCAGAAGAAAGGACATCTCGAGAAATTGTTTAAGGCCACGTGGAATCATGGATACTCGTATATCCTCACCTCTCACCAATTATGTTTCATTATTTAAAAACACCAATCACGAACCCTCAACTATCGTACGGTGTAGTGATTTATTTGTTAATCCGTCTCGAGCACTGAACTTCGATTTTTAAATACACCTACTAAATATTGAGATCGAGTAAGTACCTCTTCAATAGTTGTAAGTTCGTTTAAACTCAACAATACATCTCCAAATTTTGCAGAGCGAACTGATAAGGTTAAATACAGCTCAAGTCCGTATCTCAGCATTATCAGGTCTCCTGTTGTGTTCGATCCCGTAAACTTAAATTCCGAATTATCGATACTCTTACGGATTACGGAAATTGATTAAATTAGAATTTACTTTGTGTTTACAATTCACGTGAAATGCCAAATCGCGTGAACGACTCTTTCGTAATTTACGCCCCGTGAATACCCGGCAAAAGATTGTTTTTTTTTTCTACAACTTATCAAACAAGCATTGTTTTTTCTCAAAAATGTATTCACTTTTAGACCGTAAGTCGACTTAAGAGGATCAGAAATTATAGAAGTCAAGAAAACGTGGTCGTAAACTGCGGCCTAAAAAACTTTTTTTTTCACTTTGCGACTTTTTGCAATGAATTGTTTGGTTTAAATCGATCTTAAGAACTCCTTTTCCATCCGTAATTTACTATATCCTTAGTAACCCCATCCTAAAGTAATTTATTATTATTTTGTATGATAGTGAAGTTGTCTCCTGGGATCTATTTTAGTCTGCAGACTGTACCCAAAATCCGGTCACGGTCTTTAGCTATAGCTAAAAATATTGGCGTAAAAAAAAAAGTTACCTTGATGACTTAGGATGAAGTAAGACATTAAACAAAGGATTAGTTCCTTCAGCTTCGGCAACTAGGCTGGTATCACCGCTTTCCCTGTCGTAAATGCACGACTCACACATTGATAACGCCGAGATGAGAAAAACTCTAAATAATAATAACAAAGAGAAATCGCTAGGCAGGAAGCCGAAATACGTGCAATATAATGCAGGCTGCTCGTTACCTGGCAGAGGCCACCAGATAAATCAACTTAATTAGAAAGTGGCTACGTATTGTAACTACATAACGGCTCAGTTCCGAGCAGGGAAATTTTCATCTGACACGATTGGCTTCATTTTATTTTATTTCATAATAATTTTAACTGTTATTTTATTATAACTTTTCACAACCTATAAAAGTTTGAAAAATCTGCACTTTCGTGCATTCCCACAGGTCATTTGTTGAAACCGAGTGAGCTACACTTTCAAAGATGTATAGGATAATTGTCATGTATTTATCAGTATTATTGTCTATGTGAGATTGATATATTCCATTAGCACCTAAGCAAAAAGTTTTACATTTGTATTCATCGAAGAAATTTGTTTCCACTTCCTTAAAATGTCTGGTGAGCAATGGAACACGACTAGTTGTTGAAAAAAAAAAGATGCTCAATATGGAATTTTGCCTGTTAGCTATAACATATTACTTCATTTGTCTGTTACCAGATTTTGAGGGTGACTAGTATGCATACATCATAAATGCCCTAAATAATACATAAATTACTCACTCTGTTGGTTGGATCGGAAACCCTGCAGGTACATCCGTGGAACCTCCCGTATATCCTGGCCTCTTCCGAGTAGTCTGGCGATGTACCATGCTGGACCAACACGTTCAAGCACTGGAACAAATTAACGCATTTATTTATTTAAGCAAAACATCGATAAATCATATGGAAATTTAAGTAAGAAGGTTTTGTAAAAGAAAAAAAATTAACAATTTAATATAGATTTTTTGATAAAGATCGCAACCTGGGAATGCCAAAACTAGGCGTGGTTGACATGAAGTCTGAGAGTAACAGATGATACCTCACCTCTATTAATGTTCTATTTGAATATCCTTAATTTTTTCTTGACTAATAATAAGTAAAGCTTGATTGATAATTATGTTACGTATGTAGCAACTGAATATAATTAAACAGCCACAATTATTGTACATAAATAATTTTCTCTTTCTCTAGGAGCGAAATAAATTTACTACTTATCTATTGGTTTGAACGCAAAACGTTCATATCAAGCAGGTACCATCTAACTGTATTGTATTTGCAAATATAATATAAGTAAATCTTAAAGAAAAGTAAAAAAAAACCTTTACACTGAATCTATTTTTAAAATTAAATACTACATTTGTGATTTAACTACTAAAAAGTATTGTCGAAATGAATGTTTATGCTGAAATTTTAATCAATGACCATGAAATATATCCAATCGAACCTATTGATCCTGAAACGAAGCTGGACGATATATAGATCAGTTATACCAGGTCAACTTATTTAAATATAACTTCTTGAAATATATTCTATTATTTTCAACAACTTTCACTTGTCTTTCTGATAGTAGTTGAGTTTGGTGATGATACTACTGGTACTAATAGTTGTTGGAAGGACGGCTTGGTTTGATCGAGGCTCGTCTTGAAGACTGGTATTCCTAGCATTGAAGAGTTTCAACCAAAGCGCTCCCATACGCAGCAACACTTCACTTTTCTTCCGCTGCCGACTACACACTCAAATCATTTTTTCCAGTGTCTTGAAAAACGAGAATCACAATTTTCCCTTCGGGCATTGCTCGTTGCAATATATAATAGTAAATGAAGATTGAGAATAAAGGATATAGACAACGTAAACAATTGTTTAGAAGATCTCTATTCCATTGCATCTTATGTCGTCGTTGAATGTTTCCAGGTGCAGACAGTCTTCATGTCTAATGGGTTTGGGTGTTCTTTCGTTTGTTGTGGAAGTTAATGTGTAATATTTTAATGTATGTATGAAATTATAAAAATTTCATTAAACATAAATGTCTTTTTTTCGCGTATTCATAAATTTGGGCTTGATACGTCCAGAAAAGTTATGTTAGTTGTTTAAAATCAAAAGTTTCTGAATAAAAGGAAGTCTTGAACAAGTCTATACCCCAAGGAATAACATATCCACGTGATAAATACACAGTTGTGTCTTCGTTCTTGTAGATGTAGGGATGTCATAAGTAGTGATGGACATTTAATTTTAATTAACTTACTGACTGTTTTTTCAACTAACACTTCCTATCACTATTCTAATATGAAGAAAGTATAGCGGTGTGACTATTGAGCCTTGTGGAATCCCTGCTTTTGCTTAATGAGGAGGTCGCTGAATTTTCAATCACTCCAAAGAAGCGGTTGTCCCAGGAAATACTTCAGTATCGAGAAGTAAGCCTGTGGTAGCGCAGATCGTAGATTTGAAGAGAAATCCTGCATGTCAATATCTGTTAAAAGCTTGTTCTAAATCAAGAAATGGTCCGGTCTCATAAAATTTCCCGATTTCAACTGATTCTATGTAGTTGGTAAATGGTAAAAAAAAAAATATGTACGAAGATGAAAATGTTAAAATCTAGGCGATCTTATCTTGGGAGATTTATCAGTGAACATACGTCTACAAATACACAAGCATAAATGTTTTAGCCAACTCGAGAAACTTAGCGGGAAGTCAACAGTTCTACTTTTCCTCGTACTTTCCAGATTTCACTGACCCTGTCGAAATTAGGGGATACCGCTCAAAAAAGTTATAATTTGAGTGTAAAGAAATAAATTATAATCTGTTTCCCTTTCTGTCATTGCTGAGAAACATGCAGCAATGACTCGCTCACTTTTGTAGGTGCGTCACGTCTCCTTAGTGTTCTGCACGACTGAGGAAGGGCCGTATATGTATCTCTATGTATATTTTTATATCAAAGCGCTGAATCGCCCGACGTGGCACCCGGAACATTCTCTACTTCCAGTTCCGGACTTTCATTAATTCCAGCAGCCATCCGACCGTGATGGCGATGGTTATGAGCATCGATAGTAATGCCTGTAGAATGTACATAACTACAAGGAATCGATGTAAAATCTAAGTGATTATAATATTCATGACAGTTTTACTGACCAATAGTAATTATAATGTGTGAAACTGTTGCTCATAAAGCCAACTTACTGACTTGCTCATTATTATTATCGGAATAATTTTATTATAATTATCGATTTCCTACTTAATGACGATGAAATAATTTTGTAAATAGTTGCCAGTATTTTCATAACGTGAGGTCATCACGAAGTGAGATCTCCATGCCTAATTGGTAAGGACCAGAAACTCTATGAATAATTATTATTGCATGTCTAAACAAGATTAACACTTTCAAACTGCTGTGATGGCGTACTAATCAGTAACAGTTATTTATATTTTATAATTGCCAAGCCCGAGAAATGAGCCTTAGCTTCAACAGCTTGTCACTGCTCTGTATGTTCCACGACAATGGCTGTAAAATTGATCCGATCGCTCTGACAATTTACAGATGTATTTAGCAGCTGCTCTGGGTGACGCAGTACATATTTTGGTTAGCTAATGATTACGAGAAGTATGAGGGAAGACAAGTCAGCGTGATAATATTCTGTCTTACATATCTCAACTAACACGCTTCTCTATGAGTATTAAGCTCCCTTGAGTCACTTCTCAAAAGTTATTTAGGATTTAGATAAATTTCAAAAGACTAACAATAGATAATATGCTGTCCTACATTTCAGCTATTTTCTCATTTTTTTATTTATTTGTGGAAAATGCGATTTTTGTTATTGAGATTATAATTATAAAAGAGATTATAATTATGTCTAGAGAACGTAGACTCTATATATATATATTTCTAAAAAACTTGTTGCAAGTGAACAAAGTGACGAACCTTGAGAAGACGAGAGGTAAACGATCTTCGAGCAGCATAGAGCAAGGCCGAAGCTCATGCCGAAGGTAATCGAACCCACACCGTCAAAGATAATCCGGTAAGCGAAGGAAGGAGATGTGCACCTTTTGTCGTATGGAAATTAGCCGCTAATGGGTTGAAGAGAGGATAGGAGGAGGTAAAATAAAACGAGTCCAGCTGAGGCTCAATAGAGCTACCGGGAGTACGCAGTGTGAACGGCCTGTCACAATGTGTCCTCAAGGCCGGCCATTGTGCCCCCCGGGACAAAGGAGGGGCGAAGCCCTCTCGGGGTAGGTTCGGCAGATCAGCTATTGGGG
This sequence comes from Acanthosoma haemorrhoidale, assembly GCA_930367205.1. Lineage (NCBI taxonomy): Eukaryota > Metazoa > Arthropoda > Insecta > Hemiptera > Acanthosomatidae > Acanthosoma > Acanthosoma haemorrhoidale. The sequence continues at coordinate 77,119,260 of OV884014.1, read as the reverse complement.
TTGGTGTACCTTAGGGGCCTCTGTTGTACTGCAATACTTGTCCGGAGTATCGCAGCAACGCGATGTGTCTCTAATTACTTATATTTGTAAGCTACATGACATATATTTTGTAACCTGGGAAGGCAACAATGTACATTATCTCAAATAGTGTACAGATATCGAGCACCTGGAAGATACTTAAGAAGGCCAAACCCTGGCTATATGATGGTGACAGATACAAGATAAAACATCTACTACACTTCACGCCATAAGGGACAGTCAGCTACTTCGGGGTCCCTATGATGTAAGGACATACGTAATACATTTTTTTCAGAGAGGAGCATCTAGAAGACAACTCTTAAGTTGAGACCACCACCTATCAGAAAACAGTGCACCTCTAGACTGACGTTTTCCAGAGAATATCAGGCTTTCGCAAGACTAAGAGAATCCTAGGACATTTAATATAAGGTACCATAGTCTGGTAGAGAACAGGCGGTTGATAAACGATTTGGAGAAGGCCAAGCAGAAGGTTCCATCAAAAGTGTTAAAATAACATCCTGAAGATTTATAGAAAATTTAGAAGATGTAGTGCTTTACACGCGTTACTGGATAATTTCCGTTATAATCTCTAATTTTTATCTTCAATTCAAATTTTTTTTCCAAAAAAAAAGAATATCTATAAAAAGCTCCGAAATAAATAAATAAAGCAAAAAGGACGGTTCACCAATCGTTGAGCCTTCCACTCACATTTAGTCAATTATATGTTAACTGGATGTTGGAAACTGAGCTAAGCTAGTAAGGAAAGAAAGATGCTAAATTTTCATATTTGTTAACGGACGATGTTAAGTGGGGGTGGAACATATGTGAGAGGATTAACTCATCTAGGATTCTGATTAAAAATGTTTACATCTCACACCCACCCTCAAAAATACATCGTATAGCTAACTTTCTTTTACAGGAAGTAGACATGATTAACAATCAAAGGTATCCATAGAACAAATGTTTGGAATATGTAATAGTATTTTGAATCTTACCGAACAGTACCGTACTCCGCTGGTCCAACTCATATGCCACTGTTCCTCCACTATGTACATCTCACTGCGGTACTTCCTGCCCAACTTGACGGTAGAGCATAAGCGGTTCTTGCGACGGGCCGAGCAGGACAGACAGACGAAGAAGCACATTGCTATTTCGGCGTAGCGTGTACGTACGTTTCGAACTGGCGAGGTGAGGAATAAGTGAAATTGTGGCCGTTCTAAATAACTTGGGTGTTTACGACACAGGTAGTCGTGGGAGGGAGGCGGTAAGATATCCTACCCCTCTCTGATAATAATTATGTTATTGCTAATTGATGTTCCTTATTATGTTATAACAGGGGATCGCTTGAGTGGTGTTGGTAGAAACAGGATCGGCAGTGTTCTGCAACGGTCCAACTGTTCTTCGAGTACCTACGCAAGCTGTGGACGAGGAAGACCTGAGCCGAAGAGGTGTCAACGACTCACTAGTGTCATACTGTCACGACCAAAACCTTTTAGTTTTAGATATTCCAAAAATCTAACAGTACTTTTTAATGTTTACAACAGCATTTTTTGGGTTCAACAACAACAGCTTTCAGAAACCTTTTATTTTCACTCCTTCTGGGGTCTTTGTAAGTCCCCAGTTCAACCTAGAGCCACAAAATTTTACGTGAAGGCCCCATTTGATTTTGAGAAGACATGAAGAATTTACCCTACTCCATAAAACAAGAGTAAGGGTCATTAATTGATTAAATAGTTAGTTGGTATTGAAAAAAACAACATATTTTTCTATAATTTTGAGTAGGTTACCAAATTAATATTAGTCTAGTGGTCTAGTTGTTATCATGCATTTCTAACTGTGGTTCGATCCCTGGCTCACACGCAAGGATTTCAAGAGGGTAAATCTCGACATCCTAATTAATTAATATCCTACATGTGTTTAGGCTTAAGTGAACTCATTATCAACACTCAGTTTCATAAAGAGGGATCGTATGAAAGTTTGACTTTATGACGCAGAGGCATTTTGAAAAATAATGATCAATTTATTATTATTCAATTATTTGTTTATAATAACTTTTTCCCTCGACAACCTGATTATTAAATGTATTATATTATATGGCTATAGTGGACTATTATTGCAAAAAGTCATTAAACTGCCAATAAATTCATTTTCGCAACCATAACGAATCCTTCGTATGATATAACGCACGACTTAAATATTAATTTTTTAATCCTATCTCAAAAGTCCTTATGAATACTTAAATGCAATAGTAAATCAAGCTTAAAATGGTTTGTGTTGTACTAGTAAGTAAATAATTAAGGATTTGATACTTCAGACTCTTTCATAACTCAAAGTTGAGAGGTGACGGATTTGACCAACCACCACAAGGCTCAGAGCTACCTATCGAAACGAAACCTCGATCTTGTAGTGGTGTTCAGTGAAATTCCCAATCGTATGTTTATTAGCCAGAACCTCTAGATGCAGTTCTATTCCATTGAGTAATTTCGCAATAATCCGCTTACGAATTACCTATGCAACGGAAACTCTATACTTACTTCTGCCGGATGCTGGAAAGTAAGTGAAAGTTACAATTACTCTTGTTTTGAGCGCAATCAGATCTTCGGGTAGTCACAAGATATGAACTATACACGAAACCTACTTCGTATTCAGATGAAAGTGATGAATATTTCGGAGATGGCTTTCACAACATAAAGGATACATTCTGTAGGGTCTTCAGTCGTCGGCTAACGTCTTGTTGGAAAAAAATAATAGTCTTATCCGGCTCCTTTCTATTTTTTTGCAGTGTCTCTGAACTATTCCCTCGAGTTGAAGAATCGTTCTGTGATGTAATTATGACAGCGAAGAAATAACCATTAAGTATATTATTTTCTATAGTAACATTGACCAAAATAGTTCAACCAAAATGTATTGCCAAGCCGTACTTTATAAAGAAATGACAATAGAAATATATTTGAATTTCCAAGGAGAATTTCACCTTGACCGTTCCGCTCCACATGCCTAGTCTTGGAGTCATACTGTCGGAAAAGAGTGGTCCGTGAAAAGAGAGACATGCGAATTAGCCATCTCACTATGAACTTATCTTAACTATACAGTTGACTGTCGATTATAAAAATCGGATATAGTATGAGAATCGGACCATTTAACACCATTATTTTAAGAATAATGTCACATGGAAATATTCCAGGAGGGAGACTTATTCCACTTTGGCATAATAGGGAGGACCAGGACCGATGACATCCCGAGATAGCCCGTAAACATAAAAAGGAATTTGGAAGACCAACTTAAAAGCCTCGACTGGTGTGACGCTTGGTGAACATCCTCGAACAATGGAGGGCACTGGGAAAATGTTTCTGTGTTTCTTGTGTTTAAAACTGTTGAACGCATTGCTTTTAATTGTGTCTCTTGAACAAAAATTTCTTGCAGGAATACCGATTTTTTCCGGAAATCCGAAACGCTTCTGGAGATATTGAGTTTTGATCCTTTTGCAACCCGTAAGGTCTTTTAGCAATATTTCTGAATCTTGAAGCGATACTTTGCCTGCTCATCTGCCCTCCTGATGGAACCACTCCTGGAGATTCCGACCCTCGTGGGCTCAGTCCCGCTACCTCCTTTTCGCTCTTCCACGGGGGCTGGGTGATTCCATATCTGCATTATTCTTGTCTTATCTTTTATGGTAGCACTGGCGCTTAGTCCGTTGTAAACCCACATTCTCTTAAATGGCACACCTCAAATGATCGGAAACATTGCAATACTCTCTTTCTTACTTTTCAACTCGATATATGAGCGTTTTATATAGCCTTTCCTCAGTTGCAAGATGGTGCAATCAAGTTTTTTATAAGGCAATATGTCCTATTGTCTCATCCAGGTAATGATTTTGGTTTGAGAATGAGCAGTATATGGATGTTCTCAAGTGAAAGGTATCGGAAGGTAGATTGGGAAAGGCTCCTGTTGTACCAACTTCTTCACCACGAATAAATAGTTCCCTCTTCTCGGCCCAGAATCACCCACCTACGTTTCCATATTTTTATAATATAAGCCTTAGGCGTCAGTAAGAGAGGAGGAACTGGTTCACGACTCAGCTGAAACACACTAGGGGGGTCGGGTGTAGCCCAGACTCTGGCCTGCCTATAAGGCCGAAATTAGGAGCTTTTTCCATACTTTTTAACTTCTATCTGATTGCTATGTAACCCAACTTCCTTCAAATGCAGAAAGAGGAGAAAATTGTTAATTCTTTGTTCATATTGTTAGATCATATTCTATAATAAATAAAGGGGTTTAGAAAGAAAAAAAAAAACTTTTTCCATTCATTTGGAACCGACCACCTGAAGTGAACAATGCTCTCTCTCTCTCTCTCTCTCTCTCTCTCTCTCTCTCTCTCTCTCTCTCTCTCTCTCTCTCTCTCTCTCTCTCTCTCTCTCTCTCTCTCTCTCTCTCTCTCTCTCTCACTGCACTGGCACTTGCTACTCTACTCGAACAATGGCTTTCTTATTCAAATGACTCTGCACCTCTCCTTCCTAACCTCGCTCTATGTTTTAGTCCGGCGTTATCAGACCACACACTGTCCTAGTGGGATTCTCTGCCTTCGTATCACTAAATCTGGCACATCCTTGGAAGAGATCTCTTCCTTGCGGACGACGGTCTCTCGGGCCCTACAGACTTTACCTAGCAGCGTCTCCCCCAGCGATCCAGTCTACCTCTCTCCGGTTCACACTCACCTTTTTTGGGATCCGGACGGTTTTCACCTACCCTTAGATACCGAGTGTGAATTCGTGGCCATTCCAAGACCACATAAACTACCTATAATACCTAACCTGTACCTCTTCTCCTGCATATAGTGCACTGTAGGGTCACACCTTCTAAGATCTTATGGAGTCATATCAATACGAATAAAGCTGCCCACCGACTGTGCCCCCTGCAAAGGTCAAAGACCACAGGTTTACCCATTTTATCTCTTTCTTGACACCCGTCGGGCAGCGGCCAGGTCATACAGACCCTAGCCCACGGTGGGCGCCCAACCCGACACCCCCATTCACTTCACTGGGTAGATCATGCGCCCTAGCGATGTCAGCTGTCACCCTACAGACATAACCCTCCAAAACATTGATTCTTATTGTTTACTCTGGTATCTTGTATATTTACCTGCATCTGCTGGTTCTCCGCAGCGTCGTTGATAGGACTCTTCCCGTAGTTGTCCTGGAGCACTGCCGCCCCATGCCGCAGTAGCCAGCTGACACAGTCCACGTGTCCCCTGGAGGCGGCGAAGTGCAATGGTGTGGCTCCGTCACCGTCCCGCAGGTTAGGGTCGACTCCTTGTTCCTCCACCTGAAGATATCATATACATAACATGAGTTTACACGCTTGACTAGGGTAACAGAAATATTTTTAGTAGGAATGTTTCTTGAACCAATATTTTATAAATAGTGAATAATATGGCCGATGATCATTCCTCTATCCCTCGGAGGTTCACTGACATATCCTACTTTCGTCCACAACTCCTTGGACAGGGCAGGCAACTTGATTGCCAAAATAGCGGGGCCGTGGAGTCGTGGTAGAGCCCTAGGAAATTCAGATATGTGCATTGACCACATCACTACCAAGTGATGGAATTATATTATTTGATACAATTGTCCTTTAATCGACAATTTATTTGTAATTTTTCCATTATATATATACATTAAGAAATACAATTTTAGAAAAAATTGCCCTCAAGTTAATAAATAAAAAACCATCTGCCTACTACTGAAGTTGATATTACAAAAAAGTAGCAAATCAAACAAGGTGTAGCAGAGTTTTGCTCCATTTTGAAGTGTGTTGGTTTCACTTTGAGAAGGATAGTTTAGGGACCAAAAGCCGAAATATTTGTCATTTTAAGAAATTTCTAAAGAGTGTTGATACTCTAAGATTAAAGGTTATACGTAATTTATATTGCTGATTTCCGGTCGATTTTGACGACCGATTTTATAATAAATAAACTTATTTTCCCGCAGCAGTAACAGTAACCCAGTACAACAGTACCCTTTACTGCACACATCGGTATTTCCTCATGAGCAGGTCCTGCCAAAAATCTTTACCCATTGGCCCACTTATGCTGTTTAATTGCATATTCCCACCTGCCGGTAAGATTGACCCAGTAATATCTAGGCCTGTATCATTGTTCGTTGGTTACTAATAATAACCTCTATTGTATCGTTTCTTCGTAATTGGTGAGTAGTTCACGAATGAGCAGTTCTATTTCGCAACAAACGGAGCAGAAACTCGAATAAAGTACTACAATCTTCTGTGCTAACGACTATTCAAAAGTTCATAGCATTCTTCCAGAGCAAAGGTTGGTATTTCCTCCTCTATATATAGACACTGCCCCGAAAATTAGCCAAATAGGCCTAATGCTTTTACTCTCTCAATGAATATAGATTAGATAATTAAAAATTACCACTTTCGATATTGACATCAAGCAATCTAACTTAGATGATTACACTAAGTAGACTTGGAAGAATTTACAACCGAAGTGTTAGTAGAAAAATTGGGAAAAGAAAATTCAAGAAGTAATTTTATCGAACGGTAAAAAAATACATCTTACCTGTTGAATGCTTTTTGGAAAAAAATAACAGTGGTAAACTTTTTCAAAATTATATTTTAATTAGCTCATTTTGGAATAAAAACATACAAGTTTCCTACAATTTTAGTTAGTAATTTTAGTAATTTCTTTTTGAACAGCATTGATCCTGAGTAGGTTCGTCGCAAACAATGCGATTTTTAAATATTAAGCCGGTGACTGACTTGCACAGAACGCATGAATAATATAATTAACAATCTGGATGCCACATTACTGAGAAATACCCTGGAAAGATAAGTGCATTGAAGCGGGAAGCCTTATAAATCTATCGGTCCAAAAATTAGGCCTAAGAGCCTTTTTATCAAGCCTTTTATTATACCCATCCCACTGTTCCTCCTGGAATCTACCTCTTCCCCTAGCAACAGGGGAAGATGTACCTTCCCATGCTACAAGCATGACGAATATATACCTTTGTAGGTTAGGAGGAGTTAATATATAACACTCTGACAATAAAAATGTTTAAGTAATGAACTTTAGGAAAATGCCTCTATTTGAATTTGTTTTGGATTTTCCTATCGTAAAATGAGTAAGAACAATTTTTTTTTTTATATTTCTCTGCAAACGTTGTTCTAAAAATCGACTTTTATAGATTTATTTATTTATTCCATGATGAAATAAACCTCATAATTCGGGAGCAGAAAACAGATTCACGTGTAATTCTAAACTCTAAAAATCTCGTGATATTTAAATAATTCCCATTTTATCGGAATTAAGCCATATTAATTTCTGCTGGAAGCGGCTTATTAATCAATATTAAATGAAAAAGCCGATTTTTCTGGACACCTGAGCGCTCCTCAATTTTTATTTATTTTTTCAAAACCATCAGTAAAAAAATGCGAAATTTATTGTAAGAAAAAAATTAGCCCTAACTTTCTCAAAATGATGAAAACCTCTTGACCAATGAATTATATCTATTAATTAAAATTTTTACTACCTAAGAGATCCCTAAAGCCGAAGCAAGTCATACATACAAGTATATTAATCAGTTTGTAGACATGTTTAATTTCATACAATGCTTAATATCACAGGAAGATATTTATTTTTTAATTAAAATGACAATTACCTGTTAATTATTTTTCATAATGATTTGTTATTAAGTAAAACTTCCATGTGAAATATTTCCACTCTATTATATCATTGACAATTAATGATTTTACGTAATTATAGACCACTCAAACCGTAACAAATGTTGTGAAATATTAATTAATAAGAATGTCAAGATCAATAATGCGATATTCTCCTGAATATATTAGAAAAATGTTGATTTGTTTTTATTAATTATTTTATAAACAACCTTCATCATTTTTTACGGGGCTGGTTTATTTGTAGCAACATCGGGTCATCAATAGGAATTAAAACATGCAAAATATCATACCTTACAAAAAAAAAAAAATCGTTGATAGAGTTAAAACGGCGAACAGGAAAACAGTTTTATTGACGTTCGGCAATCATACTTACAAATTACATATTGTTAATAAGTTGACATCCTCCTTTTTTAATGTATTTAATTTGATACCATACCCAAAATTATAACTTTCCCGGGAAGACTTTTTTGTTTGTCCTATTAAATTGCGTTATTTTCAGTTCAAAATACAATTATAAATATCGAGCTGTACTAAACTAATAGGAATGAATAGGGATACCATTACATCCCATTATTGTATCTTCACGAGTAAGCTTACAGCTGACCCGAAAAGTTGTGGAATTCACCTTTAAAATTTCATATTGATTTGATCATTTTAACTACCCCTACAAAATTGTATACATACTTTCAGACAATGCATACAATCCTTACATATATAAACGTTTGAATAGAATATAATAAATAATTAGAGTGGCTGCCTATTGTAAACTACTTTGGGGTTTGTCTAGACCACAGACTCCCTTACACATCAAATAAATACCATATGTGTACTACCGGAAATTCATATATATCTATCCTTTCCCCAAAATTGATTTACAAGTAGATCCCATGCTACGAAGCATCTAATTGGACCTTAGTTAGTCATGCCGACATAGGTGAACTTAAAATAATACAAAATAAGTTTCTAAAATTATAGGAAAAATATTTTTTTCAATACTAATTAATTGACACTTACTGAACTTTTTCATTTCTTTCCAATAACAAATGAGAACTTCATTTAATTTTTATTTCTCTGCCAAAGACCATTACTGGCAGACAGACACGTGGGTGAAAACATAAGGGTTTTTGATTTTGAAATCCTGTAAAAATCCTGTTCATTCTAAAAAAGACACTCCTACGGTGCTTACTTCAAAAGACCTTAAGTCAGCGTACTGTTATGTTGCCTCTACGAGATACCCATATTAGTTGCCATTTGCGGGTTCCCATCTCCATAATCATCTTCCCGGATTACCCTGTAGAAAACTCCAGTGGATCTTGGACTATTCTTCCACAGATGGTAGAAAGTCTTAGCCTAGGGCAAGAAACAGAAGAAGTAAAACCGCAGATGGGGATTTGATGACAGTTTCTCTAGAGACAGCGATGGGACCTCTTCGACTCTCCTTTCCTCTGCAACTATTAAAATCGACTTAAAAAGTTATGCGTTTAAGGCCATCTTCCTTTTCTTCGCTTGCGTAACAACGTTCGCTCATCTCGACAGAGAACCGTAACTTTCCGTTCACGAATGTTCATCTTCTAAAGCAAAAAAAATTGAAGTAACCGTGCTTTCAATAAAAATAAAGAGATGGGAATACGATAACTATTATAGTCGTATACGGATCTAGAGTTTTATCAATTAAATTGTGTATTTACCGTCAGGAGTAGGTATTCCAATAAAATAGGGCTTATTTTACGATAAAAAATACCATATAAGTAAGTTCTTGTAAGCATAACGAACCCTGGGTGAGAAATACGACAGCTCTACACCGATAGGACCAAATGTTATCAGAATAATATAATTGTGCAAAGTCATCATTTAGGAATGAGAATATTTTATAGGTGACGGGTTTAGCCTATCCTATTCCATGGTCACAAATTGATATTCATAAAAACTAACAAATTAAATTGTTTTATTGAAGTAGTAGTTTTATAGTAGTAGTAGAAATAGTAAAGTACAGACAGAGGACCTCTTAAGGCCGATTCAGGCCTAAAAGTAAAAAAAATGAGTTTTTTAGGTCACATGTTAGGATCTTGTCACATGATCTGACTCAAATAGAAAATTTATGTACGAATTTAATCATAAGTCTTTGCTCTACAAAATTTGAAAGATTTTTATCATATTTGAAGGTTCTATTTGTTTTTATATTGAAGGCAAGCATCGAAGAGGGGAAGACTTGATCTCATTGTCAAATAATGAAATTATTTTTTAAATAAAAAGGGGCTAGTTGTTAATAGTAGTTAGCTGGAGAATAAACTAAATCGTTTAAAACGTCGTAGTAAAATTTAACGAAGGACATTTCTCATATTTTTTATCGATGATGGTGTTATTATTTACTAAATATTATGTATTACTATAGCAATGTTATCCATTATATTACAGAATGCTGACAATAATACATATATACACTACAATTTTAATAAATAGCATTTACCATCCACTTGAGACAGGGCAGGGAGCCCATCTGCGCAGCAGCGTGTACAGGGGCCATGCCGTCCTTAGCTCTGATGTAAAGCGATCCTCCTGCTTCCAGCACCAAGAACTTGAGAACCTCCAGGTGTCCCTCTTGGGCCGCTAGGTACACCGGAGTCACCTCGTTCTCCATCTGGGTGTTCGCCCTGGAACATCACCAAATATTATAAATATTTAGGTATAATGGAAAATATGATGCTAACAAGTTTTATAACATTATTTCTTGATTCACTACTGACATAATGGGTGTTGGGGCCAGTCATGGTTGTGGCCATGAAGTAGGGTTCGGCCCTATTTAATCCCTTACTCAAATTTATGTACAGGATTATTAGCTGTAACTTGTTGCCCATTCTGGAGGAAGTTTGGGACTAATTAATAATTTTTATTTTTGTTGTATACTTTAGTTTATTACCAAATATCAGTGTCTTCGATTATTACGGTGCGAATTAAGAGCAACCGAATCTAGCTTGCTTGGCACTTAGTAGGTGGTAGCACCTCCTTGATTCGTCTCTTATCCAGAGAGTTGGTACTGCAAGAGCTTTGCAAAGAAGCTGTATATTCAGGATGCGATGGAGGATAGAACTTATCCTGGTCTGATGAAACTCCTGCAAGACTAGTATCCGGTAACGGTCGGTTATAGAGTCAGACCTTCATTCATCTTATCACAATGGAACTATTTATTTGTATTATTAAAAATCAGAATAGACATCAAATTTGTTATTCTATTTTATTTACATGTAATTATGACAAAGTGACCGAGTTTTGTTAAATAATAGGGGGACCAGAAAGTAATGTCGTTTTTGTTTTTTACATTAAATTCAAACAGATAATTTTTTAACAAGTTTTTGTTTTTGATCAATGATGTAATCACCCTCGTTATCAGCAACCTTTTGCCATCTAGTGTGCAAATTTTCAAAATTTGAAAATTTGTATGATGTCCAAAATGCCATCTTCAGATATTTTGCTCAAAAACCAATTGATTTTGATCGATCAGGCATTGAAAATTTGGACACTAGATGGCAAAAGGTTGTTGATAACGAGGGTGATAATTGATCAAAAACAAAAGCTTGTTAAAAATTTATATGTTTGAATTTAATGTAAAAACAACGACATTACCTTCCGGTCCCCCTAATATATTAAGTTGAGCCATTCTAATTTTTTTTTTAATATTTTTATCAAAAGTTCTACTATACGGACATAAACATTTGGTCCATTCGCAATTACATTTTTATGAACCGAACTAACATCACTAACCTTTTTAACAACTGCATTTTTTAAATCAAATTTACAGATAGCATTCATTTAGCACTGTCTTTATAACATAGACGCTATTGTACATTCTGAATTTTGCCTCCTCGAATTGTTTTATGCGGCCTAAATATTGGGCCTTTGACTGGGAGATCTCAGATTCCTCTTTTCGAACTTCGACATTCTTTGTCTTATGCTTAATGTGGAATGAATATGCCAATCTAAGTTTAAGTATTTTATATCTTACTTTGATCTGGCAAAAAAATAAAAATAGAAGATATGTCGTAAAGTTTTGATTAATTGGTAAAATTAAGTTAGTAAAAGACTAAATATTTCACATTCAATGGAACAAAGATTTAATTGTTAAATTCTGTTAATTAAGGTTAAACGCTTCATAATTACTTACATTATTGCATAAGATTATTTTTATTATGTAAATGTTGGAAATAAATTGATTTTATTATTATTGTTGATCTCTACGTACATTAAACTTGATTTATTGAAAGGTAAGAATGATAGTTAGCTTTTGGTATGATTAAAATAGCACCATCATTGAAAAGGCTGGAGATAGTAAACTTTCCCGGGAAGACTTTTTTGTTTGTCCTATGAAATTGCGTTATTTTCAGTTCAAAATACAATTATAAATATCGAGCTGTACTAAACTAATAGGAATGAATAGGGATACCATTACATCCCATTATTGTATCTTCACGAGTAAGCTTACAGGCTAACCCGAAAAGTTGTGGAATTTACCTTTAAAATTTCATCTTGATTTGATCATTTTAACTACCCCTACAAAATTGTATACATACTTTCAGACAATACATACAATCCTTACATATATAAACGTTTAAATAGAATAGAATAAATAATTAGAGTGGCTGCTTATTGTAAACTACTTTGGGGTTTGTCTAGACCACAGACTCCCTTTCACATCAAATAAAAACCATATGTGTACTACCAGAAATACATATATATATACATATATATATATATATATATATATATATATATATATATATATAAATCATATATATATCTATCCTTTCCCAAAAATTAATTTACAAGTAAATCCCATGCTACGAAGCATCTAATTCCTAATCCCAACATAGGCGAACTTAAAATAATACAAAATAAGTTTCTAAAAATAATATTTAACAAACCAAGGTACACTAAAATAATTATGTTGTACAAAGTTTTTAGATATTTTAAAGGTGGTAACCACCAAATATATATATATATATATATATGAATAAATGTAAACATAGCCAGATACCATTACTTCAGAATATTGTTAGCATATGTAAATTACCCCTAGCATAAATGCTTCGGACGCATATATATTAATGAAATGTTTTTATATTAGCATCTAGTTATATTTATATCTATAATAATCTATTTACCGTTGTTTGGTTTTGTCCTTAAGTTTTTTTTTTTAATTAAAATTATATGTACTTCAATGAAGACTGTATTCTTAATCAAAAGCGACGATGTCAGTGTTTTTTATACTAGAGTTTTAGCATAAGATTATTTTTAGTATGTGAATGATGGAAATAAATTTATTTCATTATTATTATTCATCTCTACGTATGTGTTTCACAATAAAGCCTCTACTTCAAGCTGTTATATTGTGTTTATGCATCAGATAATAACCTATATTTTAAGAGGAAGTTTCTACTTTATCGGATGCGGCATCACAGAAATGGTTACTGGAGCTTAACTATACGTTTAGGGCGATTGTATCATGTTAAAAAACAATTACTATTTCAACTAAAGTATTAGTTGAACACTTGTGTTAAGTTATGTAGCCTACTTACGAAGCATGACACCGAGCGTTAGTTAAGCTCTACATACTTGGAGCATAGTCGTCATAAAGCATCAGCCGAACTTCCACACTAATTAAGTCCGCAGCCCCTAGGACTGGAACAATTGAGCAGCTAATGGGCAGATCTTAGGACCTCCTCCATCGCTCACCTTTCTCTTCCGCCGATGGCACATTTGCTCCTCGACGATACCAGGCCACTGTCTCTTTCAGATCGGGTTATGTTTGGACCGGGTTCGACCTCGAGAGTGAATCTGATTAGTCGTTGGAAGGGTTAGCGCGTATAATATAACAATTTGTGGGCAGGTGGAATAGTGTTCATTCACTCCTCACTTAAATCTTAATGCACTAAATATGTCAGAAAAAAAGATAATAAGAAAAATAATCGGGAGATTACTAATTCACCAATTTAGAATATAAAATGGAGATATGCATACACTCTTCTGGGACACTGTTGGCTGTGGTTGTCGCCTATGGTTTGCAGTCTCGCAGGATCCGTTCCCCGCAGTAGCGATGTTCTTAAGGAGAGCTCCCTTGTTAGGCCCTAAGCAGAAGCTCATATTCATAGGAGCAACCATTGCTCCTCAGTTCTTATAAGGTCTAAACTATGTCAGCTGCCCAACGGTAGCTACCACTGCACCATACTTTAGCTACAAATATGTTCGTTAGCGGTTCAAAGCGGAGGGGGGATATGCAGCTGGCCTGGCACCATTGGTTGATAATATGCAGGCATGCTGATGCCGGGTATCCAGAGCTGATTAAGTTGATGAGATTCCAGATGGATTATTGCTATCTTATTATTTAATAGTAATATTTAGTAAGTTAGTTATTCGTATCTTAGTGAATTTAGTTTCTGTCTCTAATAATTCGTTAATAAAACCTATTCTTAACTGGGAACCAATCTAAACCCATGACTACACTTGAAGCCTTTCGAAGTTTTACAAATGTCTATCTATTCAGTTCAACTATCCCGTTCAAGCTATGGAGATGCAATATTACCATATCCAAAAAACACTTATTAATTAACTAATTGGTTTAAACATGTATATAGATACATTTTTTTTGATTATGGTGTCAAATTAAGGATCTCGATATCCTGATTAAAAATATCAAATTTACTTCTATTTTAACATTTGTTTTGTTTTTTTATAGGGATGGTAGTTTCACTTGAAGTTCCAGCGATGTTGAAAATAAAAACAACACCCATGGAAAATAATGAAGGAACATTAATAAATTACATACCAATTAAAAATGAACATTTTACAGCAGTATGTAGTTGGGTATCGAATTAAACTTCCTGACGTCTTAATTAATAAAATGCAATATTTGTCGGGAACCGTATTTGAAAGTATCGCATTAGACTTGATTTTTTTCTAAAAAATGTTGTGTTAAGGTATTATTAAGGATATATATTCCTATTAAGAACAGATAAATATAAGGTACATTAAATTCACCGTGTCAAAAATATTATATTTGCTCATATTTACCGTTTATTTAATAGATTAACTGAATCATTTCATTAATCAATGATTAACTGTGAACTGAATCATTTATTATTTCAAAATAAGCTGATTGGATGTGACATAATCAAAAAAAAATAAGAAAAATCCTTCAAAACTTATATGTTTTTACAACCCTGACATATCTACTCGGCATTAACAACTCAAATTTTTTTTTTCAAGCTGTTCTCTTTTGTTGCCTAAGACGATAAAACACTAAATGATCTGCAGACAAATAATTTTATTGTGCTATTTTCAGGCGTGAAGAAACAGAATGAAGTGGTGTAATCGAGGTCAATTAATATGTTAACAAAAAAAATTTTAAATAAAACTCCATCCTCCATATGATGTTTTAAGAGAAAATGTGATACGATTGAATTCGAATTATGATTGAGAGTATTTATTCAGGGTTATAATTTTCAAATTATTTAATAAGAGCTGGGACTCTTAACCAATTTGGTTGTTTTGTAAACCAATATGTTTAAATTGCTTGTGCATTTGGCATCCACAAGCCCAAATTTGATATCTATATCAAAATAACGTTTTATTATTACAATTTTAATTTAGAAACCCATAACCTACACAATAAAATAAAGTAAACAGGAAAATATCTGGCAAAGTAAAATGGATCTAATAAGAGAACAAAAAACCCATCGAGAACCGATTTCTACACAACATTGTACGAATACAACCGAATTGTACACCCTGGTATCAAAAGTAACTTATTTGAGTTTAACCCTGAGAAAGAAACTAACAAAGCCTCGTCTGTAATACAGTATATTGCCAATTATACCATGAAATAAAACAAAAATTCAACGATTGAAAGTTTGAAGTTAAATGATACTCACCAGCAACCCGACAGAAATGAGGTTCTGGTCCGTCCAGTCACAATAGACATCTGTGATGCTCTTCAAGCATTGTTTGTTGCATAGAAACGTTGCTGTGCATATTTGCTCGTAATTTGTATATTCAATGAATCCTTCTTTTTACGAATTTAGAGGTCAAATGAATCGGCTGATCGTAAATAAAGCACAAAGGCACAATGGGAATATATTTATAAATTCCCTACTATTTATTACTAGTGATTTCTTAAGAAGTAATTTTTAAAATCACTATAGCCTACCTAATTTTTAAAGTGCACCTCTCAAGTACCCAAAGAATCACTATGTAAAATTAATCTTTTTAGACTTTCTTGTTCTTTAGATACAGTGATCAGTCAGCGAGTGTTATTTGGATTTTATATAAGTAAGTTTGAACGTTACCGCCAAACTTCGGCACATATGTTAGGTCCCTACAGAGCGCGCTAGGATCGAATGATGCTCCGAGTTGTAACCTCCTGAATATGGGTACTCTTGTTAAGACAATGGTCAAAGCTTATTATCGACCATTGTATTGATTCAGGTTAGTTATAAGTTTTATTTGTTTATTGTAATATTTGTAGCGCTAGCTAATGTGTACCTATGTTTAATATTACAGTTCTAAACTACATCTGCGAATGTTCGATTTATAACCTGAGAACCTCCACCTCCTTTAAGTTTCTGAATTCGAAACTTACATATATATATATATATTATAATCTAGTAGATTATATATACATATGTAATATAAATTTACATTCTTATTATTACAGTATTATTAAAAATCTCACTCCGTAAATCAAATGAATGTGAAAGTAACGCTGAAGCGGTCGCGGCGAGAAAGTGAACACCTGTTAAGACGATTTTACTTAAGGGACCTCTAAATTTTCAAATGAATTTCTACGAATGAAAAATAAATTTATAGTAGGACACATCAAGAGGCTTACAGAGGTCCTTACGTTATTTGGCAAATGTCAGACGTTGAGTTCTAATGGAGTTAATGCAATTAGAGAGGATTAAACTCTAACGTCGGATTTAGAAAGAAATCGGTGATGCAACACCCCAACAAGAGAGGAGGAAGAAATGGGTAGACGACTTTTAGTTTGTAGATGGCGCTGAGTAGCTCAAGAGGTTGACAGTAGAGATGTGTCGATCACGAACGAGCGAACTATTAAGAAGCGGTCATCAAAACGAACTAAATGAACGGTTCCGTGGCATCTTTTAGATTAAAGACCTCTGCTAATGATGCTTTCTTTCCCTCATGTCAATTTGTCTGCCTTCGTTGCGTTTTAAAACGCTAAAACTTCAAAAGTGAACTTTGCGAAAATCCTGCCTTTAAGTATTCTGAAGAAGCTGTAACCTATTCAGTTATTATTGATGAACAGCTGCTACAAGAGTGTACCTATCCCACTAAGAGCTGATAGACCACACAATGTCACGACAGTTTTTCAACACCCAAGCAGAAGACACCTGCTTCGGAAGAGAACAATTTCTGTTTCTTGTGCTCTATATATTACGGTCTGCCTTTTTTCTTTTGTCGTATCTCTTTTTCAGCCGGAGATCGATCCCGTTCCGACTGAACGTACCATTATAGAACGATTCTTTTTTTCCATTTATTTCTTCTATCTTTCTGCTCACGCATGATACTGTTCCCATTGGATGCATGGCTACTGGATGTAAACAATGTTACCTCCAATTCGGAAGTGTAAATATGCGAATGAGAATACGAAAAAAAAAATTCAATTAATTAACCGCCAAATCTATTTAGATATATAAATTAATAATACATATAAATAAATAGCCTATACATTCATGTTATTGACACTATGAATAAACGTATTTATGTACAAAGCAGTTTGTCAGCTATACAAATGTACTCAGAGAATCGGAGCTGGAATTCAAGGATTAGAAGTGAAGAGGGATCGATGATTCAACTTTGTTACGTGAACATTATCAGCAACGTCATCATTATTTGATTACATCTCTACTTAATTACACTTTTAATCATCGCAAACTGCTTGATTACATTTCGCTTTGACGATACATTGGAACTAATTTGGAGGTTTCTTATTATTTGTGATGTTTAAAGGAACTCAAATACATAAATATACATACATTCAAGATTGCCAGGAAGGGTGCATTTTCTATGGGAAACCTGCAATATTGTTTCTCTTCTTTGCCCATTAAAATGTATGATTATTAAAATTTCCGTTTTCACATACTGCCTACGATGACATGACCATCTCATATAATTAATGACCTGATTTAGACATAAGAAGTATGTCAAAACGATCCTTATAAATTTGCATTATTTTCTTACCAATATAGGCCGATTTCTAACAAATGAATACGTGTCCTCAAATTTATATCATTCGTTCTGGTCTCTACCCTGATGGATCTACAGAGTCAATAATTAAAAAATTATTGAATTAAGTAATTCATTAATGCAGGATGTGATAACCGTTTTGAAGTGTCTGAGTCCAGATCTCTTAGCTTCGTCGATTTTTTTATTTTATTAATTATGTAATTAGACGAAAGGTATTTTCATACAGACAGAGTGCTCCTTTTTGATTTACGTTTAACACTTGATTAGCCGTGAACGTAAACTCGGTTTTTCAACTACTGTCAAGGAAATGTGTCATGAAGGAAACAACAGTTCTAATACAATCACACAATAGCGAATAAGATTTAATAGAGTGGAAAATAGGCGTAAGTAAACTGATCAGGTAACATCTAGTCAGTCCACCAGCCACGGCGAACTTCCGCGAACATCTGTCCTGTAAACAGGTTACAAGATACGAACAGAACTGTGTAACAACAGGCTATGGTGTGTAACATCTCTTACACAGCCGTACAACGTACACGTGTTGCTAGACACATGACCTGGGATCTAGAGCACGTACTCTGCACATGTGTTGACAAAATAACAAAGTATAATATCACAATACAATCTCTTGGCTTCTAATGAACAAGTTCTAGCATCAGATTGACTCTTTTTATTCCAAAAAATTATGCAGTACTTAGTTTTAACAATAAAGATAAAAATTTTCTTGCATAAAAAATAGTTTTTAAAAAAAAAAAATAGAAACTCTCATCTCTGCTTTTTATAACCTTAATAATCCTTAAGCGATGGCAAAGTGTAGGGGATTATGGGAAGTCACGCCTTTAACAGGTGAGTTATTGAAGTGAAGTGATTCCTAGAGGAAAAAAATGTTAGAAATAGAAAACTTTTGCAAACTATGTTGGCTGTGATTCGAACTGCAGAAGGTTTTTTTTTAGGATTACGAAGAATTGCCTTGATGAAGGGCTGTGGAATAAATGAAGTAGACTAAATAGATTTGAAAGGTTGTACTTAACTTGTCCAGATTGCTGCTCGATAACAATCGCAAGTTTGGTTCCGAATAGTTCTACTATAGTCTCTGTAGCCCAACAACGGTCGGCTTGGCATAAAGCAAATAAGTAAAGATTGGACAATAAGCTCCCACCGGCAACACTTGCATCACTTGCGATCAGTGTAGGTGGCCCCGAACATTTGCTCAGGTATCTACCAGGATCTTAAAAGGCTTTAATTCTGCTTCAGGTATCGGTTCTTACTAACTTAAACTTTATAGAACACTGATCTGGAAATCATTGTTTAGATTATCCTACCTTCCTCAACCTCTACCTATAGTCAACACCTACTCTATCTGTCACACCCAGAGGTAGCTCTCCGCTATGAAGTCTTTACTGTAAATTATGTCATTATTGTGAGTTGTTTTTAGTAACAAAGTGCATTTAAGTTGTAAGATAGTTAATTGAATGAAAAAAACTTTCACAGTCCTTCCACAATCCTTCACTTCCACGAGAGCCACATTTACTGTATAACTTCGTCTAATTGTGGAACCCTATCAATCATTTCGGCATTATTTATCGTTCCATCGTTGCTTGTTATAACTCGAAATATAAAAATACTTCTTTACACCCGACTTTTCAGACATGTGACGAAATAATACTCTCGTTTTAGGTCTTTAAATGTCACGTTGAAACCCTGTATGCGAACTCCTACCTTCAGACAAAACCTTAAAGGATTAGATCAACAGACTTTTTTTTTATTACTGTGCGGTGGAATGTCGAATTAGTTATTGCCAGCTATAAGAGTTAAGCCTAGATTAGATTAAACGTCAATGAGTGAACCCCCTGGGTATCACGTTTAGCACAGACTTGGACTTGTGCGGCTCTTAGTGTTCCCATGGCAGGTGCTAGTTCCCACGATCTGGAGAAGCTCCGCGTGCTAAGGTAATACCGAAGCTGTTAGCCATGGCTAGCTACAGTGAGGTGTCACTGATCTATGGGTCATCTACGATTATGGCTATTTGCTTATAAAAAAAATCATTCGGTTTATATATCAGACTATGTATCCCATGTATTTGAAGTCAAACTAGGCAGCGAATGTTAAAAATGAACTGAGATTAGACGTCAACTTTGATTTTTGGTAACTTAACCACTCTTTTAGGATAATTAAGTTTTAATTGTGAAGCGATTGTTTAATCAAATACTCATAATTATTTTGAATGATTTGGAAATATTTTTTATCTCTTTGGGGTCATTAAGTCTAACTTCCGCATATTCATGTCTTCAGGCCAACCAAGGAAGTTAAAACCTACAACTAGAAACTAATCGAACAAGTAAATTAAACAGAAGTAGAAGTACTATCCGTACTTTTTTACATTGCATAATGTCACTACTATTTTGGAACTGTCATAAATGATATTAAAGCTATTGATATTTAGACATTCTTAGATCTTTCGCAGGGATTGGCTAACTTGTCTGAGGATATTTTTTTTTCAACTTAGCAGTGATTATATGTAATGCAAGCTAGTCAGTAACTAATGTGGCTGACAGGTATATTTTTTGCCACTTTTAGACACTATGCATTACATTTTTGACTTTAATTGAACTCGAAAAATAGATCCGGCAGTTTTGACCGGGTCTCAAAGAATTGCAACTGCTGAAAAAATGTGCACTTAAGTTTTCAACTGTAGTATCCTACAGAGGCTATAGCTTACAGAACTCTCTCCTGTATATAATGTACGAGATTATTATCGTATAGAGATATACGAGAGAGAGAGGAGTTATACTAGGGTGGCTGAAAAGTTTCCGACCTCGACATGAAGATAGCAGCAGTCGTAAATAAAAGCTAGTGAATTTCGTTGTTTATCTGTTGACAGTTACTCACCAAAGTTTCAGCCATTTTGGACACACAGTAGTTGTGCAACAGTCGTTTGAGTGAGTCGATGTGAGTGTTTTTATGAAAATGGACAAAATCGAGTATCCAGCTGTCATTAAATATTTGTTTTTGAAAGGCAATACGCCTACGCAAATCAAAGATGAGTTGGATTCTGTGTATGGGGACTCTGCACCATCATTTACCACAGTGAAACTTTGGGCAGCTGAATTTAAACGTGGTCGTAAGAACTTGGGAGACGATGAACGTTCGGGACGTCCAAAAACTGCAACTACCGACGAAAACATCGCCAAAGTTCACCAAATGGTGCTAGACGACCGCCGAATTAAAGTGAGAGAAATAGCAGAGGTTATGAACATGTCAAAAGAACGTGTTTGTCACATATTAAATCAACATTTAGAGATGAGAAAGCCGTCCGCGCGTTGGGTGCCGCGTTTGCTCACGTTTGACCAAAAACGTGTTCGAATGAACATTTCCAACGCTCTGTTGGCGCAGTTTAGGTGACGATCAATTACTGTGGATGAAACTTAGATACACCATTATACGCCCGAAACGAAAATAAAGTCGAAACAGTGGACTGCAAAGGGAGAACCGGCTCCAAAAAAAGCAAAAACTGTTTTTTCGGCTGGGAAAGTGATGGCGACAGTTTTTTGGGATAGTCATGGAGTAATTTTAGTCGATTATCTTTAAAAAGGAAAAACCATTACAGGAGTATACTGCGCATCATTACTTGACAAGCTGAAGGCATAACTTGCGGAAAAACGGCCACATTTGCAGAAAAAGAAAATCCTGTTTCACCAAGACAACGCACCGTCTCACACCTCAGCGGTTGCCATGGCGAAAATCCATGAATTACGGTTTGAACTGCTTGACCATCCGCCTTACTCACCAGATCTAGCCCCAAGCAACTTCTTTTTGTTCCCTCTTGTCCCCTAAAAATTGCGCTCGGAGGACAGAGATTTTCGTCAAATGAAGAGGCAATCACCTTCTTGAACGATTATTTTGCAGAGCAAAACGCCGAGTACTACTTGGACGGGTTACAGAGATGGGAGCATCGCTGGGAGAAGTGTGTAGAGTTACAAGGAGACTATGTTGAAAAATAAAAAAAATATTTCTGAAAAAACGTCTTGTATCTTTGTTACGTCGGAAAATTTTCAGACCACCTACTAGTTTTAACTCCTTAACTAATTTTAGTGCCTTATTATATATTATTCACTACTTCTTTGTATGATAATAAATTCTTAGCAACTATTCTATACCTATGGACCATAACGAAAACACAGTTACGGGCTTACATACAGTTACATTACATTACTATCTATGAACAGAGAAATTTATGCGGTAGAAGACAATATCTCACGCCTGACATGGAGCTGACAGAGGCTGTTACTGACCGAGACGAGAAAGACATTAGGTGATAAAGACTTGGGTGTATTTCCTTTGATTCAGATAGCCCTGGGCGATTATGAAACCTCCGCAACAATGGTCTTTAATATCGAGGAAGTAGATGACTTAGTAATGTAACAGTCCTCCTGAATTTGTGAAAAAGAAAAAAAACAAGGAAACAAAGAAATATCCCGAGGTTTTTATCCTGACAGTTATAATTATATCTCAACACAGAAACTGATAAATAATTCTGGGATTTATAAAAAGAGTCACTAAAATATGCACATATATAAGTATTTATTTTCAAAGAAATATCTAAAAACGTGTATGAAATTATTGTAAATCCTGTGGTCGAAATTTTATAAACACAGCAATTATGTACAAATTTCAGCATAAATCAAATGTTCAAAAGAAATGTGATATAAAGAAAGAAAAACGTAAAGAAAATGACAGAATAAAAGCTGTAGTTCATTTATTATATTATAAATAATAATAATATTATATGAAACTATACGCATTTTCGAATATGAATCAGATTTATAATGATTAAAAACCGCGATTTCCATTGAAGACAATTTGACTTACAGATATTCTGTAACGGCCATACCACGACGCCCTTTTGAAATAAGCTCTATGCTCTTCGAGTTTTCCCCCAGCAGGTATTTTAATTTCACCTTCAATTGAACTATGATTTCTCCTGGCAACTTATCCAATTGTTCAATGACGCAGTAGACAATATCGATGCTATCTATCATTGACACGTTCTTAATCTCTAATTTTGTTATTGTGTGGGCTGAGAAAACGGAGTTTATACGACCGGATATCGTTCTTTCAAATCGTCCATGTTTTTAGATTATCTCGGTTTTAATAAAGCTTTCCAATGAAAATGCTTAGTAAATAGTTTATCCTTAGGGTTCTTTAATCAGGTGTTTTTCTTCATATATACATTTCCTAGAAATCCTTGAGTTGAGAGTTGTTAATTTTATGAAAGGGGATTTCGCCGTAACTAATAAAAAGTTGACTCACGTGTCGTTTTTGAAGATTTCTTTATTTTTTTATGTTTTGATATACCAACATGCTGAACAACCTGGAAAAGTCGGACAGTCTAAACTGGTTTGTCACAGGACGTGCAATATGAAGTTCCCGCATTAATATTAAATGTTTCGTCAAGAAATTGACAAATGTACTTGGCAACTGGGTCTCTTCTTTTCGCCGGCAGTTTGGACATTGTTTACCAACCACTTAAATATTTCACATTTGCTGTACGACATCACAACTTGATCTGAACAGACCGATCAATAGAAATTCTTTATGTGAAGATAAGTGATTCCGTAAATTTAGAAAAGTAAGCAATTCTCAGTCCAGTTATCCAAATAAATGAGTGACCTATTCCAAGAATACAACACGCAGATTATCATTTCTCCAAAATTTATTTAAAAAAGTAAGGATAAATACGTATCAAAACTATGTTACTAAGTAACATAAGTAAGAAATGATTAAAAATATGTACTCTCACTGAAATAAGTAAAATTATGTAAAATAAATATTTACTTAAAAAGTTTAGTAATCGATGGTACAGCAAATATATATAGTTGCGTTGCAACTAAGTGCATAAGCAAATGAAGTCGACCTTATTTCCACCAAAGGGAATCGATAGCATAGAATGAAATGAATAAAAAATCCCCCAGAACACTTTTTCATGACTTCCCTCAACACAATATATTTTTGTTTTTTTACTTAGGAACATTCAAGTCTACTTTCTATAATATCAAATAAAGTAACCGATTCGCCTCTTACAAAAATATTTCAATATTATTAAAATAGACAATAACTTTTTCTTTTCTGTCGATCTCTGACTTGACAAAATGTTGAATGTAGATGATGTCTTGTCAATAAAAAGAATGTTTTGGAGAGACCGAAGCTTGAACTTCCCAAAATATATAAATAAATATGTAAATTTCTTATGTTAAGTATTAATACGCATATTTATAAAAAAAATTACAAGATTTAACTTGACATTGCTAAAATAATTTTTTTTTTAAACTAACTAATATTATAAATATTCAGTTATGAATTGTTTACTAATAAATAACTAAGATTTGCCCTACAGCTGTTGGTGGACCTGGTAGAAGACCGGCAACGGTACAGGCTGCAGACCACACTTTCTCCTGAGGGTCGACCTCCTTCTTCCTTTATTTCTTCGGGTCGCTGGCCTCTGCCTGTCGTAACCTTGGTAATTCCTGTAACCTTCAGTAACGGCTTTTGGAGTTTCACTCCAGTGGCATCTTGGACAGGATAATTAATAGCATTTTTAAATTCAGCAAACCAGTTATAACTAACATCAAGTTAATACCAAACACAGTACCCATTCCAGGGTACACATTTTCGTTTTCATTAATGGCAGTTGAAGAAGTGTTATTTACTATCACTTTCTACATCTGGTGGGTTATTGCAAACACACAAGCGAATAAAGTATAGTTCTTAGTGGTATGGCTGATTTTCAAGCCTCTCATGTCAAGGAACAATCAGTTCACTTAATATGTTATCCAAAATTCTGAAAACAATAGTTATGCCCCTTATTACATCAGCAACAAAACCCTTCATAACGATCTTAATACACCCTACATTCTTCAAATCTTCCTTCCCAAGTTCATGAATTCCGAAAACTATCCAACCACCCTAATCCGCTAGCACAGTCATAACAGTGCGCCACACATCCCTATAATCCTCCTCGGAGACTACAGCGGCAGTGGGCTTGTGACCTGCTATAAATACGTGGCAGTGGGAGTCCTACCAATGGTCAGTTTCTCTAATCATGTCCTGAGCGGCTGAGGCTCTCACAATCTTTGTCCACTAGCTCTTTCGCATGCGAGGAGGTTGACAACGATGTGGATTTGGGAGATCTCTGGAATGTTTGTAAATAGGCTGCATGAATGAGAACACTTATCACAATTACTTATTGCCCAATAAGGCATATTGTAATTTTATCATAATAAAGAAGTTCCCTTTGTTGTAATATGTTATCTAAGACTCCTTAGAAGCCAGTCAAGTAAAGAGAGCAACTTTAAAATTGAGACATTGTCATAACCATTACTATGACAATATTAGCACGTTGTCTGACCGACATCCATTTATCCGACGTTCATTTATGTGCTTATTGAAACAGATGACATTTTGGCCTGCATATAAATAATTTCTCACATCTAAAACCTCTATAAAACTGTACCCCTTTATTGGCTAGAGATATCAGCAAGTCTAAACCGCAGCCTAACTCGCTCAGTATGTGCTGGAGATTATTATTAGTATTAGTTGACATTAGCACAGGATAGCCTTGTTAGAAGGGCGCTGGAAGGAAATCAGGAGACCCTGGGTTCAAATCCCGCTACTGTCACGAAATGTTTTCTTTCGTAAATAATTATTATACTGTGTATTCATTCCCCCCTGTCAATAGCATGAGAATGACATGTGCTACACAGTACCGACTCTATGACATGTACAAGTGTGCTACCTCACTCCTTAAGTGCTGACCAATCCACCTCCTTTCTATTCCTTCATCCTCTCATGTACTTGTCATAATTGATCCTCTCCTTTCCAGGGCCGCTTCTTTCTTCTCCAGCCACCATACTTCGTCCTGCAATTAGAGGATTCCGGCTTTCCACCTTCTCTCTTACCCATCATACCCACAGTTAGTCCCATTTTCAAATCAGTTAATCTAAGGAAAAGGTATCCGCACTTTTTTTTTATTATTTGTTCCGTTCTGAAATTGTTGAGATCATTTATAAAATAAATCGTTTATTTTCTTTTGTATTAAAAGTAATAATCATCTTTAATTCTATTCGCATTTATAAACTCCTATTGGTACTCTAATACTTAGGGGTACTAAGTATTATATTATATTATAAGTACTAAGTAATTTAATTGACATTTTTGTTGTTCTTAGGGGGCTTATTTAAGAATACCTGTTTAAATAATCCTCCCCCTCAGTGCTCGGCAAATATGAACATAATATGTTTTATGCAAGTGAATTCTCTACTCTCATGTATATGCATAATACAGTTATATAATTAAAGGTTATTAAATGTTAAGTCACCTTTTTATCTAATCTACTTACGGTTATTTTCATTCAGCTGTTAAATCTGCTGACTTTCAATAAGCATTGTGCTGTCCCTGTGTTTTCATAGGCATTGTAACTGATTATCTGCTTCACCGCATCATGGCATTAAGCTGAAATCTTTAAACTTCACTTGACAGGCAGCTACTTTCTGGTTTTTAAACGGGTTATATAATAATAAAAAAAACACTCACAGTAATACTAATAAATTAAATAACGTCCTCTTTTAGCCTAAATATGTTTGTCAAAAATGGAGCGATCAAATGGTAAAAGTATTTTTACACTGATACTTAAGTCATTTCATATTTGCCATTTTTTTGTATTTTTACTTTGTACCCTCATATCACTCCCCACCAGACAGTTGGTTCTTATGTATTCATATGTCAATTTTCTCAACGAACACAGTCTTAGATATAATTCAATCTATCTGAAATGTGGAAGGTAGATAGTCTGAGTATGTATCTCGATTCTATCTATTCATAAATGTCTACCTCCTTTTAGAGATATTATAATTTTAATTACAGTGTAAAATTAAAAACCTCCTGATTAACGATTTGTAATTTGTTCTTGTTTCATTTATGTATGTAAAGAACATGTCTCAAGTCATCATATTTCTGAACTTTAAACGCATGGAAACCTGCGCGGCGGCAGCACAGTAGCGGTGAAGTGTGCATACGAGTATAAGTTAAATTTTGAGTTGAGTAAAGTTAATTAAAGATTTATGTAGAGAAAGAACCATATTTGAAATAAAGGCTTTAAATGTTGTTTCTTTCGTTTACAAAGAAACGCAATTGAGTCTTTGTTCAGAGGAAAAAAAACATTACCAACATCAACCGATTATCCAGATAGGTAAATAATATTACATATATATATATATAAAATTATTGCAATCATTGATGAAATAAAACTAAATAAAGTAAAAGAAATGCCGAATCCACTACTGATCTTTGGATTATATGATAAATAGCTTTAAATTATATGATTAATTATAATGTAAGTTTGTAGGAAAATCAACCTAAGCCAATTTCCCATCAAATTATCCTACTAATTTCTTAGTGAAATTAAATTTTGTGGTGATATTTTGATTGGTTATTTAGATTGCTAAGCATCGGCGAAGACGTGTTTGTTTTTTTACTTGTATAATCAGGGCATAGTTTGAATCCATATAGTGCTTTTGGGGCATCAGTCCATATGTACGCGTAGTCCATTGTCCCCTGTCCAGAATCACGTCCTGAACTAGGATATGAATATGATCATGTTTATACCTGTCAAAATAAAATTTTATTTCTCAAATATTTCGTTCTTTTTATGATTCCTAATTTAATAATATACAAGCTTCCATTGCTTATTTTATTAGGATATCCCAATTTAAAATTCTTAACTCTTCCTTTGGCACATCGCCTGCCTGTCCATCAGGAGACAGGATGAGCAAAGAAGTACCAATAAATCCGAAGATTCACCAAATATACCCAAAGTTAAGTTACAACAGAGAGTAATAACACCTCTTTTTTGCTAAGGACGTTTTCTCTATTTGCAACCTCGCTATTTACTTATTTTTTGTAGCTGTGAAAGGGTGGACTCATCATGATACATTACGCGGTGATGGTTCGCAGATGGTGTAGTGATATAAGTGAACTCGAACCATCTGGGTGCAAATCACGAAACGGAGAGGGAAATTAAGTTTCACTTCAAACAAGATTAGTCGCACTATATAGAGCTATCTTTAATTCCTGCCTTAGTTTAAGTAAATATGAAGATAGAACTTTTTTGGGTCGTCGCTGTCAGCCTCGAAGTCAAATAGGAAACAAATAGCCTAGAAGATGGTATTGTTATTATTGATATTAGATTTGTATTATTGTAATCAATTAAGGTCATAAAAGATAACCGATATTGTAATAATCGAAACAAATCCACTCTTTAATAATATCAATACTTTAGTTGAGTACGTAGTTAAGTATCAACTTTTCATTATTTTCTATAGGGCTTGGTATTCAAGCCATGACATTTGCTTATTCTATTCTCACAAGTTTCAATATGTTACATAATAATGATGATGACATAGGGCTTTGATCTGGGATGCTTTAATCAACGGTATCGGAAATTATTTTAATTACAAGTAATTAATTATTTAATGAGCCTTCGTTAATCTTTAAGGTCTTAAACGGGGCGCTAAGCGGAAATTCCTGTTACAGTTTTAACTGCTTTTTGTAATTACAGTCCACTTAAGTCCCAGTGATACTACGTGTTATTATTAACCAGGGTAAACAATATGCTAGGAATAACATTTTTTGCTTCCCATGCAATTAATTAAAGATATTTAATTATGTTTTATGGAGTATTTATAATGTCGTTTCTTCATCAAAGGGAAACACTATGTAACAATGCATGACTGTTGCTATATGAAGACTGACGACTAAAATCGCGAACTAAAATTAATCAATTCCGCATAAGAAAAAATACCAAGTAAACCCTAAATAAGGTACAGGTCACTAGTGCTCTGTAGTAGGTAGTGGTCACTAGTGCCATCTGTTGGTAATTAAAGGGACTACTTTTTCGCCTTTGTCTCAAAATGTATAATGAATGCCTACTACATGTGTCAGTTCTGTAATCTGCTTTAAACATTACAATTGCTGCTAAGTGGTTTGTAAATATATTCTTGCACTGTGAAAAACAAACATATACTAGCTAAGTAATCCTCACTTGTAACGGACATCTTGTCGTCAGAACCCAGGCACATGTAAACAATTTGATGGCGTTCCTCATTTCTATCCTACTTGGATAAATTCTTTATAATATATCAAGCTGGAAAAGAAAACAAATTTGAGCCCTCTCTAAGGATTCAACAGCTTACACTATACACTGTATAACAACTGGCTCTGAAATAATAATGTATATATAAAGAATGATGATAATTATTAATTGTTGACAGTTTAGGGGATAGAATGGGTTAGGAGTTTTTTATATATGAAGTTTTTTGTTTAGTTTGAATTAATAGTTCACTTAAGCATATAGTTCTACGATGATAATGAGCGTCTCCCATTCGAAAAATGGAACCATAAACCATGTTTTTTAAGGAAAAGGATAGACGTGAATTAAAAATGATTTTGAAAATTGTCCTAATTATAAGAAAATGTCTAATAAATACTATTTTTATTTTATTGTTTTATTTTCATGAAAGCCTTTCAAACTTAAGCAACGTTGCCAAGTTTAAAAAAAAAACTATAAGGCTTTTCAATGCACGCATTTTACAGGTTAATAAGCTCTGTTTTCTAGGTTCACTGCCTTAGTTATGTAAACATTCCGTCACTGCTACCCAGGTCAATGTCACGGACGGGGTTTCCAATAATTAGTCATGGAGTGAATGTACAAATACCTGATTAGAAAAGTTTAATACGAATTGCATTTTGCGGTTGAGAGAACCGCATCGCTAATAGGCGGGTTGGATCTAACTAAGCAAGTGCACGCATGTGATGTGGTTAATTGATGTATGTACTACATCGCTGGTCATATTTAGGGTAACATTTCGTCCTTATCGTTAGGAAATTTAGCTCCTGAATTTGATTGATCAAATCCTAAGCCAGAAACTGACGTTGTTGGGCGGATCTTACTGAATTGATAACATGGTCACGAAAACAATAATGGCATGTAAACAAGCCTGAAGAAGGAAATCCATTTTTATAGTTTCGGTGTTTGTTTTCTTCGAAATCAATGTCTTTGTGAAGCGAACGAGACATGAAATTTTACATTTGAGCTGCCATTTGATATACCTTAAAGACGGACAAGTATCACCATAAAACATGAGTGTCATGATATAATTTAAAAAATATAGTATTTAAAAAATATATTTTTGATCAGGGTATCTGATCTATCTCCAACGATTTGTAATTTCCGTTTTTTTAGTTTTTTGTTAACGATTATTGTAATAATTCCTTAAAACTGTCTCTCCACCCTAATCCGCTAGCACAGTCATAACAGTGCGCCACACATCCCTATAATCAATCCTTCTTGGAGACTAAAGTGTCACTGGCCTCGTGACCTGCTATAAATACGCGACAGTGGAAGTCCTGGCAAAGGCCAGTTTCTCTAATCATGTCATGAGCGGCAGCGGCTCTCTCGCTCTTGGTCAGCCTCTACTGGCTCTTATCCGGTGACAGGGCTGAAGAAGGAGCATGTGGGACTTCCAAAGACTGCGCTTCCTCTTTCGCATGCGAGGGGGGTGACAACCATGTCGATTTGGGAGGTCTCCGGGCTGTTTGTAAATACTATATGAATGAGCAAGTGAATGAAGAATTGTATATGTGGTATGAATGAGAACATTGAACACAATCGCTTATTGCCCAATAAGGTAGATTGTAATTTTATTACAATAAAGACGAAATAAAAAAAAAACTGTCACCGATATCCTGTTTACAACTTCACAAAACAGTCCATGTTACTTTAAACTTTAAAGTAGCATTCAGGCTGTTTTAAAGCACCTAAAAATACAACTATAAAAAAGATTTAATTTTGCCCAAAATCACACGGTGAATAATTAAACTATATTAATGGTGGGGCCCAATAAGCTCATTGAAACTGTATACACCTGTCGTCTGTGTTTGCCCCTGACCGACTGAAAACTCCTTAAATTAATTCCTGGAAAGCTGGAAACGGTGTTAATCTCTTCATTTGCCTGTAAAAAGAGTTTATTGAAGTTTGCAGCGATTGTCTCCTTGTGCTTTATGAGGAGTGTTTCAAAACCTAGTAACCTAGTACTTTTTTCACTTTCGCTAATAACTTGTAAACAATGCATTTCTAGGAATATTTTATTGTTTTTTAAGTGAAGTAAATCAAATTCTGCATCATATGAGTACCAAATATTTTAAATTGTGTCAGAAATCCAAAGTATTGTTTGTACCCGTGACAATTTCACCAAAAATGTTGCTAGTTTGTGTTTTTCTCATACGCTTGATAAATCTTCATTATTGTTTAAATATTTACGGAAATGCTCACCCTAAACCTATCAAATATTCTAAATTAAATCAATATTAATAAATTCGAATATTGTAAGGGCTAAGCAGGCAACTGACCTCTAATGATTGGCAGAACTGGGGATTATTTCTGTGGGCTAAATGCGTATAAATACTTTTTGCTTTCAAATCAAATCTTTATTGTGATAAAATTATTGTTTATTGTGATAAAATACGATCTGCCTTATAGGGCAATAATAAGTAATTGTGTTCAATGTTGTCATTCATACCATATGTACAATTCTTCATTCATACAGTATTTACAAGCAGCCCTCCCAAAGCCACATGGTTGTCAGCCCCCTCGCATGCGAAATAGGAAGCGGAGTCCGAAGACTGCTGAAGAAGTCCCCCATGCTCCTCCATTTTTTTTCTTTCTAAACCACTTCAACTCAATACAATATGTGAAAAATGAACAAAAATTGGCAGTTCTCTCCTCATTCGGAGTCGAAAAATTTGATATGTCTACGTTGAATGAATTCATCCACCGTAGACAGCTCGAAGATCTCGTAAAGTTTACTGTTGCTCCGATGCTCGAATGAAGTATTTCTGACCACTTTCATCAGTATACCGTTTTGAAATTGTTGGAGTCGGCGAGCTGTCGTATACGTCAAATAACGAAAAAGCGGTGCACCATACAGCAGAGTAGGCCTGAGTACACTCTTGTAAATCAATAGCTTGAGACGCAGTGATAGATTGGGGGAAGTTAATAAATGCGTAAGCCGATAAGACTTCGTGCGAGTTTGCTTCAACTTCTTCGTAAAATGGTTACTAAAATGCTCCTCTATCAGCCGCGTCACCGGATAAGAGATAGTGAAGGCTGACCAAGAGTGCGAGAGCCGCTGACGCTCATGACATGATTAGAGAAACTGGCAATTGCCAGAACTTCTACTGTCACGTATTTATAGCAGGTCACTAGTACGTATAAATACGATTTTAGAAGAAGGTCCAGATACAGATCTCAGCAAAGTAGTGATTCAGGCATATATCACATTGAAAGGGAAACATTCCCTTATTCTCGGTTAGCTCTCTAACCTAACTGGCCAATTCAAGTCAGTTTTTAAGATGTGTTCTTTAGATCATGAGACAGACGCCCTTCTGGCCTTAAATGGCAGTACGTAATAGCGTAAAGATCCAAATAAAAAACTATAAATGCCACATTGCTATAACTGTGCCGATATAACAGCAGACCACCCTACATCGTGAAAGTAGCCTACTATAGGTAGGACGTTACCTCACACCGAGGCTGGAGTAGAGCACACACTCATATGAGGCAGGGAATATAGGACCACCGAAGTAGGTCACCCGGCAGGTATAGATAGTTATGTTGCGAGATATCTAAAACCATTCCAGAGCTATCTCTTCTCAAGATAGCGGAGCAATTAGTCGGATAGTCATTGAGATAGAAACTGATGGATACTTTTTCAATTGAATTGTGTAACTCACTGTGCGTAAGCTTCATGAGTTATAAGCTGGGATAAAACATGAACTTAGGTTGTTAAGGAATTAAAATATCAATCCACAGAAAAGTGTTTTAATATTATTCTGCCTTTTGTGGCTTACTCTTGATTGTTAGATAAATATCCGAATTGTTATTTTAACATAAAATTACCAATCTCAGCCCAACTATTTCGATAACGGTTGGCTGGTAAAATAAAAAGTACATACAGATTTAATTTAATGTGGGTAGTATGGGGGTACATCTATTCAACCCTCGAAATATTATGATAATCATGAAAATCTATTCACCAGGCCTTTCATTCTTTTTTTTTCTACTTTCAAGCAAATAAACATACAATTTTGTTTAGTATTAAACACAGTAATGAATAACCGTGCTTAGTATGCGCTAGCATTCGTAAAAATCAATAATCCATGTAAATAAGATAAAAAGATTTGAAAAAGATACAATACAATATATGATTATTAAGAATTGGATAACAATTATAAAGTATTTAAGAAAGTCAAGCAGTCCCCTTCTGTATAAAATACTTGGCTACTGATAGTCTACTTTAATTAGAGTAGTAATTATTTGCTAACAAGTCCCTCCATTTTTTAAATATTAAACGTTTCCAAGGAAATCCTTAGTTCTGTAATACATAACATTTACATTTTATTTTTAAAAACATGGAGTCGGGCTCTCATATCGATGGTTAAGTGCAAATAAGTTATTGTTGTAAGTCTGTCACTTGACACATATGTGCACTTGGTGTACGGTTAAAGTAACTACTTTCTGACGCGAAGCTTTCGGTTTCAAATTTCTAGAAGAAAAATTAATATATTCGTTAAAATTTATCCTTACATTAAATACAAAAACAAATAAGATAGACTGGTTTCTTAATTTTTTTTTCAAATATAAACTCTCTAGCAAGTTTATGAGTTTGATAATTAACATTGCACATAAATTCAGGCATCTTCGCTAGTATAAGAACGCTCACAATATAAATTTTCAACTTTGGTTACTAATTTAATGAAATTTTCTGTTATGACTAATTATAGGTTTCTAATGCTTTTATTGGTGATTTCGTATCAGTTGCGGTCTATTGAAGGTTCTTGAATTTTGGCGAAACGCTGATTATTAATTAGATAAATTTGCTGCTGCTTGCATTAGAAACATTTTTTTACTAGAAATCAAGAGAAAATAACTTTCATAACCGGATGTTGCCGTGTTTGTTTTTAATAGCGGCATCAAACTTAACAGAGCTAAAAGAAGAAACTATACGATGAATAGTGGGAGCTGGTCAGCTCCTTGAGAAATATTACACTAGCGACTGTTGTGATTAATCCTCAGTCACTTTCACCGACTGTGGTAAAAGCTGAAGCCTCTGGTCTGTGCTGAAAGTGAGGCGTTGCTGGAAGATAATTCCAGGCATCACAAAGAGAATATGCAACATAGGCACATCTTCGGCGCATGTTCTCAGAGTCATCTCACAGAGTGGACCGTACCGTTCTTCTGCTGAAGTCATCCTCTTCTGTAATGGCTTCATCTCACCTCTTTATGTAGGGCAGACATTCTTTTGCAATGACTGTTCTCAAAGACATTTGACTGTTTTTATGTTTTTAGCTCAAGTGCTCAAATGCATCAACGTTGGAAGGTCATAGGGTTAGTGGAAACCCTCGTCGAAAGCATCAAATTTTGTGAATTGCAAACTACTAGATCTAACGATCAGTAACCTCTTTTTTTTCATCATATCAATCATAACTTAAACGTTTTACTTTTTTATTTTAATGAATAAAAATATGTTTTGATGTACCAATTTTTATGTAACCACGTGAAATAAAATAAATTTTTTTTATAACTTAAATAAAACTTAACAGATAAGGTGCCGTTTCGATGTGTAGCTTTTATTTTCATACTTCCCTTTCGTATATTTCGCTCAATATAGTGAAATGAGGTTTTTCATCCTCATTCGAGAAGATCCCCGAATAGGTGAAATGTCGACAATTGTGTGTAGTAATACAAATAAAGAATAACTATCTAAATGAAAATATTCATACTATTAAATATATTATACTAATTATCATTATGATAAATATATATTATCTATATGTTACTCACGTTAGCCCAGTCCTGGTGTCCACTAGCAGCCTGGCGCAGTCTAGGCACCCTCTGGCCGCTGCATAGTGGAGGGCCAAGGCGCCGTTGGGGCTCGTCTCGATAGACGGCATCTCCGACTCCCAGAGCAGCCACCGCACCACTGAAGACTTCCCTTCCCTGAAATGTAGAATATCTTCAATATATCTTAAAGACAAAGCATTAGTAATATTTATTTTAATAATAGGCATGCAAACATTGAACGAATCAATGGCATTAAAGATCAGACAAAGATGAGTGAAGTCGAAAATTATATTATTGTAATAAAATATTATAAAAAATAAAGAGTTTTGGTCCAAAAGAAACTTTTCGACTCGAATAAATGTATATTTATTTTATACACTAAGCATAATGTATGTAATAATATTTACTAGAGTGGGGCTACAGAAGACCTGATGTCGCTGGACCGAGGCTATACCCGAAGCTGCAAACAAGGAATAGCAATGAACGCTTGGCCAGTGATGGCGAATTGAAGCTTCATGGAAGAACTAACCTTGCTAGGTAATATCCTCTGCCAAGCAGAGAGAGTTAAGTTTAACTAATAGTTCTAACACTTTGGAATATCGATAATTTGACAGTTTCTAACTTAACTCATAAATACCATCATGTCGACTGGAGGTTCTAACTTGTCAACGCCAGATAATATTCCTCACTTTACAATAAGAAAGATCAAGTGCAAGTTGGCTATGAGGCGTTGTTGATGTTGCGTAGTTTATGTGGTCTAGGAATGACTAATAGTTCACACTCAGGACAGGCGAAAACCTTCCGGATACCAAAAGCGAGTGTGAACGGGAAAGAGGCGGACTGGACCACTGGAGGAGACGTTAAGAGGTTTATTTTGTAGGGCCCTCCAGATCGTCCTCTGCATGGAACGGATCCCTTCCAAGGATGTAGCAGTTAGCAAAATTGTGCTAACGAGACGAAGCCAGAGGACCCCACTAGGAAGGTGTGGGTCTGACAACGCCGAACTAAAGATAGCAAGGACAGGAAGGAGGTGCAGAGGTAATTAAAAAAGAAAACCATGGCTCAAGCAGAACAACAAGCGCCAGTGCAGAACTCTTGCCGGGTCGCGATCGTGAACTGGATTCCTTCCTTCTTTTCCCTACGCTGAAGATTTATTGATAAAACAAGGAAAGGTAGGTGGGTGTTTTCTGGTCCGAGAAGAGGGTAACTTCTATTTATTCATGATGAAGTAGATGGCACAACAGAAGGGATAACACAAAGGCCCAAGCCCTAGTGGAACATAGAAGGTCTTAAACACCTTACAGGGATCCGGTCCTTTAGGTAGAGTTGAATGTTTATGCCGAATACCTTCTAAGGAACAAACAAAGTTTACATCAGGTAAAATCAAGCAGGCCTATATCAACTCATGTCATTTCCCAACATCTAGTCCATACCTGCCTCTGTACATCTTCCAGTCACCGCTCCTGTACGAATAGTCTTTACTATAAACTATGCCGTTACTGTGAGTTTTTTTTGTTCCGAAATTATCCCAGTTAAATATAAAAGGTTTCCGCTTCGATTTATTCCAAAAACATTATAAATATCCAATGCCCCACTAAGTACACACTAGGTCACAGAAAAATGGTCTGTGTAGTTCAAACTGGCAGTTACATAGTGCATATAACTTGCAGTTACCATTACGGTTTATAAATAACCCTGTAACACGTTCTCCCTGCCTGCTGTAGTCTATAACTCGCACAGCTTTCCCTCGGCATTCGACCAGTGACAGGGAATACGGTTACAGTGATACGCAGTGCCGACCTGTTACTAGTTATCGGTTACAAATCAAAGTTATACAGGCCTCGTTTATCCTACTTACTGGCGGCGAGAGCTATTTATGAAATGTATCCCAAGAGCAATATAAATCGATCAGATATTCTTTAACAGAGTATTTTATAATATCTCCTTACATTTAGCAATAAGTAAAACTTTATTTTAATGACAAGGTGGTTTTTGTGTATACTTTGGGACTGATTGCCCTATTGAACTATGTCCAACTTTAATTGAAATAAAAACATGTTTGGCCAAAGCCGCTAAACAAAAGATAAAACTGATTATGCTTTTGGTACCTGATCCTGATGGGTAAATAATTAGAAAGTAAGGTTATGAGCTGCACAATGTTTAAAAGAAAAGGTTTTATTCATTCATGATTTACAAATTCAACAAAAAAAGAAAAAATGGAATGCCTAATCCAGTGTAAAAACATGCCAATGTTTTTCTAAACTTTTTTTTTCGTTTCTAAGCATATATCTATGAGATTGTTGAAACAGTGTAAGCATTGAGGTAGCAAGAAAGTAATTTCGGTTTTTTAGTGTGAAATAAAACTCAATTTTTTCTGAACAAAAAATGAACTTTAATCAGTCAAATATCCTCCATTCTGTACGATGATCTTTCTGGTAACTTCATGATCCCGCGCTCATAGAACTTCTGGTCCTTATCAGCAAAAAACTGCGATTTGAGGTCATCGTTATTGCTGAAATCTTTACCATTTAAGAAGTTTTGTAAAGTTCGAAATAAATAATTCTCCGATGGTGCAAGGTCCGTGCTGTATGGGGGATGCGACATCAATTCCCAACCAAGCTCCAATAGTTTCTTATGTGTTGCTAAATATGTGCATTGTCATGGTGAAATCCAAATATCGAGCTTCTTAACAAGTGCACAAGATGTCTTATATGATTTTCAATTGTTGTGTGTGGTACATTTAACTGTTTTGCGATCTCTCTCACAGTTATATGACGATTCGATTCAATTATGGCTTTCATTTTGTCATTATCAACTTCAGAAGGTCGTCCAGAACGTTGGTCATCTTGTAGTGAAAAATCTCCAGAAAGAAATTTTGTAAACCAATTCTGACACGTGCGTTCTCTTAAACAATCGACACCATAATCTTCACACATCTCTTTGTGAGCCTCAGCCGCTTTCTGCCTTTATGAAATGTCGAAAATGCTTATTTTTGGACTCCATGTTACAACTGAAACATTGTAAACAAAGTTACACGGAATTTCTTTCTATGTGAACCTAAAGGTATCGACTACAAATCTCAAAAGGAAAATAAATTAACATTGACAAAAGAATAACGAAACAAACATAATGCTATGTACTGGTGCAAACCGAAATCACTTTCTTCCCAGCCCAATGTATTATGTCAATTAATTTCTTTTAACTCATGGTACTCGTTCAATTGCTCTATGGTGAAGATACAAGTAGAGTAATCTAGTCTAGTAGACCCAGTGGGCCAGCATCGCTTATTCCTTTCTTTATTCACTCACTGAATAAGGTATTTATAATGGTCTTTAAATCCTTTCCTCAGCTATCCTGCCATTTTTTCTCTAATCTTATCATCACATACGCCACCTCACCTTCTCCCCCACACTGAAGTAAAATATGATTCCTATGATTGATTATGATTCCTATCTCCTGAACATAAGAGCTAGGACAAAACATGTAGGACACTGAGGGGGCCGGTAATAACTTTAACAAACAAAAAACTTAACAAGCATTTAAAAAACTTTATCCTGAAGCACTTAAAAATGCCCATGATTTCTAAGTCTGACATGTAATAAGATTTCGCGGCCGACTCAACTATTGTCAGAATTGTCTTTATACATAAATTTCACACTGAAAGCATGGTTTAATTATAGTTTCCTGTTCCATGATATGCAGATCGTAATCATATATGATAAATACTACATATACCAAGGAATAAACAAGACATTTCATCAGCTCCCATATATGAAATAGGCAACATGTTATCAGGTGTTATTAGGCCGCGAAAACGTTTTGCGAAAATGATACGATTTACATCTCTAGCGGAAAAGAATGAGTAAAAGTGTGAAAGCACTGCCCCAGGGGGCAGGCAGATTACCGCTGTTAAAGGAGTTACGGTGCACGATGGAGATTCGAAAGTGACGGAACAATGCATGTCTCTTATGGGCAAGGTTGGTACTATTAGGTATTGTATGATACTAACTTTGGGGGATGTGGTGGGCGAGTCTTAATGGTAGGATAATCATTGTTTTGACTACAGCTTACCTATTTAGTGCATCCATAAATGGAGTAGACTCACGGACTTGTATTTAATATTACAAGTCGCACAATTGATTTTTGTAGCATACAATATATTGTATAGTTTTAAATATATTTACATGTAAACTCAAAAGAATTACATGATGAAAATTTACAAGTTTGATGCAGCACAAAAATAATTCGTTACGGCTAGGAAAGCGTTTTAATGATTTTGTTTTTTATCATAGTCCCAACAAATGATACATTTATTAGTAAGGGCTTCGATTTCTTTAATTTGATGCTGTAATGAATAATTGACATTGCTTCTTTAAAAAAAATAGTCATTAGAGTTATATTCGCTATTTTTATGCAACCTTTTGTTTCTTGTAGAGGGATGATATTATGCTATAGTTGATGCCCTAAAGGTGCTAAAAGTGAAAGCAGCCCCATACAAGGTAATGAAGAGTCATTTATCAATTACTTGTAATTAAAAAATAAATAAATTCTTAACACCTTTTGAAGGGTGTCAAATTAAATATCTCGTTTGTTGGTTCACGAAAGTACAGTGTATTTTCCATATCAAATAGATCATTAAGCTATAGATAAACAAAAAATGTACCTGTGTGAAATCAAAAACTAAACTTGAAGGAGTTAAAGTGCGCATTGCGTGTGAGTCTAATTGTGTGAGCCTGTAGTTATGTATGCATGTTTATTTACAAACCGTTGTTTATTTATTATCTTTTCTGGTATTAAACCAATAATCATTAAACAGTTGTGTTATTAATTTTAATTTGTGATATTATGTCCTGAGCGCGTGTAGCTCTTTTGGTCTGACTCGGTGACGCGGGGCTGAAGGAGGAGCGTGGGGGACTTCCCAAGACTCCGCTCCCTCTTTCGCATGGGAGGGAGGTGACAACCATACGGTCTTGGAAGGCCCCTGAGCTGTTTTTAAATATTGTATGAATGAAGAACTGTAAAGAAAAGATCATTGATCACAATTACTTATTGCCCAATAAAGCAGATGATATAATATGATCGCAATAAAGGTTGTCGTTGAAGCGTGATAAAACGAAATTGTGATACCTTTATACGGAGGTACGATGCGTCACGTATTGCAGTACTTCACCAAGTTATGAAT
Organism: Acanthosoma haemorrhoidale; assembly: GCA_930367205.1. Taxonomy (NCBI): domain Eukaryota; kingdom Metazoa; phylum Arthropoda; class Insecta; order Hemiptera; family Acanthosomatidae; genus Acanthosoma; species Acanthosoma haemorrhoidale. Next base: position 77,079,151 of record OV884014.1, on the reverse strand, counting down.
AAATTTTTACATTTTATTAATTACTTTTTTATATATAACTTGCTCAGTCACAAGTAAACGTTTTTATTTATTACTTATTTATAAAGCAATAGAAAATGCAGCACTTGCTAATGGGCAATTTTCTCCCTGCAAAATAGGTTAAGTTAATACGACTAGATCCAACGTTTATTTTATGCAAAACACATTCAGTCTGATATACTTCAGACTTTCTTAACACTTTCTGCTATTCAGAATTAAGATACTCTCATATTGTGTGCGAGGTCAATGGTCAATATTTGTGAATAAGTGTCCGAATCATAATGATACAGGATGAAAATATTTATTGAATCCCTATAAGTCATTAGTTTTTGGTTAAAATGAGATAAAAATGATTTCTTAGATCCCAGCTCAGAAGCTGTTTAATATTTAACAGTTAAATAGCTAAAGGAACGTAAATAATGACAGCTGCTTTAAAATTATTTCAAAAGTATTCTAAAAAATACAGTTTTGTGAGCAAACAATAGAACTCCCATACTTTGTGTCGTTGAAGCCGTTTCCAATGATTTTTCCTTATGTTAGCTTTTTTATTTGCCGAAAATACGATTTGTTTCGCAATCATTTAGGTTCATACTTGGACTTTAGATCTCAATTTTTCACTTTTACAGATGTTACTATTTTTCTATTACTAAAAGTACTATTTAAACCATGAATGATATAAGAAAAATAATTATTTGCAAAAAAAATTAGGATCAGTTTATTATTATCAATACGAATGACATTGCAAACCTCAGGACTCCTTGGATAGATGCTTTGTGATAGGTTAAGAAAAAAGTGCATATAATATATCTGGTGGAGTTACAGCACTGTTCAGTGTATTCTAATATTACCTACCACTCATGGAGTTCGATGAACTCCCTCGACAAGAGGGGTTGTTTCGTACCGATCTGGTTCCAATCAAATGTAACATCGATAGGAAAGGCGGTTTTGAAAGGCGATTGGGCAGGAAATGAGCTCTGGCCAGACCAGGAAGGAGAAAGATCATGATGAACTGCAGTCTTCATATGCTAAAACCTGGACTGCAATCATCGCAAGGAGTTGCATAGATAGGTTGGAATGACTGGCAATCATTTAAATTGCCCCGAGGCTTGCTAAGCAGAGCTTAGAAGAGGGCGAACTCGAATATGATGATAGACACACCATTCCTAGGTTTATCATTTGTTTTATTTTACGAATAAAATTTTGTCATGAATAATTTATTTTCACGATTAATAAAGCAATAAACCAAAATTGTAAACAATCGGCCCAAAAAAGATATTAAAATTTACTCATTATAAAACCGCTTTATTCTTTCCACAACTCATCCCTATAATCCTCCTCGGAGACTGAAACGGCAGTGGCCTCGTGACCTGCTATAATCGCGTGACAGCGGGAGTCCTGGCAATGGCCAGTTTCTCCAATCATGTCCTATTGTATGAATGAGCGAGTGAATGATGACTGTAAATATGGTATGAATGAGATCATTTATCTGTATTATTATTGCCTTATAAAAGGCAGATTGTAATTATTGCACAATAAAGTGAACAGCGCTTTCGACTAACCTGTCACCTCAAAATTTTTCCAATTGTTTATGTGGTATATATAACTCATCTAAAATTATAGTATATTTTTTTTATAATTTAACCCGGGCTGCTACATACACGCTCCTCACTTTACGACCGGCTCAGTTCTCATACTCATTTTTTATTTTTAGTTTTTGTACGAATATAAAAGTATTTATTACTTTTAAAACCATTTTTTTTTTCACAATTCTATTTTAATACTGTTGCTCAATGTGCCTTTAACCATTTGAAATATTCAGAGCTTCTTAAACAGCGTCTTAGCTATGATTTGAGAAAGTAAAAACGAAAACTGTACATAATTCATACCGGCTTATTTATTTATTATATTGTTTTGCGTACTTCCTCCTATATTATATCATGTGCAAAATATAATCAATATGGGGCACATTTTATTTCAAAGAAACTAAACTAATTCAACCACCAATTATTGACTCATCACTGTATCTCAAGAATGATAAGGACTAGGAAGCTGACATTATGGATGGTGATTCTCATTATCATGGTAGTTATCAGTTTTTTTCATATTAACAAGACATAGAGTGCTAAAATTTCACGTGGCGATTCTCCTGACAGTTCGTGATTCTACAGTTAGGCGAACAAAAAATGTATTTTACAAAAAATAAAGTTTTATGAGTACTCTTTAGCCAAATTAATAAATATGGAACATGTTCATTTATACAATAAAGCAATTTTCATTATGATCTTAAAGAGTTCTTCGTAGGGAAGCATAGAACAATATAATGTATAAAAAATCAATGTCAAAATGATACAATCATGGAAAAATCGAATGGTTATTTTTTTACGGAAAAAAGAATAAACAAACGATCTTATTTACTCTGGGTTCAAAATGAGAAACTGCCATACCCACATTTCTACGAGAAAAAACGATAACTTCTCAAACAACATAAAACCAACAACAAACTTCGTGTTGAGTTTTGAGCTTAAACAACGGCTTTGATGACCTGCTTTTTACGCCAAAATAAATCCCAAGAAACAAACAACAATTTACGTTCAAAAAATGTCAATTTCACTATTTTTTCTAGATGGCTTCTTGCTTTGGACATTGTTTATCTGGTTGACTACATTGTATGAGTTCTTAGTGACACATAGTGGAGTCTTCATTTGAAGCCTCTATATAAAATTTCTGCAGAACTCAGTACTTGAGTATCTGCAGATTGAACAGGGAACAGAGGCCATGGCAGGAAGACACAAACGTATCAAAAACGTGGTTTTTGTGGTTCGGCCTCGTTGGAAGTTCCACATGGTTTTCTTTTAAATAAATCTTATAATGTCTTGGATAGCAAAACAACATGGAATATTGACGTATTTGTGATTTAAAGAGACGAAGCTTTCGTTTTTCAAAATATTACCGGGAATTTCACATGTATTCTAAAGTCAAACTATGCAGCAAACAAAAACAATACTTAATCGCTTACCTACGCGTAGGCTATATCCTGACACATTACCTGTATCCACTTCACAGACACTATCCACTATATCCACTATGTACATACATATATATGCTACTATATATACATATACATAATACGCACAGATAGAAGGGGTTAAGGTCCATGCTGGGAGGTGCCAGTAGTGGCCCGTGGCCGGCTGATGGAGCAACTGGAGCGCGGGGGAGGGTGCTTTCGCCGCGAAAGGGAAAACCACAGGTGCGCTATGGAGGGGCGTGCGCATCCCTCTATTGTTAGTCGTCAGTCATTAGCTCTATTATTATTAGTCACTAAAAGTCATTCACTTGGGCCTCAGTAACCACTAACCAGCACATCGTAGAAAGGGTCAACATTCAAAGCTGAAGTTTGCCATTAATGGCAGGTTTCAATGGAAGGGCCTTCCACCGAGGAAAGTGGTTTTATGAAACTGAAATGGCATGCCTCTAGAGGGAGAAACACTTTATTGTTGTGACACAGAATACCTATCAATCATGGGACATATTCTCTGAGTTAAAGTTTATATTTGCAGGCAATGCAGAGAACTATACAAGTACGTCTAAGACAAGGATGAACCATCATCTACCGAGACATGCAGTTTTTATATTATTGGCATGTAAGTACATAACTGTAAAATACCCAGTCATCGACCACAAACAAAGATTAACTATCGTTCCTAAGCATGACCATCCTGGGTTATGGACCAGTAGTAGTAACTGCCTTAGGTTCCAAGAACACAGAATAAATGTCTGCGAATAATAACGAATTTACACCGCTGATGTCTCCTCTACTCCCAGTATCTTTTTGGGAACATCTGCAGAAGACACTGCAAGCCCGTTACCCCACCCAGTCCCCGATACAGCATCCCGTAACCTTCAAAACACCTTGATGAGATCGAGTAATGGCAGCCAATGGCGGATCAAAGTTCATGAAGCAAAATGTGCCCACATTATCGTTAGCCTCTGCCGCAAGTCCTTTCCACTAGATTGTTTTTTAATCCTTTCATCTTCCTGTACCCGTGGCAGTATCGGTATTTAGGCTTCCATGGCCAAAAGGCTGACATGGAACCCACAAACAAGGCTAAAAAGACAGGAACTAAACAGACGCTTTGTACAGAGTACTTCGAAGGACATCCCATCTCCCAATAGAAAATAAATTACTAATTTACAAAGTTATAGCAAAGCTAATCTGGACATACGGACTAGAGTTTTGGGAAACAGCAAAAAAATCGATTATCAGTCTTATCCAAACCTATTGTTCTGAAAACAATAGTTAACGTCCCTTGTTACGTCAGCAACAAAACCCTCCATAACGACCTTACATTCTTACAATACCCTACATTCTTGAACTCATCCCTTCCAAGTTCATGAAATTCCATCCAAACCACAGCCATTACACTGCCCCATACGTCCCTATAATCCTCCTCGGAGACTTAAACACCAGTAGCCTCATGGCCTGCTTTAAATACGTGACAGTAGGAGTCGTGGCGTTGGCCAGCTTCTCCAATCATGTCCTGAGCGCTGTGTCTCTCGAGCTCTTGGTCAGCCTCCACTGGCTCTTATCCTGTGACGGAGCGTGAGGGACTACGCTCCCTCTTTCGTATGCGTGGGAGGTGACAATCATGTGCATTTGGGAGGTCTCTAGGCTGTTTGTAAATAGTGTATGAATGAGTGAGTGAATAAATTGTAAATATGCTATGAATGAGAACGTTTATCTCAATTACTTATTGCTCAATCAGAACCATAATAAAGATTTTGAAATATAAAAAAAAGTTTTCGTTTCGAGGCACTCTGGCAACAATATGTAATGAGCCCATGAATTATAAACGAAAGAAAGGAAAACAAAAATCTTTTAATTACAAATTACATTTTTCAGATGATCTACTGGACAGTAGACTATAACCAATGAAGTGATCGATATCAATAAAGGCTCATTTATAAGATCAACCACTGACTCGTTTTTTCTAAACCAGACTCCCTTTCAATGGAACAATTTCTTGAGAATAAAACGAAGGCAGTAGCCACAAACTTTCACTAGGAGATAACATCGCTATTAACGCTAAGCCGTTTCTTGACGGATTTATAGTCAGACAGCTTTCGTCACATAACCCTTCGTCTGATGTCATGTAATAAACATATTTTATCTTACTTTCACTAGTTTCAATGCCATGAAAGCCGAACCAACTAACTCAAGGACCAATTACATATACCATCAAAATATGTTAACTCTACGATAAGAACTGTACTCGGGCAGATAAGAATACGAAATTCGAAAATTCTCATTAGTTTCTTAAAAATGTATTGAGTGATTGTAAAAATGTTGGCTCGCCACACTTTATTTTTTGGTATATTTTTGAATTTTTTTTTGTCTTTATTGTTTATTCTTAAATAGCTTCTCAGCTGTGATTTTATAACGCTTAGAAGTAAAAAAGGAGCGAGTAGTTTATACTAGATCGGGGTGTAATAAACCATTAGAATGTTCTCATAATCATTTTTTTAAATTTATTATTAGCTGAAAAAGTTTATTTTTTATATGGTACCCAAATATCCTCGTATAAAATCCATAACTTTATATTTGCCTTGATTCACTTTTCAAGTGGCCAAAAAAGTAAATGATGAACCTACCATTAAGAACAGACTGATGAGTTAGATATGCTTCCTGAGATTGATTAATAAATTGATGCCATGATGCTGATGATACTATACGGCATGTCATGCTAATGATATGCCGTATAATGGATACGTAAAAAATGATTGGCCGTTAATTGATAGGCCAGCTATTGCCCAAAGCGCTAATTGAAGTACTTTCATCGACGTTGGAAAGTGAATTTATCACTCGGAACTTGGGCTATGGTTAATTAGGACACTTGCTAAAATTGGGCCATGGTTCGCGCGTCGAAGGATGATTTCTCTCTTACTGTCGGCTCCAACTTAGGACAGCATAGTTACACGATGTTCATAATATATATATCATGATATTTATGATGATACATCATCAATACATGATATTCATAAGACAGGCACTATTAAAAGGTATCACATACTTGGCCAACATACTTTTTGGAAATGTGTTTTTTTTTATGTGAATGATATTGGCTTGAACTAGCCGATTTCCCAAGAAAACAGTTAATGTTCAAATTCAAATCAATTTGTTTATAATAAATAATAATAAATTACAATAAATAAGAAAACTAGATGCTAACGGAAACCATTTGGTACAATAAATTATTCCATAAGCCCTTCTGTTGGAGTATTTTATCTTTTTGGGCAATATTTTGAATTTTTGGATTGTTCCTATGTTTACATTTATCTATAAATTTTGGGGTTACCACATTTAAAATAAACGAGCTTACTATAGGTGAGAATACAAGGTCTATTTGTCAAAAGTTTGCTTAGCGAATTCAATATCAAAATTGGAACTTCATCCTTGACCAACGATTTTATTATATTTTACCATTACTCTTTTAACAAGAACATGGTTCTCTGAGGTGAGAATCATTTCTGCATGGGTTTTGGCCGAACAATACAATGATGAGCATCGCCTTCTGGAAAGTATAAAGAAAGTGACAAGTATACACACCAAAGGTATAATACCCGGTGTACGCCACTGTATCGTTTCGCTGTATGTTTCGTTCCAGTTGGGATAATATTTTCATTTTAGCTCATAGGATTATTATATACAATCATAGCTCAAGAAAGGGAGGACTATTTGGCGATGGCGTGCAGATAACTGCTCCTTCTAGAATAAGAAACAACAACTTTTTATACAGTTTCACATGAGCTAGTAAACCGAAACAAAACTACAGCATCGTACAGTCTGCGATGACGCCACGCTATTGGTCAGTGTATATACTTTGACGCTTATTAAGACTTTCACGTTATCATCATGTATGTAATTATTTTATATGTCAGTGACTGATATTGTTTGGATGTTTGTCTCAAAAATAACCAATTTATTTATAAAAGTTTCTTCAATATTGAATCCATCCAACCAATTTGGATCCAAAAGCAAAGCCCGAATCAAGAGGGCCTCTACTTTCATTCCGTTACGGGGTGATCGTCTTTCACCAGTCTGTCTAAATGTTCTACGATAATAACCCTAAAAATCATCGTATATTCCGCGACTCCTGACCAGTATTGACTTACCAGAGCTATGGAAAAGCGTGAATAATGTACTGTTTTGCTAACATAAAATATTCCTTAGGTTTCAACTCAGAAGAATTACATCACATCAATCACAGTGTCGCCTGGTGGTCGTTTTAGTGTTTCCCTACATGATGACCAAATCGATGCTTGATTTTGAGAACATGAAGAACTCTATGAACTTTCCACTCACAGCTGTTATCTTCTTTACACGGAAGAGATCTACTTGAGAGTACTGCCCGAAAGAACTACGTGGATGATGGGATCCTCCGAGTGGAAAGAACTAACCACCGAAGGACAGTTGAAGGCTTCCTCTAGAAAGTGGTGAATTATACATGAAGATCTTGCTTGCACAAGGTACTCTCTACTTGGTCAGCCATTGTCCGGTAGTTCGCTCAAGGTTTTGTGGCGATCTCCTGCTCAGAAAGTGGAAACTGACATCTAGATCTTGGCGAATCTCAATCTGCGGTTGGTCGAAAGTTATTGCCTAAATCGAAAGTAATTTTTTCTTCCTATTTAATGTCACCGTTATGTCTTAATGTCTTAACGTCTTAACGTCATAAATTGATATTATTAATTAGTAAATTTCTAGCAGGATAAAAAAAAAACTATTACTAATTATTTGTTGCAATATCGCAACTAGTTTTAATAGTAATGTTTATCGAACAAATAATAGAGGTTCGTTGTTCTAAAGGGGTAAGAAATCCTGTTGACTGAAAAAAAACGAGCTTTCAACCATCGATTGTTGTAAAAATGATTGAAAATCGATTGTTACAATAGACCGTCGACCCATCACGGAAAAAAACAACGTGAAATGGAAACTAAATATACAGAATACCGTAACAGGTTATAAGTGAGTCAAAATTGTATTTTCCTTTGTTAATGTTTTACTACATCTCACTCCTCATATCTTTTATCGTTAGGGTTATAGAAATGAATTCATGACACAAGATATGCAAAGAGATAAAGGCTACTGGGATTGCCACTGTAGTTGGGAGATGGCGTTGATGGCGCTGAGGATCAAGTGGAAACTTATGTTAAAATGTAAACGTTTCGCGAGTTGATTTCCGTTTTTAAACCGGATTACCTACTTCTTTATGGAAGTAAAAAGCAAAATGTTCCCACATTACCTTTACCTACTGTCGGGTCGCCCCAAGGGAGGACGCCTGCCGTGGGATAGGATCTCTACAACCCGGCCGCTTTCCGGCGAGCGTCGAGAAAGAGATAAAATAGGTGGACCTGTGGTCTTTGACTTTGCTGGTGGCCTAGTCGGCGGGCAGCTTTATTCGTATTGATCTGACTCCATAAGATCTTAGAAGATGTGCCCCGTCAGTGCACTATGTTCAGGAGAAGAGGAACAGGGTAGGTATTATAGGTAGTTTGTGTGGTCTTGGAATGACCAAGAATTCACACACGATATCAAGGGTAGGCGAAAACCGTCCGATCCCAAAGACGAATGTGAACCGGAGAAAGGCAGACTGGATCGCTGGGGGAGACACTACTAGGTAAAGTTTGTAGGGTCCCAGGAGACCGTCGTCCGCAAGGAAGAGGTCTCTTCCAAGGAGGTGCTGTTTTTAGCGAGACGAAGGCAGAGAATCCCATTAGGAAGATGTTGGGTCTGACAACGCCGGGCTAAAACAGCGATGTTAGCAAAGAGAGATGAATAAAAAAGCCATGGTTCCAGCAGAGCAGTAAGGGCCAGCTCAGAGAGCGAGAGAGAGAGAAAGAGAGCAGTGTTCTTCAGGTGCCGGGTTCCGAGATTCTGGCAAAAAGGTTTTTTTTGTTTTTTTTGCCCTAATCTGGCCCTTATATAGACAGCTCAGACTCGGGGCAGCCCTGCCACACCCCCTAGTGGCTTCAGCTGTTTCGTACACTAGTTTCCCCCTCTCTTTACTGACGATTTTTGAAGGTTTATATTATTAAAACATGGAAACATAGGTGGATATTTTCTGGGCCGAGAAGAGGGGAACTTCTATTAATTCGTGGTGAAGATGTTGACACAACACCCATTGCCTCAAGTCCTGTCCACTAGTTTGTTTTGATTCCATTCTACTTCCTGTATCCGAAACAGTACGGTATTTAGGCTTCTATCTCGACAAAAGGCTGACATGGTGACCCATACACGAGGCTAAAAAGACAAGATCTATAGAGACGCTTTGGACTACTGTACAGATTACTTCGAAGGAAATCTCCCGAAGTAAATGAGCCCATCTCTCAAAAGAAAATAAACTGGGGGACTGTCCAGGACTCCCCTTCCTCTTTCGTATGCGAGGGAGTGAACAACCATGTGGATTGGGAGGCCTCTGGGCTGTTTGTAAATACTGTATGAATAAGCGAGTGAATGAAGGATTGTAAATATGGTATGAATGAGAACATTTATCACAATTACTTATTGCCCAATAAGGCAGATTGTAATTTTATCACAATAAAGAAGTTTCAATATTATACCCTAAGAAAGGTTTGCCGACAAATAAAATTTATGGTACAGTGAGTTCTAATATTATTAAATCACCTTCAGGCGTTTATTTTACTAAAATGTCTTAGTTTTTTTTTTTTTTTCCCTTAGCTCTCAAACTTATAAAAATAGGATGTGGAAACTCTGGTCTCCTTTCAAAGCGAATAAATCTTTCGCCTTTTACTAAAATGTCTTAGTTTTTTTTTAGTTTTTTTTTTTTCCCCTTAGCTCTCAAACTTATAAAATAGGATGTGGGAAAAATAAAGGAAAATTATTTTGGACTAATGAGTGCCTTTCACTAAGAGTCCCCCATTTGAAGGATGTCTAAGAAGGATATAGGGTCTGGAATGCCTAAAGGAGGCGGGTGGAATCATGAAGGTAGTGAGAGTCTACCGAGGGTGGAGCCTAGGGGTACCTAAAAATGGTTTGTAGTCGGCCAGGTCAAGCCTGGCCCACCCCGGCAGGGGCCTGAAATAAGTCGGCCTCTCGGCCTTCTTAGAACTAAATGTCTTAGAACTATATAGTTTATATTAATGTAACAATGGTGGGTTTACTTTAATGGGAATGAAATTTTTGATTTCCCACAATTCATTATTGCGGACAGGAAAGGTACTGGGAATACTTATGACAAAGTAAATATAACTAATATCCTTATGTTTATCAAATACTTAAGTAATCAAATAATTATAAATTGTCCAATCAGATATATAATAAATTACAATATTACAAATTACAAATTACAATTACAAATTATAATGAATTAAAACCTAAATACCGACATATACATTTAGATATTAAAATCATATGCAAGAATTTGTATAATATTTAGTCAAGATTTAAAATTTAGATACATGGCACTGTCTAATCCAAATCTACGACTAGAGTCTGAATCCCAATTTAACCGCATGGGATGTTTTTTTTTTTGCCTCCATATATATACCCTTGTAACAAAATTAATTAAATTAGACAATTTAATTATAGATTCAAAACAATGAGTACCAACAATTATACCATAATTTTTATTACCAAATATTATTAATATTTGGCAATGTGATGATGCTCATTGAACATGTTCTGGTATAAAGGTGATGTAGCTCACCTTATGAATCATGCACAGGAAGTTGTTAAGACAGGCTGAGCAGATTTGGCTGTGGCCGTACGAACGAAAGCTTCAGTAATATATAAAGATTATACATATACATAAGACATTTCCAGCTTCCAGGGCCACAGCTAAAAGGAAACCGGAAGAGCCCCCCGTAAAGAAAAAAACTTTACGGTGACTTGTATTCTGTAGCAATATACACTAGGAGTCAGGGAGACCACAAGAGCTACCACTAGTACCTCCTCCTGTCCTGTCCACCCCTGATACTGAGCGCAGGTAGGCGACCAACCTGCTGCTCCACCCACACCGGGGGACACGCCCTCTTCGGGTCTGCAGCCAATAGAGGGAAAGTTTAGTTCAGCAGGTACGCAGCGCACGAGTATGAAATTACCCAAATAGTTAACACCCAAAATTAAAAAAAATCGTCCCCTTTTACTTTCTTCATATCATTCTTTATCATTAGTATTTTCAGACCTCTTGTGGGAATATTTCTATGTACGCGGTTGATTTATATACGCGGTATAATACAGCATATTACGCTCATCAAATTCATGAGTATTTACAGCTAAATATTTGGCCGTTCGTAATTGAATTCCGATCAGACTTAATTTGCTAATACTAGTACCGTAGATATAACAGTGATTCAAGCGGAACATGGCACCGGATCGTGCAGATCAATTGTCGACGGCGATATGTTTGGCCAGTACCTATCTTTTAAGTTCATATAATATATGCGTACTATATAAGGGTTATTAATTTCAGTCAGGGAAACGACACAACAAAATAAACAATCCTGAGTTTCTCTGTAACAAAAAGAAAACTTCATATAACAAGTAAACTATATATAGCATTCTTACAAATCCCAACTGAAACGAAGAGAAACGACAAAAAGTTTATTATTTAATTAATTTCATCCCTTTCAACCCAAGGTTCCAAACACTTTAAGCAAACAACTTAATTATCACTGTACTCTTTTTAAAACAATATACTGTTTTTCACGATGTTTCCACAATTTCCTTAATTGCTATCCTTAATACAGCTGATTCGTCAGGTGCACGTTCATTTTCTTTATATTATATGCACAGGACACACACATATTTATGTATATATTGAAACCTACCTCATTTTTTACCATCTCTCTTTTTACTTTACTTGATCAATTTAACTTAACTAACTTGGCAGGTCCGTCATGAGATCTTTAATTCAAATTGTTTTATGTCTTTGACATAGGAATTTATCCCGATTGAATCGCCCGATCTCAAGGCTAATGTTGTGGTTATTAATAAATTGAGAAACTAGGAATTGTGAAATATATTCAAATAAAATGGTTAAGACAAATAATTATAATTAACATAGAGTATTGACAAAATGTATAAAAAAAATATTCAAGTCCTTTTAAATTATGATAGCTACTACTAATTACAAAACATGAATTTGAGCTCAATTTTTTGAATGGATCCATAATAAGAAACAATATTCATAACACCAACCTACAATTTATCCGCCCATCTGTCTAAATACACCATGGTATTCAATAACGTTCAACTGCTTTTCTTCCCTTCTCTTCCTGTAATCCAACCTACGTTACTTTCTACTATTGGTTCTTCAATAGTATGGTATCTGCCAATTCGGGAGCTTGCCACTGCGTTCTTCTCGAAGGCTTGGCTAAGACTGCCTGGTTTATCTCATCCCCACTCCTAGGAGTATAAGGGAAAATGACTCTTACCATATGTGAGGGTTCCTGGTCTTTATTCACAAATATCATGAATGTTACAATATATATATACTTCGATATATAAAGATAAATATCGTATATATATATTACAAAATTGACTTCATTTCTAAACATACAACCCACAAACATCTCTCAGACACTATAAAACATGTAATTACAAGTAACATGTTTCCTTTAAAACGTGTCAACCGTATATTTTCTTATGAATATAACATTGAACCCTTTTAGGTATCTAAGGGCAAGTATCATAGTTCTCTTAACGCCAATCGCGTATGAGAAAATCTTCTTAATCCGCTATTTTTTTTCATATTACATTGTTCGATTCTTCGTTGTTGTTTGATTATTTCTCCTTCTGAATAGTAAAAAGTAAGTCTTCTTCGAATTAACACTTCCGTAATCCACAAGCGGTGTAACAAAACTTCATTCACTAACAATAAGAAGACAAAAATCTGCATTATTTGGTAATTTTTTCCCCCATAACACTTTTATTTATTATACAATATGTGAACAAAATCAGTGAACAAATATTTACAATTTTCTTCTCTTTCTGCATGCGCAGATGCATTCGAAGGAGGCTAGAATTACAATCACAATTTCTTTTTGAAGTTAACAGGTCAAATAAAATATATACATTACTAGGTGATGGGGCTCACCTTCGGTTTACAATTAATTGGTAATTTATAACACGTCGACTGCTCCGATCCAGAAATACCATCCCATCGAGACCAAGTGAAATAAATTCCCTTCCACCTTTAGACTCAAACCCATAACAAACTAACAATCTTTGAAGGGAAAACTAATATTAAAAAAAAATAAAATCATCCAAAATAGTCTATTATATTTTCGTGCTGAAACCTGCCTGCACACAACTGAATGGGACGGTCCAGAGGCTATGGAGGTCTCTGTGTAACGAAGGATCTCTACGTCACTCACTAACGAGTCAGTCTTCTAGCTTTCACTCACTAGCAGGATAGCCATGCTATTTACTCATCATCGCTTCATCTTGTATACTTAATTAGCTTACCCGCATAATGATATCTCTGGGTCTAGAGCAATTCCTCTTGGGTGTAACTAAAGAGTGTACCCAGAATTAAAGCAAGATTTGATTTAAATAGAAAACACGGTGTTTAGTATTTTTGTTGTTATTTTTTTATTGAATTATAAAGTAAATAGGATAGGGGTATTTATGGAATAACACATCGGGCAAATGGCCTCCACGACTTTGCTGGCATATACGCACTCTTTTGTCAAAATTTTTCATGACCATTTGGCATAATTGTGGTTGAATTTCTTTGATGCAGCCTTGAATTTCCTCTTTTAATGCGCGGGTGGATGTGTGCTTCTTGACATACACCTTTGACTTCAATTTACCCCATAAAAGAAATCTAAAGGTGTTAAATCACACGATCTAGGGGGTCAATTCTGATCACCAAAACGAGAGAGTACACGACGTGGAAATGTCTCATGCAGTATTTGAATTGTTTCATGGGATGTACGGCATGTGGCACCATCTTGTTGGCCACATCAATATCATCCAACTTCGGCACAAAGAACTGTGTTTACGACGCCGAATTAATGTTCCTGGATTTTCAACAACACTCACGCACTGCTTCGATATCGACATTTGAACGGCTTGTTTTTGGACAACCAGTGTGTTTAGTGTCTCCAACTGGTCCAGTCTCCCTAAATTTTTCTATGGCGGCAAATTCAAATCTTGCGTTAATACTGGGACACCCTTTATGTAGGTAATCGTTCAGTCACCATATGTGAACGATTCCACTACCTCCGATGGGTTTCGCTATATATTTATGTATCGAATTGATCACGATTCACCGTTAGCGGGAATGCCAATGGCAATTCTCACCCCTTAGCCAATCGTCACCTCGTTTGACGATTTATGTTCATACGAAACCCCAAATCCCTTCAGTTATTCGGAGCTAAACATGCTCTGTGGGACTAGAGATGGTATCTCTATGGGTCGATGGGCCTCCCCCCCGCACAAGTGACAGTATCCAAAAACCCCGTCTCAAAAAGGACCCCGGCTCACCTTGCTTCACCATTTTGTTGGAAATAGTTAGAAAATTAAATATTGTCAATAATTTCTCCGTCATTTAAGGTTTAAGGTTTCTTAAACATTGTTCTCACGACCACGCATATTCCTCGAAGAACTGTCAGATGGTCAGAGGACTGAGTCAGAATCTGACCCCAGTAATGACATTCTTCACTTCGTGTCTGCCTAGGGGAGGATACCTATGGATCCCTAGTAATCAATTGCTGATACATCAACTATGATATGGTTAGGGAGAGGGGAAGAGGTAGCGTGTAAAACACTCGCCACTTAACTCGAAATATTTTTGTTTATATAACGATTTATTTAACGAGAACTTTCTGCTAATTTTGAGGGTTTCACACATCTCCAAGAGAAACCGAACAGCAAGCAGGCAGCTGTACGCGCAGATGTGACTGTAGCCATCTTCGTCTTGACTTTTGACCTTCCTAGCCTTCATAAAAATTGATTGATGTTACGATTTACATTTTGCAGAAAAACAATCTTCCGGGAAAATCTGATTGGTCTTAGAGTAAAAACTCGCTTGAAAATAGTTCTAGTATACTACAACAGGATACTTTCTGCTGTCTGAACTGCCTAGCCAAAAGGGAGAGCCTGTACTTTCAAACAAGTACGACTCGATCGTCTCGTCTACATGTCTATTCTCTGATAGCGGCAGTTTAAAGTATCGGTTACTCCTGTATTGGTTAATATACTTTATAACGGGCAAAAAACTTTGCACCGTTTTGCTAACTTATGAAATAAATGATAAAACGATTTTAAATTCTGTTGTTTTCCCCACATATTTGATTACATATTAATCCAAAACTAATTTTCTAAAAGGTAAATTTAATTGGTTACATCCAGGTTTTAATAGTTTTTGTTCCGTCAAATAATTAGTTAACCTACTATACACCACGCAGTCCTAAATTATAAACCCTACGAAGGATACACATGATACACTCAGCGTAACTTATACATAAGACATAGCAGATTCAATGACCTTCTATTTTTTGTTTCAAAAACCATTATTTAATATAAACAGATTGATTTACAGAATTGACAATAAGTAATCTTTACAAAAATGTACGTCGTGCTTATTATATTTACTGTAGCTTAGCTACATTTTACATAATTTATGAGGTTTACAAGAATATTGCTATGATAGGCTGATGTACACAATGTAAGGCGTGTGATTCATTCAATGATCTCTATTGGTGGCTGGTTGTCACCAGGTTATGACGAATTAGCAATGCAAGAAACTGGCGGCATCCAGCTGTTCCTGATTGTTCGTTATATAGTAACTGCTTGTTACTGTACGAAAGTCTTAAGCTTCGAAAAAGGATCATTCTTAAGCTTCTACTACAGTTTTACATTGGATACTCTACTTCACAGAAGAGATCAAGAAGTATAAGTTTAACATAAAACGTGCATGAAGTAACCAAGCACCAGGCAGATTCAAGAACTTCAAGAAACAGCTTATATGTCGTTTGTGAGAAAATAATTCATAAATATTGTAGATAAAATGAAATAATGCTGCCCCAGTAGGCAATAACTACTGAGGGGAGAGGATGTGACAGACCGTAACGGAAGGTCTTCCGCTTCTACTTCCGGTTCACAAACCCTCATCAAGGCTTGAAAAAATTCACATCCTCTTAATTGAGACAAAAAAAAGGTGAGTGGTCATCGGGTCATTTGTAGACTGCAACACATGTCTCATTCCCTGATGTCATTGCGTCATTAACAGTAAATTCATTTTATCTATAAAAATGTAAACATTTCGAATCAGTGTGTAAGCCAACGCAGGGAAAACTTCTCTAGCTTCTCTCAAATTCTTTGACAAAAGACCAACATGGAACATAAACCTATGAGACTGAAAAAGACAAACAGACGCTTTGGACAACTCTATACACTATTTTAAAGGACATCCCATCTCCCAATAACTCAGCTGTTGTGGTTGTCATGCCCTAAAACAAAAAATGAATAAAATAAAAGCTCATGTGCATACAATTCTTTCAATCAAAAGTCCTGAGAACTATAGGTAATTAAGTCAGCAACAAAGCCCTAGAACCCTACAACCCTACCTCGATCTCTTGATATCTAGCAGTGTTGGAGACTGAAGTACATCCAAATATGTAAGCATTGGATACGTTAGCTAATAACTAACCTCCGGACGATTGTAAGCATTGGATACGTTAGCTAATAACTAACCTCCGGACGATTGTAAGCCAAACTATGTTTGTTGGTAAGTATTTTTGAAAAGCGAATGAAACTCAAATATCAAAGTGATGATTCAAATAACCTTGATATAACCCTCATCTTAAGTATCAAACAAATATGATATTGTGGTATATCACCCCTTAAGAGATGGGTTACTCCCCGGTGAAAGCCTTAGAATTGACACAGTCCGCCAACCGGCTGTCCATAGGCGGTGGAATAGAACTCTCGCTGCCCAACCGGTTCGGACCATAAGCAACGACTTTCTTGCAGACGGAGGACACCAAGTGACCGAGAGGGAAAGTACACAAAGACATCGAAGAAGAAAGTGAAGGACGAGGTCGAAGAGGTCATGCGACCTTGGCCTCCGTCGTCGCCACGAACTGGTGGTTACCTCTGCTGAGAAACTTAAACGCAACGCACGCACATGTGTATTCCTGCATTACCAGCCAAATGGTGGTTAGGAAACCTATAATGCTCTCTAAAACCCTTAAACCTAGACTGTCTCCGATTAATCTTTTACGAGAGAAAAACATTAGGTACTATTGCACAAATAATGGCTACGCAGCGACCAAAATCACTTTGGCTAGAATGTTCTTTTCTGCAATGAGGATTTATAGTGAGTTGTAGGTACTCAGTGAAACGTGACTGAAGGAAAATCAAGTACGAGAAACCCTTTATAGGTTTGAAAATTAAAATACCGAACAAATCGATATATTTTTTGTGAAAAAAACTCATAAACTAATGAAAAGTGGTAAGATGGAGAAAAACGTCAAAAAGAAGAATTAGCCAAAAGATGAGCCTGGAAGAACAAATAGTCCAAAAGATAATGCACTTAAGAAATGGTCCAAAATACGAAGCCCGGAAGAAGAAATGGTCCAAAAGATGAACCCCAGAAGAAGTGGTTCAAATGATGAAGGGGGGGATTCGTGTTGAACGGATAGGACAGAGTAGGGGAAATAAAATGAAATTACTATAAATTACTAAGAAAAAATTTGAATTATAGGGCCACGTTCTCTACGATAGGCTACCATGATGGACGATTACACATTACAAATGCTACACTTACAATTAACAAAAAATGACTTTCAGTTTAATTTTCAAAAATATAAATGTCATACATTGCATTAACTCTATTGAATGCATGTGATTAGAGTCACTATTATTTTTATCAAAGAACTCCACAGTTTATGACGATCTTAGACTGTCATAGCAGCTTTAGTCACGAGACCGCTTATTTGGATCGGATCCAGAATGAGGCTGCACCGATTAAAAAGGTTAGTGACTTGGGGTTTCAGTTGTGTGCCTGTTTACCTGACTTTGGTCCGTTTCATCTCTGCAAGTGCTCATCACTGTTTAATTTAGAGGCATAAGGTTATACTGAGCGCACCCCTTTGATACAAGGAAGAAATATAAAATAAAGGTGTCCCAGAATTAACGCAAAATTTGATTTAAATAGAAAACACGGTGTTTAGTACTTTTGTTGTTATTTTTTTATTGAATTATGAAGTAAATAGGATAGGGTTATTTATGGAATAACACATCTCAAATGGCCTCCACGACTTTGCTGGCACATACGCACTCTCTTGTCGAAATTTTCCATGACCATTTGGCATAAATTTCGTTGAATTCGTTTCCTCTGTTAATGCGCGGGCGGATGTGTGCTTCTTGACATACACCTTTGACTTCAAATAACTCCATAAAAATAAATCTAAAGGTGTTAAATCACACGATTTAGGGGGCTTATTCTGATCACCGAAACGAGAGAGTACACGACCTGGAAATGTCTCATGCAGTATTTGAATTGTTTCATGAGATGTGTCATGAGATGCATGTGGCACCATCTTGTTGAAACCACATATTGGCCACATAAATATCATCCAATTTCAGCTCAAATAACTGTGTTATGTCGCGATATCGAGCACCAGTAACAGTCACTGCTTGACCAGCCTCATTTGACACTCTCACGCACAGCTTCGATATTGACATTTGAACGGCTTGTTTTTGGACGAACAGTGTGTTTAGTGTCTCCGACTGATCCAGTCTCCCTAAATTTTTTAATTAATCTCTTCACAGTTGATGAAGTCAAAACACTATTCCGACCATATTTTGTATGGCATTTTCGACTGCAGCCGCCAAACGTTGCTTATTTTTGAGATAATGTTCAACAATAAATACACGCTGATCTATCGTGTAAAGCTCCATTTTTACTAACCCTAAACTGTCAGCTGTCAAATTGTTTTTTTTTAGGGTTGCCAGCACTTTACTGTACAAATAGCGGCAAATTAAAATCTTGCGTTAATCCTGGGACACTCTTTAAATCCATTTCCATTAAAAATAATGAATAATCGCTAATAAACTGTAAAAAAATATAATATCTCTCAATCATGTCAAATATCAAATTAAAGATCTCGGCGTCCTGATTAAAGTAAATGCAGTTACAAAATAAAGAAATCCTAAGGAAGGAAATAAGGAGTAATTATGAAGTAGATCGGTTGGTCATTGGGTCATTGTAATTCCATGAAGTTCTTGGGCAGGGTTGCAGAGCGTTAAATAATGGATTATTAATATTGTCGCAAAAGTTTATTTGTTACCGGGATATTTCATCAGCTCGAGTTTCAATATTTATCTAAATATTTTGCTTTGAACTTATTCGTGTATGGCAAAAACTTTTTCATATTGATTTGGCATCAGTTTTGTATTTTTTAAGCTTTAAGTATAGAAGAGCCGAAGCGTAGAGGAGGTTAGGTTGTAATATGGCATTGTAGATTAATATTTTAAAACGTTGGAACAGTATGAGAAAATAGGAGATGGTTCAGTCAGTAAAGTGTGAGTCGTGTCTTTAATTTTCGTCTTTTAACGTGTTTAGAGAAGGTTAGCTGCTGGTCTAGCGTCACTCCAAAAGTATTGCATATGCTAAGCTATTGACATTGAAATGTTATTTATAAATATCGGTTCAATTTTGTTCCATTGGGTCCGTCGGTCAAATGAATATTTTTTTCGAAATCCGTCTTCGATGTGTTTGAGGGTATGCCAACGTTCAAGTTTCTTAAATAATGTTTGAGCACGTAAGGCGGAATTTGAGCACGAGGTGATTTGATAGAAGGCGGAAAGCAGAAGAAATGTAAAGGAAGTAGATAGAACTGAGCCTTGTAGCATTCTAATAAGGGTTTGTTTTTGGAATGGGTGATTTTTATTTATAATACAATAAGTGGTTTTGAAAAAAAAAAAATTAAAATGTTATCATTACGAAACAAATCATCGTTTTTTTTACACCCGAATGAAAACCTTAATTGCATGTCTTTCATACTAGAGTTGAACTTAATTACATCTGAAGCCACAGCAACTACTGATAAGTTCTCATTAGTTATTTTGAATGTTTGAAGGCTCACAGTAAAGAACGATGCTCACACTCGCATACAAACACAACATACAATGCGGATTGGCAAGTTCATTTAGACAATGGCCATTTCATGGTTGACAGGGCTTATCCTTGGCTGGTGGTCACAATAATGGTATTGCTGCCCCAACCGTTCCGCACATACTGCATATGTCTCCGCTCAATACGGATTTGATTCTGTCTGTCAAACAATTCGGCATTCCTTTATAATGTCAAAAATATTTACTCGTTCAATAGTGTTGTAACTTGTTTATGTAAGGATTAGTCGAATTAATAATTACTATTATGGTCTTGAATCCCACTGCTTTGACATGGGCTATACCAAATAGAGATTACAAACATCACAAGGGAAACTACATCACGCGCAGTATTTAAAGCTTTGGGACTGTCTTGCATAAGCCAATGATACGTGAATGTGCACGACAGACTGACATATTTGCAGTTACGGTTAGGTGTTACGGTGATACTATGTATCTCATTTATTTTTAAATATATATGTTTATACATACAACAAATTTAGCTTCCTAAAATTCATATTTTTTATTTGCGTTAATTTATTTATTAGCCATCTGTGCTTCTGTCGTCCTCTGCAGCTTTGTTTTTTAAGTGTTAAGTGGTGGCTGTGGTTTCAACATTGATGAATAACCTTTAGTCGTATCCTACCGTCGACGTTGCTGTATCTGTATTTTGCTAAGTAAGAGTGAAGGTCAATTCCGTCTTAGGTCTTCTTGAGAGACCGAAGGTGTGGTTTTCCAAACAACTTCAAGGATATGAAACATCAAATTTATATTGTTGGACCTAAAAACTCAACTTTCTGTCAAATCTGTTTTGCATTACCGTCCTGAATACGTCCTTGTGTGTACAATTCCACAAATTCCTCTGAAATACTCTCCGAGCTTGGGCTTCAAAATGTTTCAAATTTAACAATTTTTTTTTTGGTTTTTTCATTTTTGCATATTTACCATTAATTTATTGTAATCGGTATATTTCCATTTAGTAGGAATTCCGGGAAAATGGAAAATTCAAATTCTGCTAAAAATAAACAAGTCTCAGAACAATAAATTCGTTTATTTCATACCGTCTGAGCCAATTAAAGTAATTATATTTTTAACCAAACAGCTGTTTCATAACAATTAATGAAATTGTTTAAAATACAATTCAGGTTGTATTTGTTGTAGAAAAATTTCTGAAGGCAAGTGAGCAATAAATCAAATAATGAAAAAAATGACGGATCTACTGGAAATATATAAGCAGTGGTGACTCCCTGAGAATATCTAATATGGTTGACATTAACAGACAGAGTGACTGACCTGAGGGAGCCGGTACCCAGTTCACGGTCGGTACAACCTCTGGCACAGCGTAGCTCGAACAGGGAGTACCTCCTCGCCATCGGAGCACACCGCTACCACTGACGTCCGGGCAGTGCCACGGTTAGCCGCCTCCATTGTCTCTTGTCACTTGTATACTATACAGGTACTAGGTCTAATGGTGGGAGATTTGTACGCCAGTTATTAAGTACGGTATGGTGGAGCAGCTACGTAGTAACAACTGTAGGAAGTATTCTATGGTGTCCGCTAACTAAACTTATTCACAACCACTCACATAAAATGAGTAGCCCTTTTGAGAGTGCCAACAACCTTCAACCTTTCGCATTACTTCTGACAGCTCCACTATTAACCATTCAATAATTCCTTCTTATTGACCTGCAATTGTACATAACCGATTCCCATTTGCTTTCCCATGATACATGGGCAGCCACTGCTGCTGTCGGGAGAAATTTTCTATTTATAGATTGCTATCTATAATCTATCTATCTATAATGGTTTACAACATTTAAGCGCTCAGGTGTACTCGCACTGTTGGATTGGGCAATTTTGTTCTTGGCCGTCTCTTTATTTCTTTTAAGTTCTCACTTTTAACATACCTCTCTAGAATCATGTTCCTCTTCTTTCTCTTGGAATAAACGGTTGTCCGGGAAGCTCATCTTCTACCTCATCGGTCGAATGTCTTGTTATTCTATTGTTTTCTCTGCATTCCTTTCCCTCTTCAGTCTGCTGTTTTCGGGGTTGGCATTTATTTCATTTAAGTTCCTTAAATTTCCTTCAATAAACAACTTATCATACCTTAAAGTGGCGTTCAAGACTGAAGACAAAAAGTGAGGGAACAGTGCCTTCCGGACCATCCGAACTCTTGGGGTAGATCTTAGTTAATTCTTACATTCTTTCATTTATTGTTAGATGGTCAATCTCTGTATATAGATGTCTTCTTTAAGAATAATTCATTCAAAATTAACAATAACTGGTGTGTTAGGTTTAGACTAACTGTATCACCAAATATCGAAAAGCATGTATTTGTTTATTACCATCTCTATCTGACTGCATATATCGATTAATTAATTTATTAAATCCACCTTACTTCTAATGTGCATTTCAAATACCAGTTAGTGTTTCCATCTGTAGTATTTTTCCTGTGCTGATTTGTTGAATGCCCTCCAAGTTTTCAGAAATTTCTTCTCTGATTTTGCTGAAGCCTTCCCTGAAAGTTTCTTCTATACACTGTTACATGGGATCGATCGTGATATGTGAATGTAAGGCAAAACTAACATAACCAGGTCCAGGAGTACGAAATATAAAGAGTCGAATGATGCACCCCAGGATACTTCCTTAGCAGCTCAGCTGGGCTGATGACTTGTTCTTGGGCAACTACCCGGAGCGGATCTGCTGCTTGCCATGCAGGTCTCGTGAGGACCTCTGAGAGCTGAGGTTTTGACTTGGACTCACCTCTTTATCTCGAAGCCATCGATGTATTTAAGTGAGATATAAGTTTTATGGTTATAGCTAATAAGATTTCTGTAATCTACCTATCATTCAAATGCAATCAAAGTACATATTCTTTCAGTAAAACATTTTTAAAACTTAGTAATAAAGTACAGTATAAATAAATTTCTATTTTAATATAAATGAATCCCTTCCATTTGATTACCAAGCTAATTTATTAAGATAACTACTTTGGGTTTAGAATCCAATTGGGACAATATAAAATTATTTCAGAATTCTTGAGAAAACTATAATTTGGTATAGCTTCAAGCTAATGCAATATGCTCAGGATTTAATAGAGATCAAATTTGCTAGTAGTCGAATAGTTAGAT
Organism: Acanthosoma haemorrhoidale; assembly: GCA_930367205.1. Classification (NCBI taxonomy): domain Eukaryota; kingdom Metazoa; phylum Arthropoda; class Insecta; order Hemiptera; family Acanthosomatidae; genus Acanthosoma; species Acanthosoma haemorrhoidale. The sequence continues at coordinate 77,055,862 of OV884014.1, read as the reverse complement.
GGCATCCCTGTAATTCAGATATTCAACTCGAACGTAACATCGTGTCGTTTATGGGTGTCAGGTAAATATATAAAGGATTATATTGCCTAATATATTTTATATATAATGTATATACCTTCCAGTTTATGTATTTGAATACAGTAGTATATCGGATATATTAGTGTATCGATGCGCAGTAAGTATCCGTCTATTTAAATAAAAAGAACCCTCAGATCGCTTAACGTAGCAGGAGTCTATATTCGTTTTTACGTCGTCAAATGCATCCAATTTGTGAAGCTTTAAAAGTATTGTATTTCGTTTAATATGTCTTCATCTGCCATCGAACAAAAACAAAATCTTCCATATAATTGATTCCAATAATGAGAAAATATGAAATAATGATATTTATATAACATATTCCATTAAAAGAGGTGAGAATTGTCAAATTCGTTATCTTTTTGATAAAATACCCAAAACAATTGGATGATCTCAACGCTTGTCTCATTTAACAGGAAGTTATGGTATATAACTTATATCTATAAGTATAATATTATAATTATAGTAATATTATTTATTAGGCTGTATTTTGCAACTACTCACTGGCTGGATGTTTGATGACGATTGTTGATGCGTGCAAGAGTGGTAGTGTGTTGGTAGATCTGGGACAACTGTCACTTACCCCTGTAATAAACGGATATATGAAATCAATTAATACACTTAAAAATTTATAATTAAAGGTCAATGTAATGTAGATAGAAAAATGAATACATTAATTGTATATACTGCACTGGTTTGATTATATACGAGTATACTGCACTGATTTAATTATATATACTGCACTGATTTAATTATATATACTGCACTGATTTAATTATCTATCTTCACTGATTTAATTACATATACTGCACTGGTTTGATTATATATCTGCACAGGTTCAATTCAATATACTGCACAGATTTAATTGTATATACTGCACTGGTTTGATTATATGTACTGCACTTGTTTGATTACATATACTGCACGGATTTAATTATATATACTGCATTGATTTAATTATATATACTGCACTGATTTGATTATACATACTGCACTGGTTTGATTATATATACTGCACTGGTTTGATTATATATACTGCACTTGTTTGATTACATATACTGCACGGATTTAATTATATATACTGCATTGATTTAATTATATATACTGCACTGATTTGATTATACATACTGCACTGGTTTGATTATATATACTGCACTGATTTAATTCTATACACTGCACTGATTTAATTCTATATACTGCACAGATTTAATTGTATATACTGCACTGATTTAACTAACTATATTTTACCGATTTAATTATATGTACTGCACTTGTTTGATTACATATACTGCACGGATTTAATTATATATACTGCATTGATTTAATTATATATACTGCACAGATTTAATTGTATATACTGCACTGGTTTGATTATATATACTGCACTTGTTTGATTACATATACTGCACGGATTTAATTATATATACTGCATTGATTTAATTATATATACTGCACTGATTTGATTATACATACTGCACTGGTTTGATTATATATACTGCACTGATTTAATTCTATATACTGCACTGATTTAATTCTATATACTGCATAGATTTAATTGCATATACTGCACTGGTTTGATTATATACGAGTATACTGCACTGATTTAATTGTATATACTGCACTGGGTTCATTATATATACTGCACTGGGTTCATTATATATACTGCACTGATTTAACTAACTATATTTTACCGATTTAATTATATTTACTGCACTGGTTTGATTACATATACTACATTGATTTGATTACATATACTCCACCGACTCAATTATCTTTTCTTCGCTGATTTAATTATCCATATTGCACTTATTTAATTATCTTTACCGTGTTGATTTAATTATCCATGCTGCACTGTTTTAATTATTTATACAGAAGAACTGGTACTTTTCAAAGTCATGTCCCTAATATAACGATATAATCTACTTGCTTTATAAAAGTGTTAAATCCTATTTAACGGTGTGGTGAAACACATTTTTTATACGTGCGTAAGATTTGATCTCCTAACTAAGAACAGTTAAAGAGCCACTTAGCCCTCTTGTGACACTGTCTCTCAGGTACATTAAGAACATTTAGCACCTTGCTACGTATAGCTGAATGTTGTTACGTGCTATGTAGTGTCTGCACGTACCCGAGTCCGGCGCCTCCTGCTTCTTCACAGTCTACTGCCGCCATCTTATGTCTTGGAGTCTTTAACATACGGCCTTAAATCCGGTATAGAGAATTTGTTTGAGTGCATTTAAACATTATCTTTGGCACCGAGAGCTGAAAAGCGGCCTCTCCATTTAAATTATCAATTGTATCAAAAATTAAATACTTAATTACAAAGTGAAGTAGTGGCTGTTGGATCTCCACGTGAGATTGTTAAATATGTACCAAATGATTGAGAAAAAAGCTAGTAGCTTATATTGTTAACCGGCATGTCCAGATCTTTAATGAGACCCCACACATTATGATCGGGAAAAAATAATTTTATTTTATTTTAGCTTCATCGTGGGATCATATGGAACTATCATGTAAAATAAAACCCTAAACAAAATCAACAGCTAAGCTAAAGTTTCGAAGATGATTATAATCAAAATTTTAAAGACCTTGTGTAATTACCGCTCAAAAAAAAAATACATATTATTAATCAGGGCGACGAGATATTGATTTGATACCCTACTCTCCTAAGCTGTGACTTTAGAGCCCTCAAAAGTTATGAAATTGTATTTCAATTAAAACCTAATTGGTTTTTGTATATTTCGAAGAGTGGTGGAATATATTCGTTTGAAACACTATTACGACCACTACAACAGGCAGATAGGTAGACGAAAGTGAATTGCCCCTATACCTGTTTAAAAGTGGACCCTCTCATTTCCGCCACGTCAAAAATATTCTTCTTCATTATCTACTTTCAACGTTGATTTTCACGCGGAAAATAAAAGTAATATGGCAGATGCTAATCACACGCAAAAAAAAAAAAGTAAAATCTCGTTGAAACCTGCGGGTTAAAACCCATTAACTCATGAAAATGGCTCGTCCTAGCACGAATTTGAATATAGATTACATACAATTAGTCCACAATTTGCAGAGGCCAAAATTACAGCTCTCACACCACCATTTATAAAACTAAACACTTTTCTATATCCTTCCTGTCGCTTCGTTTAGAAAGCGAAAACATTCACGGTTTAGAAAAATACTTTTACTAATCCTTATACCCGGACAAACCGAATCACACTCTCCATAATTTCACTTTTCATTACTGGCCAATATTGACGTGCAATTATCTACAATCCAGCAGAATGTATACACCCAAACAGAAAATTTCTGTTTTCTAACTTCCGTATCCGAAAAATAAGACAGGTTTTGGTTCCGGAGTATAGTGTAAGTAACTGGCTGTGTGAATGTTACACCTAAAGGATTTTAAATTGTTGAGCATCTCGTTCACCAGTTCAATATAGTTTTAGCTTTTGCCCAGAAAATTTCCGATAACTGCAACAAATGAACTCCAGACTATTCGCTCAGTCTCATTAATCGAATTTACGAAGGCAGGATCCTTAATGACTTGTCTTATTTGTGGGCCGTCAAATTCCCTGCTTTAATTTTTTCCGTACTCAACTGAGGCATTCCCCCCCCCCCCCCCTATATATGCAAAGCATGGTCCATTTTCATCAAGAGCCTTTACAAAGTGCTTTATAAGGCCCGGCTTTACATGCAGTTTAGGAAAGATGATTTTCTCTAGCTCAACTAAAGGGTCGTTAATGACATTATTTTCGCCAAACGTTTTTTCTCTTCTTTCTAGCCCAGTGGTGTGTTTCGTCTCTGCTATCCCAGAGGCACAAGAAGCAAGGATATTTGGTGTGGCCACTTTGCTGTCGAAGGAGAAAGTGTATCATTTATAAGTCCACACAAATCACCCATTGATGTTCGTGATACTGAATCTTCTCCAAGACAAAAGCTATGGTGTTATATTCGAGTGAGCAATTGGTATTGAACGATATTTATTCCCATTATGAAGAAGGACACATTTCAAATTTCCCTTTGAGCTGTCAATAAATAGACGCCAATCATCTAGAAAATAGTCTGGACGTCCCATTTTTTCCCAGGAATCCTCAGGTAATGTTGATTCCTTGTCCCAGCAAACTTTTCTCCTATAACCTGGAAGCCAGTATTTCAAAAGCTTCTTTTGACAGGTTGAGATCTCTAGCGAGGTCAATTAACTTATCCTGGTTGAAAAGTAGAGGAATTGATGACATCTTCTCATAATCACTGCCACCTTCATTAGTATCATAAGGGTGATAAGAGGCATAACACTCGTCCTCACAAAGCTTTGGTGGTTGGCGAAAAATGAGAACGTCACTTCCTTTGAGCAAGGGACCGGGGGGTCATACACTCGCGTTTGTTTGGATTCATTCCAATAATATTTACTAGGCAGAAATAGCAGTCATCGGTGTGGTTTTCAAGTCACTAACAGTTTTTTTCTGTTTTCCTTTAACATATTCTCCGCATATGTAGCGGATATGTATAAGTCACGATGATTTACACAACTTCTACTTGAATTCATTTTATTTCTATTAACAACACACAATGTTATAGGTAAACATGATAACAACTTCGATCTACTTTCCACGGCGAGAATTCAAAAACTAACCTCAACTCTAGTTGAAGTATTGAAGTTCACTCAAGTTTCCGGATGCTTACTCCATCTGGTGGTATTTCTTGGAAGTAACTAGACAGTAGACTGAGAATAGGGCAAATATACAGGAACCATACCTTGTTTATGTGGTTCAGGTTAATCGCACAAAATGGAATTAGAACGTCACATCATAAAAACTCAGATCTAAGAAAGTAGAGAGAAAAACTAAGGTTATAAATATAAAAAAAAAATTTCTTGTAGCCCTGTGTAATTATAAGAGAGAAAGCATACCCTTAAAAGATACATCCACAATCGCATAAAACATATATTTAAGGAATAACATTAACCTTATTAAATTCTAATCTAGTTGTTTCATGTTTTATTATTTTGTTTTTGTTAATATTTTTTCCTATTGTCAAATCCATTACTAATTATATTTCCAACTAATAATGCAGCGTACACAGCATGTATACGGTTTCGGTGAACCAAGGATGTATTAGTTTACTGGTGCTTCTGAGCAAAATCGCAAATTAAGTTAATAATAAACATTAAAAAAATGGCCAACGTAAAGGCATTTTATACCATGCCGTGCGAGAAAATCTGGAAGGCCTTGAAGATTTTTAAAGCCCACAAGATCGAGAAGATGAAAGAGCGGTAACACGTTTCACTAAGATGACTTAGCTGCAAGTATATTAAGACTCGGTAAAAGCGACTACGAACAGTCCTGTAACAAGTTCTTCAGAACACTTTAGTTTCACATGAGCAGGTATGAAAAGCCATCATTCACCAACTGCCGATTGGTCCCTGCAATGTTATCTGTCCTCTGTCCTGGGTGGCTCCCGTTCTTATTGTACTGGCCCTTCTAGAGCTGTTGATGATTTATAGAGTACATTTGTAATTGTCAACTCTATAACTCTCTGACTAGCAATTTAGCATTTCGAATCGATTATCACGGCAGAATAAATTGATTTTTGACAGCCACAATGATAATTTGTCAGTATAATCGATGTTCATCTTACCAATGGAAGAAGGATCTTGCGGAGTTCAATATTCATGATCGTTCTAATGGGTGATCAATTTTAATTGAAACATATTATACAAATGAAGTGTTTTACGTTTAGTTGGATTAAATTACTCTGGATGTTAAAATTCACCACATTTCATCGAGAAAAACTTATGAAATAAATCATTTTATATGGCACGAATATACTGCATAATACAATAGGGTTCTACTTTCATTCGGGTACGGGGAACGTGTTTCTTCTTTCTGTCTGTCGAATAGCCTTTAAATAATTCTATCTATTTGAAATTTTAAAGATATATTTCAAAGAACTTCGAAACATTCTGATTAGTTTATTATTAAAATGGAGTAACAGAAAATGCCAAGAAAAATAAATAAACCTGAAAAAAGTCCGGGCTGTTTCCATAACATATAAGATATGTCACAGCTCAGAATGTAATTGAAGATCTATTTTTCCACATGGTTAAGAACACGTCAAAAATTTCATAGATATTACAAATAATTCGAAATAATTAGTAATCAACAATAGTAAAAAAGTATATCTAGTGTAGTGTGGCTCCACTATCTAGATAATGTAATTTATATCAATTTAAAAAAAAATATGCAAATAAATTTTAGGTAGTAAAAATAAAATATCATTCAACTAACAAAAACCGGCGAGGCAACAGATCCTAGGTGCTATTTTATCTGTTGAATGCGATGTTCCCGTTAACAAACTTCCTTCCCTCCTTGCTGACGAGAGAGACAGACAGCCTTGACCTCATTACTGCACAGCAGGTTGGTTCCTTTCCCAAAATCACTATCAGGAGTGCACGGGACAACAGGAGCAAGCGGGCCGGAACCAGGGCGGTGCAGGGTAGGTGGTCCCTGTAGCTACCACCAACATCTGGACCCCTGGTATTGGAGAATATCGCGACTGTTGGAGCCTGACAAGGAATGCAGGGAGGGAGGAAGAGTGTGTGTGTGTTCCAGAACGAAGAGTTTCGTTTTAAATGTTGTATTTTTATTTATTTATTGGTAATTACATAAGCCGACACTATATTTTACATACGTTTAGTTAATAGTACTTAACTTATCACTTATTGTTAATTTTGAATTATTGCTATGATTGATTTGTTCAAAGCTAATTTTTGTTTTCACCCATTGTCGTTTTGGTAACCGGCATAAAATTATTAAAATTGCTAAAACTTTAGGCGGGTAGGTCCCATTTTACACTCAGCAATGCCGGAACAGTTAACAAGTCGTACCGTACCCATGTACTTATCGAGCCTAATTTCAGTGTAAAAAAAATTAAGTCAATGTTCATCTGACAACAAAAAGGCTTTCTCTGTACATGCGAATACGAATGTTAATACGTTTTTGTAATTATAGAAGACTAAAGTTTCAACAGATATTAACTAGGACTTTCTGTTGATTCAGATCATACATGTGATACCCTTACAGTGATAGACAATCATTTAATTTTGAATTACAAGTAATATATCAAATAATGAACCATCCGGCCGCTGTCATTGTTAGCATTTATGGGACACAACGTAACACTTCCAATTTAAGCGTGAGGACTCTCTTCCCCCTCCGTGGGCTGGAGAGACTGACCTTTGTAACTCCCTTCAAATCATTCATCTCACGGTAGCTAAGTGCTTAATTGCTTTATTTATTGCACAGTATGGCTGACTTATGTGGAACAGTGGGTTTGCACAACAGAGCATGGTGCATAGACGGTCACCTCCTACGTGCGTGCACTAAGAGGGTATGAGATGGCAAGAGATGAAAGAGGCGGGGCCTGGTGTGGGTGGAGCAGCAGGTTGCCTCCTCGTTCGTTCTCGGTATTAGGAGTACAGAGGGCGGTAAGAGCTACTGCACATGCAACACGCTCAGTCCTACTCTAGCAGCAAGTTCTTGGCAAGCTTAGAAGATTATGCCTAAATAGTGAGTATTTTATTATAAAGTATTTGAATTTTATTTTCAATAGCGCTTGTAGCACTATTAAAAAAAAAATTGAAAGAGAAATTTTGTTAGTTTATTCAAAAAAACATTCCAAATCGACTACAAAGGATATTTTTCGTTTATTTTGTGTTACAACAAGGTGAGGCACAAAAAAAAAGTAGAAAATGTCAACCAATCATTTTTGATTAATCCAAGTTACTGCTTAAGATTGTTTGTACAAACTATGTCATATATATGTAATTATATATATATTATATATTTAAAAATATTTTAATGATCGGGTAAAATGTAAGCTTTTGCCACTATCTACAGATACAAAAACAACTGAGTGTTAGTAATGATCTTCAAGTAAATAATAAATGTCTAAAAGTTAGTTCATGTGTTGTAATATTTGCATTGGGTAGGTCCTTGTTTTGTAAATCAATGTCTTTGTTCTATCTTTAGCCTAGTTTAACACAGTTTCTTACCGACTGTCATTCTCACATGTTGTTGTAGTTATGCCAATTTTCTGTTGTGTTTTTTGTAAATGTCAATAGCAGTCATTGCAGTTGTTGTGTACATGTAGACAGTTTTTCTACACTGAGTTGTTTCTACACCGATAAATTAAATATTTGTCATCGAAGATTCGTACATCATAACTATTACATATAAGTAAGAAATATGTTCATTAATGTCGGAGAGGTTAAATTATTTTCAATTCCGGTAAAACCTAGTGACATTGGGGATTCGGAAAATATAAATATAACTAGAAAACAATGATATTTTGTACGCTATCATACTAATTTTAACACTAAAGGAATATTTATTAGTTAATTATGTATTTAATGCCATGTGTGCATGTCAAAGATGTACAATAGCCAATTCGGAAAAAAAGAAGTACTAGAAATATTGACTGTACCAATAATCAGGATTCGTGCATAAGCAGCTACGAAGGCGAAAGTGAAATTCATTGTCTCATGGGAACCGGTGAAAACTGAATGCCAATTACATCTGAGAGTGAATCCTGCTGAATCCCATGAGGGTCGGCCCGATCGAGATATCCGATCTGCGGAACCATTATAGTACTTGGTACGTGAGGCTGCAGTCGGAAATGTGCGTAGGAGGTAATGACGCTACTGTATCTACACTTACTCTAGATGATTAGGAAAAGGGAAATCTTGTTATGGGAATATCAAATGTAGCTATGATTAGTCAGAACTGTACGGAGGGAAACTTCCATGGCCACGATTCGGAGTGTTGCACTGGCCGAAAACCGGCTTTTGTTTGATGTTGGTTTTGTTTTACACGCTTATTTTAATGTGGTCTAGCTCATCCCGGATCTGTTACTTACGCTGGCTAGTATACAGAGTGCCACCAAAGTAAAAAACCAAAATTTGCGATCCTACAGAAAACTAGGCTGATCGAAAGTATACCCGTGATCTTTGGTGCCAAACTAGGATTTTCGACAGTTTCTCGTGAACAGCTATAAAACTCCCCAGGTAGAAATGTTTAACGATTTTGGCATGTACTAGACAAAGCATTAAATTCTGTATCAAATAAGATCTGAAATATCTCGATATTAAAAAATTCTTATTTTTGTCAAATTATTTAGCAGTACATATTGTGTGAGGAGACATAGGCGTTGACTAATTTGTTGTCAGATAAAGCTAGAGCTTAGCCTAGTAACTATGATATATATATAAAGAAAATATATATATATGTACTTTTTTTTTCTCCCACGGTTTAGACAAAGTGAAAAAAGTTAGTCTGGAAAAATAAATAGAAAATATTGTTTTTGTTTCCTATTTCAAATTAGATAGCCAATTATGATTTTGTGTGAAAAAAAGTTTTTTGAATAATTAATTTTCCTACTTGATCCTGATTTTTCTCCGGCTTCACCGTTGACTAAGTCGTGAGAGGTTTGTTCTAGTCAATGATGTTTTTTTTGTAACGAAAAAAAATTGCTTCACTTAATCCTTAGGCCTCAAATTTTTAATATTTAACAAATACAGCACCATACAAGTCTTTTAATTGGACTAACATGTCATTTATAAATTAATTAGTCCTTAACCAACAGAATCAAAGCAATGAGGAAGACGATTTGGTCGAGAAAAAAAATCATAACCTGTAGAGAAAGTGATCGGCCAGAAAATATATAACAACCTTTTTTTCCCCCTCAGTTCTATTTAAGTACTATGCTTATGGATAGTTATAAAATGAATTTTCTCTTCAGCTCCAATCCTGCTCAACACCAATGCCAATCTATCAACTAAATTGGATCAAGTTGCCAGTATCTAAGCTTGTTGACTTTCAAACTAAACATTGGTTTTCCAAACCTGATTCGCTACTTCTCTCTATTCAATTAGCTGCTCATTTATCCTCATGAGGATGAAGGAACTCTGACTGAACCCCCAAAGAAACGATTCTAATAATGACCAGGAATTAAACACGGCTCTCCATTGCATTAGACCGTGGTGAAGACAAATTTCGAAGAAATTGTTTAAATGTTTTATGGGATTTGCAGTATTTTTTCTTTTATGTAGCATTGCATGTCTCTAGGTCAAGCAGGAGTATTACAATCACTTCGACAGAAATACTTACACACAGAAAGGTGTCTTGTCTTTAAAATAAAAACACAAATAAAGTAATATTGTTTTTGGCAATCGTAATTTGAAACCATTATTTCGAAGCATACGGGATTGTAAATAAATAAACTTTGTAGGCTTTAAATAACACCAATAGCCATATATCTTCGAAAGCTTTTCTTTTCTTCTGAAATAACTGCTTTCAATAGCTTCCGTTCTCTACTGACACAAAAACCTTAACAAAAAACATTAAAACAGTTAAAATAAAAATAAAAGCAATGAAGAGATACGAACACTTTGAGGTACATACCGATGACTGTACAACATACTGATCACTTGACTTCTATGTAAGTGATAACCACCGTTGACGGTGAGTACTCGAGCTTTGATATTACAACGTTCGGTTTTATGGAACAAAAGGCAACTGAGATTCCTTCACGAGGCTTAATGTATTAAGTTTTAGACCCATCACATAAGAAAACATACTGACAGCCTGAATGAATCGAATAGCATTCCTTATTAAAACATACACTGATAAGAGTGGCATATAGACGATGTTACGGGTTGGCTAACCTCAGTCCAACCTCGCAGAGCAGCCAACGGATGTCCTATTATTGCACTAACATTATATCTCCACACATATCTGAGGTACAGAAGGCCGAATCGTAGAAATAGTGTAACTGTTGTGGCGTTGTGTTGGCCAACCTGTCGTGTGCTATCAACAATCGTCGTGGTTTCCTTTCGATAAAATGATTACAGTTTCAGCGAATTATCATAGTTGTTTCTTTTTTGAACTTTACGTGTAATGCATACTTTCGAAAGCACGAAGTTTTTTTTTAAGCCTCAGTTATCAACGCCTTCGGACATTTTTCATGATTCTTGACAATTAAGTAAGGATACTATCCTAAGGGTTACATGTTTGCCTCCAGAGAGCCTAAATCCCTAAAAAGAAAATAGTGGCAATGGAAAAAACAATAAGCGCCACATATATAAAGTGTGATTAGTAAAGTGGGTTTCAAACTCGTGAAAAGTGAAAGCTGATAATTTCGTCGAAGTAATGTTAAATTAGGAATGCATCAAGCGAAAACTTCGAAAGTGGTGTCATTCGGCAACTAACGAGCTAAGCTAAGCTAACGAGAACGAACTTTATAATATAGTATAACTTTGTATTAGGATGAATGAGGTTTGCGTACGAGGCATTATTTGATAGACTGATTATTATAATACAACATATTCAAAATGTATAAGTCCTTGGCCTTAGGTCTTGGTGTAAGTCTTGGGTGTAGTCATGGCTCTTGAATTTAGTATCAAACAAATTAGTAGTAGATAGATACAAAGTAATAAATGATTATTTTTAGTAAAAATTGTTGTATTAACAAAAGTTACTAAGATAACTATTTCATAATGATAGCAGTAATAACAATAATTAGGAGAAAAAATTATGAGAAGACAAATAAATCTCCACCAACTAACTTATATTATGTAAAACGACACTAAAACCAATTCCTTGCACAAGGTTCAAAAGCTGCAAAAAATGAGTTTTAAATAAAGCTAGGATGAAGAATTGAGTTCAGACGTGTTTAGTTCTTCAACACCCGGCTAAAACTTTCATGACTGCGTGAAGTAATCTAATCTGATCAATTTCTTGATATTGATCATTGTTGGACCGCTTAAGATTGATTGAAACCAAATATGCATTGCTGAGTCTGAAAGTGACAAAAAAGAATGAGTTTTTAGGGTCACAGGTGACGCCTGCAAGACTTGACATGCCCAAAATTTGAAGAATTTATGCCGAATTTGAATAAACATAGAAGTAGAATACCACATCTAATTTAAAATTTCAACTAGTTCCAATATTTTTTAAATACAAATAGCCGAGAGGTGAGCACATTGTGGTGTCGTGTACTCATGAGGAAAACTGTACAGTTTCGACAGACGGAGTTGGCCAGATGGAAGCAAGATTGTGGCAAAAAGAACCTCTAAGGGGAGGATATGATTGCGAAAAGCCCAACCAACATGTACACGTGTAGATAAGGATTCCTGTCTTGCATTTGTTCTGTAACAGCTCACTATCACGGCAGCATTTACCCAACTAAATCCTGTTTAATCCCAAAATAAAAAACAAATGCATGAAATATGTAATTTTCGAGTAGAAAAATGAAGTTCCAATAATACAAAATAGATGTAATCTCACACATGCCTACTAAAAACTCAGCTTATTTCCAGATGTTCTCAAATATACCTTTAAAATCTCAGGCAGTCGAAACCGCTATCTCAGAACGTACATTGTACATTGACTACTGACAAATGACGGTCTCACGGTATCTGAATGAAAGTACAACCTCCCCATTCAGGCTCGACACCAAAGATTACAAAGTATTGAATGCAAGTGACATTTACTAACTTTGGTAGGGCTTATCTCACCATAAGATCAATTAAGTAGTCCTTGGCGAGGGTATGTTTGATTATTTGATAACTCCACTAGAGTTCCATAGCGGTTTGCTTACGATGACGACGTGTATTTTTTGTCAATTTTAATATTCAAATAGAGTCACGAAGCAAATATGATTCACGTAGCTATATTTATATAAGTATGAGCGTAGCCAGGCTTAATCCTATAATGAATAATACATGCTACAGGTCCGCACCCTGCACGATAAAGACCAGTGAACGGTTCGATGGTTATGGAGTGAACACTTGTGCTTCAGAACAGATTGCTTTACCTTTTCCAACTTCTGCCCATCCTATCATACCTTCTACGGTCGAGGCTAGTCTACTTATAAAGGCTTCATCGGCTCCCTATAGCATTACCATTTCGCCGACTGCAGAAGTTCCTCTTCCATCTGCCCGTACAGCAAGTGCCTGCAAATTGCGACATTACGACTACAAATTGAATATTTACAAGAACTAAGTGGGATTGTATTGGTTCGAAGAAGAGGAGTCGAAGAAAGTGCGGTTCCGGAACATGGAACGGGGTAAGGGGGTTACATCGATGTATCTTTGATGTTCTATCGATAAGTATTTGTATTTTGATTTTGTTTCTTGTCTGTCTGTTGTGTGCTTTCTACTACAAGAGGAAGGACCTCATCACATGGATGGGAGTTTCTTTTACTTGAGGTCCTTATGCACTTCTACTTATAGCGTTTACCCACACCTAGCCATTGTGGACCTCAGATGGCCAGTAGTCAACGACTTTTGCCGTTGGCTGAGGCTGATCCTTCATGCTTAGTGACAATATATGACCAATTGTTGATAGTGGCTCGCCATCAATTGTCCTGAATCTATCGACTTCATACTATCCAATAATAATCGAAACGTTTAAAGACGTCAAAATCCCGCATATTGCTGCTCCGCAATTAGATACACCAGAAGCTCGCTAGTATTATAAGTTGAATATATTTAGGAGTTAATATAAATATATTAAGAAAAATACCTTACGGAATATTTTAAGTATTTTTCTTACGGTTTCAACGGATTACAATGAATATGAAACAATGGGAAGGACACAGTGGAAGGGGAGTGAAAAGGGTTGGAAAAGGGGAGGGTGTGTCCCTTTGAAAAGTGTGCGCTTGTAAGCTATTATACATATTGTTTGGAAAATAACTATAGAAAATCGATTGCACTCATAAGTCGATCAATCGTCTGAAACAATCGAACAATCCTACAATATCGAGAGGTAGCGAAATATTGAGGAGGTCCGTAGGTGTCCATGGATATTTTTGTAACCTACCTGCGATTTCTTGGTTTTTTTTTCAATGGTACTTTTCGTTATTACTGTCTCGTTTAGTTTTAAAGTTTCAATTATCCTTTAAAATCTTTTACCGATAGATAAAACCTAAAGAAAATGAGTGCTGAAATTATGTTTCATGAAATTAGTCGTCCCCAGTTCAACGAACATACTAGCAGCCAGAGACACTGTCCATCAAATCAGGCGATTGGTCACATTCACATTCTTCTAAACCAGTTCTTAGACCCGCTATCGGTAACGGCAGTGTTTCTGGGTCTTCTTTCTCCCAGGGCTTCTTCGGCCTGATGGCGTACTCGGCGACTCCTACGTGCTTTAAGAACTGAAGCCTCAGGTTTTGAATCTCAAGAAGAGCAATTGATTGTTAAAATTGGCTTGCATCATAGTATTTCTAGAACTAAGCTCATTGACAAGTTATAACGGAATGTCTCTACTTTTAAACGGATGTGGAGAGATCGTCTTTTGTCTGTGCTTATGTTCTGCACCCTTCTCTACGAGTACACTGTAAATGTTTTAGTAATGTTAAGCCGCAACTACGAAACTATTTCAGATTTAATGCTGTGACGTTTTTCCAAGTTTATACGACGAAATACATTTCAATGATCGAAATGGTTTATGAAATAAAATGAATTATTTTTGGGAAAAACTATCAATCAAAACACATTCATTTAATGAATATTTAAGAAACTCACTCACCCACATCGTACCGTATCTAATAGTATGTATAGTTCATTCACTGATGGACCTTGTTTCGTTTTTGTTGTATGTATATCACACAATAGACGTGAAAAATTTTTAAATTTGTTTAGTAAACAAGGACTGTGAGACTACTGTTTCTTGGATTAACAAGTAGTACGGTTATACTACACCACTATACCATAGTGCAGTTCTGCTTTGCCGAATGAAATAGGGGCGAAGGTCATGTAATTATCTTATCAGTTAAAGTGCAGCTTAGAGAAATCTAATTTCTTTTCGAAGGTAATTACGGGCCTCACCCATTCGTTGCTGCGACTGACCGCCCAGATAACGTTAGCTAGAAAGTATATCGCTATTTGGAAAGTACATACTAGATAGCCTGTTCCACATTAGAAAACTTGAATACAAATAAATCTATTTAGAGGTATCGACATTTGCATAGAGGTCATGCGAAGTGTATAGAATAGAGCCTAGGGTTAAAGGATCTATGACTCGATTAAGGAACACATTCAAAAGATAAAAATAGAAAATTCAAAACAAAATGTATCATAACAGGATCGGATAAATTATTTTTTTCATAGTACAATCTCAATAATGTTGTCTTAATAGATGTTATATATATTTTATACCCTAAAAAATTATTTTATCTATCATTACTAAACGCTGACCATTAAAGTGACGTGCAAAGTTTTATGTTTCTACGTTAAACAGGAACTGGATTAACATTTTTATAACACAATTTTTTTTTTAATTTCAGTTCACTAAAAATCTAACATATATCATGTTATTGGTCAAAAACATGGCCACACAATGGGACTTAATTATCTTTTATCAAATCAACAGTATAATTCATGTCGTTGTTATGAAATGGACGCTTCATGTAAAATATCATGTATCTGGGTTGAAGAGGACGCTTTACTACCAGAACTTACATACTCAAAGGGAAGCCATGTTGTAAAAATTTGTAGTCAAATTATGTTGTATGGTTTGTACTATGAAGCATTTAAGGTTTTTTTTGTTATTTCCTCCTAATTTTATATTGATTGAAAAATTAACTATTTATAATAACATATATATGATGAGCTGTAAATGGCTTGTTTATTGGTTTAAGCTTTTTATAATGTAAAAGGGACTTGGGAACAGCATTCATTTTGCCTCTAACTATTGATGCCATAAAACACTTCCGCGAAGACATGCTTTCATAGACAAGAAAGTCATCTCCTAGCCGGCCATTAGAAGCTAACAACTGAAGTGAAATGCCACTTAGCGAAGGATGCTTAAGTACTTCCGAGAGGACTGATGAGTTCATCAGGGGCGGACAGAAGTAAGAAAAGTCCTCCTCATGGATCAATCAGCCTCCACTGTGGGAAGGTGGCCTTCTAACCCACCCTGGGGAAAAATTGTGTCAGATCCATCGCTGGAAAAGTCTATGTAAACTAGATATCCACACACGGACACAAAGGATGGGGGGTGTCTCTTCGGATGGCTCTAGCCTCACGGGTGATATGTGGTTAAGTGGGGCGATGATTTTTTTTTCTTCCACATTTAACGTTATGGCATACTCAGAGGGCAGGTGGCTTGTCTATTGGAGGTTAAACCATTTCTTAATCAGATATCTGATCTATAGAGATGAAAACTTTACTTAAACTTAAAACATCTAAATATATATAATCTAAAGAAGTGTGAAACCTCTGCGCTAGTGATGTTACTTTCCCGTTAAGCTCGGCCATTTTCTCAACCAGAGATTCATTTTAAATTAACAACTTTAAACAAAGTCAAAGATAATTAACAGATGAACAAGAACTATAAACATAAAAATAATCTGACACCGTTAAGGCGAGGAATTTCTCGACTTTGCTGCATCGTGTCATTAGATAAAGGAGATTCGGCAACAAATTTCAGATCGTTCTAAATATTCGCTTACGGCAAAAATTGCATTGATTTGTAGTACGCCATCCCAGCCCCAATAAGACATCTGCCTATGAATGGTACAAGTCAGTACCTCGTAGATAAGCCAAAGTACGCTGAACAAAAAGGATTGAATACTGCCTAAATAGCGAGCATGTCAAAATTATCCAATTTGATCACATTGATCTGAAAAATTTAATTGATTATTTACTTATGTACTCCCGTTATATCCCAAAGGCAGGCTGGCCGATCGGGAGTCACCCAGTCATATTTATGGAATTGAGAAAAATTCACTTTCCGTCTGGGAATTTGAACCTTGATATCACAGAAACATATTATATCTCTTAAATAGGGGTTTAAATTTTCTACAAAATCGATAATCTTTATAAAGCTCTAAAGACGCCCACAAAATTCAAAAATGAAATTCCTAAAAAATAAAGATTGATGGAAATTCCTCCAGATATATTTTCATAAAATTGTACGCTATTTTATCGTGATGAATTCTGCTGTGAATTATATGTCAAAATGGCATACTATCGTAAAATCTAAAGAAAGAAAAAGCGGATCGCGCAAAGGAGCTAATTAAATTTTGAAACTCCGTTGCCAGAGGAGGTCCGATCAAGGTGGCAATCAAGCAGGAATCAATTATGAGAACAACACGATGAGCCCATAATATTATCATTCGTCTGGATTGGTCAAAAATAAATAAGTGTGTTCTTTTTATGACGACAGGGTTATGGTTGGAATATTGGAAGTAAAATTCGAGTATTCTGCGTTTTATTCAATAAATATTGGGTTATTTATATGAGCTTAATATATATCTCCTAATTGCTAATTATTCTATAAAAAAATTGATTGTTAATTTAATACTTTTTTTCTTATATTTATTGATTCACTATTGTGTGAAGCGTCATGACCGGGAATGTACAGCAAATATGACAAAATGGCATTTCTGGCATGAAGGCACACATATTCTAACTAAGTTTGAAGATAGCTGATTGTTAATAATTTAGAAGATCTCCTCAGCCATCGTTGAATGTTACCAGGTAAGTCTGCTGTAGAGAGTCCTTGTCTCAGTGCGTTTGGGTGTCCGAGCAGTTTGTTATGAATGTTTCTGTACTAAGTGTATAGTCAGTCGTAAACGTAAGGAATTTCGATATCAGTTTGTAGGGTATAATTTCGTACGTACAGTGGTGCACCGGTTAGAAGTTTTTAATTGAAAACGGAAATGTTGGTCCAGTGTATTCTTTAATAGTTTTATTCGCTAATGCAGAGTTTGTGCTTTTATTTTCGTGATCGGTTTCCAAGTCAGTCTCTTATCAAGTATTTAATTGTGCCAGTTTGTCTCTCAGGTTTGTTATCAAAACTTACAGAAAGATATTGAACAAAGGGTGAATGCCACGCTTCAAGATTTGAGAGTATTCATTTTAATTTTCCAAGTACCACAAGTTCAAAATGTGGGTACGCCAGAGGACAAGGTACTGATCGTAGAGTAATGCATGCAATATTGAGTCTTGACGAACTCCTGTTTTGGCAAGACTTAAGGAGAAGGTCATTGAATTTTTACTCAGTGTAAGAAGCGGTGTATAAATCACTAATTCCTGTAGTTGGTGGATGACTGATGGAACCATGAAGAACCATTAAGTGACCCGTTAACGGACAATCCCTCAGAGGATTCGGGTCATGACAGATTGCATTTGTCTTAGGTGCACGGCTATCCGTCGGGCTTTCCCTGCATTCTCTCTTCGCCCAATCTTTCAGAAGGAAAGGAAATAAAAGAAAAAAATCTTTCTCGAAAACACACCGTTGCCTCATGAACATACCCGTTCAAGCGAGAGTGAAACCAGATAACTTCGGAACTGGTTCTTCATCCTCTTCGCCTCGCCCCTGAACCACCGTTTCATAACAGGTACCGTTTTACATCTTCTGCGAAAGAGACTTTAACGCCAGAGGTTTTATGATGCAATAATAACTGGTTTCTTACGGCAGGCAGGTGTCCTACGAGTTTTAGAGCCGTTTCTTGTAACGGTCTTGCTTGAGGTGGATTAATCCGAAAATAATGTGTTCCATGTTCAGGTCTTTGAGCCCTTTCCAATCTTCTCAAAGAGAAACGAATCCTTAAAATATTTGATTGCGTTATCATGCGCATTCGAAAAATTATAGTCGAAGAACTGTGTTCCTCCGTGTGAACCACGGGCAGTTATATAATGCTCATTATATCTTACATTTTAGTGGAAACGTGTACCTCAGTTGAGACTTATGGGCCTCTTGTTTTTTGTAAGTAAAGATATACCCAAAAATCCTACCCTTTGCCTACCTGCTTAGTGCCAAGACACCCTCACTCGGGCCTAAGCATTCACTTAAGTATGTTCTAACGCTGTAACTGATTAATATTTGTATATATACCAGTGTTTTGATTGTTATTCATGATAAAGTTTTTTAAAAGACTCTCCTCTACAAGATTATTTAACTGGGCCCTAAACGAAGTCGTAATTTGTCCCTCTTACTGAATGAAAACAATAATTTAACAGATCCAACTGTTTTTATTCCTGTTTTTGTAAAATTAGTAAGAGGCACCAAAAGATCAATACTCCTCACTTGATATTAGGGAGAGGATAAGTGAAATATTTATGACTCATGAATGAGTTTTCCCAATTAGGTCATAAATTTGTTAATGAATAAAGTTTTTAGCAATTAGGAGCATGATTTGCGCTATGCTTTACCTGTAAACCTCCATTTCATTTTTCTAGCCAATCACTTTTCCTCACAAAGCCTAGTGATCCCCAAAACCCATCCCCCGAAGAGCCAATCCTATGAAGAAAGCCGGGAATTGAGTCCGGTTCAGCAGTTAGTAGTCTAATGGACAGTTACATAAACTTCTTGACGTCACATATAAGTTAAACTATATTCCTATAGTTTATGTTCTGTTGTATGTCAAGTAGCCGCATTGAAATATCACGAAAAATAATAAAATTTAGAAATATGAATTAGCGATATGAGATTCAACCGACAGACATAAAAGAAGGATTTACAGACAGGCTGTAAGCCGCTAAGCCGCGCTACGAGCAGAGGTAAAAGCCATAAGCCCACTGGAGTACAGAGGTGTGAGCATTGTAGTTCTTTCGACTTGCTTGTCAAAGAAAGTGTTAAAAAATACATTTTAAGTGAAAGAGATGTTAAGAAAAACCATTTCTCCTTTTGAGGTGTTCAAGGGATAATCCACCCGCTGGTGTGAGTTTGATTAGTGAGGAGTGCAGTTTAAATAGGAACAGAGTCCGAAGACACCCCTTCGGAACAGTGTCCGAAGACACCCCTTCGGAACAGTGTCCGAAGACACCCCTTCGGAGCAGTGTCCGAAGACACCCCTTCGGAACAGTGTCCGAAGACACCCCTTCGGAACATATCTCTGTCTAGCTTCTAGGTGGAGACCTAGGACGGAATACTTCTTTGTCAAGACGCTGATTGAGAACAATTGGCCTCGAGAATGCACCGATCATCTAGGAAGACAACGCTGTAGATTTGTAAGTATAGTTGCTGATAGTTATTTGATAAGATAAGTTTAATCTGTATCGTCATTTTAAATACATGATATTTTCTATTTCTTAATACTTTCAATCATTTAAATAAAGCAAATCGTATTGAAAATTATATTTATAATAAAGACGATTTTTGCATTGATTAGTACGTACATTTATTAAAATAAATTACTTAGGTTTGAAATAGATTGGGACAGTATTACATTTAGTTAAATCTTACTTTCATTATAATTGTACACCAATGCTGTACGCTTAGAATTTCATAAAGAAATCAAATCGTTAGAATAATTAAATGGCATCCCTGTAAACAAAATTTAATTATTCCATTGGAGTGTAAAGGCGTGGGTCTGAGGTTATAAAAAGTCTATATGTATCCGTAGAAAGATACATTTTTTTTATATCTCCCTACATTCTATATATATATTTGGATATATTATATTATACACTAATATATTGGTATTCACGTAAGTGTCCCGAATACAATAGCCCCTCATTCGCCCAACGTAGCAGTTCGGATCACCTTTTAGGATCTGTGTTAGGATGCCTGTAAACAGATTATATCCTCACCGAATGGACCAAATGCAGACAGATACAAGTCAAAACGTTGTCTATAAATAAATAAGATGACAATCTAACATTATTTTAATTTTCGCAAAACTAAGCAAAACACCGCGTCTTTAATCAGATACAGCACACTTGGCAGAGAGACACACAGAAATTATAACAGATTAAAAAAAAACAGTTGAAAACAATGAGGCAGCTTAGTATATATTATTTGTCTGTTTTTTTGTGTGTTTAATACCGTTCGTACTGAAACGTATGGGAGTAATAATAGTGGGCTTTCTCCAGGTTAAAAATTAAAATCATTGACAGAACCCCTCCCAAGAGACAAAATGCTGTTGGAATTTATTTTGTAAAACTGTTGGAAGGAATCGCGAGGAATTCCGACCGTCCATATTCGATTTAACAAACCGAAATGGGTATAAGAGATTTATAGCATGTGCTATAGGCAGAATACAAAGCGTTTCGAGTAGGCATCTGACTGGAGAACTGGACTGCTTTTGATTCAATGCTCCTTTTGACAAGTCTGCTTTTGAAAAAATATTCCAGGAATGGCTTCTACTTTTCATCGATGCTACGTGCAGCAACTTCCAATACGTTAATGAAATTTCTATTTTTCCTATCGCCATCTTTTCAACACAAAATACGAACATGAAAAAGGCATTGTGTTTCCAATCATAGCTGGCAAGTCATTTTCTCTGTAGAGTATGAAGAGGTAAAAAATACGAAAAGCGTCTCGATATACGATCTGAGAGATCAGATATTTTCTAAGCATAGAAACAACTCAAACAAGGATAATAAACGGACGTAAGACATTAATTCGCTATGGATTCGAATCACCTCAAGGTTCGCTGCCGACAATGGCTTAGTAAATAATCAATATTAATATAAAAATTACCTAATTTATGTATCATTAACATTACTTAGGTATTGATAATACCAGTGGGATTTATCAAATACAACATTTAAATACAACATAGCATTTATTCATAACATACAACGTAAGCCCAATTTTTGTGAACAATCTGTTCATTCTAAATATGAAGCAGAATGTGTATATCTATTTCTATTCCAAACTTTACTGACTTAAATTCCGTTCCAAAGAAAAATGTGCTCATAAAAAGTTCGGTAAGTTAGTCCAAAAATAAGCAACTCACGTAAAAATACAAATACTAACTTATAAATTGAACAAATTTACATCGATTATACTAAAAAGAGATTTCATAATTATTATATACATAATTAATTTTGGTTCATTACGTAATTACCTGTGACCATCGATTAATTTCATAATAATTTCCCCTTCCTTACTGACTCACGCGTCTTTTTTAGGGACCAGAGTATTTGACCCAGGTTCGATTCTAAGCTCATTAGGGTTTGTTTTTTTTCCTGAGAAGGATAGTTGTAACTGAGATTTTCTCAGGAAGAAGAAATATGAGAACCTAACTTGCAAAGTGAAGAAGAGAACTCACTCTGAAATAAAGGTAGCCGGTATTACCTAATTACCATTGGCCCTGCTAGAATCAGGCGCCATCTATCAGCCACAGTGGCAATCTTGTCTCTGCATGAGGTATCGTGTCACAGTTTTTAACGAATTGATTTGTCACACAGCAATATAATACATAAATCAATCAAGTAACTCTAGAATTAATTCATAGAATATTAGTTGTAATATATAATCCTAATTTAATTTGGACAAAATAACTGGTCAAATCTGATCACTTGGTGATCAGCAGGTCAATTGGTTACCTTACCAATTGGTGGAAATCTGTTCATTATTATTCGATATCTTGGAATACAAATTCTGAATCAAATTGTCTTTACTCTGGCCGCTCGTGATCTTAGCTATGTCTGTATTATTATTTTCAATAGAAATCAAATTGGTGTTGTTTAATAACAACTATTTATATTTTTCTAACATTTCCAGATAGCTCTTTGTTTTCTTAAGACAAGATAAGATCGTTCGTTGCCCGATGAATGTTTTCAGTCTTTCATTTTTATTTCTTGTCGTTTCAAACACGGATGTATTTATTCTCTCTCAGTACATGTGTGGTAAAGTCATTCAGACAGACGACTCTATGTTGGTTGTTCAACTATAGCCGATTAAATCGAAGTTTAATGTAATATTCAACATCTCAAAAAATAGTGATCATCTGTTGGTAAAAATTCAATATCGGGAAGTTTTGATGTGCAACTATTTTCAAAAGACATAAAAATCAAGTAATTTTAATCAGCCAAAAAAAAAAAGGAAGAAGATTTTGACATGTTCTGTACAATAATACCCTATTATTTTTCATAATAAAATAGTAATCTATATTTTCATCCAGTAGACCACGCCTCTGTAAATAAAAATTAAAAGAAATGATTTCGTAAAAAAAATGTTTCTTTGTAATTGGTAATTTTCCAATTGAGGTTGTGGGTTCAAAACCCGTGACCGTCTTTCTTTCTAAAGACTCTGGAAAATAAATTATCCTATCTATTTTCAATTTTTTTTTTCTGATCTCATTTTTGTTTGTGTCTGTCTGTCCTCCCCCCCCCCCATCCATCCGTCTCCAAGTTGCCCGCTTCGACAGTTCTGATAATCAGTATTATCAGGGTACCATTGTACAGTAGGTGGTAGGGAAGAGTGACCCACCAGGCTATTCCATCACTCAACACCTCCTGGTGTCGCCTGTACTCCTAACACCTCACTCAGAAGATGAGGCAACCTGCTGCTTCTGCCACGCCCTTTTGGCGGGAATCAATTCACTCTTTATGGCGGTAGTATGTAGGGACGCTCGGAGCACTCCTAAAGAACGGACAAATAATAGCTCCAACAGTGGATATCCTACTATATATAGACCAAATATAAAATTTTCGTGTCTATTTAATATCTATTTAGTAATTATTTAGTAACAATGGCCCAAACAGAAGAAAAAAGATGTAATAGAATGGTCAAGGGTAGCTGCAACATTTATTTTAAAACGGAACATTCTAGTGCTAAAGATATATTGGAGGAGGTAAAATTAATGAAAGTCTACATCTTGGATATTGTATTGTCTATTCGATATTGTAAATTTGTTCTCCATTATCCCCCGTAGGAGGTACACCTCTACTCTGTTAGTAAAATACATGGAACGCAAGAAACGTAACCAGGGTATCGCCATGGAAATAGCGAGTGGAAATGTGCCTCAAACTAAACTATTACCGAGTTCTTCACACAAACTAAAGAGTTGAGAATGGCAAAACTCCTTGAGTCCGTTATCAGCAGAACTATATCTAGATGAATTAGAGAAAATAGATATATTAACTAACAACAATCCATAAAAAAATGCAAAATCAAATATTGGTTAAGATACATGGACGACCTACTGGATTGCTTCAAGGAGTCATCGAGAATTAGATGAACTATCTTAAGTATTTAAGATAAAAAATAATATCATTATATTTACGACCAAAAAAGAAAGAAACAAAATAATTAATTTCCTAGATAACAGAATATTTGCAATATACATAAATTTAGAATATTTAGGAAAGTTACGATGATGGATGGAGCGATACATAAGGATTCTTCGAACCATCACAGTCACAAGATGCACTAAATTGTATGTTGGTAGAAAGAATTCGAAATTATCGGTTACATGCAAAGAAAATCTGAAACAAAAATCAAGCCCAAATCAACACCTACAGTAAGAAGGCCACCATGAGGCACCACATAAAATTACATTGCTCCAACATACACACGGTAGAATATTAATTAATAGGCTGGAAAATTAGATTCCCTAATGTTGGATAATATTAATAAAAATGAATAAATAGCAAACACGTTATTTTCTTATTAGTACGCTAAGAAACCCCCTCCATACCTCCTGGACAAAGCCAGTCACAGCGTGAGGAGGGATGTAGCAGCCCTGGTTAAATGTATAAACAATATACTATTGATTTGGATGAGCTAAATATCCCACATAACCAATTGGGTAAGTAGCCATAAAATTGATATATAGTTGTGTTTTTAGTAAGTTTTAATAATTTTATGACAACTTATTGACATTTCTAAAAATATGTTCTTAATGGTTATTTGATAGTTTTAATTTTTTTTTTTTTTTTTAATTATTTACTGCATATGTGTTGTATTTTTAAATTTTAATAATTTTTAATTGTAGTAGAATAGAAAGTACAGTTAGTACTTTACTTAGTTAGTTAGTTACTGTTAGTATATAATTTAGTTTGTCTCCATATGCAGAGATAAACGTCTCTTATCATTTGACTTTTTATTTTATTGTAGAGATAACTGAAGGTGACAGCTTTTATATTAAAGAAGTAATTATCAGTTGTGAAAAGTCAACAAAGCTGTTTTACAATTTTACTGTACCGTTCTACATATATCTTTCTACATCTAGGGTATATCATATATATGGAAAGACTCCAAGTTTATTTTATAACATTTTCCTTCAATTACCTTAATAATTGGGGATGGGAAACTAATTGTTGTACTTGTGATGGTTCTTCAGCTTTTTCTGAGTTAAATAAATAAACTAGTCATTTACTATCCTAATGGAATTATTTATCCTCATCTTCATATGAAAGAGTGGTTCACTAAGGTAGTCAGAACATGACCCACTGGTCACAGATAAGGTAGCAAGCACACTTATAGTGGGCAAGTAGATACGGCCTCTGGCCAACTGGGTGCCTCAAATCATCTTTCACTGTCGTGATCCAGGGCTTATTCGTGTTCATCAAGGAGGCACTGTTTCCTTTTCCGCTTACACATTCACAGGTTAAGAGAAAACATTTATATTAAGATGAAAGGAAACTTTATTCTTTTCTCTCTCTCTATCTCTCTGTATACTAGTTGGGTAGATAAATCGTTAAAGCAAGTACTACGCCAATGTCAAGTGCAAATAAAACTAACCATCCAAGACCCGCAGATTCACTCGCGGTCACTTCAAGGGTGGACCAAAACACAAATAATAAAAGAAAGTAATTATTTAAATTCGACCCGATTTTTCGTTTTTTTGTTTTTTTTTTAAGGATGAGGGAAAAATAAAGGAATATTTGGGTTGAGCGGATCCTTTTACCTGGAGCACCTGCTTGAAGGTGGTATGAGGGAATTAAGGAGTGTGGGAAGCCTCGGTACCTTGGTTACCCGTTAGTTAAATAATAAATAAATAAACCTGGGTTACACTTGTACCCCACTTTTACATACACTTGTACACTTGACAGTGTCTTTTGGGCTGGTGGGATTTTTCAGAATTATATTTTGTTGTCATATTTATTTATTTACAACTACAGCCATCGAATGAGATGCTGAATACTATAATGAATCATATGCGGGAAAGAACAGCAATGATTCCTCACCATATTATATTGATGATTGTTTATTTAAATTGATAAATACCTCCTACTCCATCCAGTTCTTGCAGAGTATTCGTGGCATGTCCGGTAAGTGTTTTGTTGCCAGTCCGAGTATGTGAGGATGAAGTTGTACGCATAGTTTTTGATGGAATTGCCTGCACCGAGTCTAGATGTAGGCGTACGTGTGGAATTCGTAAATATACGAATGAAGCAGTATTTCAGACATACTGTGGTGCAGCAGATTTCCAATGAAATCGTTCTGTTGTTGCTTTGATTTTTCGGTTCGCATGTCGAAATGTGTTTTTAATCTAGGGTTGTTTCGGTTCCTTTCAATTAAAATTATATATCGATGATTTATTAGGTATAACTTTATAAACTGCAGCATAAATAATTTTATGACGTATTCAAAATTATTTAAACATTTATTTAATTACATATGTGTCTTCTGGAGATTTTCCTAGAGCTGCATTTTCCTTGCCTTCCCAATATTATATAGGACCATCATGTAAAGATGGATCTCTCTTGCTTGCTCAGAGGAGTCCTAAATATAAATATAGACAATATGAACACATAAGGAAACATAAGGGCTTTTGAATTTCTATTGAAGTTTGTTGGGACTTTTCATCAATTTTTTTAAGGTTTCAGTTCCTTGTATGAGACGGAAAGTGTTGACATTAAGGAGAAATGTTTTTTGAATAACCCCCCCCCAAAAAAAAACCCTAGTTAACAGGAAAATACTTTATTATATTTGTTTAACAACCTCCGTCATTGAAAATATCTTTCATGCATATATATTGTAACATTCATGATATTTGTGAATAAAGATCATGAACCCTCACATCTCGTAAGGGTCATTTTCCATTATACTACAAGGAGTGGGGATGAGATAAACCAGGCAGTCTTAGCCAAGCCTTCGAGAAGAACGCAGTTAGCAAGCTCCCGAATTGGCGGTTACCATACTATTGAAGAACCAACAGTAGAAAGTAACGTTGGTTGAATTACAGGAAGAGAAGAGAAGAAAAGCAGTTGAACGTTATTGAATACCATGGTGTATTTAGACAGATGGGCGGATAAATTGTAGGTTGGTGATATTAATATTGTTTCTTATTATGGATCCATTAAAAGAAATTGAGCTCAAATTCATGTTTTGTAATTAGTAGTAATTATCCTAATTTAAAAGGAATTGAATATTTTTTTATACTTTTTGTCAGTACTCTATGTTAATTATAATTATTTGTTATAACCATTTTATTTGAATATATTTCATAATTCCTAGTTTCTCAATTTATTAATAACCACAACATTAGCCTTGAGACCGGGTGATTTAATCTGGATAAATTGCTATGTCAAAGACTTAAAACAATTTGAATTAAAGATCTCATGACGGACCTGCCAAATTAGTTAAGTTAAATTGATCAAATAAAGTAGAAAAAGAAATGGTAAAAAATGAGGTAGGTTTCAATAAATATACATTTAACATAAACAGACGAGAACAATCGGAATCAGCTCGAATTACTTAAATAGATCAGGTTCCCATGATTGAATCTATTTCTTAGTCAGTTAATTAGTGACTGTACTTAATGTGCCTTTATCTAAGGGGGAAAAGGAGCACTTGAGATGTACATCTGTGACTTTAATGAAAATTCAAAGAATTGCGTTCTATTAGAAAGTATTAATATGACGTTACGGTTTTTAATGCGTCATTACGCATGGGGGAAAATCGGTTCCATGAACGAGCTGTGATTGAATAGTTAGAAAACAAAACTTTTTCTTTTTTTTAACAAATCATTATTGTATTTTAAACAACGCGTGATAAACTCATTTTAACGTACCTCTAAAATTTCAGATCGAAAGAATAAATTTTACAGCTTTCGTAGAGCTTATATAAGAGAGAAAGATAGACTAGGTTTCCAAGAAAGAGAACCATCCACCTATTATGGCGCGGCAATCAAAATATGTACATTTTTAATAGATTCCGTATTAAAAAACATAAGAAGAGCCTGATTATAAACTGTAAAAAAAAAATAAGTAGAATGTAATCTTAGAACCCGAGTGCATATTCCATTAATGAAGTGCACGTACTTAATAGCAGTAATTAATGTTTTTTTACAGATAAGGGGTCTGGCCACGGTTCTATATCGCCTTCTTCATAACTGACAGCTTCCTGCGAAGCGGAGCAGAATTAGAAATAAATTTAATGGGTAATAAAATATCTCTTCTTAGAAATACCTCTTCATTTCCCACCTACGTGCGACAAGCACATTAAGTAGAATTTATAGCTATTAAGTAAAAGTAATTAAACTAATTGATCCGTGGATCTGTGTGCCCTAACTATTTTTATTATAATAGAAAAATAAATTTGATTTCTACCCTGCATTAATTAGGAACTAACTTGGTTTGTTTTTTTCAAATGCATTTAATCAATTACTGTTTTACCACCGTCTATATTATCTATGTCACATCCAATGAACTATAGGTGATAAATGCAACAATCATTTATGAAGTATTTAACGATATTGTTTCTTCATTCCCTACGTCCTTTATTTCATTAGATATAAAATAAAATATTTTAGTATAATAAGCATTTCATGTCCTAAACTGTTTACTTTAGCAGTTACACGATATGATAGCATCTAGTTGCAAGATCAACGTTTATCGTGAGAAAGTTTACTATAAAAGACAATGATCAGCTAGCCCAAAAAGTGGGTTGGCTTATGAACTTGGGCTATCGTGCTCTCTGGACTTTGGGGGTGTTTATCTCCGATAAAAGTACGCCAAGCCAAACATCCATTATCCGTTGCAAGTTCGACCCGACTTGTTAGTTTACCTCATTATCGAAGCCAGACTGTAACTTGTCTTCTCTGTCCAAAAGTCCAACGACTCACAACAATAACAACGATTAAATAGGTCTCAATCTTGACTGAACTGAATTAGAAATAATTTGATTGAAAACTGATTCACTCTCAAGATGAAGGTAGTTCGAACAGAACTCAAGGTTCGCCAACGGGGAAACTTTCGCTGGATCGCTTCGTTCTCCTGTCTGACTAGTTACATTTCCCCTATGATCGATAATAGTCACCACTCGGCTTATAGACATTCCTTCAACGCTTCCTTCACTTAGAAAACAACACGGAGATCGCTGTCTCCATGGTAATCTTAATGCCATGTTCCAGCTAATCCAGAAACGAATAGCTGAAGAAATTTGCATTAATTAACCCAACTTTCTAAAAAGAATCTCTTCTCTTTAATTAGTTCATAGTAGCTTTAATAAAAACTACAATTAATTTCAACGATTCCGAGAAAAGAAACAACTAAATACTCCTATTGAAGTTTCTCGGAGCGAATACATCGTAAATTGCCAAAACTACTATAACCATTTTAACCAAACCATTTCTAGAGAGGTGATGTTGTGGTACGTGTCCTAATAGTCGAATAGGTGGGTAATTTACGCAGATCTGACCTGATATTGAAAATAAAACTGAAATCTCAAGACGAATGCAGGGACAGCTGTTAGATATGGAGCCTGGACTCCAAGGGAAGGGAATTCACCCAACCTTTCTCTTGTTTTTCTAGATCAAATTCCACACTAATTTATTCAAACAGCTACTAATTATCCCTCAACTTCTTCCAAGCCGATACCACAAAAATATTCTTAAAGGAACTGTGACTTGAACCCCAATTAGCATGGTTATTAAAGCGACTAAGCAGGACAGCATGTTGTATTTGGTTGATGATCTTAGGAACCTTGGCCTGTTTTCTTTAACATCTAAACTCGTGTTACATCACTTACGAAGTGAATTAATTGCGCATATCAAAGAGATATATAAACATAAAGTATGCATATGTAAATCGTTGAGGAGGTCTCACATTTTTTTGGTTGTGATTCTTCCTTCGAAGTTTGTTGCTCTGCTGCCCACAACAGTCGAGATCGGAAACTGGTCGGTATAAAATATAATATCTCATGATTGTCAATTATCAAGGTAGGCTTTCCCTATCAGATCTCACGGTATAGGCCTGGCTACGAATTGCTACAGACATATTAAAAAAAAAACCAAACAACAACCGAAGATGTTTGGAGAAAGTGTATTCGAAGCGTACGTCGCTCTGTTCCTATTCCGCGTACATGCTGTCATATTTTTTTCCCTCCTAAACCAGCAGCAAGCTTTGACGACTTCTTCAAGTCACGTGAAAGTGAGAAGGATTCTGTTTTCCTAATCGTGGAGTCAGCACTTTTGCCGGACTTTCCTCTATTCACGAGGCAATATCCATGTTGCTCTTAGCTACTGAGGAGCAGTAGCTATTAGATATGCATATTGAGGAGGCTACATGGAGATAACACAATGATATATGCACAATATATTCTAATGATAATCCGTCTAACTCATTTTTTAGCTTTCTTATTTATAAGGAATCAAGAGGCATTGGTGAAAAGTTCATAAAGAACACTAGTTTATTTTATAACGAGTTCAATTGTCATATGTCCGATTATAATTTAATAATATAACTTAAGAACTATTTTGAATTTTGAAAGTTGATATGCCCCGTTTACTGTCCATTAACATGAAGCCTACGTTTCTTCAGGTTAATTATTTTAATGGTTGGTTAGTTAACAACTCTCTCGTGTTACGGAGGAAAAAAATAGAAAAGTTGCTTAGTTAACTTAAACTTGAAACCAGTCTTATGGCGTAAGATTTCCTCGAGAACGAAGCCGCGGGCAAAACTGTAGTTAATTACATATTTAATACGTGGAAATACTTAATTTATCTGTATGCATGGGCTACATAGCCGATAGCAATCTTAAAAATAATTTAACGGATTTTAAATTTCTAAGTAACATATATAATAACACAGTAATATAATTAATAATTAAAATATCAGCCTTTTCTCTCATAGCTCTCTCATACCATAGCTGAGAAACTATAAAAATTTACTTGTTAAAGAAACATACAAGGTGATATATAGTAAAAATATATTCAAAGATATTCTGAGAGCCAACAGAATAGATAGCCTCAGTGTCAAATTTAATTTGAAAGACAGACACAGGGTTTCTGTTTTTAAAAATGTCAGCGAAACTTTCAAAGTACCCATCTATGTACTCCGATTATATGCAAATCGGAATCCTTTTTCCTTTTAGGGAGCTTCAAGTACATTAAGCCTAAAACGTTATTAGACCGAATCTACATCAGATTTCAATCAGTACTTACAAATTGGGCCTACTTTACAAAATACAGCGCATACTAAACTTAAATTAAGAAACCTATCATTCAGTAGGGTGCTCTAAGGCTAACCGAAGCCGAGCTTTTGTAATTAAATTTCTTTTCAAAGCTGATGAACCTTTCCCACCTTTGTTGCGTAAGACGGGTCGCATGAATCGAAGCGATTGAACCGGTCGATTTCCAAACTGTAACAATAGAACACCCAGATGGAGACATTGACACCTCTGGTCTGTTGTATTGTGGCTGAGTACAAAAACGAAATCCTATTTGTATTGTGTACCTTTTCTTGTGTGTCTTCCTGTATTCAAATTGAATAAAGCTATGTTGCTAAACACGTTAGCAATTGTGCACTTTCTTTGACAACGAGTCGAAAAGGCTGATCAATCCATTTAGAAAGCTACCTGGAATGATTTGAAACAGTTCACAGTTCGAGTGGAAAGGACACTGATTATTGCTGAATTAAGAAGAAAGGAGTTTCAAACTATGGATTGCCTGCGTAGAATATAAAGGCCCACAAGACAACGTGAAAAAATTCAAAACGTTTAAAAATGGTTGAGAAAGATAAATATAGATTAAAAACAAGACCTACCTAAAGTTTTAAATAATGAGTTGAAAATAAAAGCTATTGAGGTAAAATGAAACATAATTTCAGTTAATCAGCTCATTTTTTAAAAGAAGTTACCTTTTTCAATTGAAGCTTTGGTGTTCAACAAAAAAAAAGGCAGTAAGACATATAATTAAGCATTCGAACTGATTTATTTTAATCTCCCAGTCGCTTTCACGTGTTTATTTTGTGGATTACAACTTGTTATAATGTCACGTCGTCCCGTGGTAGTAATAATAATATATATTTGGGTACGTAAGGAATGCATGGAGTAATTTACACCCTGGCAAGCATATGGCTTACAATCTGGAAAAATTATTGGGGGGGGGGACAAGACTTCCCAAGCTCCTCTAGTAATCACTCAGTTGAATAATGACACTCCCGATGACGAGTTCAGCTTGAATTTGATCGACGTTTGACGTTAAGCACCGTCGGCGTGGGGTAAGGAAGGTTGAAAAATGAGATGTCCAAAATGACCAACATCAGTGTCAAATCAATAGTTTTTTTATTGTTTTTTTACACTAAGCTGATTGATGGTAGTAACACAATAGATTTAAGAAGAAGTATATGTTATGAAGAAGTTATGTAATATTCGTTTTTAGCTAAAATGTGTAGTTCAGTTGAAACATATGGCCTACCCTTCCTTTGTTCTTTTACAACCCGCCTAGCCCTAAACTACCTGCATCCAGCAACCCACATCCAAAACCCAACACTTGTCCTTAAACCTTCGTCAAGGAATGTTCTAGTGCTGTAATTCATTAATATTTGTATATATACCAGTTTTTTTATTGTTATTCATAATAAAGTTTTTTAAAATACTCTCCTCGAACAAGATTATTTAACTGACGTTTGACGTTAAGCCCCGTCGGCGTGGAGTAAGGAAGGTTGAAAAATGAGATGTCCAAAATGACCAACATCAGTGTCAAATCGATAGTTTTTTGTTTGTTTACACTAAGCTGATTGATGGCAGTAACACAATAGATTTAAGAAGAAGTTTAGTCAAATATAACTTTGTAAAACCTTCAAGAAATATGTAGAAATAAAAAAAAACTGTAGAATATTGTGGGAACGAATAGAATTTGGTGTCCGCAGAACCGATATCAACTTAAGAACTATTTTGAATTTTGAAAATTCATATGCCCCTCATACTGTCCGTCAACATAAAGTCTACGTTTTTTCACGTTAATTATTTTAAATTTTGGTTACTTAACATCCCCGTTTGGGGCACGGATCTCGTGTCAGGGAGGAAAAAAAAAGAAAAGTTGGTTAGTTAACTTAAACTTGAAAGCGGTCTTAAAGCGCTGAGATTTCCGCGCGGGCCAAACTATATTATTAATAATGATTTAACAAACACTTAGTTGGTAAAAAAAAAATTCCAAGATCATATTTGTGCCTGCTGTTAATTAGTTATCAATTAACAAATTATTTTCAGTCTGAGCTATGGTACCAAGACGATCCGATCCCAGCAAATTACAGCTTCAAACTGACAGATGCGAGGAGAAATGAAACTGTTTTGCTTCCAACCATTCATAAATTGAATTATGGATGGCAGCCATATTTTCTACTTGGTTACTTCTTAGCCAAGTAAGAGAACCCGTTTGCAGGCCAGTTATAATAGGATAAATTTTTCCATCGATAAAATGTCAAACCACAGGGTAATTCATATTTGAAATAATCAATATTAATGTATTGTAATGACCGAGATGTTTCTGAAAATATAGAAAAAAGAAAGATGAAATATTAATGCATCTTAAGCGAAATTAAAAACTGGATCTCAAAATACAAGGGGTCAAAGTTCACCCTTTTCTTTTACCCAAAACTTTCAGCCAGCATTTTCTCATAAGTTATGAAATAATTTTAGCCAGGCGAAGCCACGGGAAAAATCCAATTCTAAATATGGCCGTACTATTGTTTGATGGTAATGATATTCATTTGGGTGGGGTGGGGTCCTTTGTTGTGACAGCAGAGAATCCTTCAGAGAATCAGAGAACCTCTGATACCCTAAACAAATTTAAATCGTCTACCTCAATATAATGAGCTTGAATAAACGATTATCCAAATGACTTTAACCCTCCCCTCTATAAATATAAGTGAGATCAAAGATCACAAAGGTCACTTTTTTCACTCAGCCCACCCCAAAACTACAAATCAGAACGTTCCTATGATATTTTTCATAGGTCGGCTCACCGTCCGCTTCGGTATTTGAACGAAGGCCCTTAACATAGCCAGTGCACCATAGGAAATATGATGGCTCCACCATGGCCCACATAGCGGTGAAGACGTCGGTGGACCATATCCACTAATGGCCAGATGGATTAACAGTTAGGAAAATAATTAGCTGACCACTACCTATAGAGAAGAAGCCTCGAAGATGTTCAAGAGAATTACAGCTGATATGAAAAATGAAATGTTTCTATTCCTTTCAATTAAACAATCCGGCGCGACCCTTGTGTGGGGATCCTTCTAGAACATATTTATGCGAGTAACTAACTCTATATGGGGTTTAGAAAAACCCCAAACATATATCTAGAACTAATACTGATAGTAATAAGCCTGCATATACTAAGTGTCTAGTATTGAACCTCAGTTTACCTATGGACTGAAATTATTTTTGAGTCGTAGACTATATTTCCAAACAGATACAGAGCAGTGTGTCTTACACATATTGATATTATACATATTACATATTGATCTAAATGTATGCTCTACGATGGTGGTCCTAAAAAATACGTAGAAAGTACGTACAAGCCTGTCTCATTTCTGTCTATTAGTTTTATATTTTATCTACTCAAAGGTAAACAAATAATTACAATTTTACGTTCCGACTTTTTTCTCGAAGGGTAAAGATGTATTATTTTCAAATATATTCCCAAAATATTTTGGGAGCCAAAAACAGAAATATTGTATTCAAGGGCGATTTCATTAGTTTCTTGTTTTAAACATTAATAATTCTTTTTTCGTTTTTCAAAAGAAAACGGAAGCATTTCTGATCAAAAATACCGAGTAGTTTTTCATATATATTCAATACCTAAGTAATTTAGTCTATAATTGATGTAATATAATTTTTTTCGGTCAAAAACGCAATAATAAACGAATCTTAGATATGATGAGAAAATAAATAGAGATTTTACTGTTTCTCGGTTATCAGTAATAAATTACTAGGTAATTCCATCCCCTTGTAAAGATTAATTATTCAATCTTATCAATGAAATTCTCAATTCTATATTACATGACATGAGTACCATTCTTTTTTAAAGAAATGGAGGGTGGATTTTAATATCTGTAGCCAATACATACCACCAATAGGTATGATGGTTTGGTCATTATTCCTGTCCCTGATGAGCTATGCTATATGGAGCGAATATTGAAATCCACAAAATGGATTGAGGTGATAATCAGGAAGAGGAGGTGATAATCACAAAGTAAAAAGGAAAGAATTTACTTTTCAAAATAATTAAAATAAAGGATATTCATTGTAGCTTCTCTGTTTTTGAAAGTTCATTTCATATTAATTTATTATTATGATTCGAAAAGTTCTATTCTCCCACTCACCAACTCCCCTACTAATAGAGGCATTAAAGTCCTTAGACTTTAAGTCACGAGTTGAGTCAAACGGACACTTGACAGACTCACTCAGGGAAAGTCGTATAAGTTCACTCACTGATTGCACCTGACCTTAGACTTGGCTATTCATTGCTAAACCATTATTCTCAGATTCCAGCTTTATGGAGAAGAAAAAAAAAGTCCGTGTACTTAGGAGAAAGTTCTAAGCGGACACTCATGTCAGTTTTTCACAATTAGGGATACAAATCGTCTCTAGAAACCGCTCCATGTTATGCTGGCCCTTGATTCCAGGCTCTCGGAATGAGAAGCGATTTCTGTCCTGAGGTTTTGGAACGGATACAAGTGAGAAATAGCTTAGAGAAAAAACTATTATACAAATCTGGTTGGTGCCATTTGTCAACCGTGCGATTTACTTATGACCTCTGCAGACATTCTGGTTGAGGCCTCGTTGCGACAGGGAATCTCACACTGTTTCAGCAAAGTGTAATAGGTCTGTGGTTTCAGTGTTTTATAAAACGTGCGTTGTTCTTTTCTCTTTATAAGGGTTCTTGTATAAAATCGACACATTCCAGCGGCAAATACCAAGCTGTTTGATGAAAATCAGGCAGAAGTTCCCAAGGCTGAAAAATGTTTTTGTATTGTAAATATGTCACTAAAGTTACCAGTGGATGTCAGTTACCATCAATTTCTAACAATTCCTCCAAGATGTGCCATGATGAGAAACGCCAAAGTTATATAAGCTAGTTATTTTATCGTACTTTTTTTAAATTTATTATTTCGATTATGTGAAGAAGAATTTGAACACACCGTGAATCTGAAGACACAGCTAATGATGGCAGCTAGAAACTGCAGTTCAAGGGAATAAATAATCTTTATGTTTGACTGTATATTATAATATTAATAATTGGTAACTGCCATTTGTTGTCTCACTAGTTGACAGGTTGCGCTGAGCTGTACCGTACACATAGGGCTGTTGTTGAATATACCCGGTATACCGTACACATAGGGCTGTTGTTGAATATACCTTTCGCATACTTGTTTGAAAGTAGAGCCTCTCACTTCGGCAGTGAATAACATTTCAAGGATCTCAAAAAAATCCTGCAAAAAGACGGGAAGACCCGGGGGACACATACGACATGGTGACGTAGCACTGAGATCTGCCCGGCCCGTGAAATCTCGATTCATTCTTAACGGTCCGGCATTCCGTACCTCGCAGTGACACCAGTCTTCGACTCTTGTATCGACTGAACTCTATTTCCTCATTGGCAGGCTCTCTTCCATCTTAAACCCTACTGTACTTACTAGTAAGGATCCCGACTGACCAATAGAGGGAATATCTGCGGATCGTAGCGAAGGTCAATCGCGATCTTTCAACATGATCTTTGAAGCCATAGAGCTATGCTTCATTTATTACGGGCTAGTAGCTGGTTTGAAAAGTATCTTGTGCTAGAGTAAGATAGTAGATGATGTGAATGTGAGTTGCTACGTTCGGCGAGTGGGGGTTTTGATTTATTCTCGATACCAATCTTATCTGATATACCAACTGTATACAAACACAAAGGGATGTATCTTTTCTACGGATACATATATTCTTTTATATATTTACCCGACTTTCCCTCATGACCACGCCTTACGCTAGAGTTGAATATTTGATTTAAAAGGGATGCCATCTAATCATTCAACTTCAACACATTTGATTTCTCTATCAAATCCTGAGCTTATTTCATTAGCGTAAAGCGATACAAAATTATACCTAACCTCAAAAATATTCAATTAATTTACTATTTGTCCCCATTGCCTCTAATCAAAAAGTAATTTATTTATATAAATTAGAATTTTACAATATAATATGATTCATTAAAACGGTTAAGTGGAGTGATGAAATGGAATTAAAATTTGTCATGAATCAAACAGATAAAAGACTGCCCTAGGAGTTGGCTCGGAGAGATGTCAGATCTTTACTGGGAATCGCCCTCAAACGTAGTGACCCCCCGGCCGGCACCGTCTGACCGCTTATATGTCGCACTCCTGGACTCACTCAATGTCATTCATATACAGTCGTACAGCTACTTGCATCGTGTTAAGAAAATATTACTTTAACAATTTGGAAACCAGCTAGCACATAACCCCATTCTTCCGATAGCTTGATGACCAC
Source organism: Acanthosoma haemorrhoidale (assembly GCA_930367205.1). Taxonomy (NCBI): domain Eukaryota; kingdom Metazoa; phylum Arthropoda; class Insecta; order Hemiptera; family Acanthosomatidae; genus Acanthosoma; species Acanthosoma haemorrhoidale. The sequence continues at coordinate 77,018,321 of OV884014.1, read as the reverse complement.
CCAAAGGGTTACTGTTTGGCCCTCAAATATACCTAAAGGACCCATCTTGACACATCTGGGATCATTAATACGTGACAATTGAGGTCTACCTCTTAATATTAATTTTATTTTTACATTAAATACATGTCGGGATCGACCAAAGGCAACAGAGTGTTATGTCGACCTTCGTGAAATATTATCCATTAATAAATGGAATGTTATGAAAACCTAACAATTGTATTTGATCAACTTAAGCCGATCTTCCAACAAATTATTCTACTCATTGGGTTATTATAATGTGAATAAGCTATTTTATTTACTATATTAGACCGAATTACTTTTATTCCTCCCCTGAACGAATAACGATGGATTATCCACGATGAGTTTACCCCTATTGCTCTTGATATTCGATTGTCTACTGTTGCACTTCACGTTTAACGCACGATAGATCGGACCGGAATCTTGAGGATGCTTCGGAAAAAGTTTATCAGCCTTGTGAGGAGAGGCGAGGCTACTTTCTTTCCAGTTTGGCCGCTGTCCTACTTGGCAGGGTGTCCTTTCCCTTTCTCGGTGTCCGGGGATCGAACCAGTGGCCTCACGATGGAACATTATAAGGTAACTATATAGCTTACTTAGCCCCCCCCCAAAAAAAAGGATAATTACTGGCTTCGAAGTGTCAATTCTAGATAAGGACATACTTCTTCTAATCCAGTGATGTTGTGGTTGGCCCCTATCGAAGTCCAACCTACAGGTGTTTGCGTAAAGGGACAGCCCACTATTAATAATGATGTAACGATTGACAAAAAAAATAATGACAATAACTACGTCTATCTGCCGTATTATTAACCAACAAGTTCACACTCGAATAGTGTTAAATATTCATTTAACTCCGGGATTTTATAGGGATGGTAGTATATTTCTGAACTACCATGAAGATTTCATCTCGAAAGGGGGCTTGAAACAACCCGACGGATTGAAGACAGACACATAGGTTTTTGGTTTTGGTAACAATGAAAACCAAAAATTCCAGTTTTTGGTATGAGCATATACTTATTACTAACAGCGAAATTAGCACGTAAACAGTGCCTTTATCCTAGGAATCTTACTGCTCCAGCAACTAGGTGGGTTGCTATCTTAGATAGTAAGATAATTTCATTGCGAATATCAGAACAAATTTCGGGATTTTGTTGATTTTCTCAAAACTTGAAATCCTTACGTTTCCTCTTGTGTGTCTGTCTGTCTTTTCTGTCTTTGAGTATTTACGTTACACAAAACTTTACGTTGTGGTCACATTTGATTTGAACTATCCGTGAAAAAAAATAGACATCTCAAAAAACCTGAATAAATCTATTAATAGTAATTTATGTTATGTTAAACCTATAATAACCATATAAGTATTCGCAATTGTGACTCAACCAGTCTTTTGGAAGCATCATATTTTATTAGTTAATAACTTTTAGTTAAACCGGTCCTAACTAATAAATTATTTAGTAGTAAAAAATATATATTTTTTTATTATCTCGACGTCTTTAATAATATTACAAACCCATATTACGCGTTGGAGCTTAGGGTTCCTATATTTACGTAAAGTAACTAAAACTGTATTCACAAGTTCTTTTCAATCTATGTTTTATTTAGAGGGATTACATTATACCTGAAAGTATCAGTTTGTTGGTACCGTAGAGATGGTAGAAATAAAGACTTTAGAGAAAGAAATAAAGATTATTTCGTGTGCTATCAGTAAAACTGTCAATCAAATCATTTCCCTTAATTTCGTAATTAATCAACGGTAAATAGAATTGTATTTATCGACAGTTTGTAGTTTGTATCTCCATATACTCAGACTCATTAACATACCAATATTTAAATCATAGTCCAGTGCCTAAAATAATCTATACTTAACGGCGAAAACATAAATCTGTGATTATTTGCATCTGAAATATTCTACGAACATAATACAGTGCAATGTTTTCGGCCGCCCTGGATAAGTGTGTTTACCAAACCACAGAGGTTTGCGACAGGTTCACTGATCTACCTGAGAATATTGGTGACAACATACCACAACAGATACCTGCACCGCTACATCCGATGAGGGCCAAAGGCAAACTATGACGTAAGAATCCACTCTTTCTTAAAACTTAAATGCGAAATGTTATGGATAATGCAATAAATCATTCCTGGTAGACACGAGCATATTAAGAAACGGTATTTCGAAAATTTTACAATATACAACTTTAGTTTTAAAAAACGCCTGAAAGTGGAGGCTCTACTTTGAAAAAGGTAAGGGTCAAGTATTTCGTCTGTCTGTATGTCTGTTTGTGGTAACTAAATTCCCCAATCGATCTGAAACATGAAAGGTAAAATATATATATATTCTCCAGCTCCCTGAGCTATATTGTATATGTTATTTTTTTTTAAAAAAATAACCCAAGGAGCACACACAAAAAAATTATATGTAGCAAATATCCAGCAGTCTAGCTTTGCCAAGTCACACAGATCAGAGTCTAAGTTAATAACCATGAGTTATTATGGTCACAGGTCATGACCATGCGAAATCCATACTTGAGCTGAACTTGACCGTTAGGGTTCGTTCTGCAAAATTCGAAGTATTTCTATTGAGTTTAAAGAGATTGAAAATGGGCAGAGACGATCTCATTATATTAACCCAATTTTATTTCATTTCATATTACTTACTACCTATGGTATACCTCCATATATTATGAGGCTTAATGAGGAAGTCGCTGGTCCAAGGCCCGGGTTTTGATTTTGATTTTCTTTTGGATGATAATTAATTACAAAAATAATGGAACAACTAATGACTAATGAATTATTCTATATAATTTTCTGAAAGCATAAGATGGAGTTGTTCCAATTTCAACTGAGATATAGTATGGAATAATTGGCAGGTTTGTCTAGCCCGCTTCTCCGGTACTTAGACAGACGGACAGGCAGATAAGGTCCCTCGATGTTCGGCGCAGCAAGGAAGAGATCCTGGTTTGCTTTCTTGCTCCGCTAATTCTCCTGAATTAATTGGAGAGCTCCTGCTTTCTTTTATACTCTACATTCTATCTGGCACACGCGCCTCCACCGACTGTCCCTGTCCGGTCGGGGTGTCCTTTAAAGGATAATTGTGTACAGTCGTATTCGTACGAGTACTCCCTCAAGTAGGGAGTGACTTCACGGCCGGCAGAGCACCGGGAGCGGTAATAGTTACCACAACACACCACCTACTTAAGGCGGGTACCGATCACTCTTCCTTCGGGGTACCCCGAAGGAAGGAATATGTCTGTCTGGTGCCCAACGAGTTTGCAAACATTCACGGTATATCAGAGTCAGTCCGTTTACGATTTAATGATTAGTCTTTCGGCCGTAGTAATTATAAGCGAAATTATGTAGAAAGTGAAAGAAGTACAAGTGCTGCCCCGCTTGAGATGTCAATTAAACGATTGTGATAAAACTATTCCATCATTGTAAAGAGTTGAATTATTTTTGAAGAAAAGAACAATTTTAATTGATGCAGACGAGCTGAAAGAGTGATAAAAATTAACTCATTTTGCACCATTAAGAACGAGATTGGTAGGGGGGGGGGATTCTTCTTTTCTGCAAGGGACGAAAAAATCCTTGTTTGGTTTGTACAATAAAAACGCCGTTGTTTGTACACTCAAACTCATTTTCAGAGGCCCAGCGATGGGAGTACAAGGACGAGATCAGATCCTTCTTTGGAACCGGCCGGGGCCTAGGAGGCAACTCAGTCCCACATGTCAGGGTGTGGGTCCTACCAAATCGTGTATGAAGGTTTTGAGGTTGGTCTACTTAATCACTTATTCTTGGTAGCCACTGATACTTAAAATTATTTTTGCAGTGTGGTGGTACCCCATGGTAATGTTTCAGAGCTTCATATCCTAAGTACCAAGCTGTAAATTAAAATGTAACTAATTATTAATAATAACAAGCCCAATATCCGGTCGGGTGCTTTACCAAGTGAGCTTGTCCTATATGCATGAGCACTTTGCCAATATGAACTTTCTATAGCTCAACTCTCGCAAGTTGGTTGTGCACCCGACCAGCTATTGGGGAGGTTCCAGGTTTGGGTCCCGATCCCTTATGTAATACGGAGGCAAGTCCCATCACCTAGTCCCCATTTACTTGGCATAAATTTTTAGCAATAAAATTATGATGTTAGTTTTATTATAATAACTACTTAAAGTGAGTACATGCATTGAAAGGAGTCACTCATATCTCAATTATATAATAATTTTATATCAATTTCAGTTTTTTTAAATTTTAATCCTGTCTGTATATTTTTTAGGGGGTTAATTAATACTAGTGGGATGTAAAGTACATCACAACAATAAGTGACATTTACCGCTTTTTTATGTTATTTTTTTTTCTCACCAAAACATATTCAGCTTATTTCGAAGTGTTAAGAAGGGATATAACTTTGAATTTTCAGACGCATTCAATCATCTTTACGACCAAGATCTAAGAGCCTACGGATGTCCCGAACCTGCTTAAAAGTAGAGCCTCTTCCTTCGTACTCGTACGTTAAATGTTCAGGCGCACATTGAATCATAACTTGACAGTTCATCCTATCAATATTTAGAGACTTTGATGAATTAATAAGCAGAAGAAGCTTAATGGCTTGATAACAGATTTCCACATCGTTATAGGCTAGATAAAAAAAATATTTAAAAAAAGTCAGACAAATTAGAATACTTTCTAGCGGTATAGTCCGCTAAAGGTAGTTAAGCGGTTGGTTTAACATCCACTTAGCTCATGTTACTTCCTCGTGTACAAATAGGGACGGGAAAGTTCGCGTGCTTGTCAACTGTTAAACACACGGTCATCAACTTCTTGCGGCCAGTGCGGCGGTGGTCTTCTCCGGTTACAAGAATCATAACAAGTCGTTCACGTTTTATCTGCTGCTCATACCGCATGAGCGTAAGCTAATAAATCATTTATGAGTTGAAAACAAACCTCGTACGGGGTTTATTTGTTTTGTGTTTTTACCAGAATCCTTTATCTTTAACTAACATGTTCGCAACTTTACACGCAATTTGCACGGAAGACAAACAGAGGTAGAGACAAGCATGTTTGATGCTCCGCCGATGCTAAATATATACAACAGCAATGGATCATTAATCTAATAAGTAGTAATTAAAAAACAAATATTTTCCTCTCGAATTTAGAAAGATATGAAATTAAATTTTTCTTGATTAATATTGTTATCCTTGTTGGAAGTTTAATGGTCTGTATATAATGTCCATTAAAACTGTCAATTAAATAGTTTTCGTAACCTTTGCTACCCTTAATTGACAAGGCTTGAATGTTTCTTTCATGTTTTAGCATTTTGGCCAGAATGAGGATGAAGGAATGCAATTAATATACCGAAAATTCACTTGGCATGTATTCAAAAATATGTTTTAAAAAACTTGTAATTTATTCGTTTTGTATATGAGCCAATTCTCGCTCCCTTCTACATCAACAAGCGTACCCTTGACGCTGATCTCATCGTGCCATTCATCCAAGACCTAGCCACCTCCCGCTACAAGAACTTCCATTGCTGCCTCCCTGGCTATACTCCTATCTCATCCTAACACGCCTAAGGCGGAGGTGGCCTTGTGATTACCTCCAATGCAACCAGCATTTTGTTTATAGTGAATATCATAGAGTACTGGTTTATAAAGTGACTACTTAAAAGTAGTTTTGGCTAATGAGCGTCCCCCCCCCAAAAAAAGTAACAAAACTGTAGTACTGCTTAAAATAGTATATATACTTTTACATCGGTGGTGAATATAATCGATCTGGAATGATGAAGATCAATCTAATCTTAAGAAAGCTTTAGCAGCTAATAAAACATAACTTTTGATTTTGCATACCAGACTCAATATCTTCCACAGATCCACCCCCCTTTTTTGATAGCCGAATACCTAAGATTCCCCACAAATAAAAAATTAATTAGATGGCATGTTTTGTACACAGCATTCTAAGTACCATAGCAAGTGTGAAGCGAATGACAAGACTCCCTCTCACTAATGAGATGGGAGATAGAGAGAGAGGGAACTGTGTGAAACTACACATTAGAGAAAATTACTGGTTCGATTGTGGTGAGTATAGCACACTTTCATTGAGGGTGACTATTCAAAGTACTTCATCGGTCCCTTGTATCCGTGGTTATCCCTTAGTAAGACCATCGTCGCGAGCCATCAACTTCTTCTTTCTGAGTCAAAATCAGAAATCCGATGGTGTGGAGTGTATATGTATCAAGAAATAATACACCTTCAGTCTCTCTGGCTGATTGGGCCAAGCCGGCGAATGCTATAGCTACTGTCAGCAAGAACCCTCAAGAATGACAGCATAGTTCGTCGAAAACGTTCGGGCATCAATAAAGCCGTGGTGAAACAGGTGTTTCATTTGTTAAATCCTATGTCCAGAAGTATCGCCATTTTTTTAAAAACCCTCTTAGTATTTTTGCACAAGAATACTTCATTTCGCTAGTTAAAACATCTCGGTTTATAAAAGTTTCAATAAAAAAAAAAAAAAGTAAGTATTAAACATATTTAATGTGCATTCAACTATGAGTAAAACAATAAATCTTCACTAACTTCTGATAAGTGAGTGGAGAAAGCATAAAAACCAGAATGAAGTGTGGTTTTAATAGCCAAAAGAAACCTTATATATATTACATTTTAGATGTCATCATTTTCTTACAGGTGGTTATCAGAATACACGCACAGGCTAAAAGTGAATTCCCTAACCTTCGGGGTCGGCGGTAATGTTCCTCGTGCAGTGTAACCGAGCGCCTTCATTCGAAGATATATAATCCATTTACATAATCCAGATCTGAAGAAACAACAAGAGAATGTCAGTATTCATAAATATCACCGCATACTATTTCAAAAGGCGGTGAACTTGTCATCTGTATCCAGATCTTCCACATCCTGGACCATTTTTCATGCGAGAGCACCAGTAGAATTCTCGGCTCAGTATTAATCAAGGCTCTGCCTTCTTCTTAGTTCGGAGCAATCATACATGGGAAAAGAATAACACGATTCAGGACAATCATTGATAACTAAAGGTTAATTTGACAACTTATCTTCTGATGCCATCGAAAATTATTGCAAAAACCCGTCTAATATGTACTTTTTTATATTTGCATTTCGGGACGCGCTGGACACCACTCCTCCGGCGTCGGTCTTACACATCAAGTAAACATCTTTGAGTTCGAAGAAACCGTTATAGGTTAAAAGATATGCTTTCATCGTTAAATGACAAAGCAAACAGTACACAATAGTGTGAAACAGTTCACATTTAAGATAAAAAGAAGGAGCGGGAATCTAGATCTTTATGTCCCGATCACTTAATGTTTTGTTATATTTAATTTTAAACATGTATTGTAGTATTTTTATATGTAGATTTCATTTATATTTCAATTGAAAAAAACACATAACAGTTACACAAATTAATGGAAAAAAAAAAAAAATTAACTCTCAAAACTTTGTACCGTTGTACAGAAGGCAGTAACATGCGAACATACAGACAGACTCACCTGACTCAGTGATAATCCTCAGACCGGCCTGGAACGACACCGGAGAACAAGAACATGCGAAGAGGGCGGAGATACGAACGGTGGTACAGAGCGGCAGCAACTGACTCAAGTAGGCCGACCTCTCTTCAGCTTTCTCATCCCCTCCTCGGAGCACTTTCTTCATCATCTCGTCTCCGAGTGTGTCCAGCTATCCTTAGTCTTAGGGTTGGTCGAGCAGCAATGTTTTTAATAAGAGGAACTCGAGTCACTAAGAGGTCTTCATTGTATTTCAAACATTTAAAGGAAAAGGGGAATTAGTAGAATCTGCAAAAAGAGCCTCCACATTACAACTTCTGAAATTTTAAAGACATTCAACCAAGCCCAGGATCACACAGGTTATATTTTTGACACTGCATAATATCAGGTAGTATGTGGAGTAATTTGTATTTTATGGAGTACAATGTAGGGGGTCTTGGTGGGATGAAACGACAGTTGTGTCATCAGCAATGGTGGCTAGAAAGAAGTCAGAAGTGGTAGGTCAGCAGCACAGAGAAGAGGAACTCAAACCACGACTGAAAAGTGGTTTGAATATTCTGAACCACGATATAAGAAGGAAATATGTTTTGGAACGATAGTTTTGAATTCGGAGAGCAAGCAGAGTATAAGGTTAAATACCTGAGCCACATGTAGAAACGCAAAAGTGCAGAAATGACTCCCAGGGGCTGAGGAATATGGACGACTGCACGCATCCTCTACTGCTCTGTGGAATCAATGTTGGAAGCAGAAGCTTAACTGATGTCGGTGGGTTTTTCGCTCTTTTTTCGGGTGGTTTTTTTTTTTTGTCATATTTCGTATATAATATAAACAAATTTTAGTCAGTTAAAATTTAAAAAAAAAATATTTTATACTATAAAAAAAATTGTAGAATTCTTGGATGAACTAGTCAGTATGTTTCTGTCGGGTCCTCCGATAATACTCACAAAAGCTCACCGGTGCTTTTAACACCGCATGGGGCATCTCCTACATACAGTCAGGTCGTTGCACTGCGTGAGATCTCGGGTCTGCGAAAAGCTAGTGTGAAGGGTGCGTAAGAGATTTTAATTCTGAAGAGTACCGTTAGAGAACAACTGCAAAAAAGCCCAACCAGGATTTTCCCAAGGTGGGAATATTTTCTATTATAAAAGCATATATATACTACCAGGAGTTGAAAATAATTTAAAAGAAGTTTTAATCAGTAATCTAGAACCGGGGGCTGACTTGGACATGACCGGCTGACGCTTGGAAATAAGTGTACATATATGTATATGATCATCTATTATTTTAAATATTTGGTACTTCATTGTGATATATGATTTTAAGCGTAATATTTTACGCTATTAGTTGAATATGGCAGTATGGGCTGATGAAATATTTGTTTCCTTGTCTTCCCAACACCACAGCTTGAAATGATATAGAAAACAAAAGTATGTTTTGTATACTTAATAAATATGATAATAATATGCATTTATTATTATTTATGAAACATACAGAATCCCACAAGTATCTCTTGATAATCTTTCTTTATTTTTCTCACGAAATCACTTTTGCCATTTTTAAAATGAGAATTAATTATCTAATAGAAACTATAGTGGGAATTAACATTTTATAAATTTAAATAGACGTCAAGCGCAGAAATGACTCCCAGGGGCTGAGGAATATGGAGGACTGCACGAATCCTCTACTGATCTGTGGAATGAATGTTGGAAGCAGAAGCTAAACTGATGTCGGTAGAAAATAATGGGGAAGAAGACATTTAATAAGGATTTTCTCGAAAATCCTCTAGAGTATTGGGAGAACATTGATAGGATGAATCAGCTATTTATTACGCCACTCTACCAAATCCGGATCACCCCCCCCTCTATTAATCTCAAGATATGGGATAATAAGTATATATATAAGTACTTACTGTACTTTTAAAATTACTTGTACTTAAAAAATATATTTTAAATATCGGACAATAGTATCATCGATGCTGCTGTCTTTATACATAACTATAACACATATCACATCTAGGTTCTACCATCGACTAACCTGATCCGGATCGAAAATACGAACAAAGAAAAAGTAAAATAATAAATAAATTAATTATTAATGAACGATGGCGAGTAGCGCAGCAGCCAGCAGGTAGCCCCTCTCTGTCCAGTATCAGGAGCACAGAGGACAGCGGGAGCTAATAGCTGCACAGGCATACGGGATCTTGCCAAAGGCAGGGTAGCAACTTTTATTAAATAAATTAATTATTAATGAACGATGGCGAGTAGCGCAGCAGCAGCCAGCAGGTAGCCCCTCTCTATCCAGTATCAGGAGCACAGAGGACAGCGGGAGCTAATAGCTGCACAGGCATACGGGATCTTGCCGAAGGCAGGGTAGCAACTTTTATTAAATATCCCATATAAATATGTATTAAGGATACAGTAGATATTTTTATTTTCGATATCGTTACCAGCTTTGGTGTCCAAGGGAGGTAGATTCTCTGATGAGACGAAAAGTCCAAAAATTTCAAGCAAAACAACTTTAATGAGTTTTTGATATAAAGTCACAAAGAGATTTTTAAAAAATACTCTACTCCCGTTACGATAGGAAAATTTATATTTTTTAATAATTGGTTATTTAATTAACTTTAATTATTTTTTTACTACTCTACAGTCTACAGTCTAAAACCTCTACTCAAAGACATGACACCACCACCGCTACCGGCACGATGGCAACTCACAAGATCGAGTAAAGCAGAGGAAATGGTAGACATCACGGCACTAGGCCCGCCAACAACAAGTCTCTAAGGGGCACCCATCACTGAAATCAGACTAAATAAGAACACACTACATGCCTGGAGAGACTCTAGGCCCAGCCACCAGTGGACTCTCACCACTGTACCAAAACAACCAACCTCCACCGAGGCTTCCCACACCCCTTAATCCTCTCACACCACCTTCAAGCAGGTACTCCTAGTATAAGGATCCGATTAACTTAGATATTCTATATTTTTCCCTCATCCTGAATTTCTAACTAAAGAGCTTAGGGAAAAAAAAAAAGAAAAAAAAAACTTTAATTATTTGTCACCGACCGGCACCCGTTGCTTGGTTTGCCGTCTGGTGGGTGAATTAACCCACCGGAGACACATTTTTTTTGACTCGTTGCAGTACCTCACAAACCCAGTGTTTAACACTATGACCCCACCACCCCTCCCGCATCGATGGCAACAAACTGTCTGGGAAAATTAGGTTAAGATTTAGTTTAAGTTTTTATTGTTAGATGTAAGTTAGTTTTAGATTTATGATTCATAAGGTGAGCCCTATCACTTTTAATAAATTTAGTCCAGTACATCATTATACTTTTTTAATACTTGTAATAACAAAAAAATGATTTGTCATAGGGATTACCTTTATTTTTACCGTCTTTGGAGCTTCAAGTAAGCAGAGGCTGCAAAAATGTTGCTAATATACTTGTACAGTTTTCATGAATTTCTCTTATTAAAGTCACAAGAAGTGATATATATATACAATGTATATATATATATAATTAATCACCCATATAAAACAATCAACTTTTCATGTCTAACCAATATCTAATGAGACCTCCAACGTTAAAATGTTATGTCTCTTGCTGGAACAGGGCTTTAACAAAGACCAGAACAGAATACAAAAAAAAACCCAAGGATACTCTAATTAAAAAATTGTGCAGTTTTAAAGTTTGGAAATTTCTACAAAATATACTACTCTAGTAACAAAGGTCTGGTTATATCTAACCAATTTATCCAAAGATCGATAGCTTTTATGTTCTAGCCATTATTATTTAAAATGATTTATAGACTAAAGTTTGTTTACACCAAAGACGAACTAAAGTTTACTTATGTAAAACCATTGAACGAAATTAAAGGATGTTAATTTACTGACGTTTTATTTTATTTGTTAAACTTTCGCGGTTACTTAAAACCGCCTTTTTAACAACTAGAGAACTTGTAAATAGCTAAAAGAAGAATCCGTGGCGTTAGCACTCATGAAGAGGTAGGGCCTCCCGAAAGGTCACCCTAGTTGGTAGGTGTGGTTGAGTGGTTACCACTATACTCCAGTTAAACTCTACATACAGTATATAAATCTTAAATTATGTTTTCTTAATCGGATTCACTAATTTTTTATTCAAGTTAATCATTTATTCTCAAGAGGCTGAGCTAGCCCAGAGGAAAATCCTAGGGCGTGCTAGGAATCGGCCTCGAGTCCCCAAGTTACTCATAGGGACGGCCAAAGAGCTAAAATATAAACGGCTAGGACTCAGTTAAATATTCTGCACTGGCTTTAGTGCTGGGGACAAAATAATAAAGTCCAAAGAATTAAGAAAACCTTCAGTGTTTTCTGACTTCTAACATGAGAACGACTTTTGTTGTAATGTTTGTAATGTCTGTTTCGTTGTAACAGCTCACAACTAATTTTTTGTGTTACATCATTTTCGTTATTGTAACTTGGCCAAACCATATAGCTCGTAAACCAGAGTTGTATAGTTATTTGAGTAATATTCCAGATGGATTGGATAATTTTACAGCTATTACCATGGAACATACACACAGAGACACACACACTTGCAAGACTATTGCCCCGTCCCTGTTTGAAAGTAGGGCCTCTCCCTTTATGCTAGGCCATAAGGCTAACTTTGTCCCTCGCCTTCTTTCCCCGTTGGATCAAATTCTTTTATTTTATAAATAAACATTAATTATAAAATAAATTGTATTTTTAAAATATATAAAAAATTAAAAACCTAGAAAGTGAAACAGTGTCGAGAAGTTTTCCACAAGAGTCTCTTCAATACTTGAATTTTGAAAAAACAAAAACTCCTCGGTATTTTTGTACAAAATACTTTTTTCATTTTTTTTTTTTTTTTAACATCCTCGTCTCTGACTGCCATTTTTTAAAACAACAGCATGTAAATAGCTAAAATATTGACCTCTTAAAACCAGATCAGTGAGAGATCGGGGAGACTCAATAATATCTCTGTAAACGTGGGTGGGTAAGACTGACTGCGTAATTTTCTCTTTCCAAAAAGAAAAATGTCCGCTGCCTACTAGTTACAAAGTAGGGACGGAGGAAAATTCACCAGCCAACAGCCTAGTATATCTGGGAATTAAAATGGACAGACACCTCCGTTTTAGTAACCATTTTGCGAAGAAGTTAAAGCAAACTCGCATGAAGTCTTCATTTACAAGAGTGTACTCAGGTCTACTCTGCTGTATGGTGCACCGCTGATTCGTCATCTCACGTATACGACAGCTCGGTGACTCCAACAATTCCAAAACGGTATCCCGATGAAAGTGGTCAGACATACTTCATTCGAGCAACGGAGTAACAGCGAGCTTCACGAGATCTTTGAGCTGTCTACGCTGGATGAATTCATCCAACGGAGACATATCAAATTTTTCGACTCCCTACAGTACTTGACAAACCCGGTGTTTAACATGATAACCCCCGCTCCGTTCCCCCATCGATGGCAGGACGCTGTCGAGGCAGGAACGCTTTAGTCTTAGGTTCTAGTTTTAGGTTTTGGTTTGTAGTGTTTCCCTCTTTGTAATCTGAAGGTGAGCCCCATCACCTAGTCCTGTATATAGTTATTGACTTTTTAACTTCAAATAGAAAATTTTGTTTTTGTAAATATTACCTCCTTCCAGTGCATCTGCGTATGCAGCACGAGGAGAACATTGTAAATCTTGTACATTGAATTTTGTTTATCTGTTAGTAAATAATGTTGTTAAATAAAGGGGTTGTGGGGAAAAAAAACAACAAAAACAAACCCTCTTAAAATCGGGGGGGGGAAAGAAATTAAATACGTGATTTCTATTGTTGTTGTTTTAACTTTATTTTGTGGAGTATTTATGTCAGTGTTATTATAACTTTTCAAATATTTAATAGTCCCTGAGTAGTAACTTGAGAAATCTTTTAAGTCAACAGCCTAAACGAGGATGCTTTTGAATATATCTTTAAAATCTCAGATTGATTGAATAATTTTTATTCGCTATCACACAATACATAGGCAGGCAAACAGGTGAACGATTTTACCATTCTTATTTCCAGTCCAACTTTCACCCTTCGGGCTCAACAAAAAATAAGTTTCAGTTCATCCTTAAATTAATAAAATTGACGGCTATATCAGTACTATATACAGCACGGCTATACTAGCAGCCATCGGTATTAGAGTGGAATCAACACTTTTTTTAATTTTCAGCGCATTGTTGCTACCACACCCTGTGACGGTAATCGATTCTGCTGATCCATGCTCCCCGATAAGTCACAGAAAAGCAGATTTCCAGTTTGTTGGAGCTGCAATGGGGAGGGGGGGGGGCGATTACAATGCTTTCCCTGCGAACATGAGAAAGTGGACAAATGATCATCAGGGGTGACATGGAAGCTTACAACCGTGCAATCAACAGATAGTTAGTTAGTGCCTTAGTTATCTCGAGTAAGTACTCAAGATTTCATTTAAGTACTTTCATCTAGTTTGACCGTAACCGTGATTGAGTTTAGAAATGTTTTACATTAAAATAACAAATCGATTAAACTGTAGACTTATTGCCAAGCCAAGAGATATATTGGATATGTATTTCAAATAAACACAATTTAGGTCATATTTGGCTATAAACAAAATTTATTCGGCGAATTAAAATAAATGAAAACAAAATGGCGAGGATACTCATCCATGGATCAATAAGTTTATTTTAACGATGGACAAGAGAATCTCCAACCAACCAGCAATCATATTTTTATGACGTTTTTTCTTAAATGCAATGCACAAAAAGCACCTGTCGTAGCGAATTAATATAAAGCAAGAAAACATAAAACCTCTGAATTCAAAACAAAATGATATCCCAGAGAATGAAATTGACAATGTTATTATCAATTCAATAGTGCTTTTAATATTTGAAAAGCGGGCCAGGCTTGACCTGGCCGACTACAAACCATTGCCTAGGTACCCCCAGGCTCCACCCTCGGTAGACTCTCACTACCTTTCTGATTCCACCCGCCTCCTTTAGGCATTCCACACCCTATATCCTTCTCATACATCCTTCAAATGGGGGACTCCCCTTAGTGAAAGGCACTCATTATCCCAAAATAATTTTCCTTTATTTTTCCCACATCCTATTTTATAAGAGCTAAGGAAAAAAAAAAGGAAAAAAAACAAAAAAAAATATTTGAAAATTAATGTAGAAATGTTATTTCCTTTCTCTGGTGATAGAGGCAGTTTGAGCCATATCTACCTACCTAATACCGGTGATAACTGTTTGTACGCACCATTAGCGTGCCTAATTGAATATATTTAAGATTTTAGTAATGATAAATATTTATTCAAATATAAAAAGAGACTCTTTGGTAGTGAACGCTTCGGGCGGCGAACTTAAAATAAAATAGGTAAGATAAAACTAACATAACCATATTGACTCTTAACGCTTACGACCCGTGATGTTAATTAAGCAAACAGCAAATTAAATTAAATGGAAGATATCTGTTAAACCCTGGTGAAGCTAATAAATGGACGATTTGAATATAGCGGATTTTACCTCTATGACTTTAGACAGCAAACGTGTATACATAACAATAAAGTAGGGTTATGAGGATTTTGAATTTAAGGATTTGTTACTCAAAGTTTCTTCTCGCACATGAACTTTCACGTAAACAGTTATTCATTCGCGCTACAAGTGCAATCAAAATAAAAAATCAAAAATCAAAATGCCTGAGATCAGGCACAATGTAAGAGGAGCACCTCGGCTTCGAGGTGTATAAACAACCGGTCACTCATTAGAAAACGTGATGACTCAACCTATCGTTAAAGAAATTTAACAACCACTTCTCTTCTGTCTCATCACAGACTCAAAGGACACCTTGACCACAAGGTCAGATAATATTCACACAGCGACTACGACTGTAGGTCATGAGGGCTTGCCATTCAAGTCAGTCACTGGCAACAGTACACAGTAGACCAACAGTAACAGGAAAAGCGTCTAACTCTAATGTCACAATTCTCAAAGTCGGAGAACTCACCTAGGATTTAAAAAATAATTACCTCATAAAACACTTGAAAATATCGAACAGTGTTCCACCAGATATATTTTAATGTTGCCACTGAAAAAGATGTATATTGTTGATAACTAGCGGATGTAATTCACTGACCAACACCCTTCTTGGACTCTTTCAGCACTAACCTGAAGTCACTATCAAGTTATTATTACTGAACAGGCATGACAACGGGGATTCCCAGAGAAACGTAACGAATTTTATCTAGGTGAGTGCTTATCCCACACTATCGCTTAATTACTTAAGGTTAACTGGTAGCTAATGTAATGTCAGAATTGTTGACCCTCTAATTCTGTACTAATAGAATGTCCCCACAACGGTCAAACACAAAATAGGAACTAAGACCAAAATAAATATTTAAAAATTTTAATTATTTTTTTTTAACCACAATACAGGTGGAATTCCACAATTTTAATATTTTTGTTTTCGTCTTACCCTCAAAGTTTCTCAACGGAAAGAGCTATAATTTTCATTCTATATTTTATTGAGTGTAGAAATACTAATATTTCTTCAGCTTACACTGACACACACCAAGGTTTACTGTTCATGAGATATTTTAGTCATGAGTTAGAAGTCGGATTGAAATATGTCGACAAATATAAGCCTTAGAAACGTTGAGATAGAAATGCAAGGATGTTCATCCTTTTTAAAACTATACACAAACTAACACCGCAGATTTACCCATTGAACAGTTACAATGAAAAACATTGAAAACTATCCCTAGTAACCGGAAAATCGGGTAATTCTCCTAATTAATTATAGTCGGAGTTACTATCATTAAAATAAGTATTGATAGCAAGTATACGGCTGCTTGCTAATACTGGAGTTGAAAGCAGTGGTTGGGTCCCTACTACCCCGCCCCGGTAACCGTGCCGTTTATTTTTTTTAGTTTAGGGGCTCGACTAGCGATTACTATAGTCGTATGAATCTGGTGCTGCTGTTTATGACAGAACTACGCAAAAGTTTACTTAACTATGCCTGCGAATTGCATGAATTTTCTATTTTTGTAGCAAAAGCAACGTTTTCATCAACCATGCGACCTTCGCACCGTCAATTTCAATCACCCGATCCTCGCGCAAATGTTAAGTAGCGAAGAACGAGCGAATCGCCGAAATTGACCGTTAGATTGATTATATGCCAGAAGTCTACATGCGGCAGTGGAATACACTAGTGGTCGTGTTTGTTATAAAGGCAGTCATGTGTTAGAATAAAAGATCAGGTCGCAATTATTTCCATATGAAAATATTGTTTTATTTATTGGCTTTGAGTTTGTCATGCCACAAATCAGCAAAGTAAAGAGCAGTTCCGTTCTAGGAGAATGTTTGACAAAATTAAGCGATAGCTGTGAGGAAGAAAGCAGTTCTGTTTATGGAGGAAGCTCCACAGAGGTAAGTGATAATAGCGAGGGAAAAACCAGATGTGTTTTTGAAGAATGGTTGACAGAACAAATTGATAAAAGTGAGGTAGAGGGAAGTTGGGTTGATGAAGAATGCTCGACAGAAATGGCTGACAAAAGCGAGGTAGACGTCAACGAACAGGACTATTTTCCATTGCCTAACTTAAAAGCCGATCAGGTAAGTTGGTTCGTTCACACGATGTAGAATTGTATGAGCTATACTCTCGTTTCTATAGGAGAGTGGTTAGTTAATTGCTTTTTAATATGGGTAATATAGCTGTGCCACGTCAAAGTAGGAGATGTGCGCATGCGTCAATTGGTACTACAACCCAAACACGGAAGGGTGAAATTTCTCGCTTGCCGCTCCAATTCAAACAATATAATCTTACATTGTCTTGGATATTTAGTTGTGCGTTGACTTGTTATTTAGGTTAACTGTGATGCTAACTAATTCTAAAAGAAAACTTCAGGACTTGAAGGCAATATTATTGAATTATCTCACTGGATAAAGTGCACTTTAAGCATCCCCAAATTATTTATTTCAAGATTTGTTAAATAAATACAATTAGAACGACTTAATCCTAAGCGGAATACTAGGACAAATATGTCAATTAAACCATTGACTGTCGACCATTCAATAAAATAGATTAACAAAGACAGCTTCATTTGTTTTTATGTTTATTCGTGGTAAAAACATAATTGAGCATAACTTGGTAAAAGTCCTGAATATCTTTATCTCTCAACTTGTCACAATTAGAGACACTTACGGTTCAATAACAAATAAATTGCGAAACAAAACAAAACAGCGCCTTTTCTGATTTTAAAACCTACCCTTCAAGATGGAACGTCGGCAAGTTAACGAGGAGGGGGAAATATGGAATCCATGTCCCCCATTTTACGTCGCTGCTTGCTACATGTTCTTGAAATGAGAGCATTTTTGTACTTTTAATTTTACGTCTAAGTCATGCAATTTTTCTTCAACATTGTAAAACGATTACGCAAGTTAGTCTGTTATTCAAAATTCTATATAAAATTCGTTATTTTAAGGCAGATTGTATTACTGACAGAAGTCAAACTAATCACGGGTGCACTAGTCAGGGTGGACCTGGGAAAATTCCCCGTCAGTGAATGATTAACCAATCCAGCTACTATCAATTTTTGTACGAACCACTTTGAGCTTGTTCAGTAATGGTAGTGAGAATATATTCCGCTATATAATCTAGTGATCATATTCTGCCAATACCATGTTTGTAAATGTTTATAGCTCTCGGTCATTAGTTATTGCTCATCAATAATCACAATAAGTCATACGCCTTTGCTAACAATTCTAAATTTAAAATGGACCTCTGGACGAACGACCAAAGGCCCTTTCATTATTTAAGCAAAACCCTGTCTTGAATGTTCAGCGTGAATGCACGCCATGTTTACGTGCAACTTATGGAGTAAGGAGAAATATTCCAGCATACTTTAATCAGTACCTAGCTTACTGGATATACTAACGAAATAATGGGAGTGACTATTATTCCTGCTTCACTCCATATTTACGATATATAACGTTTGTTTCAAACTCACGCTTATATTAATACCATTTGTGTTTCTTCATTGGCGATTGGTTAAAAGGTAAAGATGTAATATTTTCAATTTCAAATCATCTTTCATGGTATGTTATTCCCTGTTTCAGCTTGCTCTAGAACAGATAATCAGGCAATGTGAGAAATCTATCAGTGACAGCTACGAGTTTCTTAAAAAAGTAGACATTTTGGAAAAAACTGTATATTCACAAATAGATAGTTTCTCCAATTTTTTCGATATTTTGTGATTTAAAAAAATGCAACTAATCAAATGACTCGTTTTTTTTTTTGTTTTTTTTTATAAATGTAGAAATATTATGAGTTAATATTTTTCTTGTGATTTCGGCATAACTTGAATAATGAAAGATGCTTAAAACAAATTGGAGTACTATCCAGAACAATAAATTCACAATAAGTATTGTTCAAATACACCAGGTATGGGCAACCTTTGACATGTTATGGGCCAAACTTTAGTGTGCAAATACGTTCGCGGGCCGCGTTTAAAAGTAGTGCATTTTAAAGTAGTGTTCATAATTTTTAGCGATAGATATCAGTCAGCCATGAAATAATACGACAATGTTATTACAACACAATTTATTAAAATAACAAAATGAAATGAAAAAATAGGTACCTACAGCATTAAATTAAATCGTTAAATTTAGAATTGTTACAAACTACGAAAGTTAAATAGCGACACCGAAATCAATGAGACACTTGAGCTTGAATTTGGGAAACTAATTCATCGATGTTTGGATTAATTCCACTGGTACAAAGACGTAAAGAATTTTCCAAATTATCGTCAGTCAGCCTTGTACGATGTTTTGATTTATTAACTTTCATCAATGAAAAGAACTGTTCGCATTTATAAGTACTGCCAAACGCACAAATCAATCTTCTTGCAAATTTTCTAAGCTGCGGAAAATGGTCTTCTTCGAGGTATTTTTTGTAGAAATCGCACAACTCCACGTCTTCAAATTTAGATTTTAGGAGTGAGTTTTCTTGAATCTCGATCAACTCCATTTGCAAGTGTATTGGAGCATTTTGTACATTACTTTTTGTTGGAGTAGCAAATAAATTGAAACAGTCTTCCATGTGTTTGAAATCGCTAAATCTGATCGAAAATTGCTCCGACAGTAACTTGAGTTCTTCAGCATATTGAGCGTAAGCAATATTTTCATACGCAGAGAGCGTGGTGAAATGGTAACTGTTACCAGACAGCATATGTGCCTCCCACAAGCGGATTTTGTTCTGAAACGCTTTCAAATGGCTGTACAAATCATTTACTAACTGTCCTTGTTTTTGAAGTTTCAAATTTAAATCATTCAAATGGCCTGTAAGGTCGACAAGAAATGCTAAGTCACATATCCATTTTGCGTCACTCAATTCAGATAGTGGTTTATCTTTTATTTGCATAAATTCTGCTATCTCATTTCTAAGCTCGTAAAACCGTTTCAGCATTTTCCCTTTGCTTAGCCATCTGACTTCACAATAATATGTTACGTCGTCATACTCGGCTGATATTTCATCCAAAAACGCCTTGAACTGACGATGGTTAAGCCCTCGGGATCGAATAAAATTGATGGTTTTTACTACCACATTCATAACATTCTGGAGTCGAATGGACTTAGAACACAAGTTCTGTTGGTGGATAATGCAATGAAGGACTATCAAACCATCTTTTTGCACATTTAATTCAGTTGCTTTTTCATTCAAAATTCCGATGAAACCTTTACGTAAGCCGACCATAGAAGGTGCACCATCTGTGCATACTCCAACTAATTTCGACCATGGCAAGCCAAAACTTGTGAATACCTTTTGAACTTCATTAAAAATGTCCTCTCCTGTAGTGGTTCCTTTTAGCGGCTGTAAAGCAAGCAATTCCTCAGTAATAGTGAATTCTTTATCAACACCTCGAATAAATATAGCCAGTTGAGCTATGTCAGACAAATCGGTGCTCTCGTCTAATGCTATGGAAAATGATTCAATACCAGTCATACGGCCAGTCAATGTTGTTTTTATATCATTAGCCATCATTTCTATACGTCGTACAACGGTTCGTCTTGACAAACTAATTTTTTCAAATTCATTTTTCTTTTCAGGACACAAAACACTGCAAACTTCTGACATACACTCCTTGATAAATTCTCCTTCGGCAAATGGTTTCAATGACTTTGCCAATTTTGAACTAACTATAAAACTAGCTTTCACAACATTATCAAGTTGTGTTCTTTGTCTATGAAATATTTGCTGCTGTTTTTCCAAATTTGCGGTAAGTTTCTGGATTTTGTCTTTTCTTATTTGTCCTGTCAGTGAGAGCAGCGTAGGATGCTTAGTTGAGTAATGCCTCTTTATATTGAATTCTTTCATCACCGAAATGGATTCATTACACATCAAACAAATAGGCTTACCATTGTGCAAGATAAAGAAGAATTCTTCAGTCCATTTTTCTTGAAACTGGCGACCCTCTGCATCTACTTTTCGTTTCCTTCCACCAGACATCATTTTCATTTACTTATCGTTCGATAAACTTAATAAGAAAATAGGTATAATTAGTAAGCACTCAAGATGCACACAAAGTCACAAAGCAAACTTATCACCACGGTAGCTCGAATAGGACTGAACTAAGTTCCGGCCATCCACCCGCTTATATAGGCAAAATGAAGGAATGATCTAGAATCGTCTAGTGTAGAACAATACAATTGCGAAGCAATAATCCTTTGTTGCGCCGCCAGTGTGGCGGCAAACATCAATGGCTTTGAACTTTGATGTTTGCCGCCTCACTCTTTGATGATCACCGCCACTCGGCTTGCTCGCTCACTTGATTCCATGAGTATGAGTAAGTAGTGTATTTTTTTTTTTTAAATTGGGTTTTTCAAAATGTCTCGCGGGCCGGATCAAATCTTACAGCGGGCCGGATCCGGCCCGCGGGCCGGCTGTTGCCCACATACGAAATACACCATAGATTGTGGGTCATGGAGAGACATACAGCGTCTCGTAGATTATTAATTATATTAATATTGGTACAACTTACAAGAGGTTTATTGAATATTCAGATGGGAATGCATAATATACAATAGCACAATATAATATACAAGGAATGTATAATATGCCAACGCATTAGCACTGTATTTAGTTTTCAGGTTGACTACATTGAACGCTACTCACGACTTCAAGTAAAACCATAGTCTATGTTGATAGTTTATCCAGATCCAGCACAATGGAATATATCCGTGACTACCTCTTTGTTGTGTTGTGATAGAAATATTTTGATAATAACCTGTAAGGTTTCAAATCCTTATTTTAATGTATGGGTTAAGTGATGAATTCCCGAACACATAAGCGCGCTGTATGTATGCTGTACAAGACCATATTAAGGCTACACCGTGGACTGCCTGACGAACTGCGGTTACTGGGCACCAGCTATGTCAGGGATGAATTTCGTAGGCACAAGATCTGCGATGAGCCTACCGCTGCAGTCTTTATTACTCAATGGGCTGTAAGATATTTAGACCACTATAGTCAATTATTTACTCTTTATGCACCTTCTGAATATAACCCGGTCAAATCCCCTACAAGTTGATTCAAATTACTTTCATCATGTTCTCTCCACTTTGCCTGATTCCAAATAAAAGTGGAATATCCTTTGCAAATTTTCCATAAACCTAATAAACCAGACTATCTAGATGACCCCAATGCCTATTACGCTTCCTCTTTTAACAGCTCTCCTCTGTCAGTCTATGCAGACTTCTCGATCATCAACCCAGATTTCTTCTTCTGTATCACCTAAAAGATTTATTGTATAAAAATCGCTGGCAACAATCCATGTAGAAGTAGTCCTAACATAAAGTTGCCACTTTAGTGAGTAGGGTGAGATGTTAGTGTGTTTAGCCCTTAGCATAATCTTTAAATTTGGTTTTCTTAATCAATCGCTACTTCTTTATTCAAGTATTAACCCATTCATTCTTAAGAGTCTGATTAACCAGACCCTTTCCCCTCAAAAAATCATTGGTAGAACCGGGATGAAACCCAGCTCTCTGGAATTACAAGTCTACAGGTCCATGCAACCACTTAACGATGGCTTAGGGTGAACTAACTCCTTCCCCTCTTAACGTGAACAATATTTTCTTGGTTTGTTCCTTTTCCAAACCATTAGTTCTCACCACTCTCCTTATATGTACAATATTTTACGGTTAAACCCTCAGTCTACACCCAGGACACAAGATTCTGTATCTCTTACCTTTATATTTCTGCTCACAAAACGACAGCATATGACCGCCCCTTCTTTGCTCCCTCCATTACCCTCGGGAATCCTCTACCTTGTAATATCTGCCATGCTTTATCCTTACAAAAATTCAAAACTCTCCCATTCCATCAACTCCTCAACAGCCAGACCATTGCTTGCTAGTTGGGAACGATTTAGGTATTACATTATATTTTCATGCTTGTATTTTTTTTTTCTCACTATCATAAATTTAGCTGGTATATATCAACCTAATGGTTTTCATTTATTTTTGTTTTTTTTGCATATATTTCTGTTTTTTGTTATTTGAATCCATCTAACCTTTTATTTGCTTAATGCAGTTAAATAATCTTGTTATTATTTCTTATAGACGCTCACACTTTATTTTACATTATTGTTGTTTTTTTATTTATTTTTATAATGTAATATTTATTTTTATTTCCCAGACATAAACCTGTATTCTGAGCCCTATTGTTATTCTTAAGGGGCTTTGTCCCAGAATAAAAAAATTTTTTTCTACTCTACTGGGGGGCAATCTACTATTTATTGCGAACCCTGCAGAAAATCCATACCAATAATTAAGGTCTTAATAATATCCAGTTCAAATTAATAAAGGTTTATCTTACAGTTTTGTTTCCAAGCCTTTCCCCAAATTTACAATGTTTTATTATAAAACTCCATTTTTTGTTTATCTGAAAACTCGCTTTTGTTCATCCTCTGAACAACACTCGTTTCTTTAAACTTCTACCTAAGGAAGAAGTGCTATCATTCCCTTTATATAGAGCAGATGCTATTGCAAATTGCAGGCATTTTTGTTATCAATCTTCACAAGTAATACATAACTACCTCTGTAATCCACACAAGAAAAACCCTGTGAACACTTATTGCTCAAAAGCCTTAAAAACAAGAATGAAAGATAGGTTACATAGATAAGGGCTACTGTTACCTACTGGCATCCATCTTCTAGACAAATAATGATTTTTGTGCGGATTTTTGACTAATTAAGTATAATATTAATTGATAATGATAAGTTATTTTTTAGGAGTACGCATCGATCTTGACGAAACAGATCAGCGTGAAAGGCTTAGTACATGCATCTAAAATTGGGACACCCATAGATGAATCTATTCTGAACTCTATGAGGGGTGAACAAATAGCTCAGCTGTATGAATTGATGAAAGCTGCTACGTTAAAAGAATAATTTAAAATATCCTATATTTAAGCCGGAGTAATTATCATAATCGCGATACTTATCACACTGTCCAACAGTTAGTATATGTGATCCATTATGCTCTTAGATTCTGTGTGAGTTTTAGAAATATTGTACATATTGTAAATAAAAATGTGTACTTATTGCCTTTCTGTTTCCTTTTCTTGAAAAGTTTTATCCCACCACATATATTTATACCATCTCTGCCAACAGAAAGACAGAGTAACCCCTACAGGGCAAAATCTACAATTTATTGGATTGCTCTTAGTAGAATCACTGATCTAGGTACTTGTATGTAAAAATAAAATGCATGGTATTAGAGGTAAAAATAATTATTTTCCCATATTACCAGCCTCTTAGAATGTTCAGCCAGATAGTCCAAAATAATGTGATAAAAAAAATTAACCGGGTGCTGAATTGATGGGAACAATTTAACCTTTTTTGCATGAAAGGATTTATGAGTGCTATCCTCATGACAAGCCCAGCCCCGTTTAAAAGCCTTTTTTGAGTATAGTATTTTTTTTTTTTTGGTCTGTACATTTTGTAGATGATTTTATTTTTCCAAGGTAAGATAAGAATATGCTCTTTTCTACAACTTGTAGGTTATAACAAAGTTGTGTGATGTATTTTAGTTAATAAAGTAGAAAATGCTACAGAAAGAGACCTATATTATCCTCATTAAATCTCACAGCGCAAACAATAATAATTTATTTAACCCAAAAATCAATAGACCATCTATACACGTTGCAGCTATCTTTTACATGATCAAAATTTTGGTTACAAAATAACTTAAATATGTATTATAAAAGTTTCCGACCTAACAAAGCTTTTATTTATTTTATTATCATCTTCATGTTGGTGTCGGAAACTTTTCAGACCACCTATGTATGTGATACTAGTAAGAAAAAAAAAACCTACTCGAATAAAACTAAATATTAATTTAAAAGTTCATGTTTAGTACTTTTATGTATGTAATATTTTATGATGTAAGATGTTTTATTGTAATTTCCAATTTACAGTATCAATGATTTGCTAAAGATTTTTTACAAAGATATTTCATTTAGATCGAAGACAAATTGTTGTATTGAGGGAAGTTATAAATTGTGAAGCATAGTTGATATTTTTTTACAGTGATGGTAATTATTAATGATGAATTTTAAGCAAGTTTTTTTATTTTTTCTAGTAAATTATAGTTTGTTTTGCATGTTGAACTCTAAACAAGTGTAGCATAAGTTATTAATGTGAGCTTGGATTTCTTTTAGCTGGCTAATTCACACTAGCACTAGCTATAAAAATATCTCTTCTATTCCTGGTAATGATTTAATTAAATCAATATTCCTGCAAACAAATGCTTCTTTCTTTCGTTATAGGTACTTAGTTTGTCAAGAAGTACATAAGGCGCTATGAAGACAAGTCAAAAAGTAATTAGTTGAAAGAAGTACTCAGTAAAAAAAACAAAACAATAAAAGTTAGGGCTTGATCAACAATTTATTTGTTCTTATTATTTTAAATTTATAAGATTTAAATATACTTCTGAAAAATGTGAGAACAAAAAAAAGCTGTTTTGTGTTATAATAGAATGCTAAAATCTATAAAACTAATAAAATCACCAACTATAGTAACTCCTCAAAAACTATTAGTAAGTTTAGCTATGATAATCACATAATTATTCTTAAACTTTTCACTGCACAGCTGGTTCATTAAGAGCCACTAAAGTTAAAGGGTTAAAGGTTAAATTATGCAGCAACTACCTTCCAACGATAATGTAATTTTTATAACTAAAAAACAGATTAACAAGTTATGAAACCAAAAACAGTTTGTATTGATGAAACAAATGATCTTTGCCAAGAAAACCAAAAAATTGTTTTTAGGAATCAATTATGTATTTAAAAAAATGAACATGGCACTGTGGACCAAATATTTATTTGTTAATTGCTTAATCAAATATATCATGAAGGCTTTAGGTTTAGTGGTTAGCATGATTTGGTCAAGATCAAAATGATTGGTCTGCTTAATTTTTAGCAATCAATTTCAATGATCCACACCATGCGGGTTGGATGAATTAAGAAGAAAAAAGTTAAGCACATGAGAATGTTTACAACTATATTTTAAAACTTTGTATAACATTTTTTAATACAGATATATCACAAATATTAAAGATAACTAATTTTTCATATAAAATGTATATCATATAGAATTTCATTCAGATAAATCATAAGACTAGAAATATTTAATATTTAGGATAATTTTTGCCATAATAAAAAAAAAATGCTCTCTTAAAATTATCAAGTTGATCAAAGGCAATTCGATAATATAAAATACCATAAGCAGTATTTAACAGCATTTCTAAACGCCATGGTTTGGCATTGACCGAACATAATGAAAATGCTTCTAAATCGGATGCCAGAGAACACAGTTGTATTGCAAAAAGCAATGTCCATTTTTTTTATTATCTTCTAAGAGGCACTTATGTATTTATTAATTTATAATAACAATGTAATTTTAAAATAAAATCTTATTAAAAAAACTTTCACAACTAATTTAGTAAATCACTAATCCATACATGCTAATAAGAATTAGGCTCCCATGAAGTTTAATGTTCTCTAAATGAAAGATTGGTGTACCAGCAAGTCATTATAATTTTCTAATAGTACAAGATGGATCAGTGAACCTTTATTGCAATATCACAGTACAAAAAACAACCTGAATAAACCATGAAAATGGTGTAACCTATGAAGATCATATCGGGGAAAGAAGATCCCAACAAATATAAACCCATTAAATAGATACATTATTATATATCAAACAATCTATAATGATCCTCAACTCAATAACTTGCCATATATAATACTATAATGAAGCAAGCAATGGATGAAGTAATGAAGCAACACCACTTTCATGCTAAGATGGAAAACTAATTTATGGGAAGACAAGATAAACAAATGTGAAACTATAAAATAAATATATATAAAATTCAATGTGTCTAATTAATAACCTATATAAAAGTTTTTAATTGTCGAAGTTAATCACATCAGACAATTCATAATTTTTATGACAAAATTGATTTTAGTTAATTATTTGCTTTTTTCCTAAGCAACTTCTTGTCAATTCCCAGTAAAATTAATAACAATAATCCAACCTTCCTATCTAATATTCATGTTGAAACCATTAAAAACTATAATCGCCAATTTATCATAAAATAGAAGCAATAGTTGTGGAAGAACTAATAATTTTGTATAACTCAAATATATAACAAATTAAATTTGAATATTGTTTCATTTATAAAAAACAACATTAGTTATCAGATATAGTTATATAGACTTATTACCCATAAGAGGTTTATTTAAATATTAAATACTTGCACTTTGAAGCTACTGCAAAATAATGACATTCTTTTATTTAATAAAAGAATTATGTCTTAACTGAAAATATTATCCATCAAAAAATGTTCATCACTAATTTATAAAAATAACAAACTTTTTTTAAAAGGTACAGTAAAATTTAAATATAATTTATTTTTCCTTTAGAGCAATTAAACAGTGCTACATAGATAAATGGCATTGTAAATACTATTAATAACTTAAATACAATATAATGAAATTAAATACCCCTATCTATATCTACTAATCATTAAAAAATATTATAAAACAATTTAAGTACAAGCGAATGTGATTGAGATAGGTATACACAGAAGAGAGGAGGAGCATATGTCACGTCGGGGACCTCTCCCTCATCGGTGTTACGGTCTCTTTGAATACAGTCATGTCAACAGAAGGCTTCCTCTCTGTCCGCTGCTTCTGCACTATCTCGTTAGCCTCGGTGCCCTTCTCCACTCGCACCACTCTCTGCACTTTAAGTAACGAGCATAACTGTTGAGAGGAAATAGAATCAATAACAAAAGAAAGATTTTATGTAATTATTTGAGTTAAAAGTACACTTTTACAAATGCAGCAATTTACCAATTTTGGTGCTACTGCAGAAAAATACTTAGCTTTACTAGACGGAATAGAACACATAAGTTTAATTGGCGTGTGCCCAAGATTGTTAGATAATATTTGAGTAACATGAAAGCACATGTCAATACAATATTCGACATTTGAGGCTCTAGGTACTGACTGGAAATGATCAAGGTTTGCTTATAGCAGAAATATTCTTCCTGCAAATATATAAAAATGCGTAACGATAACACCTAACCAATCAACAGAAATTTACAGTAATCCAAATTTTTTCCATCTGATTTTTGCAGCCATATTGATATATAAATCTGAATTGCAATCACCATGTTGATTGAACTTCTGATCTATCTCTGTTTCGAAGTAAACATAGAAAGTTTTCGAGTCAGCCAAGAAAATACAAAATTAAAGTGTTCCTTGTTACTTAACTAATGCATACTAAAATAGTTTAATAATCACTTGCACAGGTATGGAGAGGATGGAACGATATCACCAAAGAGCACATTGATATTTGAAGTCAAACTTAAGTCTGTATTTTAAAAGTTGTGCTATTCATGAAGACAATTATTCAAATTGAATGAATCTTACTTCTTAACATAGAAAGATGTTACAACGAAGTGAAGGAAATTGGTGTATTGATTTAAATTTTAATTTGATCTTTTTTTTGTACAATTGTTTTTTTAACAATACCAATTTCATTCTGATGGTCACTCTTTTATAGTAATGCATTTCTGTATTGAGTTGTACCAATGTATCTGTTAAACTGTGTTTTTATTAATAAACTTTCGCTTTAATAAAAGTGTTTTTTTTTAATTTCTGGTTTTTATTTCCATTGAAGACATCAGTTTATTTCCTTTATATCTATTAAATAGCTTTTGTTATTTCATACCATTAATGCTCTGAATTGTTTTATTTACATCGACAATAAAGAATTGCCTAGCTTTTTTTAATTGTCTTCATTACATAAGGAGCTTAAAATACATTTATTATTCAAACTGGCTTTCTGTCAATTTATATAATAAAAAAACAACAGTTATTATGAAATATTATACAATAAAAAAACTAAAATATTTTACAAAAAATAAAACAATTGTGGGAAATAAGTTAATTTATTATAATGGAATAGCCCACCACCAGTCATTGTAGATGATAGTATGTGTGTAGTGGTAGTGGTGTATTTTACTGAATAAATACCTTAGGCTAACTGCTTCTGTTGTACTTACTTTGCATTGATTGAAATTAGATCCCATTTAGACTAATTAAATCTTGTTTAAAAAAAAAGAAGTTTTTCTTTAGTTTATGGACTCTAAACCTTGAATTATGTATTGTCATATTTACACCAGATTTTGTTGTTACAAATACAAGCGAAAACCTTGCAAAAGCCAAAGTATTTGGTTCTATTCATCAGCAGTTAGAGTATCTGGTATAAAAATCGTATTTTATAATATTTCCTCATATTAATTATTTAAATGACAGGAAACAGTAAAATATTACTATAATATAATGCTGTTAAAATCATACAATGAAAGTCATCAAGCAGCTACATTTTAGTCAATTCTAAAAAAAACAAAACAATTTACTAAAAGACAAGACAGGAATGGCTCAGAAGAAAAAGTAGCTGAACAGGAAAAATCAGAAGCCCCTGGATTTGAATACTGGCTGAGTAAAAACTATTTATTCTCTTTAACTAATAATTTTTGAGAAGAGTATATGTTTATTACCTTTGGCCATTTTCTTGATTTTAAACTCTAAGAAAAATAACCTCAAAGATTATAGCGAATTACATTATAATAATAATGAATGAGAACTTACCTCATGTATGCCAGTAAGAGCTTGCTGGGCCTCAATATTATCTGGAGGTACCGCATCCTCAAGGATACTGTGATACTGGGAAAGTTTGAGGCGACAAAGAGACATCACCGTGTAAGCATTCAACAGGTCACTCATCACAGAATCCTACAAAAGTAGTCTCTTTAGTTCTTCAGTACAGAGTCTATAGAGAATAGAGTTATAAATAAAAATAAAACTTACAGATGTTTTGAATCCATCTACTATCTCATCGTTGCTATACCTCGAGTAGTGTGTCAGTTCTTTTGCGGTAAACACAACTGAATCTTCTGAATTTATCCCTCTTTGATTCCTAAACAGAATTTATTTTAATATAAAGCCAATTATTAACAATATTCGCTACTATTTATTTGTTTATTTGGGCTTAACAGGTTGAGTGCCATTCCACCAAGGCCAAAATATTTTTGGCACATTTAGGTGTAGTGGTTAGCTTAACTGTTTCATGATAAGAATGCTCTTGGTTCAAATCTTAATCCAGACAGAGAATTGTTTTCTCTTCCATAAATATAAGTGGATGGTTCCCAATTTGATGCCTAGCCTTTAACCATAAATGGGAGTATGTAAGGGGTGTGAATAAATAAATAACAAAAAGATTTTTAGGAATATATATTCCAATGATTCTTATTATTAGCAAACTGATCATTTATTGGAAATTAAAAAAGGAATTTTCGGAAGGAAAAAGGAAATATTTTGAATAAAGTGTTTTGACCTGGCTCAAGACCCTGGCAGGTAGCTGAACCCTGGGTTTTGCCCAGAGGTTGCCATAAATAGCTGGACAAGAGGGCAGAAGGTGTCATTAATTTTTACCTATTTTGGCAACACTACTTAGTGAATAATTAAAGTGTTTCTCTCTGCAGTGCTTCAGCTAAAAGGAATCAATTTGAATGAACATCTTAATGGAATTTTACTAATATCAAAAGTAAAGAGTAAAACCAGACCAGCACTGGAAAGCAACCTTTACTTTGTGGTTGCCTGAAATTCAATATCCTCACCCTGTTAGGAAAAGGTTGGACAACCCACCTTAAGCTTAAGTATATAAAAGTATTAAACCCAAATAAACAAATCGACAAAACAATAATAAAAAGCAAAAATCAATCTGTGTTAAGCACATCTCTTTCTTATAGCTAGGGTTAACACATTAAAAACATACCTTTTTACCTGTTTCTTCCGATGATAATGAGCCTTATCATTTTTCTCATCTGCCTTCACCACCATTTTTGGCGGGATTATTTTAGGAGGAGGGCTGTACTTCTGAAATAAAATGATAGAAATAACTTAATTTCATTTTATATTTAAAATTCAGATCGATAAAAAACATTTTGTGGCATACAGATAGATGAAAGACAATTGCTATGGACTTGATTGAAAGTTTCTTTATTTTCCAAAGAAAATAGAAGAGGTTGAAAAATATTTTGAGATTATTCGATTACCCAAAAGCAACATATATTTGAATAAGAAAGAAAATTGATAAAATTCAATTTTTTAGTACACATTCCCCATAAATAGTGTGTAAGGCACAACCCCATTTTTTAAGTTAATTAATTTTATTTTTTTAAATAGGAAAAAATGTATCTTATTAAGTGACATGGGATATTAACTCGGGCTTATTGTGCCTTGATAGATACTGACTGTAGGTGCTTTGAGATACAGTGCATACTCTAAGATGATTGATATATCCATGGAGCCTGGGTAGCGCATCAGCTGGGTAAGGCATTTTGTATAATCAGACTTCAGCACTGCAACAGAAATAAAGAATATATTATTTTATTTTAACATTGTTACTTAGATTTTAAATATTACTGTAATGATGTACTATTGTTATTAATATTAGGTGTCACATCTGATTTATTTATTAAAACTTTACAGCCAAAGAAAAAACATACTGGCAGGATCGAGCCTCAAACCCAGGATCTCCCCAATATGATTTTTTTATGGCTCTCCCAGTGACTTAACAAATTATAAAATATTTTCATATTCAGATTAATGCATGCCCACCATACAGGATGCTTTCAAGCCAACTGCATAGGGTATTCCTACATAAATGTATAAATACACATTAAAAAAATAAAATAAAAATACCTTAAGTAGATTTTTACTATTTCTTCTGTATCTTATGCATTTGCTTTACATGTATTTTGTTTAATGTATAATTTTATTAAGTTATTTAAAAAAGTTCTATAGTATTTTTAATCTAGATATTTTTAATGTCAATGTGCTGAATTGTTACTTGCATTCATATATTATTGATGTAGTTGTGTTTCTTTATTTTCACTACCACTGAAATATTTGAAATTTAAAAACTTTTAATATCATATTGTTGTTAATGACTTCTAGTCATTTTTAGCACTTGAAGATGGCAGCATGAGCTCCTGAAACTATTTGTGCATAAATAAACTTATAATATAACTGTGGATATGACACCTGTAAAAATTCTCTTTATTCTTTGACATAAGCACCCAAAACCAGCCAAAAAATCTAAAAGTGCTAGTGGATAATAAGCATGTTGAACATTAAGGCTAGACAGCTGAAAATTGATTTTCATTCTCCTCTTTGAATGAAAGAATGATTGCCTAATTTAATATATATATATATTTATATCCGAGTATTATAGCCAAGTAATCCTTGTTAAAATAATGCATAAAACAACAATAATAACTACTAAAGGCAAGTTACTTAGTTATCTGTATTTAGTTGTCACTTAAGTAATTTTTACACTCACAAGAAGATCTGATAGCTATGAGCATAGAGACAACGATATAATTTACTAGGTCGAAACTGGAATCATCAGCAAAGATCGCATCCCACAGCACCAGTAAGTCTTGGAGCGGAAACTCTCTTCCAAACAGAAGCCTCAACCATCGTCTGTAAAACAATCATTTTCTTATATAATATCATAATAATCATTCTTCTTGCAAGTCAGTATAAAGAAAATGCAGTAATTTAGAGCTAGGTGATTCACGGATCATTGAACCATTTTTTTTTCATTATTTTATTAAATATATTGAGATGTATCGAGGTCTCATTATCTCACATGATTAAAACAAAACGGATGAACCACTGGAAGTTTTGTTGGATAGAGCTTCAGAAGGCTGCCAACAGGAGCACGTCTCGTCAGAGTAGGGGAGCGGAAAAGGACTGGAGAGGAAGACGCGTTTGAGGAAAGAGGCTGAGTTGCAATGCTGAATATTTGATGTTTTTTAATGAGGGCGTTATTAAGAATAATTAGTATATTGGTGTTTAATTTATAAAATCCATTTTCATCATCTTTCGAAGGCTAGATAAGCCACTCGTATTAATGTATATACTGGAAAGTAATGTCGTTTTTTTTACATTAAATTCAACCAGATAAATTTTTAACAAGTTTTTGTTTTTGATCAATGATGTAATCACCCTCGTTATCAGAAACCTTTTGCCATCTAGTGTGCAAATTTTCAATGGCTGATCGATCAAAATCAATTGGTTTTTCAGTAAAATATCTGGAGATGGCATTTTGGACATTCCAAATTTTGAAATTTTTTGCGCTTAGAAAATGTATCGATCGGAATAAATGGAAATCCGATATCGGGCAAGTATGGTGGTTGAGGCAATAACCTCCCACCCCAATTCATTAATTTTTTCCAGGGTTCTTGTGAAAAAAATAGGCGCAGTGCGGTCTTGCATTATCGTGTTGCAGAATAACACCTTTTTTATTGAGAATCGCTGAGCAATTTTCAATTAAAGATTGATTTACTCGATCCAATTGTTCACTGCTGCATTCACAGTTTTTCCAGGTATCAGCGATGAACGACCCTGCGAATACTCCACCAAATACACAAAAGGGCCTTTTTGGAGTGTAAACCTGGCTTAGCTGCACTTCGTGCCGATTCATGCGAAGAGAGATATTTGGATTATCATAGAGGACCCATTTTTCATCTCTAGCCTCACCCGCCATACTCGCCCAATATTGCGCCATCAGATGTCCATTAATTCCGATCGCTAAAAATTTCAAAATTTGGATGATGTCCAAAATGCCATCTCCAGATATTTTGCTCAAAAACCAATTGATTTTTATCGATTCAGCATTGAAAATTTGCGCATTAGATGGCAAAACGTTGCTGATAACGAAGGTGATTACATCACTGATTAAAAACAAAAACTTGTTAAAAATTTATTTTTTGACTTTAATGTTAAAAAAAATACATTACTTTCCAGTCCCCCTAATACATTGATACGAGTGGGTTATCTAGCCACTATATTGTAATAGATGATCTGCGTTGTGTTTGGTCCCGGTTTTAAAATGAATAGAGTAGTTATATATTACTAAATTTTGTATTAATTAAAAATTATACATTGTATTATATATCAGACAAGGTCATGGGAGGCCATGGCAATACAGCCCAATAAATAATTAAATGATGCCAACGAGAGTATTCATCATCCAACAAGAAGAAACAGACAAAAATTAATTAATTGCCCTATAACATATTTCATAAAGGAGTTGAACACTAACCCTCCTTTTTTTATTTAAACAAATATAATTTTTTTATTATTTAATTTATTTTCAAAGATATTTTCACTTTAATTTTAAAAACATTTTATACTAAGTACAATTTAATAAATAATTTTGAAAAAAGCTCCTTGGTAGTTCTGGTCAAAAATACTTTTATTTACTCAACCATCTCGGCCACCTAAAATCTTTTCCTTATACCTGTTTGAAAGTAAAGCCTTTCCTTCCCTTCGGAGATAGCACTCATACAAAATAACCTCACCAGTACTTACATGCCAAACAGCTGGAGTGGGATGTCCAGCTTCTCGAGATGCTGAAACAGCTGAGGATCATTCGGAGCCAATAGTCTTTCCTTGATCCAGTTCAGTTGGGCGACCACCTGGTTTTCAGTGCTGTTGATCTGTGTTTAAACATATGAGTAATGTCAATTGTAGCTCATTGACCTATTAAAGTAAATAACATTTTTATTTCTAAAATTGACCTGAATTATATGGGGTATAGATGCTATGATCATGCAATATATGCTATGGTCATGCAATATATGCTATGGTCATACAATAAGTTGTATTATTAGTATAAAATGAAATTGTAATGACATGACAGTTCTGTTTCTAGATGTTAGCTGCAACAACTAGTACAGACAAGACAATAAAACACATTCTCACATAGTGTTGTTGATTGATAAAAAGATCCCTATGCTTCTAAAACACTGATAAATACAAAGTAGAGCTTATCGTTCATCCTTTGGAATATTGATATAATTGTACAAAATTAAATGAAATTATGGTAAACATACAGTTACATTGTTGTTCCACTAGGAGTGATATATTAAAATTTGTGCAAAAATTTGGAAAATGTACACGACTGTATTGCTATTAGATTGAATACAAATAGAAATATTACATAAATACATTTGTTTAAGGAGATCAGGGATATTAAGATTGCCACTGCAGACGAGAAGCTCCTGAGGTACTAGCATGGCCAATAATAAGCTGTCATCTTTCAATTTTCGTTTTTGGGTTTCTAGGCCGGAGAGAAAACCTAATAAAATAATTTATTTTCCTGTAGTGCTGTTTTCTTTTACTACTCATTTAAAGATTTTGACCCAGAAAAAAAAAACATCTAAATTACATATAAGTAAATAGTTCAGGTGAATTACAGTTGTTTTCATATTGGATGGAAAGTAGCCTGTTGCAGTTGGGGCCATATTCGGAATCAGGTACGAACCCTCAATCGCATTCATGATACGCCTGAACAGTGTGCTGCAGACAGAACCGATATGATACATTTGTTGGCTATTTTATGAAATTACAAAAATATTACAATATAATATTCTTAATACTTACTATGAATCAGCTTCAAGGTAATTGGAATCCAAAACCTTCTCGATTTGAGGGCTAAAAACAAAATAAAGTAAAAATTATTCCCACATAATATTTACATTATTGTTACAGCACTTAATTTACCTACTATTATAATCCTTAAAAAAAAAAAAGTAGTGTACAATAATTGGTTATTATGCTTTACTCCCTTCTTATTTTTTTCCTTTTCTCTATGTGCCTTTCAGCATAAGGATGCTTCATTCTGATATATCCAGCCATCTCTTTCTCTTACTAGCACTTTCGTCTCCTAGTTTCCTAGGTTTCCCTCATTTCAGTGAGTCTTTATCAACATGTATCTTGCCTACAGCTGAGTTGCGTTTTGGGTTAACCTTTTT
This sequence comes from Acanthosoma haemorrhoidale, assembly GCA_930367205.1. NCBI lineage: Eukaryota > Metazoa > Arthropoda > Insecta > Hemiptera > Acanthosomatidae > Acanthosoma > Acanthosoma haemorrhoidale. Next base: position 76,982,303 of record OV884014.1, on the reverse strand, counting down.
AATTCTATTTTATCAGCTCGAGATCAAGTATACCAGTCTTGCTATTGACTGTACCACGGTTGGTGAAGCCTTCAATTCAGTCTTCCATAACATGAAGTATGTACCACTTTAAGTTCATTACCTAGCTGAAGCACTTTGCTCTTATTGACATTAATTATCATCCTCTTTCTCTCCAGTTCAGTCTGCCATTCGTTTAGAGCTTCCTCTAATTTTTGTAGGGGGTTGGTAACTAAGACAAAGTTATCAATATATCAGGTTGGCCAAAAAGTCCATTCGGTTTTTGTCGTCACGAAACTTCAAGCAGTCTAATATGTAGCTAACTTCAGCCTGTCCCTTGCGAGTCCGCTCTCGTCAGATACTAGACACTTCAACGTAGTTTGACGCGAAATTCCGACAAAACTGATTGTATTTTGTGTGTTTAGGATCATCCTGAATATGGAAAACCAAAACGAACATTAACAACACCTCATGCTTTTTTATTTTAAGAAAGCAGTGGAAACTTGCAGGAAGATATGCGCTGTATACAGAGAGGATGCTGTTACAGAATGTGTGGCCAGAAGTGCTTTCCAAGATTTCGATCGGAAAATTTTTCGGTTAAAGATGCACCTCGCTCTGGCCGGCCAACTGAGATTAACAGCTACAAAGTAAAGGAATTAGTCAACACCACTCCCCGTAATACAACTAGGCAGATCGCAGTTACCCTCAAAATATCCAAAACAAGTGTTGAAAATCATCTGCATCAACTTGGCTACGTGAGCAGGCTCGATGTTTGGGTTCCCCATCAACTTAGTGAGGCTAACCTCACCCAAAGGATTTCCATTTGTGATTTGTTGTGGAAACGTGAAGAAAAGGATCTTTTTTTGAAGAGAATGATGACAGGGATTGTCGGAAAAGTGGATCGTCTATAACAATGTGGAGCGCAAACGTTCATGGAGAAGCGCAGTGAATGACCACAAACAACCCTCCCCCCCCCCAAAGCAGGACTTCACCCAAAGAAGGTTATGCTCTCGATTTGGTGGGATTGGAGGGGTGTTGTCTTTTACGAACTTCTTCCCACGAACAGGACAATCAATTCGGATGTGTACTGTGACCAGCTGGACAAATTAAATGCAGCGACCCACCAGAAGCGTCCAGAACTAGCCAATCGTAAGGGGATTGTCTTCCATTACAACAATGCCCGACCGCACACTTCTTTGCAGACGCGGCCGAAGTTACTGGACCTTGGCTGGGAAGTTTTGCCGCACCCTCCATATTCGCCAGACCTTGCACCTTCAGATTTCCACCTGTTTCGGTCTCTTCAAAATTCATTGAATGGACAGACCTTTAACTCTGAAGAAGATGTAAAAATCCACTTGGAAAATTTTTTTGCCAGTTAAGACAGGAAATTCTTTGAGCATGGAATTATGAATCTGCCCATGAGATGGCAGAAGATACTGGAACAAAACGGCAATTATATCATTGATTGAATAAATCGCTTTTTGTTTAAAAGTTGTGTCTTATTTTCGCTTAGAAAACCGAACGAACTTTTTGGCCAACCCTTTAAATAAAAGATTGTACCTGATTAAGCGTGATCAATCATCCAATTTCTGATCGCACTGTCCTCTTTTTTCATACTTTGTGTACCTTGTAAATGAAAGAATATAGGGCTTAGGCTATTGTGTATCTTGTCAATAAAAGAAATAAAGAATAAAGGACTTAGGCTATTGTGTATCTTGTCAACAATTTAATTGCATTGATTAAATGTTTAGGGACAATTTTCTTCATTAGTGCATTTAACATTAACTCTCTAGGAACAGAGTCAAAAGCCTCCTTCAAATCAAGGAAGCCTTGTACATCTTATCTCTTTTCCAAGCTATTTCAAGGATAACTTTAAGGCGAAATAAGTAGTCTTTAATCAGTCTTCCTGGCCAAAAAGCTTTGTGCTCCTCTTCTAGGTCTATTTAAACCAATCCTCTTAACTATCTTTCCAAAATGAAGCTGTGTAGATTGGCTGCTACATCAGAAAGGCATATTGGTCTGTAATTAATAGTCAGATTGGCTTCCTTTCTGGTTGGCGGGTATGGTGATGTTACTATGCCTCAGGGATTACTTCCTCATCCCATATAAATTGGAATATGGCCTGCAGGATACAAATCATTTCCAGCACTATAAACTTAATGAATTTAGGCATAATGTTGTCGATTCTAGCAACTTTCCCAATTTCATATTTTCTACATCATTTCTATTTTCTTTTTCCCACACTACTCCATTAAGTTCCTCTCCTCCAGAACTGTATTTGTGGCAAATAGATTATCATAGTGTCTGGACCATTTATTGAAAATATTTTCAGGTCTGTCAATGTCACCATTTTCATCTTTGACAGATCTTATTTCTTTACAGTGTTTTCCTTTAAGATCCTCTATCTTCCTTCTAAACTGCTTTCAATTCTCATGATAATCTTCATTCAGATTCTGGCAAAACTCTAACCAACCAACAATCTCTTTTCCTTCTGCAAAATTAATTGGGTAAAAATTGACTTTTTTTTTCACCACATACATTTCCCAGCTAGCCGTTTTAGTTGGATAATGACTGTCTTCCAGTCATTTCTTCTTTTCGGCTACAACTACACTTATTTGGTCCATCCACCCAATTGATCTCTAACATCTATACCAGTTCCAAAAATAATTATTTATCCAGATCTCATCTATACTTTTACCAAAGTATATATTTCTTAATACTAATATAATTCTAGAGAATCAGTGCATTTCTCCTTAAATCCTCTGAGCGTTGCATATCTCCTGTTTTTAGTTGTTTACGGACTTTGGGCCTGAATTTGGGAGGTTTAAGAATTCTGGTGTTAGCAACTAGTGACAAATGATTCTCCTTTTTAGTTTGATACCTGTGAAAAATCGATGTATTTCTTTGCCATAGGTAATGTAGTCTATAATGTTATTTGAATTCTTTGCTTCGGCTGAAAATGTAAGTTTATCGGCACATTTATGAGGGAAGAAAAAGTGGCCTATAATTATGCCATTATCCATTCAAAAGTTAATGAGATGATGTCCATTTCCATTCTTTGTGGGCTCTCCTCCCTACTTTCTAAGAACCTTGATGTTTTAGTCTCAACAGGGTGAAAATTGATATGAAAATGTTGAATTGTGTTTGCAAAAAGGTGAATTAGAAGTGCCTGTATACACCTATTTCAATAAATTAAAGTACTAACATTGTAATTCATTTTTTCTATTTTCTATTAATAATCTATAAGCAAGATATCTATCATTTAAACATCCTTGGGATAGGTAACTAAGACTCTTACCTGATCACCTGCTCGCTGCATATACACAAAAATTTCAATGCCTAAGTATGTATATTTATCTAAATTATTTTAACAAAGACAGTAGAATAACAATTTCATTCCTTGAAGAATTAATTATTACCTCACTACAGAGTGCTCCTGGGTGTGAAGTAATGCCTGCTGATCACAGTGGACAACAAAAACCACAGGAGCCAGCACTTCGTGCATGCCCTTCAACATCAATTGCATTTATAATAATAATAATACATTGTAATAATATTTTAAATTGATTTTTACCTAAAATAAGTCAAATTAAATTATAAAATAACAATTTTAATATGAAGTTAAGATCATTTTAATTTTATTTAAGTAGGCAAGTTAAATTGGTGGGTTGTCCAGCTATCAACAGGTGGCATCATCAGTATCCTGACAATTAAAAGTCATATCCGCCGATCTACTGAAGTATCAAAATTAGTTACTGTATCTAAATAAATAGCAGATAAAATAAGTTCCTTTTTTCAATTTCAATTGATTTAAAATAATTTAATTTGTGAGTACAATACTCCTCGACTAAGAAACAGTATGCCTAACCTCTATAGCTAAATTATCTCTATATAATACTGTGGAACAACGTTCCTGACAGAATAAACGAAAACACACCTGGCGATAGCACATGGCTGGGTTCTCCCTAGCATAAGCAAACAGGATGTTGATCATAATCTTTTGTATGGGATCACCTCTAAAGAAGTCCACTCCGGGGAAAGTCCTGACCACATCCTGCCTGATGAGTGCCTGAAGATCTCTGTCGCAGAAGAACTGATGCCATGAACTCTGCAGGAAGAGAAATAATTGAAGTTAATAAAACAAAAGAAAGATTGTAAAACAGAGAATAGATATAAAGTAAAAAGATGGCTAGGTATATGAAAATACTATTTATTGGAAAGTACTGATTTAAGGCTAATTGTTTTATATTTTGGTTGAATAAATTGTTTGTTTTTTATGATTAGCAATAGCAATTATAAACATGATTCAAGTGAACTAAAAATATTATCATTAGGCTGAGCCCTTGTAGGCTAATAAACAATAGCAGCAATAAAAACCATTTAACAAGATTTCTCAAGTCACAGATCAGAAGATATTTTCCCCCATGTTTCAATATATATTAAAAATAGTAATTATAGTCACAGATTTGATTTAATTATATTGTGGATTTCTCTCAGTCTGACTCCATTCTGGAATTATTTTGTAAAAAGTATCTTTTATTTAAAACTATAATAATGGAACAGACTTGATTTAGGAATTAGCATTGAGCTGGCAGCCTCTTTGGAGAACAGGTGTATTATAAGGAAAATGATTAAACATGTCTTAATTGCAAAATTAGGTAGTTGGCACAATAGTCAGTCTCAGACTCAATTTCATTCAAGCTTCTAATCCGTTGTGACTACAGTTTTCTTTCAACACATGCCTAAATATGCAGCTTTATGTAGTAATTAGTTAATACCGATGATTTCTTTGGCAACAGATAAAAAGTAATACTTTTAATTGTATCATTTGACTGTTATTTCAACAGTTATTAGATAGATATCACAAATAAACATATTTCATTTGAGTCATGTTACAAATATTTGTCATTTTTTCTTATCTTTATTTACTGAGTTAGTTAGCCACCGACAGGATTTACATATATTAATAATTTATGTATAAATGAGTATAAAAATAAACCATCTGAGTAATGATATCATTCTAATTACAATTAGCATGTAAGGAAGCCATAATGAACATAACCGCCCTTTATTGCCTTCTGGGGACAAAGTCACAATTAATATATTGTGAAATATTAAACCATTTTGTAAACAAACATTTCCAGCTTTACAACTTATAATAAAAATAATCCCAACAAAAATTCTTAGCCTATTGTCTAAACCAGGTATGGGCAACCTTTGACATGTTATGGGCCAAACTTTAGTGTGCAAATACGTTCGCGGGCCGCGTTTAAAAGTAGTGCATTTTAAAGTAGTGTTCATAATTTTTAGCGATAGATATCAGTCAGCCATGAAATAATACGACAATGTTATTACAACACAATTTATTAAAATAACAAAATGAAATGAAAAAATAGGTACCTACAGCATTAAATTAAATCGTTAAATTTAGAATTGTTACAAACTACGAAAGTTAAATAGCGACACCGAAATCAATGAGACACTTGAGCTTGAATTTGGGAAACTAATTCATCGATGTTTGGATTAATTCCACTGGTACAAAGACGTAAAGAATTTTCCAAATTATCGTCAGTCAGCCTTGTACGATGTTTTGATTTATTAACTTTCATCAATGAAAAGAACTGTTCGCATTTATAAGTACTGCCAAACGCACAAATCAATCTTCTTGCAAATTTTCTAAGCTGCGGAAAATGGTCTTCTTCGAGGTATTTTTTGTAGAAATCGCACAACTCCACGTCTTCAAATTTAGATTTTAGGAGTGAGTTTTCTTGAATCTCGATCAACTCCATTTGCAAGTGTATTGGAGCATTTTGTACATTACTTTTTGTTGGAGTAGCAAATAAATTGAAACAGTCTTCCATGTGTTTGAAATCGCTAAATCTGATCGAAAATTGCTCCGACAGTAACTTGAGTTCTTCAGCATATTGAGCGTAAGCAATATTTTCATACGCAGAGAGCGTGGTGAAATGGTAACTGTTACCAGACAGCATATGTGCCTCCCACAAGCGGATTTTGTTCTGAAACGCTTTCAAATGGCTGTACAAATCATTTACTAACTGTCCTTGTTTTTGAAGTTTCAAATTTAAATCATTCAAATGGCCTGTAAGGTCGACAAGAAATGCTAAGTCACATATCCATTTTGCGTCACTCAATTCAGATAGTGGTTTATCTTTTATTTGCATAAATTCTGCTATCTCATTTCTAAGCTCGTAAAACCGTTTCAGCATTTTCCCTTTGCTTAGCCATCTGACTTCACAATAATATGTTACGTCGTCATACTCGGCTGATATTTCATCCAAAAACGCCTTGAACTGACGATGGTTAAGCCCTCGGGATCGAATAAAATTGATGGTTTTTACTACCACATTCATAACATTCTGGAGTCGAATGGACTTAGAACACAAGTTCTGTTGGTGGATAATGCAATGAAGGACTATCAAACCATCTTTTTGCACATTTAATTCAGTTGCTTTTTCATTCAAAATTCCGATGAAACCTTTACGTAAGCCGACCATAGAAGGTGCACCATCTGTGCATACTCCAACTAATTTCGACCATGGCAAGCCAAAACTTGTGAATACCTTTTGAACTTCATTAAAAATGTCCTCTCCTGTAGTGGTTCCTTTTAGCGGCTGTAAAGCAAGCAATTCCTCAGTAATAGTGAATTCTTTATCAACACCTCGAATAAATATAGCCAGTTGAGCTATGTCAGACAAATCGGTGCTCTCGTCTAATGCTATGGAAAATGATTCAATACCAGTCATACGGCCAGTCAATGTTGTTTTTATATCATTAGCCATCATTTCTATACGTCGTACAACGGTTCGTCTTGACAAACTAATTTTTTCAAATTCATTTTTCTTTTCAGGACACAAAACACTGCAAACTTCTGACATACACTCCTTGATAAATTCTCCTTCGGCAAATGGTTTCAATGACTTTGCCAATTTTGAACTAACTATAAAACTAGCTTTCACAACATTATCAAGTTGTGTTCTTTGTCTATGAAATATTTGCTGCTGTTTTTCCAAATTTGCGGTAAGTTTCTGGATTTTGTCTTTTCTTATTTGTCCTGTCAGTGAGAGCAGCGTAGGATGCTTAGTTGAGTAATGCCTCTTTATATTGAATTCTTTCATCACCGAAATGGATTCATTACACATCAAACAAATAGGCTTACCATTGTGCAAGATAAAGAAGAATTCTTCAGTCCATTTTTCTTGAAACTGGCGACCCTCTGCATCTACTTTTCGTTTCCTTCCACCAGACATCATTTTCATTTACTTATCGTTCGATAAACTTAATAAGAAAATAGGTATAATTAGTAAGCACTCAAGATGCACACAAAGTCACAAAGCAAACTTATCACCACGGTAGCTCGAATAGGACTGAACTAAGTTCCGGCCATCCACCCGCTTATATAGGCAAAATGAAGGAATGATCTAGAATCGTCTAGTGTAGAACAATACAATTGCGAAGCAATAATCCTTTGTTGCGCCGCCAGTGTGGCGGCAAACATCAATGGCTTTGAACTTTGATGTTTGCCGCCTCACTCTTTGATGATCACCGCCACTCGGCTTGCTCGCTCACTTGATTCCATGAGTATGAGTAAGTAGTGTATTTTTTTTTTTTAAATTGGGTTTTTCAAAATGTCTCGCGGGCCGGATCAAATCTTACAGCGGGCCGGCTGTTGCCCACATACGGTCTAAACCAACGCCAGAGAAGTAAATCAATAACTTACTTGTCAAGATATCCCCTCCCCCCAGAATGTCCTGACAACTAGACTAAACTAGATATTGCAGTATTTACTTATAAATGATAATATAAATTCTAGGTAACAAAATAAATTTCTCCATCGTCAGTCTGGTAATGTATAGTTTTTATTTAAATATAACATTTATTAACATTAATTAATTTAAATTTAAGAATAAAAAAAAAAAGTGAGGCAAGTTAAGTTATTAAATTAAAATGTAACATCATTTTTGTCCTTTTATGATTTTGGCGATTCTTCTAAGTCATAACATTTTGAAATACTAATAAACTTATTATAATAAAAAAAAATTAACCATGTCATTAAACTTATCAATATTATCTATAGAAAATAAAATCATTACAGAAAAGGTCAGAGTTTTATTCAGGGCTCCACCAACCTTGAGAGTCATAATCACCAATCATAATCAGCAGACTACAACACCACCCTTGCTTGCATCACAATTTACACCATTGAGCACATTGGCCAATCTTAACATCCAGCCCCTCGAGGAAATAATGAAAACCAGGAGATACGCTCTGCAGGAAGAGCAGCTAGTGAAACTGATAAGCACAGAGGTTGGAAATGTTGTCATGGACTCCATCATGATTAGATAAATTTTGTTACACAAATGAACTTGTTAAACATATATTTTTCCAAAGAACACCACTTTTAGCTTTCTAACTTGGAAGGAGCATGTGATCCACTTGTTATTTTGGGACCCATAACTTGGGAGGATCAACAGGCTGAACCTGAAGAGAAGTTCCATCCTATTCAGGAGAGAACTTAAACAGCACAATTATGGAGCTGCATTAGGCTTAACTTTTTCTGACTGCAGCCATTTACTAGCCGATAGCACTACTCATTTTTACTAGCAAATAATAAATCTCCCATCTTTTTACAATATGGTATTCATCCACAATTAACGTTTTCGACAGGTCTATGCTGTCATCTTCAGTTGATAAAATGAAAAGACGTGATAAAAACATTTGAATCTAAATAATTTTGAGTAAAAGGTTCTGTTTTTTATTAAATTAAAGAGAATATAGTATAAGCCAATTTGATCTATTCAGAGCAACATGGAAAATCTCAAGTATTTGGAACTGGATAGAAGACAGAATAGACAGAAACTTTGTAGAATTCCATGTGTGACACTACTAGACTAAATAGCTCTTTCATAATAATTTAGGAAATTTTTAAGAAAATGAGGAACTTAATTCTGAATTGAGGAAAAAAAAACGCTTTATTGATTAAGTGGTGCTGCCTAAACACACAGTATATAAGATCAGTCAAATTCGATAATTTTTGTAGTGTTGATCACACCTCTGGCCTTTTACTTACCCAGGTGCTCTTCCAAATTAGTTATCTCTATTCAGCAGGAGCCTTGCCAATATCTAATCTAATCAAATAAATGTAAGCACAATCCACATTGTGTCTTTAATATTACCATAACTATAAGTTATTAAAAGTATTTATTATTATTAATTACTGCTATCTCCAGACCAAAGCACTGCTTTTTCTCTTAATAGATCGAATTAAAACTTAAAAAAAATTGCATTTCATAGTTTTAGTGAGACCAGGTTTGCTTATTAAAAGTTGACTGAGTCCACAGATTACATACCACAAATAATATAACTAATATATGTAAAATATTTAATGGATACCATCCTTTTAGAAGGAAACGAGGTCTCACAAAACTATAAAATAAATACATTGTACCTATACAATGTATGTATGTAGCATAAAATATTGCAATAGTGAAAGAGAAGATAGTTCCATGCTTTTGAGAGGACACGGATAGATCAGCCAGGAAGAGTGACTGAAGGGAAATCATAATGGCCCCAGTTTTCGATCACAGCTTTGACATAATTTTTTTCTCTCTTTTAATAATTTATCACAGCTTACACGTTTTCAATATAAATAACAAATGCTTTTTCACCAAATAATTTACTTTTACAATAAATTGCAGATTGCTTTGAGTAAATATTATTTCCCATTACCATTATTTTACAGTACTAGATAGATAGAGAGTACAGTAATAGATAACATAATTGTTTTTGTTATAAACTACCTGCTCATCCTGAGATAGTGGATTGTCTGATTCAGGTTCAGCAGACACCACAGGAGATACTTGAAGTCTTGAAACCAGAGACGAATAATGTTCCCGAGCAGATTCAACTTCTTTCAGCCAAGTTTCAGGTGATCCTGGGGTTAGTGCTCCCAGAAGAAGTTTCCAGGCCACGCTCCTGAACCTTGATGCTCGTAAACCACCATCTAGTGCTCGTCTACGAAGCCCATACAAGTCAATCCCTTCTTTCAGTATAGAACTCCATTCTTCCCTTTAAAAATATTATTACTAAGAACAAAGTAAAATAGAAAGAAATATGGAGATTAGGGACATGTTATAGTTAATCTGGATGATAGTTGTGGGGCCAATGCAACACCCCAATTTTCAAGAGAAAAAAGACCTTTATGGGTCCAAATACTTCATATGAAAGTTCATCACCTTGATTGGCCCCGCAAAAACTAATGAGAAGCATCAATGCTCCACTGCAATTAACTAGACTAACTATACATACCTTACTTAGAATCTAAAAAAGAAGCAATTTATTTGAAATGTTTATTATCCAAAATTGGAGAAAAATCACAAATTAAATTGGTAATGAGACATAATATTTATAGGCTCAATTTAATGAATAAGATGTTATCTAATTTATTTACAATAATGTATTACTTCATATAATTGGTGAACAATTATAGAATTAAACTATTGATGAAATAATTGTCACAAACAAACTTAATGAACAAACAGTTCATAAAACTGGTCAAGTTAAAATCATAGCTTTATTTGTTTCTTCAAATTTTGTTCATAATAAAAACTGAGTTAAGTTAATTGGTCTATTCAATGAAATGAAAACTTTTTCTTCTCCAATTCATTTATTGATATTATAATTCAATAAAACAAAATAAATTAATTAAAATATTGTGATTGAGGTTTCAGGTTAAGGGGGGAACAGGTTAATTCATTCAGTATTTCATTTAGAAAAAGAAGAATATTGGTTAGTATAAATCCCTAACACATATACAATAAAAAATATTCCAGTCATCAGTGATAGTATGACTGTATTTTAGACAAGGTGACATTTTGGAATACAGTAATGTTAACTACAATAAAGTCAGAAATTACGTATCACTTTGTCAATGTATTAATTGTAACTTGCCTATATATACAGCCGGAATTGTTATTATTCATACAATAAAAGTCTAAACTGGGTCATGGAATGAGTTAAATAAGCTTTATAAGCTCTGTATACATCATATATTAGATTTTCCTCAATGCCCACTATGTATAATAATTGAATACAATTAAATCTATTCGTGAAAAATTATTACAAATTAATTTATTTAACTTCAATAAACCAAATTAAAATTGGTAATTGTGAAAGTTGGCGCTGTAAATCGAGTTTAGATACATAATAAGATCCTAAAGTATTAACATATATATATGAGTATGGGATAGGAAATGACATGGGGAATCAACAGAGTCCATATATTTTACTTACTCATAATGTTGGGAAGGTTGCCTTCTTTTAGGGCTCTCCATTCTACTTTCATTCAACACTAGAGCCTCTTGAGCAATATCAACTGGCAAAGCATCTACATAAAAGAAACACTCTTACTCCCATAATAATTGCAATAATAAAAAAAATTAATTTAATCTAAGTTATATTGTCATCAGGTTTTTTATTTAATGTTTATAATAGAAATAAGCCAACAACCAAAATGATAACAGTCTCCATTTACAATGAAATCAAACAAAATATTTATATTTTTTAAAAATAAAAAACAATACCCTGTGGCATGTTATAGTTCATTGACCAGTCATGCCCATGATACAAAGTGGAAATAATTCCATCCTGTATTGTTCAAAGGGACTTAATAAAAATTAATTCGATAGCAGGAGTCTCATAAAAAATTATAATTTGTCAACAAAAGCTAAGGAATTGAATCATATAAACATTGCTGGTTATCAAATGGAAAAAGCATAGAAGCTAAACTCGTAGGACCTAAACAGCTCACCGAAAACACTCCAGGAGAATATTTGTTCTACACTATCAGCGAGCGTCACTATCAGTTCTCTTTCCAGCTTTCATTTCCCTATCTACATTTTTAATATGAGCGCCAGCCATTGCGTAATGTTGTATTCCGCTCGGAGATTCTCTGCCATGTAATAGTGAGAAAGTCAAGATAACCAATAAGATTATTTAATTGAAGCGAATGGTAAGTCCTTGGATTAGCTAACTCGTCACGCTCCATTAGAAATATTTGTTTGCTTGTAACGGTTTAATCTAAAGGAAGGAAGAGTGGGAAAACCATTGTATAGCGATAGCAGGAACGCCGAGTTTCCGTGAGGCCACATCCTAGCTGGCAATTGAATTCACGCCTTTACGTTTTCAAGTAACTAAACCATCAACCGACGCTCGTCTGTCATAATACAGGAAGGTAAGTGTTATGGCGCTCCAACCTTTGAGTTTGTCCCCATCTCACTCCACAGGGACAGGTTGGATTTCTTGGCGCATCTCCGTTGACATTTTCAACATACCAATACTCCAATTTACCAATGCCATTTTAACATGGTGTTACTCATCTCCAACGACCAAAACAAGAGACTATTGATATGTATATTGTAAACTAGAACCTGGAGCATTTTTCACCATGATTAACAATTAGCAATTTCTTTTTTGTTTACTAGTTACATTTATTGGGAAAACGAGTTAGCTTTATGTCAGACTAATGTAGGATCTACCACTATAAGCTGTGTGGCAAGAAAAAGAGAAAGAGATAAGTTCTATGGAGGACATTTTTCATCAGTGATAATACAAAATTCTATACCAACCTTTAAAATGTTAGAACAATTTGATGATTTTTTCGATCGCTATAGTAAAAGTGACAAATGATTGAACCGAACCTCAATTAATTTCCGAAGATAGATATATCCACTGCCTAGGAAGTGATGCGGTAGGTAGTTCAATTGGAAGAGCACCAGGATGGAAACCAAAAAAGACTCCCAGCCATATCTCTATTTTTATCTTTCACTTATAATTATTATAATTTACACCAGTAATAAAAATTGAATAATGTTTTTGCGTTGATACCGACTATTCCACAGCTCCTGACGACTCCTTCGTTGAGGGTTGAATCCTACCTCTTTGTAGCTGTGCTACAAGTTTCATTCGACTGCTCCATCATTGACGGCTTCAGTTTAATTATGCGGTTTAAACTAAGTTGGATCATTCTTTCTGACCACGAGTACCTTTGGACTTAATGTTTAGTTTCTTTTAGTGGATTTACTTTACATTAAATATTCTCCTGCAAGATGGATTTAAATTTCGTTTCAGAAATAATAAATACCGCAAGTAAGCTCTATTTAAACAAATGTTTACATTAATTAATCTGAGCCAGTAAATCTAGTCTTCATTGTACTAATGCCATACTATTTATAGTTACGACGAAACTTATTTTTGTCAGTGATGAATGCATTTGCATTTTGCTATTGAAAGTTGTATAATTTATAAAAATATCATGATTCCCTCATTTAGTTAATCTGTAGAGTTGTCTTGTAGATATTAAGTGAAGTTAGAAAAAATATAGACTAATCTGTTACACTGAAATACTCGACATCATTTTTCTTTTCTTGATATTCAGTTTATATGTATCAATTATTGGATGTTAAGGTTTTATATTTTTTTTTAAAAGAGGTTTAATGAATTAGTGGATGAATTTGTTTGGGTATCTGCTTAGGCTGATGGAAGAGAGATGTTAGATTTTAATGGCCCATTTCATAAAAATTCTAACAAATTAATCTGTTCACTTATAAATTCACTGCTGATGATGAACTCCATAGTTTTACTAACGTTTGTTTTATATGTTAAATTATATCAGTGTCTGAAAACCGCTTTATTTTATTAGTATAAATAAATATTTAAAAGCTAAATAAAATATTTATTTATTTGTCTTCAAGAAGTCCCCAATACAAATAGAGGACTGAATAAAAACTTAGTCTTTTACATAGTTGATGCACTACTCTGATACAATACTAAAGTATTACACGGATTTGTAAAAATAAAGCCAATATACATGAATAGTAGCATATATAAATATGTTATCCTTATATACCCTCATCGGGGATCAATTCCATATATCCATCAATACCATCTGAGATGTATTTTTAGGATAGGGTCTTGACTGATAAATCCTATGATAGTACTATAGATTTGGAAGGACATCTGATATTAAGATCCTGGGTTCAAATCACCTAATGAAGAGTTAATTTATTTCATTTCCATGAATAGAAATGGGTGACTCTAGATATGATATTTTTCAGTGTCATATTCTTCTTTCTGTGACTAATAATGATAAAACTAGTTGGATTAGATACAAAAATTATTATCATTAATGTAAAGTAGGGTGTGTTTGTAACTTTACCTTTAAGTCAAAATGTTTTGCATAGTACTTCTATTCAATTATGCTAAAACCCCGCAAAAAAATAATCATTTTATTAAATGGTCTGAGAATAATTGTCTATACTGTTTATTATCATACTGAGTAGGGTATACATTTATGGTCTTGATGTTCTGATTAATGATATTAGTTTTTTATAAACATTATAGGCTAACTGACAAAGTATATTGATATTGGTATTTTTCTTGAACAGTTCAATGTTTTGTCAAGTAAAACTAAAATATTGTTTTCTTTTAAATGCCTTTATATCTAACACCTCGCCTAGCATCTTCCCTCTTAGCGGACCATGCCTAAAGATACAAGTGTAAGCTGCTAGGCATGTCTTCCAGGGATTAGTTTGTAGTAGGTGTTGCTGCGACATGCTCGAGCTCCTCACTCGTTCAACAGAATCGTTCGCCTGTACCATCTGAGATGTATTTTTAGGATAGGGTCTTGACTGATAAATCCTATGATAGTACTATAGATTTGGAAGGACATCTGATTATGATCTGACATCCATTACCAGACAGTAGATAATCAATAATTGTTTCGTCTATATGTATTATTATTATTATTTTATGGTTGGTTTATTTTTTTTATCCCGTTATAAAACCTTTTAATTTATTTTTCAAACAGGCGAAACAGAGTTGAAAGATCTTCAAAATTCTATACAAAATGTTTCTGAGTTGGCCAGTTTGATTAAAATGAATATCAAAGATCAAATGAATGATGATTATCAGAAACTTTTACCAATCATCAAAGAGAATAGTGATACTCATCTACAAGTTGATGAGTTGATCAACAATATCAAGGAATTGCAGCTGCGTTTGGAAACACAGGTTTTTTTAATTGTGTTTTATAATTACAATACTTTATTTTGTGTATTGGTTTTTTTTTGTATCCCACCATGAGATTCAATGCTATGTTAATTGGTTCACAATTAAGCTGAAGCACATTAGGGGGCTCTGGTGGAGCCCTGCCTATACAAGGCCGAAATTCGAAGCTTTTTTCATTCATTTTGAACCCAGCACCTGAAGTGAACACTGCTCTCTCTCTCTGCACTGGCGTTTGCTGATCTGCTCGAACCATGTGGGTTTCTTGTTCAATTACCTCTGCACCTCTCTTTCCTAACCTCGCTATGTTTTAGTCCGGCCCCACACCTTCCTAGTGGGATTCTCTGCCTTCGTCTCACTAAAACTAGCACATCCTTGGAAGGGATCCCTTCCATACAAGAAGGGAGAAGTCGGGTCGAAGAGACCCTAGCCCCCCGGCGAGCGCCCCCTACTTCCTGACATACCAAATTACATCTTAAATATCAATCTTGTTCCTTAATGTTTTATAAATTAAAATGTGTGTTCAGTTTTTAAGTAATGGAATGGCCTAGAAAGTTAGACGTAAAATAATAAAATTTAGTTATACCTGAAAAATTCTCCAAATGTCAAGAGTAGAATGATAGATCACAGAATATTGGTGGGTAGTTAAGTTGCTATTAAGAAAGCTACCATCTATTGACTTTGCCAATTCCATGAAACAAAATATCAACAGTTTGGTTCTATCCTTTTCCCTGCCAACAGTTACGATTATATATTTTCTTTGAAAAGTGAAGTGTGCCTTGTACACCTTTAAAAATTGTACCTTAATAATATAGTTTAAAATTATAAAAATTTTAACTTTTCTGTATTTTTCATACAGGCTAAACGTGATATTGAAGACTTGGCAGAAGAACTAAAGCATTCTAAAGAGTCACTTATTGAAGCTTCTACAATTGTTGAAATTCTCAGTAAACTGTCTCGTATTGATAAAGACTTGAACGATGCCAAGTATAAAGCGAAAACTAACAACTACTACTCCGCTGCTAAGCATATCGATTGTGCCTGTAAGTGCCTCAATGAAGAGTGCAAGGACCTCGATTTCTTAGATATGTACACAGGCCTCACTCAAATGATAAGTCAATACCGTGAAGAGTTCAGCAAAGATTCATTAGCCGAATGGAGGAAATCAATTAAGTGGACCCACATTAACGGAGATTTAGAGAGTAAGAAGTTATTTACATCCCTGACAGTTTCAGGTGAAAAAACATACCTAGAGAATCTGATCAAAGCTCTAGAACTGTTTGACATCTCTGATAAAGAACTTGCTACTTTCAGTGACAATCTTTTGAAAATGTTTCTTTACCCAATTATTAGGACTGAAAGTAGTCTGTCTGTTAAAAAAAAAAATGGTCCCACTATCAAGGAAATTGTAATTTCAAGCTCGTCCAAAGCGAAAAGACCTACATTTACTGTAGTATTAGGAAACTTGACAACAGTGTTTGAATTCATTCATGAATTTTTGGGAATAACCATGAATGAAAAAAGTTTTGTTTCATATGTCGGAGAGTATATTGCTGAAGACTTTTTAAATGTTTTAGTCGACGAATGTTTGACAGATGCTATTCCCTCAAAGAGAGAGCATTCAAAAAATTGTATCTCTATTGTAGAATCCATTCAATCTTTTCAAGAATTGATCAAATCAACAGGTAAGACATAATTTAATTTAATAATATTTTAATAAATGCTTGATTATCTCAAAAAACTTGTGAACAAAAGGAAAAATATTGAATTTTTAGCTGAAGTTAGTTTGGCAAAAAATGTTTTCATTTTTTATAAAATCTGTAATAAAAAAACAAATATATGTCATAAAAATTAATTAGCTTTAACATAATTGCAGTCAGTAAAACTATAATTTTAATAAAACATACTAACATTGTCAAAGAGAAAATCCTATGTAAAAATCAATTTATGTATTATTTACTGATATCTATTTACTGTTAGCTGTACATCAATCTTTTATTTTATTTATATTTGAGCGCTTTTAGTGTAATTTGCTTAGTTTCTAGGACTTTTAATTGTTGTGAAAAATCAAAACCATTTTAGAATAGAATCGAAAAAAAATTTTTACTCCGCGACAAAAAAAGTCCCTTATAAATAACATTAACGTTCAGATGAAAAAATTCACATCTGTTTAATAAAAAGAAATATTACATCATAATAATAACAATGTAAAATAAAGAGTAAACCTCGATATGAAAGATAATAATAGATTGTTTAACTGTATTTAGTGAACAAAGTCACAGATTCACCTATAAGAACCAAAACAAAGAAAAGTAACAATATGCAGAAGTCTTTTACTGAAAAATGTATTCTATGATCAAAATATATTAAAGGAAAATAGGATCTTATTTTTATTCAAATAGTATATTTTTTTTTCAGGTTTTCTACCGCCTTCAAATAAATTGTTGGATGATTATTTTGAGGATGTTGATAGATTATTTCTTAATAAAACTATTGAGAAATATTTAGAAACTGCAATGGAACTAATGAAAGCTGATCTTCATGACCTAATTGAAGTTGGGGTTGAAGTAAGTTGACACTTTTAACATCTATGTCAGGTAAAAAAAAAAAAAACATACATTTGACTAGTCTTATTTTGAGTATTTTATTTTTTAATTTATATTTTTCTTTGTTTATTGTGAAGCCTCTGCACCAGCAGCTGCCTGTCAATAATACCACTAAAGCAGAACAGACAGCGACTAGCAAAAGCCTGACAGTCGACATTGCCACCTTCAATATAGACGACTTAAGCCTGAATTTCTTTAAATTTCCAAAATGTTCAGTAAGGTATTTGTTTTATATTATTGAATCTAGTCTAGTTATGAATATTAGTAGAGTATAAAGTTAAAAGAAAGCCTATAGTTACAGTGGATAAGTGTTTCTGGCGAATTTCCTTTCACATCAGGTCAATTGTACAAATGTTGTAACAATAGGTCATTCGTACAAATGTTGTAACAATAGGTCATTCGTACAAATGTTGTAACAATCAAACAGCAATAAGATAAGGAAACCCTTCCAATCGAACAGGCCTCAGGCAGCTTTTGTTTTGGCGTGCTTTCGTCGAGACCTAAGTCAGAGTAAAATTAATATTAGAGTAGAAAAAAGTTCCTATTTTCAGTAAGTTACCTACAGAAAACCACTTCAATTTTACCTTGATTTAAATTTGTATTCATGAAATTCAAGATTATTGAGAGCGGTAGTGTTCCCTAATATGAATAATATTTCCTTTTGTGTAAGTTTTATCTCATTATATTATAATTTAATTATGTATATGTGTTTAATATTACGGGTGACTCTTGGTTTTAAAAAAAATGTATGTGTTTATAACCAATAAACTATTCTTTATTAAATAGGCTATATTGTAGGCTCCTTTAAAAAAATATCCTCTGTCGCTTTTTTCCAAGGTTAGACAAAACTAGGAAAAGGGATTGTACATTGACAAAGCTGTCTGTTCGGGATAGCTGAGTTAGAAAGAGGCCGCAGATCAAGAAGTCCCAGCCGAAGTTCGAATCCCGGTATTGTCACTAGTTTCTTTCTTGGCTAATAATTCTTTTAATATTGTTACACTGAGTGATAAAACTAAGTTTGTAATATTATTGTGTTTAATAACTATTCTTTAATTTTTGTTTTCCAGCAAATCTGTAGAAACTTTGATTGATCTTATCGAAGTAATACTAACCGAAGCTCTAGATTCCGATGCTAGTACATGCCTCACATTATTTCAGCTTGCAAGAGGAATAGTTGACCTTTATAGTGATGTAGTTCCTATGTATCATGGAAAGCTTCTCGCTGAAGTGCCACAGTATTCAGGTGAATAATTAAATTTTGTATCATGTAGCAAGTTTGTATAATTTTTTTTTATTATTTGTACTGATTGTTATTTTATTATGATTGCCATTTGCAGTATCTTTGTTGTGGCAAGTTGTATTATGTGGGATGATGACAAACAACTAGTCAATAGGATTCTGATAATTGGAATGAAATGGTCGAGCCTTTTTTGGTTCCTTCTTCTTTTCAAGTAGATGATCTTTGAAAATGGAGCGATTAATGTTTATCTGACCACAAAAAAAACAAAACTTAATGCATTCAAATTTATAGGCAGAATAGAGTTTTATCATTTTGTATGATTTAAATTATTAAAGGCTTAAATGATAATTCAAAATATTGTCATACTGTTTGTCAATATGGTGTGAACTTTTGAGTTTATTACATATTCTTTTATTGTAATTCCAATTAGCTGTCTTCTTGTAATAATCAAGCTTGTGTATTATTGTATTGTAATATGTGGGATGATGACAAACAATAGGAAGAGTCTGATATTTGGGAGGAAATGGTCAAGCCATATTCTTTTCAAGTAGATGAACTTTGAAAATGATATTTGCCTGACCACAAGAAATACTAACCTTGATGTATTTTTAATGTAGAACGGAAAAGGTCCTTTCTTAAAATTAAAATGATTAATGACTAGGTTGTTATTCAAAATATTGTCTTACCTCGTGTCTATGTGAATTGGTCCATGAAGTCTTTATTAGTTTTCTTTTATTACGAGTGCAGTGTTAGCTGATTTACACTTGTGAGTTACTATATGTTATTGTGTGGGATGATGACAAACAATAGGAAGAGTCTGATATTTGGGAGAAAATGGTCAAGCCATATTCTTTTCAACTAGATGAACTTTGAAAATGATATTTGCCTGGCCACAAGAAATACAAACCTTGATGTATTTTTAAGGTAGAACAGAAAAGGTCCTTTCAATAAATTTAAATGATTAATGACTAGGTTGTTATTCAAAATATTGTCTTACCTTGTGCCAATGTGCATTAGACCATGAGGTCTGTATTAGTTTTCTTTTATTATGATTTCATTGGCTGTTTTTTCGTAATGATTGTGATAGTGTTTTATTGTGGGATGATGACAAACAACAGGCCAATCTGATATTTGGAAGGAAAGGGTCGAGCCTGTTTTGGTTCCTTTTTTCTTTTCAGGTAGTTGATCTTTGAAACAGAGCGATAATGTTTATCTGACCACAAAAATAATCATTTGTTTTAAAATAAGGTTTA
Source organism: Acanthosoma haemorrhoidale (assembly GCA_930367205.1). Taxonomy (NCBI): domain Eukaryota; kingdom Metazoa; phylum Arthropoda; class Insecta; order Hemiptera; family Acanthosomatidae; genus Acanthosoma; species Acanthosoma haemorrhoidale. The sequence goes on along the minus strand of OV884014.1, from coordinate 76,962,126 downwards.
TGGGAGAATAGCGTTTTATCTTTTTGGATAATTTTAATTACTCAGGTCTAACTTATAAATTTATACATTGACATTTGAAGTTCTATGTTAAGCTTATTATAATATCTCTATTCAGCATTGTTATTATTATAATATTTAATTATATTATGTGGGATGATGACAAACAACAGGCCGAGTCTGATATTTGGATAGAATTAGTCGAGCCTTGTTTGGTTCCTTTTTCTCTTCAAATAGTTGATCTTTGAAACGGAGCGAAAAATGTTTATCTGACCACAGTGTGAACCATGAAGTCTTTATTAGTTTTCTTTTATTATGATTACAATTAGCTGTCTTTTCGTAATGATTTACACTAGTTAGTTACTATATGTTATTATGTGGGATGATGACAAACAATAGGAAGAGTCTGATATTTGGGAGGAAATGGTCAAGCCATATTCTTTTCAAGTAGATGAACTTTGAAAATGATATTTGCCTGACCACAAGTAATACAAACCTTGATGTATTTTTAATGCAGAACAGAAAAGGTCCATTCTTAAAATTAAAATGATTAATGACTAGGTTGTTATTCAAAATATTGTCTTACCTCGTGTCTATGTGAATTGGTCCATGAAGTCTTTATTAGTTTTCTTTTATTACGAGTGCAGTGTTAGCTGATTTACACTTGTGAGTTACTATATGTTATTGTGTGGGATGATGACAAACAATAGGAAGAGTCTGATATGTGGGAGGAAATGGTCAATCCATTTTCTTTTCAAGTAAATGAACTTTGAAAATGATATTTGCCTGACCACAAGTAACACAAACCTTGATGTATTTTTAATGTAGAACAGAAAAGGTCCTTTCAATAAATTTAAATGATTAACGACTTGGTTGTTATTCAAAATATTGTCTCACCTTGCGCCAATGTGCATTGGACCATGAAGTCTTTATTAGTTTTCTTTTATTATGATTACAATTAGCTGTCTTTTCGTAATGATTTACACTAGTTAGTTACTATATGTTATTATGTGGGATGATGACAAACAATAGGAAGAGTCTGATATTTGGGAGGAAATGGTCAAGCCATATTCTTTTCAAGTAGATGAACTTTGAAAATGATATTTGCCTGACCACAAGTAATACAAACCTTGATGTATTTTTAATGCAGAACAGAAAAGGTCCATTCTTAAAATTAAAATGATTAATGACTAGGTTGTTATTCAAAATATTGTCTTACCTCGTGTCTATGTGAATTGGTCCATGAAGTCTTTATTAGTTTTCTTTTATTACGAGTGCAGTGTTAGCTGATTTACACTTGTGAGTTACTATATGTTATTGTGTGGGATGATGACAAACAATAGGAAGAGTCTGATATGTGGGAGGAAATGGTCAATCCATTTTCTTTTCAAGTAAATGAACTTTGAAAATGATATTTGCCTGACCACAAGTAACACAAACCTTGATGTATTTTTAATGTAGAACAGAAAAGGTCCTTTCAATAAATTTAAATGATTAACGACTTGGTTGTTATTCAAAATATTGTCTCACCTTGCGCCAATGTGCATTGGACCATGAAGTCTTTATTAGTTTTCTTTTATTATGATTACAATTAGCTGTCTTTTCGTAATGATTTACACTAGTTAGTTACTATATGTTATTATGTGGGATGATGACAAACAATAGGAAGAGTCTGATATTTGGGAGGAAATGGTCAAGCCATATTCTTTTCAAGTAGATGAACTTTGAAAATGATATTTGCCTGACCACAAGAAATACTAACCTTGATGTATTTTTAATGTAGAACGGAAAAGGTCCTTTCTTAAAATTAAAATGATTAATGACTAGGTTGTTATTCAAAATATTGTCTTACCTCGTGTCTATGTGAATTGGTCCATGAAGTCTTTATTAGTTTTCTTTTATTACGAGTGCAGTGTTAGCTGATTTACACTTGTGAGTTACTATATGTTATTGTGTGGGATGATGACAAACAATAGGAAGAGTCTGATATGTGGGAGGAAATGGTCAATCCATTTTCTTTTCAAGTAAATGAACTTTGAAAATGATATTTGCCTGACCACAAGTAACACAAACCTTGATGTATTTTTAATGTAGAACAGAAAAGGTCCTTTCAATAAATTTAAATGATTAACGACTTGGTTGTTATTCAAAATATTGTCTCACCTTGCGCCAATGTGCATTGGACCATGAAGTCTTTATTAGTTTTCTTTTATTATGATTACAATTAGCTGTCTTTTATTAATGATTTACACTAGTTAGTTACTATATGTTATTGTGTGGGATGATGACAAACAATAGGAAGAGTCTGATATTTGGGAGGAAATGGTCAAGCCATTTTCCTTCAAGTAGATGAACTTTGAAAATGATATTTGCCTGACCACAAGAAATACAAACCTTGATGTATTTTTAAGCTAGAACAGAAAAGGTCCTTTCTTAAAATTAAAATGATTAATGACTAGGTTGTTATTCAAAATATTGTCTCACCTCGTGTCTATGTGAATTGGTCCATGAAGTTTTTATTAGTTTTCTTTTATTACGAGTGCAGTGTTAGCTGATTTACATTAGTGAGTTACTATATGTTATTGTGTGGGATGATGACAAACAATAGGAAGAGTCTGATATTTGGGAGAAAATGGTCAAGCCATATTCTTTTCAACTAGATGAACTTTGAAAATGATATTTGCCTGGCCACAAGAAATACAAACCTTGATGTATTTTTAAGGTAGAACAGAAAAGGTCCTTTCTTAAAATTAAAATGATTAATGACTAGGTTGTTATTCAAAATATTGTCTCACCTCGTGTCTATGTGAATTGGTCCATGAAGTTTTTATTAGTTTTCTTTTATTACGAGTGCAGTGTTAGCTGATTTACATTAGTGAGTTACTATATGTTATTGTGTGGGATGATGACAAACAATAGGAAGAGTCTGATATTTGGGAGAAAATGGTCAAGCCATATTCTTTTCAACTAGATGAACTTTGAAAATGATATTTGCCTGGCCACAAGAAATACAAACCTTGATGTATTTTTAAGGTAGAACAGAAAAGGTCCTTTCAATAAATTTAAATGATTAATGACTAGGTTGTTATTCAAAATATTGTCTCACCTCGTGTCTATGTGAATTAGTCCATGAAGTCTTTATTAGTTTTCTTTTATTATGATTACAATTAGCTGTCTTTTCGTACTGATTTACACTAGTGAGTTACTGTGTGGGATGATGACAAACAATAGGAAGAGTCTGATATTTGGGAGGAAATGGTCAAGCCATTTTCTTTTCAAGTAGATGAACTTTGAAAATGATATTTGCCTGACCACAAGAAATACAAAACTTGATGTATTTTCATTGTAGGACAGATAAGGGTTTCTTGGGGAGTGCCAGACGCTCCTATATTCTTTGCATCTAGGATCCTCTCCTAGATAGCTGATCTTCCCTTGTATATCACCAACCATACGCTGATCTCAACATCTCTTTTACTGAAGATAAAACCACTGCTAGAACTTTCATTCCCGCCTCCCTGTCAGCCTATTCCTTATACTATTGCTCTATACTCTCATCTTCAGACCAATGCCTATGGCAGAGGGGAGCCTCACAGCCTTTTAGTTAAATTGAGTTCCTCTTTCCTTTCAAGTAGATGATCTTTCAATCAGAGCCAATAATGTATAATGTTTACTTTACAAAGAGAAATGCATAATAAATAAATTTCACTGACAGTTCTGTTTATTTATTACTCTGCTACTTGACAAACAGCATCCTCCTGCAATGTAATATAATAATAATAAAAGTAATATAATATTTTCTCTTATTGCTATTTTTGAGATAATAACTTTTTAATATAGTGTTTAAATACTATTTATTAATTATTTAATGTTGTTTTATTTATAGTTGTCATGAAATTTATGATTATTAATACTAATATAATTGTTTAACAGCTATTGTGCATAACAACTTGATGTTCCTGGCGCATCAAGTTATGACCATGGAGTATGACAAGAAGCCTTATGTCTCAGCAGACAGTACTCATGTGATGCCTTGCTTTGCAGACTTAGTCATCCCGATTCGGAAAGAGGCAACGAAGGTCCTTTCTGATCACATCATTAAGCAAGAAAAAATACTGTCGGACATGGTACTTGAATGTGGTATGTATTACCTGTTACTGTTGTTTTACCTCTTATGTTATCATCCATGTGCTATGATCTTATGTTCAGGTCTTTATGAGTCCCCGGTTGACTAGAGTTTTGAAATTTTCCTCCATGAATATCCGATTTTTTGTGGTAATAAAATGAAAAATTTTACTTTCTTATTCATGAGGAATCAAGGTAGAGAGATGAAAAGAAATGGGACTAATCAGATTTAATGTTATGACAACCAGACATATGAACCTTTTTTGACATCCCCAGTGTTATACTCATTTCCATGCTACTGTTCTGTACCCTGTAACGAAGCCAAAGATTAGCCTCCATTTAATGGCGTTAAGTTCTTCTAATGGGGATTCTGTCTCAGCCTAAATAAAACCTTAGTTTGCTAAATATTTCAAGTTCTCTCAAAAGTTGGTAAGAGGTCTCCTCCTCCTCCAGTTTACATTTAGGGCAAATGGAGTTCTGGGGTAGGTGTCGGCTTAATTTCTATTGTCCGGTCAAAATGCCTGTCATGAGGTTGCAGTTTAATAGCCATGAGTTCACTTTTGAGGTTCTGTTAATAAAGGCTGTTAATAAAATTGAGGCATAAACTGTTAGGCCTGTCTACAGCAAGCAGGGTTGGAACATTGTTTTCATTCACTGTTCTAATATGGAGGCAGATGTGGCTTTTGATGGACCAATGGCAGGCTCAAGAACTATCAGGCTGGTCAAAAAGTCAGTTCGGTTTTTGTCGTCACGAAACCTCAAGCAGTCTAATATATAGCTAACTTCAGTCCGTCCCTTGCGAGTGCATTCTCGTGAGATACTAGACACTACAGCATAGTTTGATGCAAAATTCAGACGAGACTGATTGTATTTTGTGTGCTTGGGATCATCCTGAAAATGGAAAACCAAAACAAACATTATCGACACCTCATGCTTTTTTATTTTAAAAAAGGCAAGAAAGCAGTGGAAACTTGCAGGAAGATATGCGCTGTATGCGGAGAGGATGCTGTTACAAAATGTGTGGCCAGGAGTGCTTTCCAAGATTTCGATAGGAAAATTTTTCGGTTCAAGACGCACCTCGCTCTGGCCCGCTAACTGAGATTAACAGTGACAAAGTGAAGGAATTAGTCAACACGAATCCCCGTTATACAACTAGGGAGATTGTAGTTATCCAAAACGAGTGTTGAAAACCATCTACATCAACTTGGCTATGTGAGCAGGCTCGATGTTTGGGTTCCCTGTCAACTTAGTGAGGCTGACCTCCCCCAAAGAATTTCCATCTGCGGAACGTTGCGGAAATGTGAAGAAAACGATCCTTTTTTGAAGAGAATGATGACAGGGGGCGAAAATAGGATTGTCTATAACAATGTGGAGCGCAAACGCTCATGGGAGAAGCGCAGCGAATTACCACAAACAACCCCCAAAGCAAGACTTCGCCCCAAGAAGCTTATGCTCTCAATTGGTGGGATTGGAGGAGGGTTGTCTTTTACAAACTTCTTCCCACAAACAGGACCATCAATTTGGATGTGTACTGTGACCAGCTGGACCCAGAGCCAGCCAACTGTAAGGGGATTGTCTTCCATCACGACAATGCCAGACCGCACACTTCTTTGCAGACGCGGCAGAAGTTACTGGAGCTTGGGGGCCGCAACCTCCATATTCACCCGACCTTTCACCTTCAGATTTCCACCTGTTTTGGTCTCTTCAAAATTCATTGAATGGACTGACCTTCAACTCTGAAGAAGATGTAAAAATCCAGTTGGCAATTTTTTTTGTCAGTAAAGACAGGAAATTCTTTGAGCATAGAATTATGAATCTGCCCATGAGATGGCAGAAGATACTGGAACAAAACAGCAATTATATCATTGATTGAATAAATCGCCTTGTGTTTAAAAGTTGTGTCTTATTTTCGCTTAAAAAACCGAACGGACATTTTGGCCAACCCTTTACAAGCGGGGTGAGTCTGCTCTCTGGTTGGCTAGTTTATCCGCTATACCAGTATTGCTGCCTATACCTGTATGGCCAGGGACCTCTCAGTATAGGTGGACCATTTTCATTGATGTAAAATAAGGAATCAAAGGGCATTTATGAAAAGTTCATAAAGAATAATAGTTTATTTTATTATGTTTCATTTATATTACCTCAGAGCTCTGTGTGGTCAAGATAGTCCATAATTTTGTTTACTTCATATTAATCCAGGCTATAGAAAATTATAATATAATTTAAATAGTACCTAATACAAACAATTATTTATAGTAACATATTCATTCTTTGTTGTTGAGGGGTGGGTTGGCTTCATACTTCCTTGGCAATAGAACTTATGGGCAATGCTCTTGTTTAGCAAATAACATCCGGTTCTGTCCCCTGTAGAAATAAAGAAATGAAAGTCATACACAGAAGTTGAACTATCCAAAAGTATTAAATATTACTTCACTCCAGTAACCAAAAGTTATTTTTCAAGATAAGTTTGCTTGTCAGCTTTCAATGGATTCAGGCAGCTCCTATTTTTGCTTATTATCTCTCCAGCTTAAGAGAAAATTCTCTTGGATGGGACCGAGGTTGCAGGAACATGTTTTTTTGGCAATGGAACCTGTGGGGACACATATACGTTTTTTGTTTCGCCAATATTCCAGTATGTTCACCTGTTCTGTAAGTTTTACTTCCCCGATGCAGTGTTAGGCAGAAATGACACTGTCTACAGTTCAACAAATAAAACACAATACTCGGATGGAGCAAGGCAAGCATTCAACAGAAAATTTGTGAAGAAATCAAAAACAGTTCATGCATTATTTATTTATTTTGTCTAAATGTTTGATTTACAAGGGCCCTCCTTTTAAAGAGTTTAATTTACGTATTTTTTATTAATACCTTAAAGAAATATTACAAAATACATATAGTATCAGTTCTATTCAGTATATATATATAAATAAAAATCTTTGATTTTTTATGACATCGAAGAATTATTGTAATTATGAAAAAAAGATAGGAACTAATAAAATTGAATGAAAAGATAAACCATACAATAAAACTAAAGGAAAGTTAGTAATTAAACAAAAACTCTATAAATTAGCATAGTATAATAAGCATATAAAATAAAAGGTATTGAAGAACGCCTATATTTTGCCTAATATTCTAATCCTATTATCTCAAATATCTGCTTAGGTGCTCGACCTTAGGTCTAAATTCTAAATGGCAAAATGTATTTTTGTCTGCACCTTTACTGTCCATTATACTCTGTAGCAAGTTATATCTCAGGAAGTTCTAAATAATTCATTTAAAAAAGTATTTTGTTAAAAGGTTTGTCAGCCCTTAGTGAGTATGAAGAACTTCCGGATAATACAGAAAGAGCTATCAAAAGGTGCCTTCTACATCTCTCTCTCTTAAAGACAGTTTGGCAGAAAGTTTTGCCTGGAAATATTTATTCTCAACAAATAGGTCAGGTATTATTATCTACTTGTGTTTCTTATTTTTAGTTCTTATTTAGTGATTATATTTTTATTTTAAAATATTTATTCCCTGTCTGGAAGACCTGATGCGACTTGCAGGCTTCAGCTATAATTAGAGCTTACAATATTAGACAGTGGAAAAACATTAAAGTCAAAATATTTTTTTTCACGTTTTTGGTGTTTTCTCTGCAGGACTATTAGTAACTTTTTTCTTGCTTCATCTCCTTTTCCCTGCAATCTTTTCCCTATTCATTGTTTACCCATAGCATTTTTGTGTTGCCTCCAATTCCTTCACCAAATCCCGCAACATGAGAGTCTAACCTGCCAATCCAACCTCTCCCTGTTATACACCTGTAGAATTGCCTGTTTTGACTACTCATGTAAATTTGTCCATGAAGTCTTTATTAGTTTTCTTTTATTATGATTACAATTAGCTGTCTTTCCGTAATGATTTACACTAGTGAGTTACTATATGTTACTGTGTGGGATGATGACAAACCATAGGAAGAGTCTGATATTTGGGAGGAAATGGTCAAGCCATTTTCTTTTCAACTAGATGAACTTTGAAAATGATATTTGCCTGACCACAAGTAATACAAACCTTGATGTATTTTTAAGCTAGAAAAGAAAAGGTCCTTTCTTAAAATTAAAATGATTAATGACTAGGTTGTTATTCAAAATATTATCTCACCTCGTGTCTATGTGAATTGGTCCATGAAGTTTTTATTAGTTTTCTTTTATTACGAGTGCAGTGTTAGCTGATTTACAGTAGTGAGTTACTATATGTTATTGTGTGGGATGATGACAAACAATAGGAAGAGTCTGATATTCGGGAGGAAATGGTCAAGCCATTTTCTTTTCAAGTAGATGAACTTTGAAAATGATATTTGCCTGACCACAAGTAATACAAACCTTGATGTATTTTTAAGCTAGAAAAGAAAAGGTCCTTTCTTAAAATTAAAATGATTAATGACTAGGTTGTTATTCAAAATATTGTCTCACCTCGTGTCTATGTGAATTGGTCCATGAAGTTTTTATTAGTTTTCTTTTATTACGAGTGCAGTGTTAGCTGATTTACACTAGTGAGTTACTATATGTTATTGTGTGGGATGATGACAAACAATAGGAAGAGTCTGATATTCGGGAGGAAATGGTCAAGCCATTTTCTTTTCAAGTAGATGAACTTTGAAAATGATATTTGCCTGACCACAAGTAATACAAACCTTGATGTATTTTTAAGCTAGAAAAGAAAAGGTCCTTTCTTAAAATTAAAATGATTAATGACTAGGTTGTTATTCAAAATATTGTCTCACCTCGTGTCTATGTGAATTGGTCCATGAAGTTTTTATTAGTTTTCTTTTATTACGAGTGCAGTGTTAGCTGATTTACACTAGTGAGTTACTATATGTTATTGTGTGGGATGATGACAAACAATAGGAAGAGTCTGATATTCGGGAGGAAATGGTCAAGCCATTTTCTTTTCAAGTAGATGAACTTTGAAAATGATATTTGCCTGACCACAAGTAATACAAACCTTGATGTATTTTTAATGCAGAAAAGAAAAGGTCCTTTCTTAAAATTAAAATGATTAATGACTAGGTTTTTATTCAAAATATTGTCACACCTCGTGTCTATGCGAATTGGTCCATGAAGTCTTTATTAGTTTTCTTTTATTATGATTACAATTAGCTGTCTTTCCGTAATGATTTACACTAGTGAGTTACTATATGTTATTGTGTGGGATGATGACAAACAATAGGAAGAGTCTGATATTTGGGAGAAAATGGTCAAGCCATTTTCTTTTCAGCTAGATGAACTTTGAAAATGATATTTGCCTGACCACAAGAAATACAAACCTTGATGTATTTTTAATGTAGAACAGAAAAGGTCCTTTCAATAAATTTAAATGATTAATGACTAGGTTGTTATTCAAAATATTGTCTCACCTTGTGCCAATGTGCATTGGACCATGAAGTCTGTATTAGTTTTCTTTTATTATGATTTCATTGGCTGTCTTTTCGTAATGATTGCGGTAGTGTTTTATTGTGGGATGATGACAAACAACAGGCCAATCTGATATTAGGAAGGAAAGGGTCGAGCCTGTTTTGGTTCCTTTTTTCTTTTCAGGTAGTTGATCTTTGAAACAGAGCGATAATGTTTATCTGACCACAAAAATAATCATTTGTTTTAAAATAAGGTTTATGGGATAATAGGGTTTTATCTTTTTGGATAATTTAAATTATTCAGGTCTAACTTATAAATTTATACATTGACATTTGAAGTTACCATCTTAAGCTTAAAATAATATCTGTATTCAGCATTAAGATTATTATAAGATTTAATTATATTATGTGGGATGATGACAAACAACAGGCCGAGTCTGATATTTGGATAGAATTAGTCGAGCCTTTTTTGGTTCCTTTTTCTCTTCAAATACTTGATCTTTGAAACGGAGCGAAAAATGTTTATCTGACCACAGAAAATAATGTTTGTATTAAAATAAACTTTTAGCAGAAAAGAGTTTTATCATTCTAGATAGTTTAAATTATTCAAGACTAGTTATAATTAAAAATATTGTCTTATCTCGTTTAAATGTGAAGTGGGCCATAAAGTATTTATTAGTTTTTTTAATTATGATTATATTTGGCTATCTTTTCGTAATGATTTTTAATTACCGTGTGATATTATGTGGGATGATGACAGACAATAGGAAGAGTCTGATATTTGGGAAGATGTGGTCAAGCCATTTTCTTTTCAAGTAGATGAAGTTTAAAATGATATTTGCCTGACCACCAGAAATACAAACCTTGATGTATTTTTTATGCAGAACAGAAAAGGTCCTTTCATAAAATTTAAATGATTAATGACTTGGTTGTAATTCTAAATATTGTGTCACCTCGTGTCAATGTGAATTGGTCCATGAAGTCTTTATTAGTTTTCTTTTATTATGATTTCAATTTGCTGTCTTTTCGTAATGATTTAAACTCGTGAGTTACTGTGTGGGATGATGACAAACCATAGGAAGAGTCTGATATTTGGGAGAAAATGGTCAAGCCATTTTCTTTTCAACTAGATGAACTTTGAAAATGATATTTGCCTGACCACAAGTAATACAGATCTTGGTGTATTTTTAATGTAGAACAGAAAAGGTCCTTTCAATAAATTTAAATGATTAATGACTTGGTTGTAATTCTAAATATTGTCTCACCTCGTGTCTATGTGAATTGGTCCATGAAGTTGTTGGGGTGTCAACAATTGTCGGGGAGCGTCACTAGGGGAGTGCCTAATCACTCTAGCCCTGGTGACAAGTGCGGATTGTTGTAGTTATAACATGGACCATGTTCCATGTCGGCGTTAATATCTGACTCCATTTATTGATAGGGATGTGTCCCGACAATACACTGTGTTCAGGATAAGGTTCAGAGGTTCATAAAGAATAAGACCAGTTTTCAGAGTTCGGGCGAGAGATCGGCAGCGTAATAGTTCAAGTCGTCAGAGGGTTGGCTAAAGACTGAGACAGGATGACTGCCCAGAGGTGTGGCAGAGAGAGTAGACTAGTAGAAGATTGAGTGGACTTACTCCCGGGGCCCTGGCGTATCCCGACGAGTGATAGCAGCTATCTAGATGAAGAGACTAGGAAAGAGTGGTTCTCCAGGGCGAAAGCCCTTGATTTAAATATCCGTCCCCCCTTCCTACCGGAAGGCGGAGCCTGGCTGCAGGGGGTATGTTTTATGATGCCCAGGTGGCTAATCCCCCTTAAGTTATTGACTGTTGGCCTAAAAGGGTGTGTTTTATGATGTCACACCTACCGAGCGATACGTGACGCTCATCCCCTATAGGACTGTTTATTGGCATGGCTTTTAGATTTTATGACTGCCGGAAGTGACTGAAGGTCTGCAGGGGTCTATATATGGCAGTCAGGTTGTTTATCCTCTCAGGTTTATTGCTGTACTTTCGACCCTCTGTTACTTGTTTACGACTACCGACCTCTCTATGATTTATTACAAGAAGTTTACACAGATTTGCATTTATATTATAATACATTATGAACCAGAGTATAGGGTAATTTACATATATCGTTAGCGCTTCGCTACAGAAGTCTTTATTAGTTTTCTGTTATTATGATTACAATTAGCTGTCTTTTCATAATGATTTACACTAGTGAGTTACTATATGTTATTGTGTGGGATGATGACAAACAATAGGAAGAGTCTGATATTTGGGAGGAAATGGTCAAGCCATATTCTTTTCAACTAGATGAACTTTGAAAATGATATTTGCCTGACCACAAGTAATACAAACCTTGATGTATTTTTAAGCTAGAACAGAAAAGGTCCTTTCTTAAAATTAAAATGATTAATGACTAGGTTGTTATTCAAAATATTGTCTCACCTCGTGTCTATGTGAAGTGGTCCATGAAGTCTTTATTAGTTTTCTTTTATTACGAGTGCAGTGTTAGCTAAATTACACTAGTGAGTTACTATATGTTATTGTGTGGGATGATGACAAACAATAGGAAGAGTCTGATATTTGGGAGGAAATGGTCAAGCCATATTCTTTTCAACTAGATGAACTTTGAAAATGATATTTGCCTGACCACAAGAAATACAAACCTTGATGTATTTAATGTAGAACAGAAAAGGTCCTTTCAATAAATTTAAATGATTAATGACTAGGTTGTTATTCAAAATATTGTCTTACCTTGTGCCAATGTGCATTAGACCATGAAGTCGGTATTAGTTTTCTTTTATTATGATTTCATTGGCTGTCTTTTCGTAATGATTGCGGTAGTGTTTTATTGTGGGATGATGACAAACAACAGGCCAATCTGATATTTGGAAGGAAAGGGTCGAGCCTGTTTTGGTTCCTTTTTTCTTTTCAGGTAGTTGATCTTTGAAACAGAGCGATAATATTTATCTGACCACAAAAATAATCATTTGTTTTAAAATAAGGTTTATGGGAGAATAGCGTTTTATCTTTTTGGATAATTTTAATTACTCAGGTCTAACTTATAAATTTATACATTGACATTTGAAGTTCTATGTTAAGCTTATTATAATATCTCTATTCAGCATTGTTATTATTATAAGATTTAATTATATTATGTGGGATGATGACAAACAACAGGCCGAGTCTGATATTTGGATAGAATTAGTCGAGCCTTGTTTGGTTCCTTTTTCTCTTCAAATAGTTGATCTTTGAAACGGAGCGAAAAATGTTTATCTGACCACAGTGTGAACCATGAAGTCTTTATTAGTTTTCTTTTATTATGATTACATTTAGCTGTCTTTTCGTAATGATTTACACTAGTTAGTTACTATATGTTGTTGTGTGGGATGATGACAAACAATAGGAAGAGTCTGATATTTGGGAGAAAATGGTCAAGCCATTTTCTTTTCAACTAGATGAACTTTGAAAATGATATTTGCCTGACCACAAGAAATACAAACCTTGATGTATTTTTAAGGTAGAACGGAAAAGGTCCATTCTTAAAATTAAAATGATTAATGACTAGGTTGTTATTCAAAATATTTGGGAGGAAATGGTCAAGCCTTTTTTGGTTCCTTTTCCTTTTCAAATAGACGATCTTTGAATCTGATGAAATAATGTTTATTATCAATACAAATATATGTCATAGTTGATAAATAACTAATATGAGTTGGTTTTTTGCATAGGTAGGAGTTTGTTACCAAATAATTTTGATACTATTACAATTATTAATACGCTGCTTACTTTATCATATTAAATGTTTATATTTCTTTTCAGGTGGTTTGTGTAATGTTGTGGTGAGGGATATAAGCAATCGAATAGTCCTCACTCGAGATATCAGGGCCAATATAGCAACAGCTTTAGTCAAAGTTCTCTCAATAATTGAGTCGCAAGTTCCTACTTTATTTCATGTGAGTAATTAGATTAAATTTGTATTATTATCAGGCTCTCATATTTTTTATTGGCCTATTTTAATAATTTTCTTCTTAATTATATTATAATAAATCCCCTATCATTTGTAGTCTGCTTAATCATTCTACAAAATTAATTTTTCTATTAAAATTCAATATCTAATAATTATGGTTGTGTTTTTTTTTTTATTTGCTTATGTAGACCTAGATCAGTCAATTTAAACTAAATTTGGATATGTTGGTTTCTGTGTAATGAATTAGAAGTTCTCTGGCATCTTCTGTAAACTGCATTTCCCTGATTTTTTTCTTCAAATTCTCCACTGCCAAAAAAAGTTTTATTTTGTTGCAATTAAGAATTATCTTATTTTTTATATATTCTGATGACTCTTAAAGCCTGATATTTGGATTGAAACAGTCAGGTCTTCTTTTGTTCCTTTTCTTTTCAAATAGATGATCTTTGAATCTGATGGAATAATTTTTATTATCAATGCAATAGTTGGTTTTTTGCATAGGTAGGAGTTTGTTACAAAATAATTTTGATACTATTACAATTATTAATGTGCTGCTTACTATATCATATTAAACGTTAATATTTCTTTTCAGGTGGTTTGTGTAATGTCGTGGTGATGGATATAAGCAATTGAATAGTCCTCACTCGAGATATCCAACCACCATTTCCGGTTTACTTTACATGCAAGTCTTTATTAAATTAAACTTTGATAAAATTAAAATAATGTAGCAATTGATTCACATATTTTAAAAAATTAAATAAAATCTATGAGACCACTCCTCATTGGAGTAAGACCAATGGAGGTAGGTTTTGGTGGTGCTGAGAAGCTAATGTGATTGATGTTAAGTGGTGGTAAACTTTAAGCTTGGTTTTATTAACCCAATTATCTGCTTCATGATTCAACTTCATTTATCCTCACGATAATCAGCAAAGGTAACTCCGACCAGACCAATTCCCCTAAAAAAATACCCTAATTAGGTGTTAGATTGAAAGAGGTGGTATAATATAGGTTTTAATGATACCAATAACTTTGCCTTCTTTTCAATAATTTTCTTTATTTACTACTATTGCTTTCAATCATTTTTTTTGTTTAAATATTAACCTAAAAACACAAATATTCCATTATAATAGAATGATTTCTCAAACATAGTAAAAATCACTGTTTGGTAGTTTACTAATTGCAGTTTCATTCGGGATTTTAAATTTATATCCTGCTTTGTAGATAAAATTAAATTTGAATTAACCATCAATTTTCTCATAATTATCATTCAAAAGTGTAATATGAGGGAAAGAAACGTGAAAGGCCTTTTAAAACTAATTGGTTTACATACTTAACAATGAAAAGCAGTTCAATTTAAATTCCAGTTGTATAGTTCCTGGTTCTTATACATAGAGTTATATGGACCAGCATGTTGTGTCATCCTTAAGTCCTCCTGCTTGCAAGTGTCCTGAGCGATTTCTTCCTAAACAGACCTGTCTTCCATTGATGCAATATCCAGAATACCTGTGAGCATTTTCCGCTTTTCAGGGTTTCCTTTGTATGTTATCTGAATTAGGATTTTCCCCTAGGTGGTGTGCGTCCTTACTGGTTTATAACAACACAAAAATGCTTTCAGCCATGGATTCAAATTAAAATAAAATTTACTCTAGTTTTAATTAAAGATTTACCATAAAAATGTTTCTTGTATTTCATTGTAAGTGTTTTGATCCATAGGCAAAATAATTGAACCTCTAATGCGTTGATTATTTTACCAGGACCCTGGTGAAGTCTTTCTACAAGTGAAGAGCTGGAGTAAGTTAAAGGAACTAGTCCGAATGCTGGGTGCATCGCTGGCAGAAGTCGGAGAACGTTGGGCGGATGGGAAAGGCCCCCTAGCCATGGACTTCACCGCTGAAGAGATAAGGCAGTTGGTGAAGGCACTGTTTCAAATGTCCGAACGAAGGACAGCCATACTTTCACGTATCAAGTGATGTACATCTTCTTCGTTATAAATAGATATTAACAGGTCACTTGGTTGTTTTGTAATATTGTTAGCAGATGTAATTTGTAAATTCACTGTTATAGCCATGTATATAAACACAAATATTGTATTATTGTGTACAAACTATTTATTTAATTTGTAGAGTAACTGAAATTATTGTCTCAATTTTCCTTTGTTTAATGTTTTTTGCTAACATTTGAAATCATTATAAATGAAATAGATCAAATATATTTGCAATGTTCTCTTTGGTGGCTGTATTCATCCTTTTGATCAATTATGGTGTATACTGCATTCAGCAGATCAATGATGGTCTTGGAACTATAATTACCTTCACTGATTTGATTCTCATGTGTATGACACTTATTGTGCCAGTAACACTCAAATATTGTTGGTAGGTCATTGAAACCCAATTACTTTGTATTTAGTATGTATCTCCACACATTAACATAAACTTTTGATCATGATCTTAATACTACCTCAATCTTTTCTCTTCTTTGAATTAAATTATATGCACAAGAGGGGTGTTCCAAACTGCTCTCGTAAACATCGCCTGCTATGATATAACTTAGTAACAAAACATTGACTAAATGAGTTCTCTAAGCTTGAACATGTAGCCTGTCAGTGTCATTTCCTTGACCCTTTAACACAACAAGCAAATTAGACTAATAGGCACTCATCACTAATAATTTAAGTAGAAAATATGAAATAGTAAGCATATGTCTATGCTGAGAAATCGACCCATCTATTTATCACTCACAAGCCTGCCAGTAGATATCCAGGCACAACAGAGATAATTTGTGTCATGGCCTCTGATATGAAACGACTCAAGAGGCACCTATTAGTAAAAGATGGCTGTCCACTATCTGGGCTAACCAGCGAAAATAGGATTTTGAAAATGGTCTCCCTTGATGTATCATAAAACCGAAATTTCTATCAGAAAATAGTTTATTCGTAATTTACTTACTGTACAATAGCTTTATTTGCAGACATAAGTATATATATAGATCTACATACATATATATGTTTTCAGTGCCAAATAATTAACGAAAATCATATTTTTTAGAAATGGCTATATTTTTCATATCTTCTCTGTATCAAATGCGACCTTAAAATAAATCTTTCTCTCTTCAAGCTCAGCAGTTATTAATTTAATCCTATCAAGTAATAAAAGCTAAATGTTCCAACATCTGTAATCCATTACAGACCACAACTAATAATAATCAATACATAGTTATGTGTTATAATAATCAGTATATATGTTAAGTATTTGATAGACACAGATATGCACTAAAAAGTGAATAAGCTACTAGGAAATTTAATTAGACTGCAGTGTAGTGTAGTGTCTGTAAAAACGTCAATTTTTCAGAGGTAACATGTACAGAGATTAGATATTAATTAGGTTACAATTTTGATAAGAATAGTGGGAAAGAGCACCTGACCATAGATTAGAAAGTTCTGGCTTTGATCCAGGCCCTATCTTTTTTTATTTGACTAATAATATTTTTAAAAAAAAATTAAAGGTGTGTTAGATGAAGAAGAACTTTTGTTTATTGAGGTTGCTATAAGAACTTTAAACACAAAATTCCAAAGAAATCAAGAGCTTACATAATACATTCTCCTTTATTTTTTTGAACATAATCAGGTCTTTTTGGTGTTCCCAGATGTTCATTTTTGAGCATCTTTTACTTTCTTCCTTATTTTTGTGATATTGCACTGCGGAAAACAACGTTTGTTGTCTTTTCTGTTCTCCTTTTCTAGTGGCTCTTTTTCTTGTTCATCAGGTTCTTCATCTACAACCACTAACTCCATTGCTGGATCGAAAGCACCAGTAGTCATGCCAACGACATCCACATCCATATCATCTGTCTGTATGCAGTGGCTTCCAAGCAAGTGCAGAGGCCCTGCCCCTCTCACCAGATGAAATTCAACAGGTGGGCCTGGGAAGTTTAAAGGCACCTGAATACTTTTCTCTTTTGTTATTATTATTGGGAATTTGATTACCTGTTCTCTGAAACCCCTTGTTTGTACCTCTACTATATTAACATCGGTGTCATTTATTTCTGCTCCTAGGAAGATCTGTTTGACGGACAATCGATGATCTCCTCTAACAGTGTCCCCATGGGGACCAATGTGGTATTCCGGGTCCCACACAGATATTTTCTTATTGCTGTCGAGAGTAATGGCCCAGAAGTATTTCTTAATTTCTTCAGTCATGGTACTTGGTCTAAAGAGTGAAAGTGGAAATTAACTAATTTATATTGTGAAAATTTATCAAAATAATGATATTTACAATATTTTCCAGAATTTTCTAAATATTTACATTAAAATTTATTACATAATTAATTAAAATGTATATTTTTTGTTAAATTATAAAAATAAACAGCTGTTTTAATTATATTGTATATCATATGTGAAATTATTAACCTTCTATCTAATCCCTAATATCTAGAAATATTGCTAATATGCTATGTAAGGTTAGAAATAATGACAAGTTGTCTGAAAGTGATTCATTGAGTGAAGATTAAGAATAAGCTTACCATTCCCTGATATTCAGCTGTATGAGCAAGTTTTATAAAGGTAATTCAACATGTTTTCGTGTAACTAATATTTAGCTTTTACTACTTGGTAGGTTTAAATTAATTATTGTCAAACCCAAAGAAAGAATCTACCTTCAAAAAGCTACAGGATGATCTTCTTTTGTCTGTTCTTAGCGGTCATGTAAATGAATCAATATATCTGAAATTTTGCAATTGTATTCAAAAACACTTTGAAATCTGCTGCTGCTGGTTATGTGTTGTTTGAAACGCAGTTGCGTTAAATATGAAAAATAATAATTAAATGTTTAAGTTTCTCTAAGAGTTAAAATTTTTCAAGTCACAGCTATGAAACTATTTAAGGATTAACAATGTCATTTTTCCCCATGGTTTAGGACATAGATGGTAAACCAAATAATTGAAAGATAAATCTTGGAAAGCCATCAATAGAAATAGTGTATTTCTTAAAAAGGAGAATTCTAATGACAAAGATCATATAATGTAAATATATAAATGAATATTTTTGCTAAAAAATACCAAGTAATTTTATCATTTGGTAGGAATTTGCAATACTAACACTGAGTATCATAAAAGTCTATTTGGAGATTGTATTGTACTTCCTACATATATCATTTTTTTATAATATAATCCAGTTCATCATTGATGAAAAAAATGGTGAGGGTACTGATCCTTGGATCAAATAATATGTAATAAATTATATCTTTTATTACCAACATTTATTTTATATTGTTCCTCCCTCTTTAGCTTTAATAATTAATATTTAAAATGTCTAACTTTTTGTTACAAGTGTTCACTAAAAAAAAAAAATGAAGCAGTTAGCAAATTAAATTTTTTTTTTTTCCAATTCCTACCCTTATTTTTGAAAAAAGCTTCATTAGAACAATGCTTCATATATATGGTATACTGCGTTTATGCAAACAGAATATATATGTGTGTTTATACAGATATGTTTTTAAATAATTATAAGAGAAAAAAATATTAGAAACCGCAAGGGCTACTTCCTTCTGTCTTGTTTTATCCGGTATTCTACAATGAAATATTAACTAGTTGTATGTATGTTCTTTATGGTGGTGCAAGAGCGTATGATTTCACCAGTCAGTTAAAACCTGTACAAATAGTTACTTTTTACATATCTGGTTTTAGTAGTATTGTCAATTTATATAATTTGGGTTTGGTAACTTCTACTGACTGCAAAGGCTGTCTACAAATTGATGAACTCCTCATTGATCCTGATTTTCCAATGCTGGATCCATGTGTTCATATAGCTGGTAAATTACACAAAAGATAAGAATACTGTTATTTATTATGGAGCTGCATGATGTGAACTATACCCCATATAATTGAAATACCTTCTTCCGAAGAGCCAGAAACTACAAGTTCCTTGGTTTCCTGTTCTGATACATGGTTATATCATCCAAGTTTTGTACTCTATCTATACTTATCTTGCTGTCTGTCCACTTGTCATAATTGCCTTAAAAATGTAAGTAGGTAGCATCTCGGTCTGGTTGATTATTCTATTATTGCATTACGGACCCAGTTTGTACTTCTCAGCCCGAACCATCAATTACAACAAAGGCATACCACCTACATTCTCATTCTTTTTCCTGACATTTGCTAAGTTGTTTAATACATTACAGCCCAAGATATCTTTATTAATTCTAGAAATATGAGTATTAAGATCTTTTCGGTGCAATCTTTAATTTTTTGTTTTTTTTAATTATTTTATTTGAAGTGCCCTACTCAAAATTTCATAATTAGAAGAATTTCTCCTTTGTAAAATGTTTCCACATTAGATTACCTTAAATCCTAAGTTAATTTAACTAAAGTTTATAAAATATTTAGAAGTTTTATTAGCTTCAACTTTAAGTTTGAAATATGTTGAGACCAAATAAGTTAACGATCTATCAAAATTCCCACCGTTATTCCCCTTTAATTTGGCCTATTCATGGGGCAGTAGTATTTTGAGCAGGATAATACACTTAAAATAAAAACAAATTAATAATAAAAATTTAAAGAACTAGATTAAAAATGTCTTTGGTTCAAAGACAAATCAATATGAAAAATTTTGTTAATTGTATAAAATATTTAAAAATTTTGTTTTCTTTCAACAAACCATCATTTATGGATAAATGTAAATAGTACCAGTAAGCTAATGTTTTCTGAAGGTCCCTCTTTATTTATTTGCCTTAATACATAAAATTAATATGATTTTAATTTAAAAAAAAAAAATTTAATCAGGTCATTTCTGTTGAGAAGTTAAAATTAATTAAAACACTACTTTTGCATATAAAGCTGAAAATACTTCTTTATAAAAAATAAAATTATATTTAAATGACAATGTGCAGTTCAATTTTTGGAATCATAATTTTATTTGTAAAACAATGTTGTTCTAATCTACCTTGAATAATTTTTTTAACATTCAGCAATCATTGTTTTAATAAGATATAATAAAGTAAAATACACTAATATTAACAACAATACATTTATAATTAAATTTGTATACATTAGGAGTGGATAATATTTCTCATCATACATGTATACATTAATTAAATGCACTAATTTCACCGTTAATATTAAATATATCACAAGTTAACATTAAATGACAGTTGATACAGTAAGTAAAAAAGTAATTTAATATAGATATTATTAATATTTAAAAAATGTTAATGTTTTGATCACAATTCAAAAACAAAACATGTTATGAATAAATCAACGGTTATTGTCAAGGTTAAATTTATTCCGACTTAAATTAATGGGTCATAGTAGCTGCTGGGTTGAACCTTACTAGCAGTATCTCTTGTGTTAGACTCATATAAGAAATGTCATTGATGTGATATAGCCAAAAGCAAACCACAGGAGAGAGGGATGGGGAAAGTAAGTTGATACTAAATTGTCAATGACATAAAAATAATATAATACAATTCATATGAAATAAAGATTTAAATACAGCTTAGATAAGAAGTATTTAGTATTTCCCGCACAAAAATATTGAAAGTTTTTTATAAATTAGCTTAACTATTTAAAGTTTTATTATATAATATCTAATCATAATTATCTACCATGGATTTATTTATCATCTAAATAGAGAGAGAGAGAGAGAGAGAGAGGTTTTGTTAGTATATTTTTATTGTGTTAGAACTTTTCAATACTCACATTATTATATATTTCAGGTTTACCAAGGCGATTTTGAATCTGGTTTAAAGTCTAAATTAGGAAACTGTCAAATAGAAATTAAAACTTGCAGAAAGCTTAAGTAGACTATTTAAGCTAAATCTAAATTAATTCATTTTTAAATGTATTTACAATTCATTAATGTTTTTTTATTACAGTTTCATTGAAAAATGGACAAAAAACAGGTTCTTTAAACTTATGCGAGGCATTGCTTCCTTTATCTTGGTAATATTTATACTCTCAATCTACATTTATATTCCTGTTTCAAATCATCAAACCGATGTATTGCATAAGGGTAATGTATGCTTATTGTTCTTTTCAAATTTTTGAGGCTGTGTTTTTTTTCCGATATACTATCATATTGAAGAGCAGATGGAAGAAATGTGAAATGTCAATTATCGTTGGTTTTAAGTTAAGGTTGACAATATTTAAGAATCTTTAAGTACCGTTCAAAATGGGAATAAAATCGAAGCATCATGGCTTAGAGATCTGTAAAAATTACTTATCTTCTCTCAGCTAACACACAAAAGCTGAGATTTTGAATATAAAAACCATTTTTTCAAAAATAGAGGAAAATGTGACTTTTGGTGTTTCTTCCTATATTCTGTGCTCTTCATTTATTTTGATACTTTTTTTAAAAATAAATTGACTAATATTATTAAAAAATGTTCAGCGATTGGAATTAACTCGGATGCGTATGACACTGGACACTCTGTAATTGAATTTAAGACCAACTGCTTCCCACAGAGTGAACAATATTCTCGGAAGAGGAGGGATCTGAATCTTTCAGCTCCATCTGCACCACTTGACATTTTAAAAGTAGGTAACTGATTATATCTTGTTGCTAGGATAGGTTCGCTACTGTATCAGCAGTTCTTCAAGTGATTATATTTTTGAATGATATTGTTCAATTATGTCATCAATTACAACATATGAATTTACTTACATTGGTACATGTTCAGTGGAACTTCTAATTGGGGGCACATCTGTTATTGAAATTTTGTTTGTTTATAGCAATAGAAGACTAAGTAAAAAAAAAAGGAAAGTGAAGTATATTCAATAAATAATTTTGAGTATTTTTCATTATTCATCGATCTATGGGCTGATGCATACAGCAGTTTTATTCAGTAAAAATACCCTTTGCCAAAAACCCCAGAAAACAAAACTCTTCGAGTAGGTGGCCCAATGAGTCACCTCATTGGCTGTCAACTCATGACCGTTTAATTTAAATTGAATATAGAGTAAAACATCTGGTAGAATAAATTTGTATGGTTAAGAGAAAAGTTTGGTATTAGAAATGCCTGTTTGTGGAAGATCCACTGTATTCTCCTTCCGACATGGAAAAGGTCCCTAACACCCATGCTCATCCTTAGCTCAATGGCTTTCTTCCTTTGCTTTGAACAAATAACATGAAAAAAAAACTTAATATTTGTGTAGCTGAACGGATCTGATGAAGTGATAATTTGGAAGGAAACTAACACGTATCAACCCCAACCACTCAATTTGTCTAAGAACTTAAGGCCGTTTCAAAGAAATAAAGAGGATGTTAAGGTTAGTAAAACATAACCAATATTCCACATTAAATTAGTAATTAATTAAATTAATATTAGTTGAGGTTTGTCGACATAATATAATTTTTTTTTTTATTTTGTAGTCACGAAGGATTCGTATTGGTCAAACTGATTTCAGAGATAAAATCGAATCTGTCTTGAAGCGAATAGACAACAGGTAATGCAGAATTATTTCATTTCTTTTTAGAATTTTTAAATTTATTTAAACGATTTTTGTTTATTTCATTGAAACGGTAGGGCTAAAAATGACTTGGGCTCAGAAAAACAGGAGACATCATCGTGGGACAAATCTGAAATAGAAACTGAAGAAGGAAAGGCAAAAGAAAGAAGAAAAATGTGCGAATATATTACAGAAGAAGGACCGGGCATTCAATACGCATTCTGGAAAGGGGAAGGAGACATGAGGACTATCAGGATCAATCAGGGTATATTTATTTGTGTATATTAGCATTTAACACTCTTATGTACTCCATCTTAAGGCAGGTAATCCAGAGGAGTATTGCCTACTTTACATTACATTGTGAATGAAAGAATGCCTATTCCTCTTTTTGCTTCCCAATCTACAAAGGGTTGTTTGATTGTTTACCTGATTTGTGAGTGCTTAATAGATTCCTAGTGTGCTCTAAATAGACCCTGTTGGCTTATGAGCTACATTGTCTCTACTTTAAAAAAAAAAAAAATACTTCAACCCTAGACTCAAATTGAAATAAAATGTATTCTATATGAAAAAAAATTAGTAAATAAAATATCATTGCAATATATTATTATTTGAAAAAATATTAATTTTAAACCATTTTTCAAAAACATTTCAGGTAAACTTATGAAGCAGTACATGGACATGTGCACAGATCCTTGCCAAGATTTCTACCAACACGCTTGCGGGCGCTGGAGCAAACTGAACCCAATCCCACGGGACAAAGGGGCTTTTGATACTTTTGAGATGCTCAGGGAGTCACTGGACACTGTTCTCAAAGAGCTGTTAGAAGAGCAGGACAAATCTGATGACACCCAAGCTTACATCAAAGCCAAGAATCTTTACAGATCCTGTGTTAATTATGGTACAAATATTTTCTAGTTCTTTGATATCTATAACACTGTTGTATTATGTTTGAAAGTTAGAAATTATGATTAAAAATTATAACCATCATCTTGACAAGACCAAGCATCTGCCAATTTTCCTACTCCTAGGCTTAGTAGAGTTGGGTATATAATGATTGCAATGTAATTATTTTTGTACAAAACTCGTTGATTTGCTGTGAGAAAAATTAATATTCAAATAATGTAGTTCGAAAGTATTCTAACAGCAAGAAAAATGGGTACTTATGTACTGAATGGGCAACACAATCATAATAGCACTACAGCAGCCTGCCTTAGATGAGAATAGTATATTAGTACCTAACAACCAATATAACCAATAGTATATTAGTACCTAACAACCAATATAACCAATAGTATATTAGTACCTAACAATCAATATAACCAATAGTATATTAGTACCTAACAAATTTTTTCATGAAAAGTACCCTCCTGTTTATATTAAGACTTTGTACTATTCTAAAGAATTTTTTTCCA
Source organism: Acanthosoma haemorrhoidale (assembly GCA_930367205.1). Classification (NCBI taxonomy): domain Eukaryota; kingdom Metazoa; phylum Arthropoda; class Insecta; order Hemiptera; family Acanthosomatidae; genus Acanthosoma; species Acanthosoma haemorrhoidale. Next base: position 76,937,800 of record OV884014.1, on the reverse strand, counting down.
GATGTGGTTGAAAATAGAGGTGCTTCTCCACTTTTGAACTTACTGTCGCAGCTGGGCTATTGGCCGATGATATCTCCATCGTGGAACGAGACGGAATTCGATTGGCTCTGGTTAATGGCAAACCTGCGATTGTTTAATAACGATGTTCTTATTTCAGAATGGGTCGGTCCAGACATCAAAAATTCTGATGAGTATGTTATACATGTAAGTTACTTTAAACTATTCTAAAAAAAAAAGCCATTGATTCTAAATTCAGTCCCTATTCTAACAAACTGGAGGTCTACAGTAATCAGAAGGTTCCGGGTTCAAAGCCTGGTTAAAGTTACTATTTCTTCTCTTTATCCGTTAATTAATATTTGATATAATGGATAAAAATATCACGAGCCCGCTGATCATAGGATTCACTCCTGCATTTTATATTGGTATTTCTAAAATTTCAATTATACTCTCCATTTGTATATAACAAAATCCTTACAATTTTCTACTAGTTTATCAAAGAAAGCATTTGTCCAATGTTTATTGACTGAATAATTTTAACATAAATACAATGAACATGATTTTAAATTCTAATCCCAATGGAAAGGACATGAAACTTTAAATAATAATAGGGCCTCCGTTTCAGCTAGACCAAACAAGTCTTGGACTCCCGACTCGCGACTACTACCTCCAACCTGCAAACCTCCTCTATCTGCAGGCATACACAGACTACTTAGCCAGGGTAGCTTCACTGCTGGGAGCACTACCTGAAAATGTAACAAAAGATGCTCAAGATACCATCAATTTTGAAACAAATCTAGCAAAGGTATTTAAATTATTTTTTCAACTTCGGAGTACATTTTGCCAAAATGTTAAGATTGCTGATTAGCAGTAATTTAAATTTTTTCTCCCATTGATGAAAACATATTCTGTACAATACATGACAAAAAATTCAAACATATTCCAAAAAAAAAATGTAAGTAAATGATAAATCAAGTCAAAAAGCCTAGGGCAATTTTAATAGTATTTTGTTTCTTTTTTATGTTTGCTATTTAAATTGTTTATGTCTATTTTTAAAATGTCACCCTCGGTAGACTCTCACTACCTTCCTGATTCCACCCGCCTCCTTTAGGCATACCCCACCCTATATCCTTCTCATACATCCTTCAAATGGGGGACTCCCCTTAGTGAAAGGCACTCATTAGCCCAAAATAATTTTCCCACATCCTATTTTATAAGTTGAGAGCTAAGGGGGAAAAAAAAAAAAAAAAAAAAAAAAAAAAAATGTAATTTTTAGTAACAGAAAGGTTAAAATCCAGATGAAATGTTTTAGGTCTAAAATATAAACTTGTTACAAAGTCAATTTTTTTTTCTGATATGGATCCCTCCCACTATTGTTAATAGTTCACTAATTACTTTAACTAAAATTAATTCATTTAATTAAAATGATAGTTAGTAATTTTTTTATTGATTCCATTAATAAACTGGTGAAATGTAACCTGTACTTTCTACTTCACAGATCACATTAAGAAGATTACTAAGCTGCTGAATATCGTAGCTGTTTAGCTTTCTGTCTACTTTTCAACTATGCACTACCTTATCTCTAAATGTTGTCATTTGAACCATTTTGCTATGAACCCCATCAAATAAATTTTAAAATTTATGATCACTCTTCTACCTGAGCTGATAACTTCCTAATTTCAGATAACTTCTTCTCCGGATGAAAGAAGGAATGTCAGCGAACTCTACCAAAGGATGACAGTTGGAGAATTACGCACTTATGTACCCCAAATAGACTGGATTCGATATTTGACAGTTGTCCTCGGAAGGCCTGTAAATGTTACGGAAAATGTTGTTGTGTTTGCCCTAAGGTATCTTGAGGACCTTGTTTCTCTTCTAGGCAGGACTCCTTCAAGGTAGAGTTGGTATGACATAATTCATTTCAATTTATTGCTTTTTTAACTCTGAAAGAAAAATAAAATTATGAATAAAACCTATAAGTGCTCACTTAATGCATTATTGCATTTTTTAAATATTAATTTTATTCACTAATTCTTCTGAGTACTTTACTTTTCTGTTAAATTAAAAACTAAAATTAGCATTGAGAATTTTTCAAAAGTAATCTATGTGAAAGTTATGAATAGTTTTCTTTACTTTTACTAGTTGAAAATTAATTCAAATAATTAATTTAAATAATTAGCTGGTAAGACATTTTTTTTTAATGTTAAATAATAGAAAGAGAAATATAATCTGTTATAATTGAACATTCTATACAGCAGTTGAGTAATATACCAGTAATATAATATGGATATCAATCTGATGATAAATATTGCTTCAAGCTTCAAGCACAGATATGGTTTATGTATCAGGGCAAAGGCATTAATTTTTATCTAAAGTTACGGATGTTTGTTTAAAGCCAATCTTCAAAGATGAACATTGCAGGACAGTAGCAAACTACCTGTTCTGGCGATTCGTCCGTCACCGTGTCAACAATCTCGATGACCGTTTTCAAGATGCCAAGCAAAAGTTCTATTTCATATTGTTTGGGAGAGAGGAATCTCCACCTCGCTGGAAGTCTTGTGTAGCCCAGGTCAACAGCAACATGGGAATGGCGATGGGAGCCATGTTCGTCAAAAAATTCTTTGACGAATACAGTAAAAATGATGTTAGTACAACTTGTTACATTTGATTCCTAGTTGTATGGGCTTAAGAGACATCTTGGTGACTGTTATCAGTGTCTCAAAAGATCTTTTTTTCTAGACACTGATCATGACCAGGGAGATCCAGCAAGCCTTCAGGGAGATCTTAAACTTGACTGATTGGATTGATGGTGACACTAAACGCCTCGCCAGTGAAAAAGTTGATGCAATGACATTGAAGATTGGTTATCCTGATTCCATACTCGTCCCGCAACACTTGAATGATAAATATAAAGATGTAAGGAGCTTTTTAATTATTTATTATTTATGGCCCTTGTTTATTTGTGCTTTGAATAGCTCTGTGTAGTTTAATAGAGTATGTTGTTGTTTTTTTGGCTAGAAAGTATTTTTTTAATAAAAATGAAAATACAGAGCTACTGCTAAGCACTGCTCCAGTGAATTTTTTGAAATATTAATATAAAGTGGCCAGCAAAGCTGATAGTAAATTTGAACACTTCTTGAATACCATTATTTAATTTTATTATATTGTTGGAGTGGACAGGACCCTACTTCATTGAGAAGGCAAGCTATATTGTAACTATAAACAGACAAAGAGATTTTTAAAGGATAAAAAAAACAAGTATGTGGTACTTTAAAAGGAAAGAGGGTCTTTATGTTCTTTCCAGTTGCAATTCATCATACAAGTTCCACCAGACTGGGCAAACTTAAAGTTTAAAAAATAGACGTGGGGTGACACTACCACCGTTATCGCACAGCAGGCCACTTTGCACACTCTGTACATTACTGTGACTTAAAACCTACAGTTCCACTAAAATTGGTATGAGATTCTCCCTCAATTAAATTAAATATTTATTATTTCATAAATAATAACCATCAATTAAGTTAGCGCTTCGGTGCTATACACAAATTTGAAATTCCAACTATATTAAAAATCTATGAATTCTAAAAAATGATGCCAAACATATAAATATAATGGATTTTAAATAAGTCTGGTATATTGTAACAAAGTGAAAGAAATGAATTTAAAAACTAAATAAATAAAATCCATTGTATAACACCTCATGAAGAGGTAGGGCTCTGACTGAAGGTTGTTGCCATTGTCGGTAGTTGGCAATAGTGTGATTTGCTTATCACCTAGTGCTCTAGGTATTTGTAATTATATAAGGTGATATTTTTAGTTTATAATTTTAAAACACACATATAAATACAACATAATGACTTTTTTGTCCAGGTTGAAATCGATGCAGGATATTATTTTGAGAACACCGTTAACATCCTGAGACATCTAGCAAAAATTGAGCAGAGTCACCTTGGAAACCCTGTAAACAAGTCCATTTGGAACACTGCCCCAGCAATAGTCAATGCTTATTACTCAAGAAATAAAAATCAGATAAGTAAGCTCTATTTAGTTAATTTGAAACATTTACTTCATTTAGGATGTCTGAAGACAATAACAAAAAATTCATAATCCAATTTTTAAATTCAATAAACAATTATTTATCCATCTTTTTTATATTTCACATTGATTCCTATTGCCTCTATTTACTTTCAAATTTAATTAACCTTAGTAAAAATATTAAAATTTTAGAAATTAAAATTAAAGCAACATCAACTTTTAGAAATGGCTGGAATTATTTTGTCTGTGGGTTTATATTAAAATGGATTAATTATATTATAGTGTTCCCAGCGGGAATTCTTCAGCCTCCTTTCTACCACCGATATTTTCCCAAGAGCCTCAACTATGGCGGGATTGGAGTTGTCATCGGCCATGAAATCACACATGGCTTTGATGACAAAGGTCGCCTCTTTGACAAAAAGGGCAACTTGCACAGATGGTGGAAAGACGAAGCCATCAGCAACTTCCATGAGAGAGCTCAGTGCATTATTGGTATGAAATTAACAATAATCTCTATAAAGCACATAAACAATTTTTGTTGTAATGTTACATATTACAACTATAAACCTTTCTTTTCTAAAATGTTTACTTGCTTATTCATTAGGATTCAAAGGACATTTAAAAAAAATTGTAAAGTCTAATAGTTTATTTTATAACATTTCATTTAATATGATCTAAGGGTATTATTTGATTCTAGTGCATAATTTTGCCTATTTCAAAAGTTTTTCATTAACATGCTTGGCTAAAGAAATTGATATATATATATAATTTAAATAACAGTTGTATGATTATAGTAGCAAACAATGTTTTATAATAAAATGGTACATGCTTTGTTGTTGGGCGATGAATTTGTTTCTTCACTCCTTCATGTTCTGACGCTGGCTTCCATTCTCGCTTGGTTTTCAAACATCCCGGTTTGTCTTCTTTGAACGTTTTACATTTACTGAACTGACTGCACGTAAGCATTACTCAAAGTGAACACCCTTGTTTCGCACCCTGCTATTAATTGGCCATACTAACCCACTACAAATGTTTGGTTTTTCCCAGAGATATAACCAGGTTTAAGAGGCTACTTGGTTTTATGCTTAAGGTCTTAAAAATACATAGTCCAGCTTTTCCATTTAACCAGATATACATTTTAAAATAAAACTCAATTTGATCATAAAAATATTGTTACAATGTAATGTGTAATGTATTGAATTGTATATAATTCACTCAATTAATAAAAGGAAATAAAAATTGATTTAAAAAAAAATGTATTTATGATTTATCAAGAACAACAAATACTAACTAATTTTTTTTATTCTAACGAATTACTTTAATTATTGCTTAAGAGTTTTAATTTGTTTTTGTTTATTAAAGTAAGATGAAAGTAATTTGAATATATTAAAAATATTTTAACTTACAGTAATATAAAATGATCTTGTTTGAATTATTTCTTCTAAATGTTCATTAGTCAATTCATGTACTGACTATATGCAAGACTCTTCTATATGTTACCCTCTATTAAAGGGATGGTTGTTCTCCCTTTTTTACCCATCTCCAGATGATGGAACTTTTGTCTTCTTGAATCTGTGGTTTTCTGAAGGGTGACTCAGTTCCTAAACGACAATTAATGTTCATTTCAGGCTTATTTGTCTTCTTATATTGCAAATTTACTCTATAAGAATTGAAAGCACTCACAAAAAATAAAAAAGATTTTAACTCAAATTAATATTAATTCAATTTTAGATCAAAATGGCATTATAGAAGACCTAGGTTCTAAGATACAGAATTCCACTTGAAAATTAATTTTATTTGTTTAGACCAGTATAGCAGATATGTCGTAGACGAAGTCGGAATCCAAGTCAATGGGGAGAGTACACAAGGAGAAAATATTGCTGATAATGGGGGCATCAAGCAATCTTTCCGGGTAAGGAAATATTCAATTTATTATTTTTTTTTTTTATAGAAATTGTAGTAGGGAACTGGAAATGAGATAATAAACTATATCCTGAGACATAATTCTCTCAAAATTAACAAATAAGTTACCAAATAGAGGACCACAGTCTGGTCAAAGGTAGGCGAGATGGGTTCAGACAAATGTGGAAATAAGTGACCAAAATTAAATAAAAAATATAGACTTTTGGAATAAGAGATACGAACTTCCGATTGTTTGTGCATAAAAAAATAAAATAAGTTAAAAAAAAGTAATTTATATTGAACAGCAAATTAAATATTGTCAGCAGATATGTCGTTGAATATCACTAAAATTAGTGAGACAGTTGTTAAAAGAAAAAATAAATTGATAAAAAAGTTTTGAAAACTTTGAGGTGGAATGGAGGTATTATGAGAAAGGAGTGGCTGAAAGAAGTGGATGTGTGAAAGTGTCCAATAGGCAAGAGATACTATTTTTCAGGAGTGGATTGATGATTTTAATTTAAGGATATTATAAATGCATGATGCGGTTTTAATAGAGGGAGGTCCCAAAATGTAGAGAAGAATAGCCATTCTGACTCTGAATATTGATGTAAAATATGTGTCTTGTTTGAATTCTGACAATAAATTAGAAGGAACAGTACTCAAGGCATTTTATAAGTAGCATTCTCTTTTTAAAAGGAGTAACAAAAATTAGAAGTGGGTTGGCTCCTCACACTCAATTGTTTGCTGTTTATAAACTGAAGTTCTATTTTTTCATTTTTGTTGTTTTCTACTAAAACAACAATTGAATAAAATTATCCCTTCAGGCCTATAACAAATGGTTGGCGAAGAACGGAGACCTAGATGAAACACTGCCAGGCCTTAACTACACCGGTTCGCAGCTCTTCTTCTTGAACTTTGCTCAGGTTTGGTGTGGGGACACAAGGCCTGCAGCGACCAGGAACAAAATGAAAACGGCCGTTCATTCTCCTGGCAAATACAGGTAGGCACTATTATTACCATATCTTGATATTAGACGAGCTGCATTAAAATAAAAATAAACAAATCAGATTATTGGCACTGAGAAGATTCTAAATTCCTACACTGATTGCTAATAAATCTAAATATTGTATGGAACACTCTTTTTTGGGGACCATAATTTACTAATTCATTAAAATAATAAATTGAAATAAACATAAAATTCATTCAAATGTTTTATTTACTTATTATTGAAGTATTTTCAGGTCTTCTGTGTTTTTTTCTAGATGTCACTTCTAATACTCAAAACTAAATAGTTTTTAGATACGATTATAATTTCATTCTAAAAATAATTTAATTTACAATAACATAACATCCTGCTGATTTATTTTTTTTAAATCTGTACTTTTCAGTAGCTAGGAAAACTTCCTGTTCATTTGTATTAACCCAAAATACTTGACATCTGGGGTTTTATTTTTGATCTGTAACTTGAGTTCTATCACCTGATAACATACGACAATTTGAGAGCAGATGTAGCTAACAAATACAAGCGCTTTTCCTCAATAAGAATTTTTGGCATACAACATTTTGACATAACAGTGACAATATGTATTCTGTCCTTCTTAGGGGCTGCTGAAAAATGTCTGTACCCCATCCTCTCTACATGATGAATAACATATTGATTTTCTTCCTCTTACCCCTCCACAGGGTGACTCCTTTGTCATTGGGGTTATTTGAAATACAAAACACAAAAAGTAATTCTAATCTTCGAGTATTCAATTGAATATTAAATTTGTTTCTATTTCAGATAAATAAAAATTACACTATAAAATATCACTGCTCTAAACTTTTATAAGGTATAACAACTAGGTATTGGTAAATAGTACCAGAATGGTATCAGAGAGCATAAGTATACTTCTAATCTATCATATGCGTAAAGATATTTGCACTCGATTATGATATTGATATGATAATTTATGAAGATCTGTGTTAATTGTTTATTGCCAAATAGGGTGGATTATAATAATTTGTATTTAAATTAAAAGATTTCTCACTTGATAAATGCTTATGATAATATTATTACAATGTCAAAATTAAAATCTGTACTTTAAATAACTGTATTGTATAATAGATTAAATGAGTACATTATTATATTCAAGGTGAAATTCATTAGGGCAATTGGAGCAACCTAATGGGGACTAAGTTATGTTCTTTGAGGTTGAAACCAGAACAAAAATTCTAGAAAAATCCTTGATGAAAAATTAATTTATAGGTTTTAAGATAATTAAATATGGTGCTAAAAAAAAAAATGTATTTAATGATTTTTTGTTGAAAACATAAAAATTAAATGAGTGTTATTCATATATTAGACTTTCACACTTAGTCATCAATATTTTTTAACAGATTCTACCCATACTTTCTTTAATAACTGTAAAGGAGTTCTTTGAAGAGTAACATACAAAAGTAAAGAATAAATCTTTAAAAAAATATACTTAATTAGAACATTACTTCATTAAAAAATTAATTTTATGGAGATATAACAAGAATAAGCAAATAATGAATAAACTGGATAAAAAGAAAATTAACAAAATTAAATTTTATGTACAAGTTGAATTTTGGAGTTTTTATCGTCGGGCTTTGTTCTATTATTAAAAATCATAAACCTAACTTATGTTCATCTTTAAATTTGTATAATTTTTTATTATATTGATATTGATTTTAATTTTATTCAAGCCATGCATTTTAAAACTAATAGCCAGTTTTTCAGAAATAATCTTTCTCTTCCTTGAACTTGATAAAGCATTTCACAATTAATTAGTGTTTCATTGGATTTGTTCAAAACCAGAAACCCTTATACTTTCACCCATCTGTCTTTGACAATTATAAGTCAATAATTAATTACTTGATATTAAAAAATATATACTATTGCTGATTAACAATATGTAATGTGTACTTTGTTGTTTTAAACTGTAATTATAAAAAACCAAACTTCAAAAATTGATTTTCTAACTCTGTTCAACAGTCTCATGCTATTTTGTATAGTAGTTTCATTCCATGTTGTAATAATGCCAAAAATAGAAGCAACCCCATCAAATATTTTGACTTCTAGTTAATAATATGTACCTTGTTTTGGGAATTTAATAGACTATAATTAAAAGTCATTAGATTTTTTTTTCCTGACACCAATTTCATGTTAAGCACGAAAGATGTACTCCATGCTATAGAGATGCTAAAAATTAAAGGACCTTATGAAAAATACTATCAGGTCATTAATTAGCCAATTATTTGTAATGGTATTGAATCATATTGGGTAGGGTGACAAAACTTAAATTTTTTTTTTTCATACTTCCTTTTAATATATTTTAACCAAGCCAAAATCATTATATTTCGGAGTATTGCGTTAAATACCTTTAATATTTCAGATAGATTAAATAATCTTTACGTCCGCTATTGTTGGATATACATACAGGCAGAGGTTTATCCCGTACCCGTTGGAAAGTAGAACCTAGGCTCGCCAAACATCGATGTATTTTTCTCATTTTCCCGCTTCACTGTTTTGGCGGTATTTTCTTCTGCATGTGGAGTCGCGTCACAATGGGGTCAGGTGATTGCTTGGATCAACTATCGTCGATTATTAATTCGTCATTTCTTATTCTATGCTTTCAGTTCAGTTGATATCCTACCAGCTTCAACCTATTGCTCTAGCGAGCTGTTATAAATGCCACGTTCAACAAAATGAATAGTTTTATAATGGAAATCTTATTATTTCTGATTGTTATATCGATGTTTGACAAGATCGAACAGAGGTTGACATTGCGCCTTTAATGAGTATTTTATGCTTGGCAGGTTAACATAGAAGGTTCTCTCAGGAGAGATCTTGTTCATAATTGTTATTATTATTATTATTTCATTTATTTGTCTTATTGTTTACTTACCACTCCAAATCGTTCGTGCTAGAGGACAGATGTTATCTTGGATGTAACAAGTGCGTCACAAACTTATCTCAGTGTGCAGTGTTTATTCATTTTTTTTATCAGTGGTCATTCATTTTTGTTTTCAATTTAGAAAAGTGTGGTTTTGTAGTTTAGTAATTTAGTTCACTTTATACCTTGCAGTATTAAGTTTCTGTGGTTATGACAAAAACCATCATGTTTTGAGACTTCTTTGTCATATGTTACCTGAGTGGAACTAGCAGATTTCTTCTATAAACCTTCTTTTTTTTTTTTTGCATTGCTCTCAGCCATCACAATGCTGCCCGAAGACACCGTAAGAAGACTCTATAAACAGTTTCATGATTTATGCAAAGCACTAAATTTGGACAAAACATCATCTGCAGAAGCTTGGAGGTCATTTAATGAAATATATGAACCTTACATGTTGGCGGGTGAGCCTCTTCATTGGATGGGCTGTGCAATGTATGTGGCATGCAAGACTGCGACCATTGCCACGGTTTCCAAACCTTCTGTTGTTATTCAAGGTAACTTGGTAAATTTGAAAGGACTGCTCAAGCTTATCGATTTGAGTATTGTCGATTTTTTCAAGTATATTAGAAGATGGTCACTCTTTGCTAAATTACCAGAACAGTTCTTACAAAGTCTTGACCAATTCGAGAGAGATTTTACTGTCTCGATGGTACTCTTCAAAAAATTTCAACCTATATTTTATGACATTTTTTCTGAGACTGGTGGTGAAAACTCGAAAGCAAATAAAAATAAAAAGCAAAAGAACAATCAAGTAGCTCTAATCAGAATTTTTGATTTTAGTTGGACATTGTTTATTTGTGTCAAATCAAACTACCCTAAAATTAGTGATGATCTTGTACATTCATATCATTTGCTGTTGGCTTGTTTTGATTTTATTTTTGCCAATGCTCACATGAGCGGGAGGAAAGATATTATCGACAAAAGTTTTCCTGATAACCCAGTGCTAAAATCACGATTCAATAGTTTGTCTGATGTTCCTTGCGTGCTTGATGATTTATGTACTCGTCACGATGGAATGTCAGTTGATGCTAAATCAATCAAAGAATATACCTGGAGAAAACATGTAAAGCAGTTGTTTGATAAAAGAACATTAAAAGGCAACTATACTCTCTTGTCTGAAGTTTTAGATCCTAACTACTTTGAACAGAATTTCAAGGCTGTCAACAAAGTTTATGAAGAATATGTATTGAGTGTAGGTACATTTGATGAAAGAATATTCCTTGGGCGTACTAATAATTCCTGTACCATTGAAAGCCTTTCATGCAATAAGCTCTGTGAAATTTCCGAACAATTAGAAGCTAAAAGAAAACTAAACGCACAAACCAAGAGCCCTGGTCAAATGACACCATTAACATGCCGTCAATATTTAAGGAACAGGGAAAGAACAACCTTTTGTCCCTTAAGTAGCGAGGTTCAAAACTTTGCATTACTGCAGACAATAGTTGGATTTAGAGAAGCTTGCCCAAGTGAAGATCTAAGCAAAATAATTGATTCTTGTGAAAAAAGGCCACTTATTGAAGAATACGTTCTTGTCTTAGCTACAGATGTAAAACAAGCCCTCGAAGGGGAGTCCATCGGTAAAGAGTTCCCTGAAAAACAATGTGAAGTTGTTATTAAGTTATTTTATAAACTGATTGATTCCATTTTACCTGAAGAAACCAAAAAACCAGCGTTTGATCCCAACTCACTTTTAAATCAGGAGCTATTTATTAAAACATTATTTGCGTGCTCGTTCGAGATCGCAGCATTTTTATGTACAAGTGCACAACAGTACCCTTGGATAGCAAATGCCTTAAAATTGCCACACTATTACTTTTATAAAATAATTGAAGTAGTTGTTAGAACAGAAAATTCCTTAAGTAGAGATGTTGTTAAGCACCTGAATACAATTGAAGAGAAAATTTTGGATAGCCTTGCGTGGAAAAGGAACAGTCCATTATGGAAGGCCATAATTGATTCTCCTCAAGGAGTTCCTTGCTGTGAAGATGTCATGCCAGAAAGCAATGTACCGATGAAACCGATGATTGTCGATATCGATGTTGATAGACTGACAGTTTTGGCAGCCAAAGATAGTGCTTTAACTAATTCACCCGGCACCCCTCTTGCTGATAAGTTCAAGGCTTCTCCTCAAAGGATTAATTTTAAAAAGTATGTCAATGAAAACCACAATGAAGCTGAAACTATGATTAAGATTGTCAAAGGGGATAGCAATGAAAATGGAGTGAGCTCTGTTTTAATATCCAAGCAATTGTTACAACTTAGCGACCAGAATTATGAAGTGAGCAGCTTAGCAGATAATGCTGTACACAAAGAGAACAAAAGACCCCGGCGTACAGGTCCAGTTGCTCTTTTCTTCCGGAAATTTTACTATCTGGCTTCGGTAAGGATGCTAGATTTGTGCGACCAGTTAAAACTGATGCAAGTCGACGTAAGGCAAAAAATTTGGACTTGTTTTGAAGAGACCATTGTAAAGCACATAGGGTTGATGCTTGAACGGCACTTGGATCAGCTATTGATGTGTTCAATCTACGTAATTTGCAAAATAATCGGCATTGATATAGCATTTACTGATGTAATGAAGTGCTATCGCAACCAACCACAAGCTTTATCGGATGTTTATCGTGAAGTGCTGTTATCCCCTGATTATTCTCTGGAAGATATAAAAAATTTGAAAGACTCTGACTTGATTGACAAGAAAGAAAAACGAATAGACATCATTAAATTTTATAATTCAGTTTACATAACTAAAGTTAAGTCTCTTGTGAGAAAGTTCAATTGTACAACAGATACAGATAGAATAATCTTATCGCCTATACCACAGCAAGTTACCACACCACCAAGCACAAGAAGAATTTCGGAGAAACACAGTTTATTTTTGCATACATATGAATTTGAGAAAGGTTTAGAAAATTCTCCTAATAACCTTTCCCATTTAAGTTACAAATTCAGTCGAAGCCCAGCAAAAGATTTGAGAGCAATTAATAATATGGTTTCGAAACCTGATTTGTTTCGTGTCGGAAAGAGGTTGCTTGGTGATGATGATGAGGAAAAGAATTCTTCCTATAGTTTAGCTTTAGCGAAAAAAGTTAAAGGTCTGTGTGACGACCGAATTACTGTAGGAGTCCAGGAACAATGAAAAAAAGAAAGGTCTGTGTCTTTGTCAATAAGTATTTTCATCCTTTCAAAAATTATGTAATCCTAAAGATGTTTTATAGTATTTTTATTGCGAATCACCGATTTATATTTTTCCTTTGTATGTATTTTTGTAATTTTTTAAAAGAAGAATTCTTATGTTATGAGTTCTGAAGTCGTTGGGATCAATTCATAATTATTGGTCGGATTATTGTATTGGCAGTCACAACTTTTTTTTTTCTTCCTTGGTAAATTAATGTGGAACTCATAATAAATTATTATAAATAATGGATATTGTTTTATAGAATTGAATTGTATATTTCATGAGAATGTGATTTTGTCAGTTTGATCTAAAAACTGAAGTATCGTAAGACTGTTGGTTAGGGTGGTGTATATTGTACCCTATGTGATCGTCACGTATTTGTCAAGCTTTCAAATTATTTTCTGCGATAAAATAAGCTATTAGAAACATGTCATTACAGCAGAGGGTGCACCTTTGAATCAAATTAATCGATCTCATTTAATAAAAATCCTCTTAGCTATAACTTTTTTTAATAAATTCTAGAATACTTAATTTATTGTGGTTATGTGAGGCAATCAAAATTAACCAGATTTTTTTAGTTTATCTGTTCCCAGGTACAATATTGTAATGTAAATTATATTTTTTCAATACTAAATTGACAATTATGTTTTTTCTAGCTTGTAACCAGGTTGTATTATGTATATAAACATTTTTAGTGGATATTGTAACTAAAATTGCAGCCATGCCTTTAACGGTATGCAGTTATTGGTGAATAATATGCACCCATTTTTTCCAAAGAAAATATATTGGACAAAAGTCCAAAAAACTTAATGGTTATGGTTAGTTAAATTACCCCAAAAAACTTCATATTTTTTTTTCACAAACCTATGAACATGCTTTAATTATCAAGAAAATGAATTTTAAAGATGCATTCGGTGTATAAGATGTACCCTACTTTTTTTTCAGAATGTTTTATACACTAATAAATACAGTCCATGTTATAAGTACATTTGTTGCTAATGTATGAAATTGTTATGGAATTTTGTATACTTTTTTATGTCTGCCATTTGTATAAATTATATTAGTCACAAATTACTGATCACCTCTTCTGCATTTCTTGCACAATTCATTCAATATTTATACAATGAGCTTTATTTCTAACTTTTATTTGATTTTGATTAAAGTATGACTTCATTTTTTAATTATAGTCAAATGTTAAGAACTCCACTAATTTACATGTTTAAATTCCAGTATTGGAAAAAAAATATTGTATCATATAGTAATCATTGTGTTATAGGTATATATATATTACTAAAATTATTATATATCAAAGTATATTTATTGTTTACTTACATAACCAGGACTAGGACATTTATAGATAAATTATTTAATTTTGTGTTATTGTGAATATTGTTTAAAATTTTTATTTAAATGTGTATCAAATGTTTTTTTTTTTAATATATATTTTTAACTTCCAAATAAAAACATTTGTATAAATAGTATTGTTTTAACTGTAGGAAGTTTTAAATATAAACAAAAAAAAATTTGTCTTATTATTTTTGGATGTTCATAATCCTTTCACGCTCATTAGTCCAATAATCACGTAATGAAGAAGAGGCTGTATTTTCAAACATGTATGGTGCAGTTGTATCTTATTTGTATGTTTACTCTTAGTAGTATGATTCAATAATCCAATTGATCGTTTTTAGTTATTGGTGAAAAGAATAATAATATTGACACTGCCGAGATTCAAACCCAGGTGCTTCAGAAAAAATCTGAAGTTGATAATCTTTTGAACTATCCCTGTTGCCTCTACTAGGTCTTATCTCTTAGATAGTGCCATCTCAGTTCGAAGAGCGGCTGAACATATATCAGAAGGTCTTGGCACTATACATTCTGTTTCATCTGTAATAATTAAATTTTCCACAAATGGGATTACTTACCTCAACTAATAATTATTTATAATTACAATTAACCTATCTGGCATAAAATATAGATAGATGGACCGATTTTAGCTTTTGTAATGTTAATAAAACTAATGGCCTTTAACAAACCCAAAGCATGGAAATCATTAGTTGATTTTGAGGTGTTACTGAATAGAAATATAATCTGACCTAGGTAGGAATTGAAAACCTCCATTCGTTTCAAGAAAACATTGATATTTACCTTGTAAACACTAAATATTACGTGTACTAAGGTATTTGAAATTTCTATTGTGTGGTTTAATAATTTTAGTTACATTGGTCATCGTAAGTAGAACTTCAAAGCCAAATCATTTGGTTTTTTTCCCTGTAAAGCAGGGGCTATGATCATAGTACATCGATAGTTATATGTGCAAAATCTTAACTTTCTATGGTTAAAAAAAAAATCCTCTGAGTATACCCAAACAGATTTGACATTGACCTGGTCATCTGTCTAGTAGAGTTGGAGATTAGGAAGGTCTTCTGGCTGGAGCCTCACTCACCCTTGTAAAAATATGTTTTCTTTGGATAGTAATTGTTAAAAAAAGAGTACTTATTTATGGACATGGAAATAAGATCGATGGTGGCTGATAGATGACTTTCCACTATTAATTTGGATTTTGAGACCATTAATTTGAAACCCTACTCGACAAGAAAAGTATAACTTATAAATTAAAAAAAAATCTGTGCTACCTAGCAGTACATTTCATTTAATTATAATTTATTTATTTAATCCATCAACAATCACTGGCCGCATTGCAGTTGGTATAGTTTATCAAAGAATAAAAAACCGCAATGTACAATACAAAAAAAAGTTGATTAAAAAATGCCCTCTCATAATAATAATAGTCTTGATACACAAAAATAAAATGTACATTGTATAAAATATATCAGTATCAAAAATAGCATAAACCACTAGGCATTAATGACTAATTCCTGGAATCTTGATCATAATTCCTTACTTATGATTAATTTCCTTAGTTTTATTGAATTATTTTTATCAGTACACACATTCAAAATCAGTTTCAGTGGCACTATACCGGGAAATTTATAACCTTGGCCACAACTGTCTTTTTTAAATACAGTGTAATCACGCTAATCCGAACTAATTGCTGCTAGAGACTGAAGTCCTTAATACAAATATGTATGTAATGTCTTCATATGCATTTTATTTAGGGAAACACTTATTTTTTTTGTGAAAAAAATTTGTGATAGATGTTTGTCTTGATTTACTTAACTTTTTTTTAATGCTTCCTCTCGGAGCTGCTGGAGAAGAAGCATCTGGTGCCACTGTACATCATTCTCATTTGATGGACTGGTTGAAATTTTCAATAACTTCTTCACAATTTATTGTAGCGGTAGAGGATGATTGCTTGTTTCATTCTTCTTCATTCGATTTTTTCAAAATGCCTTGTATGATTTCCTCATTTGTTATGAAAGTGAACTCGTTTTCTTCATTTCTTTCGATCCGCTTAAACACATCTTATTCACACACAATAACCTCTCAATATCCATTCCTGCGTGAATCTCAATTCATTCAACATCTCTCCTTCCTTCCTCTACCAATAAAAACTAAATAATAACCCTTAATAATGTTTTATTCTTTGATTTTGTGTTTTATTATGATAAAATATTTTTTAAGACATTGTTTGATAATCTTTACCATCTGTAATATTGGCAGTGTCTATTAATGGATTGTATAAATAAATAAATTGTACTGAGGGATGGCGGACTTATTTTCTATGGGTTGCACAGGGGACCACAATTGCCAGGATACAGACATAATAGGGTTTCTGATTTTGAAACTCTTATGACTAAATAAATATTTAAAGTAATAACTTTAGTAAAATTAAATATTTAATTTTAGTTTAAATAAAGTATAAACTTTTGTAAATGAAGAAAATTTATTTTAAAAATATTATTATTACATTAACATTGAACACAAGGTCACAGATTGTCAGTTCAGTAACCATGAAGAATTGAAAAACTATGTACTCAGTTTTAAATTTGAGTATAAACAAACACACAACAGAAATTAAAACAAGCAATAAACTTTAATTATTTTTATGGAGTTAACTTTGGTTGGCCATCAACTAAAAAAAGCGCTAAATCTGACCGATATAATTAAATTTGTTACATAATTCTTATCTAAAATTAATTAATTTTGATTATAAATATTAACTTCAATCCAAAAATAAATTTTTGTTTTATTTAAAAAATGAGAGGTTTCACAGACCTGAAATACCTGATATTAGAATCCATGAATGAATTTAAATTTGTTACAGAACATAATAAGTACCATGAAAATAATTATTGGTGAAAAAACCCAAAAATAGAGAGACTAAAAGTCCCCTGAAAAGCAGATGTTAAGTAAAATTCATATTATTATCCAACTAGCCTTGTAGTAGCATGTAATAAAAAGAATTATAAGAAGCAATTGATATTTAAAAATAAATAAGATTTTGTCAAAGTGGCCAATTTTTCTGAATTTGATTATTATTTACTTTTTTTTCCCCATTTTCAGAGTGATTGGAACTCTCTCAAACAGTGAGGACTTCTCTCGAGTGTACAACTGTCCCCTGGGATCTCCGATGAACCCGGTTAGGAAGTGCTCGGTCTGGTAGGAAGAGCTTGTCATTGCAGCTATGGAGGGTGCAAGTTGCTGCCGTCACACTCTTCTGTATATTTGTAATTAGCTTTGTCACTGCTCCAGTACTTATCCAGTCTTGTACAATGTGCAAAATAAAGTATTAACAAAACAGTGGCCAGGTTATCTTGAATCCTTTTTTTTTTTTTGTATTTTACCTGATTTGATTCCGAGCTGAAAGGTAGAGACTCAACTATTGAACAGGTTCCGGACAATCAAACAAGTCTGCATGTTCTGCAAATACAGAGGTAAAAATGATTCAATCGATCATAAATTGTTTAAAGAATATTTTTTTTTTTTTTTTTAATTTCAAAACCTCAACAAAACAATACAATTTACAAATAAGAAAAATAACAAAATATTTGGATTACATATTTCTCCTCTTTCTGCATTTACATGCATTTGGCGGAGTGCCTAATTATAATAAATTTTTATTGTCGTTAATAGTTCATTGTTCTTATACAACACTAGGTGATGAGGCTCACCTTCTATTTGTCACCGACAAAGAATATTCCTCAACATCTAAAACATGATGGTAAGTTAGTTAAATGACAATAACGGGAGAATAACAAAACATTAGTCAAGTGTACAGTATCTCACAATTAAGGGTTTCGTCTATTATTATTAACCACTCTTGATTGATTTCCTAAATTTTATAGAATTATTATTATTCAGATACATATTAAATAACATTTTCTCTAACACCTCATTGACTGACAATGTTCATAGGAATTTGCCACAGCTGTTTTATATAAATATTAAAAAAAACTGTAATTCATCGCATCGTAATAGAATAAAAATCTTGTATTTAATAATTATTTTTTAATGCTGGTTGTCATATTATTAAAATACGTCATAAATTTGTCTACCTGCTGACAAATATTCTTTTATTATGTTAGAGCGTCTGCAGGTGCTACACCACCATTTTCAAGTATCTCGTGTTGTGATTTAAATGAATGAAATAGAAAAAGTTATGTTTTTTGTTACGTGACAATCCCTCCTATTAGTTACTTGTTTACTATGCTTAATCAACACAAAATGATTGGTGGTGTAGCTGCCCAAAACTCTCTTAGATAAATAACATTTGTTGGTAAACAAGCTGAGGTCTTGGTGTACTCCTATCCAATGTTGATTTCACTACTTCTTTACATTAAAAAATTTTTTTTTAATTCTATTTTCAATTATGACGTTTTAATAAAAATAGTGAATAGTTGTTTTCACATTTAATAAGGATTCTCACAAGTAACTGTTGGCATTATTTATCCAATTTCTACTGGTTCATTTCCTATGTAAGTATATTTATATTTTTTTTAAATTGGATTTAGTTCATAATTAATTAAATAACTTTTTAGTGAGTAGAAAAAGTTAAATATTGATTGAAAATGTTGGGGTTACTGATTCTTCCTCAGTTTTTAAGGTTATTTTTTTTTGTGAAATTTAATTTATAGAAATTCTATGGTTTCACTAGAAATTAATACTTTTAAAATTTGGTAATCAATACCTTTTTTTTTTTTTTTTTTCATAGCCCCTTTAATTTTACAGATAATTATAGATCCTCAGGTGAATCTATTTACAAATTATTTTTGTATTTCCTGTTGCATCGCTACATTATATACATCTTTATTTTTTTAAAAAAAAAAAAAAAGAACGTGAAACTGATATTGTGACATTCGAAAGTGCCGGGAAAACCATTCTTTATCATCGCTCAGTTCCATGAAAAAAAGTCGGATGTCCACTTTCTATTTTTTGTAGGATATTGTTATGCACTCAAAAAATAAAACGTCAATCTAACAACTCGGTCACATCTAAATGAAATAAATGTGATGTGGTTAGAGTTACACTGTGGGAAGGGGATACCCAGTTAATTAGACAGGGTGAAACTTCAAGGGAGTTGTTTAGTCTGTAATCAGAGGGTGGGCACCATCACACAATCATATTTCCTCTATTGTTTTTTCTGCATAACTTTAAACCTAACAGATGTAATCTATATCTAACTTAAAATAGATGGGACTGCGGTAAAAGAAATATTAACCCATTTGTACTTGTTATAGACTAGGAGGCAATGATACATTTATTCAAAGGACGAACGTAAAGCTATCGGGTATAGCTAGGATCTTTAAGTCTTGCTGTCTAAAGCCGGTACATTTCTCGTCAAATTTGGGGTTTCATTTGACCGATAAATAATCACCAGCGATTTGTTCAAAAGTTAAATTATTATTGTTATAAGCCTTAGCGGAAATTGACGTGAGGTGCCTTTTCAAAACTGACGCACTTGCGCCCATGCCAGCCGAACAATAAACGGCTTCGATTTCTTCTAAAACATTCAGCACGGTGAGATGAGTAAAAATCAATAACGTAAGACAACCCAGTCTAGTTCGTTTACAAAACTGGCTTGGTGATTCTAATTGTACACGATGAGGACTTTTCGATTAAGGATATCGATACTTTCGTCCGGTGAATAAATGTGTCATTGGCTCCTACCTAGTCTATTATATTCCTTAAAGTTTTCCCTCTGGGTTCGAAAACGAAAGGAAGACAGTTAAAACATAGCAGATCATTGCCAAATAGGCCGGAAATAAAATAATGTTTCCTTCCGTAGCCCAACTAAAAATCCAGAGAGGTACGTCAGTCGCGGACGAACCGTTCTTTAAGATCCGTTTGTCCAGATGAACCAATCGTTCTATTAAATGAACGAATTCGTGATTGAATCTTAGTGAATCGGTCTTTATCCTTATTCTAAACAAGGGGTGTCTAACCCGTGGCACGCGACGCATTTCCGTTTTTTTTTAAGATTTAATTAACACATGATAGGCTTACGTGTGATTCGGTAAGCTTATAGGCAAGTCCTAAACTGGTAGGCCACCTCTAATTTTAACAAAAAAGTCAGTCATTATCAAGTAGTATTAAATGACAAAACCTACAAGATGAAAAGAAAAACACAAATAAATGAGTATTAATAAACAGATGCTTACTAACCACTAACGATCATTTATTTTATGTATTTTTAATTTTTTCTAGAACATGTTTTGACATTAAATAGCAACTGATAATGATTGTTAGTACAGTCGAAAACGTTTGCTCTTCTTCTTCTCTTGGTGCATATGATCCAGGCGGGAAAAGACAAAGGAAGCGCATCGTCTGGTGTTTTCTGAAAATCAACAGCCATCTGTACTCCCCAATTTTCGTCTAAAATTCCAGTTTTCCGATTCTCGTTTATTAATCAATTTCTTTCGTACTCCTTTTCTTTCTCTGGTGCAGTAGGTTTTACTATTTACGAGTAATGTACAGGTCTTTTTGGGAATAGGGACCCCACTGATATCTATCACTGTTTTGGTTATTTTGCCACGTTTGACCTTTCATGTAATGTTTTTATCTATATTTATGTTTACTTCGACCCGTCTTAGCGAACCTTGGTACCTGATAATATTTCAGTTTAGTTGTGTGATCCTGAAGGGAAACATGCCATTTTTTAGCTGCTAAAGTAGATACGAAGG
This sequence comes from Acanthosoma haemorrhoidale, assembly GCA_930367205.1. Taxonomy (NCBI): domain Eukaryota; kingdom Metazoa; phylum Arthropoda; class Insecta; order Hemiptera; family Acanthosomatidae; genus Acanthosoma; species Acanthosoma haemorrhoidale. Next base: position 76,916,651 of record OV884014.1, on the reverse strand, counting down.
AAAAAGCGGTTTTGTTTCTTCAATCTAAGGGGGTATTGCATAGTAAACAAATGTGTTCAAATGGCCATCAAATGAAACTTTATCTAGGCGAAAAGGATAGATGGAGATGCAGCTTGAGAGGCTGCGAAGAAATCTTTGGACAGAGAAAAGGAACATTTTTGGAAAACAGTAATATTAACATACCAGGAATGAATTAGCAGCATTGTATTGTAACTCATTCACAAAATTTCGTAGATCCTACCACAGGTAGTCATACCAAACGAATTGAATCGTTAAGGACACAAGCAAAGGCTGGAAACAGAAAAGAACATGGTACAAGAAGAAGTTTAATAGACTCATATTTGTGTGAATTTTTATGGTGCAACAGAAATAAATAGCGGTAATAATTTGTTCAATCAATTAGTAAATGACATTGTTAATTTTTGGCCACCAGAATAAATATGTTCAAACACTAAAACATCTTTTACTAAACACTTTCCTCGAACCTTTCATTTACAGATAATAGACTAGACAAATGATTAAAAACAATCAGGGGTCCCTATTCCCATAAAGACCCTAATGTATTTTTAAATTGAATTATAGTGCCTAATAAGAGTAGAGCTTTAGTGCTAGTAGGGAGAAAGTGGTCTAATTGGTACCATTTAGAACTCCTTCCCATTCCTGTTATCCTGTTACCAGTACGTAAATACAAAAAGGACGTGAGTGTCCAGAAGCGAATTCGAGCGAGTTTGGAATAACTATTGTTCTGTTAACGGACGCAAACTTATCAAAACCAGCGTGTTTCATCTGTGGTAGAAATGTTTCAGTGCCTAAAAAATACATTTTGGAAAAACATTTCACGAAGAATCATTCTAATTTTAATTCTTAGCATTCGGTTGGTTCAGTCTTGAGATCGGATTTTATTGAAAAAATCATTATGCGGGCAGTAATTAATATTCAAAATACAAAATAATGAGCTTTCTTCAATGGTAGGATCTTCCTATGAAATCCCCTTGCTAATGGCACAAAGAATAAACCCATACGGAGATGTAGAGCAAGTTATCAAGCCCAGCTTAAAAATATTTGCAAAAACAGACAGAAGATCGGAAAATTTCTAAACTTTGGACGAAATAGTTCTGTCTCGAAATACGGTGATCGTCAAGATGAAGATGTGAGCTGGCAGGTAATTTCTAAGCTTTTGAGTGGCAAATATTTTTGTTTGGCTTTGGACGAAAGTTGCGATAAACATCATCTGCCCAGATGTGTACTTACGTTCTTATGGTCAAGAATAATCTTGAAACATTTGAACTACTCCTTACCCTCAGTCAACTACCAGCAACGTCCAAAGGAGAAGATGTGCTTGAAAAGCTAAAAAGTTTTGTTCTAAGAAAAAACTTAACTAGCAAAAATTAGACAGTATTTGCCCTGGTAGGGCTCTGCCATGGTCGGTAAGAACAAGGGCTGTAATGCACTATTTGGAAAGACCTCTTCAGAATTATCACTGCATCATTGACCAGGATGCGCTTTGTGCCGAGGAACTGGAACTTTTGGACCTTCTGTCCAAAAACTGTGGACGACTGTACCACCAAACTATGGGCTCGTTTGTCTTGGTTGTTAGAAGGATTTTACTACATCTGCACTTTTCCAGATTGATAACCTAAGAAATTTTTTTTTTTCAGAAATGCTTAAAAGATAGAATCCAGTTTAAAACGATTTTCAAACATTTCAGGATTGATAACCTGAAGGGTCACTTTTTCTTAACATCATAGAATTCAATTGACAACTATTTTCAAGCATTTTGACATTGATGATCTAAGGGATTTTTTTTTTCATAAGTGATGTAAGGGATATTATTTTTCATAAAAAGGCTCAAAAGATAGAATCAAATCTAGTACTGTTTTCTGAGGGAAAAACATCACTAAGGTTGTCAGTCTATTTCAGCTTAAATTATTTTTCTGAAATTGTTACTGTGTCAGATAAACTAGTTCTATAATTTGAGGGCCCTAAAATAATAAATAAACATAAACCTGAATCGCAGAAAATTCTGGGAAATGTTTGAGAAATACATTGAGGAACATAGGTGTGCAGTAAGATATTCATTGGGTCTCAAAAGTCTTCGGAAAGGTTGCAGAAACTACGCAGTGATATCACAACCTAGAGAAAATGAAAAACTTCCTCACTTCACTCCTCTCTCTCGCTTTCCTCTGTGACATGGCTGCACATCTAAACATGTCGAACACTTGATTGTAAGGTAAATCTAATCATTTACAAATACTGGTGTCAAATGATGCATCGTTCGAGGTCAGAAAAGTTTTTCTGAGAACTGGCTGTCTCATATCCCTTGCCTGCACAAGGGCTGCTACGCTGGTCAAACTGAAGCAGATCCTGACTATGAAAAATATAAAATCAATGTTTCATCCCTACTTCAATCCTTCAAAATCATATTTGCCAACGGGAGAAAAATGCTTTTGTGATATTTGTATCAACCCCTTTGCAATAAGACATGAAACTGCAGCCCAGTACTCTCCTGCAATTCAATGTGAATTAATTGACCTATAAAACACCGTTTTTATGTCAAAGTATGTTGTGATTATAACTAAAAATAAATCACTGGATTATATGGAGTTATGGATGTTCTTAAAAAACTGGAGATTTTAAACCAGATAAAAAACAAATCTTACTTAGTATTTTATAAATTTAGCACGTTTTCTAATCCCCAAAATGTTAAATTTTATATTTTCTCAATTGTTCAAAAAAATTGGTTTTGAGCCGAGTAAAAATATTTTTTGATTTTCTGGTTCCTAAAAACATAAATTGTATGGAAAATTTTTATTTTATTTTGGTGCTGGACCCACATTAATTATTTATAATTAAAATACAAAGAAAAAATTAATAGATAGATGGGGAATCTTGAGGGGGACCTCGCCTGACTAGATATTGGTTAGGCCCAGGGTTCGAGTCTTTGTGTTTTTCTTAGGCTGTTGATTGTTAATAATTATAAATTCTAATGCTCTCAGAATTTTAGCCAGATTTTCACCCAGTCCAATTTTATACTATTTTCTCCAGATTGGTCTCTACAACCACTCACTAATTTTAAGAATGTGAAGTCGATTGACCAAGAGTTCTCTTCGTTAAACAATTTAGCTCTCCTATCTATATGCTTGTTGTTTTGGTTCAACATATCGATGCGAGCAATCGTTCTCCAAGATGAACTTTGTAAAAGGGAACAAGATGGTGTCACTAACTGGCTCTCATTAAAAAAATTTACGTAGATTAGCATCGACAGTGGAATCTCCCAACATTGAAATTACAAGCCCCACATTGAGGAATGTATGATTTTATTATGTTCACGTTTTTGCTACTCTCAGGTGCTGTACCTCACGACAAATTCCTTGCATATTAAGTAGTTCATATTTTTTTCTGATTCTCTGAATTTCATAAAAATAAATAGGTATCTACCTAACATTGTGGTTCTTGAATTATCTATTCCTGCTGTGTTTAATGTATATAGAAAATATATTTAAGATGGATGTGTGGTTGGAGTGTTGGACCACCCGAGTTTGTGGGACTACAACCGAAAAAGGTTGGCCACCTGTGTTCAAAACTGGCTGACAGTGGACGAATGAATGGTTTTTCGTAGTGAAAAGCTAACGAGCCAGCTTGTCCATCTCTGTTCTGAACCAAAAGCTTAAATGAACATATGTCATACTCTAAATCATATTTATACTTGATATGGATATCATGTATTGCATACCTTACATGTATCTGCTACAAAAACGATATTTTGTCAGCCTTTTTAGGTTTTCATTTATTTTTTACGAAATCAGAAACTCTCTTGTTTTCAACTGTATGTCTATCAGTCCTGGTGATATTATTACCCAATAACATGGAAAATATTTTCAACCAGGAGAAACATAATTAATTTCTTTGTAATAAAAAAATAAATAGGTATTTTATCATATTGGGTAGGATATACGATTAAAGCTCTCGACACTCTGAATAATAATAAGAAATTTTCGGTTTTTATTTTTGAACTGTAGTCATACAAAGTCATTAAAGGCTTCTCTCAGAACTGGCCTCTTAGCTTACTGAGTACCGAGTGTAGTGGGTGCATATGTTGCGAGAACATGCAGTACTACTGGCCCTACTGAGGGCAAATGTATACTACCCGTTCACCCAACATTTGTTTTGCCGGTCTCCAGTAATCGTGGTCAAACTAGACGTGTTTTATTTTCCTTGTATATGTTATAAAAAATACATAATTTGGTTCACGAGTGATTTAAAAGTGGCGAGGCTATTAATATTCGGAATATTATTTATCCTGCATTTTTTATTGTAAAATGAGCCAGACTCAAATATATGTTAAGACAAGTTGACTGCGAATTGAAGATGTCAGGCCAGAATCAAAACTGTTTACATCTCGCATTCATCCCCAGACGATCTCACATGTACAGCATGTTGGCACATGTGCAACGATGGCCATTAATTAAATAAATGACAAAAAAAATAAAATAACTAGAAAACTAATTGCTAATAAAAAAAGATTTCTACGTAATATATTATACCCTAAGACCTTATGTTTGAGTAATTTATCTACATTACACGGAACTCTTGATCTACGTTGAGATGCTCTACAAACTGAGCCATATATATTATTTACATATATATATGATGAAAATTTAACAGATTTTTTTCGCCGACCTAAACCGATTGCCAACAAATATTTATCCCCTGAGACAAAAAGACCGATAAATGGTGAAGCCAAAGTGACTCATATTGGCGAAGGCTATGTTGAAGGCAATTCGGCCTAATTACGTGTCAGTTCTCGGTACCGTTCCTCGGCCGCTGTAACTGTAAGCTGCTGCAGCTGTTACAATGTAACGGGCGGTACTATATCCTCCAGTAGCAGTGAAGAAAGCAAGAGTGGCTGAGAGCACAAAGGAAGTGTATCGAAAGGGAGGGGGTCAGTCTGGAATGTGAAGGTTCTGCGGAGATATGTCTGCCTAGTCTCCTGCCTTCAGCTATCACATCACAGGCGCATTGGCATAATGTCATCTATTTACTAAATATGTTAGATATACTTGTACGATGATACTGGTCTTCATCTCCCTATTGAGTGAGTAAGATTTATTATATGTATATCTAACAACTCTCTCTAATGACTTGCCATAATGCTGGACTTTCCACTTTCCATATGTAACAATCCTTTTTGTTCTCTAACCATCAAAAAAAAATTTTCACTCCTTTAATCATCACAAAAAACGGATTTTTTTTTAGCTATTAACTTTAATAAATCAGTTTCAAATAACCTATTTTAAAACGTCATCGGTGTCAAAATTGTATTATTTTAATCCTTGAATAATTTGTGAATTATCTATCAAAATTCAATTTATTCCTTCCTAAAAACAATTTGGTTTTCTAATGTATTTCTATTTATAAATCTTCTAACTTGTCTGCTCATTGAACTCTCCAACAGTCACCCCCTCAGTTCTGTCTCATCTTGTCATAATCATGGGCTTGAGGAGTGTTAGCCAATTACAATTGATATCAAAACTAATATTAAAAGATAATTTTCAATAAATTATTATATTTATAATTTATAATTAAAATACCTAATTCATGAAATCAGTTCCTATTAACAATGAAGTGATTCATCTATTTTTTTTCTATCTTAGATATTATTAGTTTAAAACAATTGAAGCATACAATGTTCTTTTATTTAAGATTTTTCGTTTGTATTAAGAAATATTTTATATTGATATAACTCTTTCCCTAGCCATAATATCCTGCTGCAATCCTTGATTGTTCTTAAATTTCAATGAGGCTTTATTAACCTGTAAAAATATATTTTCCTAAGAAATAATTTGTCAGATCAAGGACACATTGGCATTTCTTCCCAAGGTAGATTAAAAAAAAAAAACTGGCAGACAAAATGTAACATTGGAAAAGGCTGACCTTTCTCCCTCTCTCTTTGTAACATTGTGTTCCATACTGTCACTATGGCCTGGTACAATTATGTTACCCAACCCCTGTTATGGTTCACTTATGCACTAATTTATTATTAGCGGCGAATGAATAGAAGCAGAATAAGAAAAAAAATGTATATGAGGCACAGCTGATGTTTTAGATTCAGAATCAACACAGAAATAATATTTATTTTCTGAAATTGCCATTATAGATAAAAAAAAAACAATGTTTGATCTGAAGCAGTTTTTTTAAACCAATGAATGGTATTCCCATGGGCATTTGCTATGGCTTAAAAACAATACATAAGCAAGGCATTGAACTGATGAAGCAATGCCATTGTTTTGCAGAAAGAGAATTACTGGCTTTGTTCAAAGAGGCCAATAAACTTCACACGAGACCTCTTTTTGTTGACTCTCCAACTGGGTTTTGTACTGGTATCTTCGATTGATAGCTCTTATTATATTGTTATTAATTAGATATGACGGTGAAATCACAAATCCGTTGCTAATAAGATGACTTTCTTAATCTGCACCATCACCTTGTAACAAATGATCATAATTTCCATATATTAAAAGCTTATATAAATAATTCATAAAAGATAATACATGAATAGATGACTATATTCCTAGAATAATTAAGATGTTAAGAAGATTAAACAAATACCATGGTGTAATTTCGGTAATGAATGAGGGTACTTAGGAGAAATTCCAGTTAAAAGCCTTAGGCCTTATTCAAATCTTCATAACTTCGGAACAGTAAAGCATTAAACATTAATTTGTCAATATATCATACATTAATAAAGTACATTTAATTGGTAACTACCAATTTTCAATTCAATTTCACGTTCAGACCACTTGTTATAGTTTTAATTTCATAAATAAATTTCAAATATTTTGCTCATAATAATAATATATAATATAATAATAAGAAGAATTGTTGAAAATTCACCCATGTCTATAATAGTTTAAGTGGGAGAAAAATTAAAAAAAAAAAAGTATAATTACTTAGAAAAATTCCAATTAAAAGCTTCAGATTTCTCAAGCAAATTTTTTTCATTTTTGTCAGAATTTTGCTTAAACTCTTAACAAGTATCTAAAAATTCCTCAATGAAAGCATTAATTATTAATTTGTCAATTAATGTAAAATACATTTAAATGGTAACTGTCCAGTTTTGTTATAGTTTTAGCTTTTTAAATACATTGACATACATTGACTGATAAAAAGTTTTTGATAGTGTTTGCAGATTAAGTTGTCAATTCATATGTGGTTGAAAAATTCAATGAATATTTGGCAAGTATCAATGGTTTAATAATTTTTTCTTTTTAATATTACATATTATGTTATATATGATAGGCAAAACATTAATTGAGAAATGATTTTAAAATAATAAAAAAGAGAATTAAGAACAGCCTTCCTTAAGACTGGAAGTGTCTCTTGTTTTTTTTTTTTTGTTTTTTTGTAGTATTAATCTCAATATTTTGATGAGGGAATGAAGCTACTTAGTTATTTTTTTTACTGGTAGATATGTTATGAGATAAAGTATCAGGTCTACTCAAGTAAATAATGTAACACTTATACTTATTCATAGCAGATTATGTAGGAGTAAAACTCTAAATAGAGACTAAATAAATGGAGATCTAAGGAGATCAGTTAGTGACATAGCTGTTGTTTGATATGAGCTATAGCCATTTGGAAAAAACACCTCTTGTCAGAGATATGCAGGTTGCGGGTCCGAACCCAGATCTGTAACGGTCTGTTTTCTTTGACCAATGATTGTTAATTATTGAAGATTTTTGTACTTTATTTTCATTTGCAATACCAATAATTATAAACTTTGTATTTCAGTATTACAGGGGAGGTGTGAGGAATACAAAGGAAAGTCCATCGGAAAGTTGAACTCTTACCATCACCAAGTGTCCGGAGATGTTTATGCCGTCGACCAATACACCATACTAATAACAGAATTCAATTATGATGGAAATGGAGCAGATACGTTTTTCTGGGCTGGAGCTTCCAACAGACCGGGTCCACAGGGATTTATAGTACCTGACGAGCATGGCAAGTCAGTGCTTCTCTATTTCACTCATTTATATTTTATAATTTACTTACAAATATAAATTACTATCAGTTTCTGAAAATAACTAGTCTCACAAAGAGTTAATTTTTAGATGTATTGATAAAATATTAATTATTTCAGAACCAATGTTCTTGGCAGATATTTTAATAAAGATTTCACCTTAACACTTCCCGAAAAGAAAAAGTTAACTGATATAAAATGGTTTGCTATTTATGATCTCTCCAGCCAGGTATGAAAGCTTTATTTGAAAATTATATTATTCCGTTGGCAGTAAGACTTTGTTTTAACATATTTTTGCTTTGGTGTCTATGTGGTTATTGTGACTATTTCATAATGTGAATGTTCTGGTTCCAACTTTGTAAGTGCTCAATGATTGTTCTCTTTTACTGGCACCTCTATAAATAGAAATTAGTTTCCCATGGTAGGATGACCTTAAATTATTAAATATCAATGCTTAAAACATCAGTTAAAAAAAAAACTAAGGAAAAATGAAACTATTTTCTTTTTTTATTAATTATTAAAATGTATTTTTATTTTCAGAATGCATTTGGAGATGTGTATATAGAAGAAAACTTTGAACCCCCTTCAACTCGAGTAATAGCAGCTCTAAGTAAGAAATCTCATGGGGTTTCATCTGGCAATCTGCAAATTCTTGATGCAAAAACTATCGTATTGCCTGACTTAACATATAATGGAGCTGGAATTGGTGATTAAACATTTCTATATATTTAAGCGACCAGATTTTTCCTATTGTAATATACTTAAATAAATTTGTGAATTACACATTTAGCTTAGTTATTTAATAGTGTATCAAAATAATGTTTTGAATTTATAATTTTGCCCTTATATAATATAAAAATATGAAACAAAAACATATTTAAAATTTAGTTGAAATACTCTTATTTTCATATCAAAAATTTAATATCATACATAAAGAATGACCATTTCGATATGAAAAATTCAGTCATATATGATTTATCATTAAACTATGAATTTTCTTTTTAACGCCAAATATTTATAAATTCTTCGATTTTGAAATTTCCAAGTAATTTTTTAATTAATTGACTGATGTATTATTGATAATTTTAATTTATCTTTCTCATGTTGGAAGTTTATTTTTCTTAGTTCAAAATTCAGGAATATTATCTCTTTTCAGATACATATTTTTGGGTCGGAGTTGGTCCCCAGCCTTCCACAAAAGGTTCTAAAGTACCCGATGAGTATGGCTAGTAAGTACTTCTTCATTAAAAAAAAAAAAATTATGAATATAAACTGTAATTCTTATTTGTTAATTATATATTAAGACTTCTGCTGTAAATCTTTTCCCATCTCCCCAACTATAACTCTGAAATTCCTACCAAATACATATGTTTTGTTTGACATAACAAACATTTTCTCTGTTCTAAATTGTGTTATTGAGTTTTCATTTTAGCATTAATCTTGTAATATTTACTATTTCAGTATGGAACCATTAAGATTGTATGCCAAAGAGACCGTCAAAATTGAACTACCAGGAGACCTAACAATATTTGATATAGATTGGCTCAGTATTTATGATATTCAACAAAAAGAAAATTTCGGTTCGGTTCTTATACCTGATGACCCAAATGTACCACCATCACTGGTTAAAATTATTGTTAGTATTACTTTAACGTGTTTTTTTTTTTAATATCGCAAGTACAGTATAACAATTATTTCTATTGATTAGAAAATAATCTTTATAGTGTAAAATGTGTACAACTTTGTCTCATAAATTAAACCTGAATTTAATGATTTAATTCTCTTTATTTTTCTACAATGTTCAATAAGAAAATATGATGAAACAAAGAATAACAATAATGACATTCATTTCATTTATATTGACTAAATTTCATTAGAATTAACGAATTTTATTTATATTTTTTTACTTCACACAGCCACAAAAGAAAGCATTTCCCAACTGTATTCAGCTCCACAAAGACTTACAGGCAAGTTGGGAAATATTTGGTCCACAGATAACAATACAACTTGCAGGTCGGGTTGGTAAGTCTATATATAAACAAGTAATAAGTCAATAATTATTAATTCATTTTTAATAAATGGATGTAATATGTTTTAGAGGAAGACGAGTATATTGCATTTGGCCAGAGCGGTTCAAATAGCAAGTCTGTAATGCTTGGAGCTGACGTAAGCATCGCCTATGTGGACGGTTACAGGGGCTTTGCAGAAGACTACAATATCACCGCTAATTCACCAGTAATAATAAAAACTTTCTCTTTTTTAAGAGTTTTGTAATGCATATAGAATTTTGAACAAAATTGATTTTAAATTTTGTGTTGCAGTGCGTGAGAGTTTTGGGACAGTATAAGGGCGTGTGTAAGGACGCGTTGGTTGGAGGCACAGAAGACAACCAGCTTCACACTTCTGAGAGACAAGACGGGATCAATATTATCACTTTCAGGAGAACTCTCAAATCATGTGAGTAAAATTCTGTCGGCACTTTGCCGAAATACAACTGGCAATAGGCCATAGCCATATTCACATAACACATTTAGTAGCAATATCAAACTGTTCTGCTCAGGATATTGATAATGAACTTACTTTTTTTATTGAAATTAAAAAAAATGCAATGCCAGAGAGCCTCTTCCCCTTTTATAGCTGTTTCCTCCTTGATGTTCGCGACAATAACTTTGTTCATAAAGGTGACATTCTCCTCTATGTCACGGGTTTTCCCGTGGGTGGTCAATTTCACAGCAGGTGGCTTCTAATTTTACAACTTTTAGATATAATCCAAATTTATCCAACTAAACAAACTTAACAATTCCAATATAATAAAATAAATAAATTTAATACTTTGTGACCTTCAAAATAACATTATATTATATTCATGTTGGTGTGCTACGAGATTCGAGCTTTCTAGCTCTGATTCCAAGTATGTATTGTGACCATTGGATATTTATGAGTGAGTACATGAAGGTTGCCAACATTCAGTTCAGCGACTGGAGTACACATGCGGAATATAAAGAGGATATGGGTTTAGCCAAGATAAATGTAGTTATGAGCATACAATGTAGCTTAAAGTGTTCTTCCTGAACGGATATATACCCTATTTTCGATCTGCACATCTTTTTTTTTTCTATTCCATTGAGGAGTTGACAATCCATTAATTCTGAACGAATTCTTATTCATTCTAGCTGATCCAGGTGACAAGGAATATTCTCCCGATGGAGTCACATACTTGGTATGGGCAATAGGAAAACTGGACTCAAACAAGGAGCCTGCTTTCCACGACCTCTACCCCAGAGGATCGGTGACAGTCCAATGGGGAAAGTCAATGCACAACTGCTTTTCATTCACAACGTCAGATCATGAAATCGACAAACCGTGGGACAGACCAAAGATCATAGACAAAGCACTGCGCGTCTACTCTGCGACCCTGGGCCCAGCAGGAAGAAGGAGGGGTTACCTTGGCATCACAGGTAATTATCGACAGTTCTATCCAACAATAGAAAAATAAATTGATTATTAATCAAAATCACATTACTCGATTTGGGGTTGGGATGGCCTTGCTGTGTGTTATCCTGCTGACCATGAGAACAGTTTGATTCTCACCTGAGATGATTAATTTTATTTTATTTCATCTCTACATCATCGATCCTTCTCTTGTTAGATAAATAGACCAACCCTTACTTATTGGAGCAGCAATTCACTCAGAAATATTTGTTATTTTAACCCCACCTTAATGTTTTAATGTTAAAATTTTTATGTATTTTATACTTTTTAAAGATAAGAAGTGAATTGAATTTGAAAAGCTTCTGGGCCCCTCAGCATTCAGCATGCACCATACGTAAAGTTCAATAAGCAATTTTTTTCCATTTAACTTTCTTTTTTTTCCCTATAGGGGCGTTCAATTTAATTAACTAATTTTCAAATTAAATTAACTCTAAAACTAAATTAACTTTTGCTTGTGATTGAAAAAGCAGCAAATATTATGATTTCAATTTTTTTATATATTTTTTAATTCCCTCTACCTTTGTGCTTTTCAAGTGCCATTAGTTTTACTTATTAACAGTTTGGGCTCAATATCTCCAAGTCAATGACATGTCTAAATTATTGTGATGGGTTGCTTCTTGTGTTCTTTGGGAGAAATGTAAGAATAGGTCCTCCGACAAGAAAAGAGATGACAATGATTCAGTTGCTTCTTGGTTTTTTTGAGCTTGCTTAATATTACATGCTATGCTATTTTTTATAAGAGGTGAATCTGTTACTTAGGCATGCCGTCTGGTGGACTGTCTTGGTATATAAATGGGCTTCTCATCCCAGAGATCTGGATGAAGAGGGGTACAACATATGCTATAAATGTCTACGGAGGGAAGAATCCTCATATCCCCGAGCTGTACAATCCGTTTATTATAACTGATGAACCACACGGAGGACTTGAACGGAGGTCTGAAGAAGCACACAGACACATCAGGGTCCTCGCAGGAGTCCAATACACATTCAAAGGGCAACCTAAGCCAACAACAGGTAACGTTTTCTCCGTTCAATTTAATTAAGTTTTGAATGGATGATGTGTTCAGTTTTTCAATCTCAGTTGTTCAGTCTATTCTAAATTTGTTTTTCATATAGTTATTTTTTTGTTACTAATTCTGTCCAGTTTAAATGTTGATACTTGGAATTATTTTATGATACTTATTATAGCGGGCATTACAGATTAATCCCATGACTAGTAAACCTCCCCTTTTTAAATACACGCACAGAAGGATTTTAGCTTTAATTAAAATTATTTTTAATTTAGATAGATATAGCACTGTGTGACATCATTGCGATATTTATTTATACTATGTAAAAACAAAGTAATTGTGCTTATTGGATTATGATAGGGGTAAGTATACTACAAATATTAGTTGTATAAGTAATACTAAACTGATCAGTATAATAGGCACATACTGTTATGAAATCACAGTTATAAAATCAATAGTAGATATAACAAAAAGACTCATAAGTACCTAACGTTTTGTCATTTATATATCGAACAGAAATAGAAACACGCTAATAAAAAAGAAAGTGCTGTGGATGGTAAGCCAGTAGTGAGGGAATATAAATGGCAATTGGTTTCTGGGTTTAAATCACGGCTGTTTCAAATTTTTTTTTCTTTAACCATTAAATGTTACAATATGTTAAGCTGTACAAAATGATTTTTCACTGTACTAATTTTCACTGAGATAATTACCACAAAAAGTGTTAATAAAACTACTACAAAGAGAGATGATTTTATTTTAAAATTTAATTTTTCCAACTATTTTATTATTTGAAGAAATATTGAGGTTGTTGAGCCTGGAAATATTACTACACTTACATATATCATATGGTCAATTCATTTTAAACTACAAAATTTTCACAAATAAACATATATTAACTGATAAATATATATTAACAAATTTTTAATATTAGATATGTCTGATTAAGAAAAAATGTAGATTTATTTAAATGCTTAATGCCAATCTACTGGTGGATTATGATTGGATTTTGCTTAGGTTTAATAACACTTGTTCTACTCTATGCAGTATTAATAATTCAATTCACTCAAACAATATTCTAGACTGACTTCTTTAGTGAGTAGTGTTTTTTAATAATATTGTTTTTCGGCTTGTCAGTTACGTTTAATTAGGTACTTATCACTTATACCAACTACAGAAGATTGCACAAGGGTTATAGACCAGCACATAACTGTATGTATGTAGGATTTGGGCATCTCCCTTTTTCAGTGGGTACAGTTTTGCTTTAAGTAAAATGACAAGTAGAAATGATTCATTTAACACAATAGTATAGTTGATAAAAAAAAATTGTTTTATTACAGAAATTTGTAGTTGAAGTTAAATGTACTTTTGTATTCATTGATTCCAAGGAACAAAATATTCTTGCCCTCCATAAATAAATGTAAAACATTCATTACATAATTTATTCACAATTTTAATATACATTGCAATGGTTATTGTTCTAGTTAATGATATAACCTTTCACAGTTAATAAAACTAATAATGACCTGCAAACTTCATATCTTTCACCTCTTCAACTCCTTAAATCCACATTGACCTGGGTTGTCCCTGTTTTTTTAATACCTTCAGACTCCTTGATTTGAAACTCGCCTAAGCCAACTTTCTGCTGATATCTTCTTTCTAATTATTAATTTCAAAGTTTTAAGGTACAAATCTAAGTAAACTGCCAGTTCCTAAAATGAATCTCAATATTGTTGAGATTATTCCATAGGTCTAAATTTAAATAAATGTGCACACTTCATTTATATAAGATATATATTGTAAAGGGGTATTCCACACTATCTTATAAAACCTATGGAGATGTAAATACTAAATATGGCATAGATATTGTTCAGCTCATTGCAAAATATATTGGAGGGTCGAGACCTCAACATTTTACTCCTTCCCCCTCAATCATATATTTCATCTGATTCCCATAAAATTTGGCATGATCACAGTTGAGGTCGGGTCTTGAGATTTAATGGCCACTTTTGACTTAATTAACAACCCTGTATAAGTATTTAATTAACCATAGTCTTTGAGTTAAAATTTGTATGTCACATCTACAACACGCTTGAAGAATAAAATTTACTTTCAGCTGGGACACTTTGCTTGGCAAGGCACAATGGAGTCGACCGGAGACTGGACGATGATTATCCAACCTTCAGGAACTTCAATAAAACTTTGACTGTAACTTGCGAAAAAGGTATACACTTGCTTATTTTGTTTGTTGATTTTTGTTTTCTTTATATTTATTAGAATCTTGTTTCTAACTGCTTAGTTTATTTGTTTTTTTAGGAGAACCAGCGATATTAGAAGTGACTCCGAATTCAACATGGCCCGATATTGTTTACTACAACAGCTATACTCACATGAACACCGGATGGAAGATACACATCGTCGATACTTTTAATGCCCAATATGGCTGTGCTTGTTCCCTAAAATATGTTTCCACCATTATTATCTCATCGTTACTTTTACATTTGCTAATTAATTGTTAATTTATTTATTTGTTAAAATATTTTTAAGATAGTTCTATTTATTCATTGTTTCCCTTCTCATCAACAATTCAAAGTTGTTTAGATATCTAGATTCTTTTTCTGTCTATTCCTCCATGTCAGAGGGGAAGATAAAAGAAAATGTTTCCAACATCTGTGATGTCCATGACGTAGTTAATGGAGGAATTTATGAAGTCATATGTATTGTGGGGATAACATTCTTTGGACTTTAGGGTGTGTTCACAGTGTATATGTCCTTGCTCCAGCTCTACCAAATTATATTTGTATGTGTCTAGCCAGTTTTTACCGACTTTAGTGTTTCCTAAAAATGTAGTATGTTTGTGTAAAGTATAGAGTAGGAGTTGGAAAGGATCCAGGTTTTGGACACGATTCCTCTTTAGAGCTTAATTTGTAAGGAATCAAAATTTTGAATGGGATGGGTCACTAGCTAGGTCCCTTTCACTATGACTGTAGAGCACTAATTCACAAACCCTAAGTAGATTATTGTAACCACAATTGTTGAAATCTTAAACAAGATATAAATAAAAAAGTCAATTTTTACCGAGTGTCTTACCCACAGATAAAACATAAGTTTATTGATGGCTGCCATTTTTAAGTAATAAATGCCAAGAAAACCTTTAGCAACAGTATGACACAAAAACTATTAATTTAAAACATATCAGTAGTAGTAAAGTGCAAATCAAAAACACCCAACAATTTTATAATGATATAAATAATAATTTTGCATGTTTACTTTAAAAATTCAAAATATTAAATTTATATATCTACTTAACATTAAAATTGCTCTACAACTTTCAATAGAATAAAGAAATAATATACTAAAAGTATACCTACAACAAAAGTATATTTAAAGCAAACGGAAACAGTAAATACATGAAATGTATAAAAGATGGACAATATTTACTTATAAATCTAGGCTAACAGAGCTCTTATTGGCTTTAGGTTTGATGGGGAGAACGAGAGGTGACAGATCACTAAGCAAGGGGTTCACTTAAAGACCTGTTTCTTCAGAAAATTTGGTTTAACAGCGTTTAATTTAATTGCCAAATAGATAGTCAATCTTATGTATCTGACCTGATAAAATAACTGAATCACATGTGAAGTTCCCTGATAGTAAAGGTCATTGATAGGTGTATAGAAACAGTCAACTATTTCCTATTGTGTTCAAGGTCTCTTGAAAAAAATTATCTACTACTTTCTTTATACTACAAAATCACAATCAGCCAAAGCATCTTAGAATCTAAACAGATTAAAACGATTAAATTGTTTCATTAACAAAGACACATTCTCTTTCTCATATTTTAAGGTGAGACTTTAATTTGTTATAATTACTGTTTTTGATTATTTATTTATTTAAATTTAGTGCAATTACTATTTCTTATCAACCATGAATATATGGGGTACAACCTATATCCTGTATTACTATCCCACTAGTACTGTATCAAGGTAATTGCTTCATGGTTTGTATGCATGTACAGACAGAGAATTTTTCTTTTACTCACAGATGCATAAACTATAAATGATTCTGACAGATGCAAGATTTGTTTCCTATTAGACAACAGGTGGGCTTAAGGAGATCAGATTATGAGTCAAGTGCTCTTGATTTCAATAGATAGATAGCATCTTCCTTTCTGGCCATCTAGTTAGTGAACTCATGATTATCTTCATATTTAGGGAAGGGTGGTGGTTTTAGTATGTGACCTGGATATCTGGGTTCATGTTGGTGGTTATCCATGATTCTCAAAATTAGATAGTTACACCATGATGAAACCAGATTACTATCTGAATTTTAGAACCATGACTCCCAGGGGAGGAGAATTCAAAGCTGGGCTGAGAATCTGAAAATACAACACTATTCTAAATTGATGAGGGAGTGATACCAGCAAAAGAGACTAGTTTTCTGACATATTTAGTTATAATTAAAAACAGCTTTAACTTTAAAATTTATAATCTTTATTTATATATTATATAAACGCAAATGGATCACTATTCCAAAACACGTAATTATTACATAATCCGTTGGTTAACAAGATACTAATTTTGTATACAAATATTATGAGCAGCGTGCCAATATCTGTTCTGTAGAGTCGAACATGCCGATTTGTAACCGATACTTTATTTAGCACAGACAGTAGAAAGTACCCACCCACCTGGTCTCGCTGCTACCCTCAAGAGAGGTACTTTTCCATCCTCCTAGACTACCCTCTTATCAAACATCTGATTACGTAGTGGATTGGTCACGTATGATTCCGGAGACGACTGTGTGTGACGAGGGCAGTTGTATGCTACTTGTTCAATAAACATTGGAGATAATTGCATTGATGTCTAGGTCGGACTATAAGCTGGTGGGGAAGCCGAGTGGTCAGTAAAAAAAGGTTCTTCAGTCACTTGCACGCCAGTGATACGTTCTTAGAGCTGAACAGTAACTAACTATTGAAACTCGTAGCTCGAACTGTGTAAACTACTTTGAATGCACTACCTCTAGCTGGCACTGCTAGATATGACATTAGAGGAATTCCCGAAAGTGAGCAGACGAAAGCAGAGCTCACCGGAAATGACGATTGGTGGTGTTTTTGTGGGCTGCGCAGGGGTTCACCCCGAGACACTACACGGTGTCTACATCCATAATTAACCGCTAGGCCCTCCAAGTTCCATGTCAACGACGAAGCTGTTCATGCCATGGGTCCCAGTAATGGTTGGCCGCCTTTCTTTGCTCTACTGGCTATAAGCCATCTGCTTCTGTGGAGAAGTTCTCTTTATAGCGTCGTTGCTTCCTGTTAGGAGGAGTGGACTGGTCTACAGGCAGACGGAGGAACCAGAGATCGCTGCACTCTCCTGTTGGAGTGAGGCCTCATCAGTTTGTCCGGAGGGGCTGCTAATTGTGAATTGGAGGGTAGTTTGTGAGAATCGTCTTAACACACTGAGGGCCAGAGGCATAAGATAAATGTAAAGCCTAAGCGCTGGCGTCATATGAGACATTTAAAGCGTGGGCGCCGGCAACGTATCGACCACCTCAAGCCCAAACGCCGGCCTAATTCGCTTGTTTCTGATCAATGAGTAGCTAAAAAAAAAGTATTTAAAACATTATAATTTTCGTAAAATAGTACGTTTTGATTACATATTTGTCACATACAATTTAACGGAAATGAAAAGTAGAAACAAAATAGAATTTTTTAATTTATAATTATAGAAAAAAATACAGTTTTTTATTTAATGTGGATTATATATAACATAAACAGAAAAAAAAAATCAATATTTAAGGCAAGTATGGTATTTTCCGAAACATTGTCCGAAATGTAAGAGTACTAAGCATTCAGGACACTACACAATACTCTCGCTTCTTTTTTTACTGGCAGAGAAAACTTTACACGGACACCGTATGTCGGAAAAGCTTCTTGTACACGTCGAGGGTCATCAATTGTCGGAAAAGGTGGAACAATTGTCGGAGGTCAACAATTGTCGGGGGGGGGCGTCACTAGGGGAGTGCCTGATCACTCTAGCCCAGGTGACAAGTGCGGATTGCTGTAGTTAATAACATGGACCATGTTCCATGTAGGCGTTAATATCTGACTCCATTTATTGATAGGGATGTGTCCCGACAAGACACTGTGTTCAGGATGAGGTTCAGAGGTTCATAAAGAATAAGACCAGTTTTCAGAGTTCGGGCGAGAGATCGGCAGCGTAATAGGTACAAGTCGTCAGAGGTCTGCTAGAGGCTGTGAGGCAAAGTGCCGTCGTAGAGGTGTGGTATAGAGAGAGTAGACTAGCGGAAGATTCCCAGGGCCTACCAGGGCCAAGTGGCCCTGGTGTAAAGTGACCAGAAGTGTGGCTGTGGAGACTAAGAGACAGAGTGTAGAGTGAGCCTACCAGGGCTAAGTGGCCCTGGTGTAAAGTTACAAGTAGTGGGGCTCAGGAGACTAAGAAACAGAGTGTCTCAGGGCGAAACCCCCTTGATATTAATACCCGTGCCCCTCCCTGCCGGGAGGCGGAGCCTGTGTGCAGGTGGTCTGTTTTATTATCCCGTTGGTCCAAAAGGATGTGTTTTATGATGTAACACCTACCGAGTTACGTGACTAAGCTGTTCCTAGCATGATTTTATTACCACGGGAACGTGACTGAAGGTCTATTCTAATAGGGGTAAGTGCTTGCCCTAGGTTTTATGGCAGTCAGGTGGCTAATTCTCTTAGGTTTATTGCCGTACCCTCGATCCTCTGTTACTTGTTTTTATCTCTGCCGATCCCTCTATGATTTATTACCAGAAGTTACAGAGATTTGCATTTCTATTATAATACATTATGAACCAGAGTGTAGGGTAATTTACATATATAGTTAGCGCTTCGCTACATATCGCTACACCGTACATATCAGTTTGTTTTCCCTGATCCAATAATTGCGGTAACTTTATGTTTCTTCATATCACCCGAAAGTCTCTGGAGGTGATCAACTTTGGTGTGCCAGGTGTAGGAACAAGTACGGAAATACTTGACGTATTAGGATCAAAAGTACTAGAAGTATCATTTGATACATTTTGAGTATTTGGGAATTCCTCGATCCAAGAACGTCCAACAGCATGTAATTTTTAAAAATATTTTATAGTGTTGCTATTTAACTCAATAAATAATTTAAATTCATTAAACATTGCGCAATTTAAAAGAAACAATACCGTCTTCTTCGTCCACTTCACTGTTTTTCTCAAGATGGAATAATATGATAAATACTGATCTGCCAAATCTACACCCATCATATACTTGTTATAGTCTATGACCAAATGCGGTTTTATAAATTCTTTTTTCGTTTTCCAGTGTATTTTATTCGTTTTTGTTGTTTCTCCAGAATGTCTAGTTGAAACTATGTATTCTTTTTTGGCTTCCAGGCCTTTACTAAAATTTCACCTTTTCTTTTAAATGCATATTCTCCTGTTTTCAATCTTAAATGCTTTAAAGACTCGCGAACACATCTATTTGCTCTAATTGTACCGCAAACTCGTGTGCCATTTTTCATCAGCAATCCTGCGTTACGTATGCTGTTATAATAATTGTCCATGTATATGTGATAGCCCAAACATGTATTTTTATCAAGTAATGATATTATGGTCTGGTCCAATTTGTTGCCTTCCGCACAGTATATTTCCATATTGCAAATATATCCACTTCTTGCTTCACATAACATACGGCAAAGTAGGCCCTACTTTTTTTTTTTTTTTTGCCGGATTGTATGTTTTTATAGATAATTTTCCACACCATGGAGTAATGGATTCGTCAAGCGAAAGTTCTTTCCTAGGCGTGTATACCGATTTAAATTTATTTAATAAATAGCTGAGTATGGGCTGAATCTTCTTGAGCTTACTAGGACCGGTTATCGTTTGGTTGTTCGAAAAATGCCACGTGTTCCAAATCTGGCGAAATCTATTACGTGGCATTATAGTGGAGAACGATGTTTTCGTATAGAATTCTGAGGACCAGTAATCATCTTTTACATCTTTCTTTACCTGGCCCATAATCATACCAAGATTTTTTTTCATATCAGCTAGGGTAATATCATTCCACTTAGACATTTTGTTCACCTTATCCATCCTGTCCTTGTTTTTTGATAATAGATGTTGGATTCATTTACCAATAATTGAATCAAATCATTGCCAATAAACAATTCGATGACTTCTTTTACGCTCTTCTTATAGGTAGAAAACATCTTTGGACCGGGTTTAGCTGTAAAATCTGGTATGTTAGGAATTTTATCGACATTTGACCATAATTCACTATAACTATGTTATCTGCTATCTGTTGACATTTCAACATCAGTTGACATCACTGGAATCACCGGAATCACTCGAATACTGTAATGGATGGAACAGTTCTTGATCTTCTTGGACCCACATCATTATCACTGTCCTCGACTTCTATATCAGAATCTTCTGAATGTGTCGAATAATCCGACCGATAGAGGGTCAGCAATATACTCATCAATAATTTCACTCATATTATATGGGTAAAAAGGTACAGAATAATAAGACGTTATACTGTCTAACCGAAAGTGTAAGCGTACGAAAGATACACTGTCCGTGGAACACACTGCTCGAGAGTATAAAAAATGAAGATTGACATAACTATGACAAGTGAATGCAAATAGATGTGTAGGACACCCATACTAGCAAAAACAAATTCCACATCATCGTGGGGCTGACACTAAAATGATAGACTCAAAATCCCGCGTTTTCACGGGGCCGGCCTTAAATGTGTTAATGACATTCCCGTTCTTAAGTGAAAATGTGTGATTTCGTAAACTTTACCTCCCATATATGACTTCCTTGAAGTCTGCTTGAATTCATCTGTATACAAGTTCAAAGTTTTCGTAAGGTGTTAGTTTTTTATGATTTTTCTTTTAGCTACCAATCCCCTGAACGTTATATTTGATTAGCCTTGCTTTTATATGTTTAAGGTGCCATTTCAGTGATCCGTTCGTTCACTGTTACTTATATTTTGCGTAAAATTGGATCACTTAGCTTGCATGATTATTTATAATGTTAATTTAATAATAGTAATTGAAAATGCACCGAAATCACTGAGCACTATAGTGTCTTGTCACTGACGGGATGACCTGGCGCCATAGAATTTACTAGAAACAGTTTCTCTTTAAGTCGTAACCTTCATACTGTTGATGTGTTGAAGTAATTAAATATAACTACTTTAGAAGAAATATAGCTTTGTATAACCTTAGATTGTTTCGAATAAGAAACCTTGTTCCGAAGAGCTACTGTGGGCATTGAATGAGCTAGTTTTGTAAGTGGGACTGTATTGATGTTATTGTTGGATGTCTATAATGTGTGGAGTAGACAAGGTCTTGACTAGTATTGACGAAGAGCCGAAGCTGCCTAGGTCACGGACAGTAGGCAGGAGAGAACGCCTTAGCACTCAATATTGATTCCAGTTCCAATAGAACCGCCAACGCTAGCTCATGACGTCATGACATCAGCTGTCACTAAAATGGCTGATGCACTTGGGTTGTCATTAATCGCTTCTGTTAGCGGTCCAGTGCTCTTGATGTAGCTTCTGTTTGCTGTCAACTATCATGCAGTGGCGGGGCTGCATTGTCACTGTTTAAACTGACTCCAATCATCTTGATAAATAGTAACGCTGAAAATTACCGAGGCTCCCTTGTGTGTTGGACTTTTCTGTTCATTTGTGAGAGAAATGTGGTTTACTGGAAAAATAGATTTGTCCCATCATAAAGATGTGCTGTTTGCAGAGTTGATAACGGAAGTCAAGTCCGCCGCACCCGGAGCCAGGCTAACCTACAACCTTAGAGCCAAACTTGAAAGATATTCCAGGGCAGACAGGAAAGAGATTGCTAGCAGAGTGAAGGATGGATGTGCTCCATTGTTCATCGCTTGCAAAAGGGGTCACGTGGAGATAGTAGAATACCTCATATCTAGCTGTGAAGCTGACATCGAACAGAGAGGTCTCTATGAAGTGCCTGATGACAGGTCTGTTCACAACGTAACTCCTTTGTGGTGTGCTTCAGTCTCTGGTAAACTCCCTGTTATCCGATGTTTAGTCCACTACGGTGCAGACGTCAATGCCGTTTCTGATTCCGGTTCTACACCAGTTCGAAGTGCGTGCTTTATGACACATCTTGACATAGTCTCATATTTGGTAGAATGTGGAGCTGATATCCTCAAGGCGAACTACAATGGAGGTACATGCTTGATAAATTCGGTTCAAAGTGTGCAGTTATGTCTTTATCTGTTAGAACATGGTGCCAAAGTGAACGCTAAAGATATTCAGAACAAAACTGCTCTTCACTATTCGATTCAAGAGCACAGGTTTGAGACAACAAAATTATTATTAGATAACGGGGCAGATCCTTTTGCTAGGAGTAGGTACAATGATGATGCATTACAAACAGCATGCTTGAAAGGAGCTGCTCAGATTTTCCAATTTTTAATTGAAAGAATTAATTATGATCCAGAAAGATTAGCTGATGCTCATGAGTTAATCGGCTCAACATTTCTCGATGAGCACGTTGATACTCAGGTGTGTGCAATTGAATTATTATTATAATCAACTGGGGGGGAATGTGGGGAGGATTAGCTTTATTTCATTGGTATTTATTTATATCTATCTACTAGATTATTTTTGCTTAGCATGAAATTTAATTGTTTTATTCTTAGTAAATATTTTAGTTAGCTATTTTTTTTAAATTTAATTGCAAAAGGAGCATAGTGGACTAGGGTGGCAATGGTTGATTTGCCTAAAAATATAGAAATGATTTCTTAAATTTTAATAAAATAAATTATAATGGGCAATTAATAACTGTTACATTCTGTGCCACATCATTCTTGATAAAGATAAGGCTTAATATTTATTTGGGGATTTAA
This sequence comes from Acanthosoma haemorrhoidale, assembly GCA_930367205.1. Taxonomy (NCBI): domain Eukaryota; kingdom Metazoa; phylum Arthropoda; class Insecta; order Hemiptera; family Acanthosomatidae; genus Acanthosoma; species Acanthosoma haemorrhoidale. The sequence goes on along the minus strand of OV884014.1, from coordinate 76,893,218 downwards.
GGATATTAGTAATTATTGGTATTTTCTCATTGGTTTTCTTTATTAATGTCAGTGAAAATATTAGATTGGAGAATATTGAAAAAGTAAATTTTTACTTTTCGTTACAATTAATTGTCTGTAACTTAATTAAATAGTTTTGACATTTTGAAAAAACTAATCTAACATAGTAAAGATTTATACTTTCTATTCAATGCTAGTAGAATCATTTTTGTTAAATGTAAAAATGTCCAATGAAAAGGCTATTTATTGCATATGAGTGCATGATTATGAGAAAAGAAGACTTTCTAAGTTTTATTTAAACTGGTTTAATCTTTGAATGTTAGGATCAGTTCCAATGTCAACCTGTTGAAAATTGGGCTACTATAATTGTTTGAAACCCTCTTAATTCTACTGTGTAGGGATTTGTTGGTTTTATCTTTTAAATATGGATGAATAGTAAATAAAACTAATCCTTACTTGAAAAACATAAATAAATAAAAATATAAATGGCGTTCACTTAAGCAAAATTTTATATACAATTCCTTAATTTTAACATTTTCATATCTTAACATTCTGTAATGCTCCTTTGACAGTTCCTTTAATTTAATTTAATTAAAATTTTTTGTTATGCAAAAAAACACGCATCATTTAATAATTTAGGGCTTTCATAGAATTTATTGATTAGTGTAACTGATTCAAGATATTATAATAATATTATTATATAGTTTTAAAATAATAATAATATTAATAAGTGGGTATATTTCATCAATTCATTGTTTGTTTGAATAAGTTTATATTTTTCTTTTATATATTAACCATAAACAAACAATATTCCAAACACAATACATTACATTTCTTTCATTACTAAATATGATAAGTAAAGGTGTAAATGTCAATTTGTGATTTTTGAAAATGTCTAACTAAGGTAAATGTATCAGTAGTTGACAATTTAAGGGGGAAAAATCAATCACTCAAAAAAATTTGAACACTATTGGAAGAAATACTGTATCCTGAGCGTTTTCATGTCGGCTGAATATTTTAGAACATATTTCCATCAATCAAAGATCTATTTTTTTAATAACTTAAATGTACTGAAATATATATGTTTTTCTGAAAGCTTAATTTGTAATACACCTTGGATCCTCGAATTTTTAGTAGTTGACATCCTTTCTAAATAATAAATTCTAAATATAGGACAAGGAAAAACTATTTATACTTACTGCAATAAAATATTTATTTGCTCTTCATTTGAAATATTTTTTAAATTTTATCAGAAGAGTTACTTGAAAATCATTTATTTTTTTTGCAGGTGGTAGGCAAATTTTTCTGAGTCTTAGTTGCTTTTCTCATCATCGATTCCTTCCTTCTTCTCTAACTTTTTATTCCCGAACCTTTCTTATGCTTTTATTTTTTTTTAATTTCTTGCATCTTTTGAGCATTTTTCCTTTTAGTTTCGTAGGGTTCTTTTTTTGTTTTTTATGTTTATGTAAAAATTTTATGTAAAATAGCATTCTTTCTTGTTTGATTTTATTTTTTTCTGATGAGGCTCAAGTCAAAATAATATTTTTTTTAAAGGGCTAGGTACTCCCTAGTACATCCTGTTGGCACAGATGTTCTAGCTAATGAGGTGGCATTATTTTCCGTTAAATTAGTTGATCTGTTGTTAGGTTCTTAGGGTACAATCGCTCACTTGCCTTATTAGTACGATTTTTTGTTCATCAGTGGTTGACAGGGGTGGTCATCTAATAAAAAATATTTAATATTTTGTTTCAGTGCTTGACACCATATCATTTTTTGGTTGTTAAATCAAGCATCATGGCTGTTAAATTTCATACCAGAGCACCAATTATTTTAATAAAACACAAGCAACATGTGCATATTTAATTTAGACATTTGAAATTGTATAAAGTCCAACTATCTTTAGAAAAAAAAAATTAACTTACCTCTTATCAAAATTCACAGGCTATGAGTGCACTTGAGACGAGCAGTCCCCTCATATTGAATGAAACATAGCCACCACCTAACTTACTCAACTAAGAGAATTTATCAATTCCACAGATGTAGAATAATAACTTTTCTATCTTCGAGCATTTCAATTAAAAATCTTAAGCGTAGTCCTTATTTGAACAAGTTGTTTCCAGACTGTCAACTACTAGTGCATTTACCTTAATTGATATTTAATAATCAATTTGGATCCAACACAAAACAACCGACAGGCGATACATAAATGCTTGAAACACATGGCTTCATTCTAGAATTCCAATTCTGCATCATTTCGACCCTTAAAAATGACTACATGTCCCTTGTTTCTTACTGAAGGCTGAACACACTGGCCATTTTAGCTTCTGAGTATATCCTCCCCTAGCTCTCAGGAGTTTACCCTCCTCTTGTTCTCCATGGGCAAAGGACCCTTGTCTTATATACCTGAGGGCCAAACCAGGACTCCTCGCCTATCCAGATGTATTATTTCTATTTTCAGATACTTATTTTAAACTAACATATTTATTATAACATTTAACTTTGTTGGGGCTCCTGGGCAGAACGTGTATGTATATATTGCATGAATGTGAATTATATATAAGTATGAATGAATTATTACATCCCAATTAATAATGTACAAAAAAACTGTAATTTTTCAAATAAAGATCTTTATATATAGTATTATTAATAAATAATAAATATTGGTTCTCAAAATATCTTAACAATACAAAGATGAGCTCAAAATACCAGATGGACAGACAGCAAAGTTTATTTCACTTCCGTGAATAGAAGTGGATGGCTCCTGATTGGATAGAATGCTTTTCTTGTATCTAATGGAGTACAAAAAGCATAAACCAATTTAAAATCATATTCTTTTATTTTGTCATGTCAGAACTATAATAGTTTTGTATATTCAAAAGTTGACATTATTTATTATTAGTTGTTGTATGTTATCCCTCTGGTTTTATAATTAGTGGACAAAAAAAATAAATTGAGAAGAACTGTAATTGAACCCAGGAACTTCTGGTCTTTAGTCAGGCGCTCACATACTACTTTAGTTTTTTTTTGAATGATTATTGGACCTACATTGAATATTTAGAGGTATTTCAGATCAGCTAAAGTAGAAGTTGACTAGGGGGTGGCTCAGCCCTTGACCAGAAATCAAGATGTCCTGGGTTCGAAACCTGGCCCTTTCATAACTTTTTCCTTTGACTAATAATTGTAAAAGCTGACAGTTTTGAAATTAAGTATTATAATATCTTTCTTTTTTCTAAAATTTTACATGCTTATTTAAACAGAGTAAATTGATAACTATGAAATGGTTATAAATAAATAATAATTCATTTAAGTAGATGATTTCATAGGATTTGCCCTAGCACATATTTGTTGCTAAAAAGCTTGCCTCTTTTTTACTTTTGTAGGTTTTGATGATTTTTTTCCAAAATCAGAAACCTTTATGTATAATCACCTATAAGCCTGTCCTGGCAATTGTGAGTCTCCTGTTTATTTATAAACATGAAATTTTATATCAAGATATCATTTGATTACCTCATGACACAAAAAATATCTTTAACTCCATAGAACATAATGCTATTAATTAATTACTTGGTAATAAAAAATAAATATTTTTCTATCATATTGAGGAGAGTATAAAATTAAAGATCTCATCGCTTCAATTATTAATGTGTAACTTTTGTTTCTTATTTTAGAATTGTAATTACCCTAAGTCATTAATACTGTTATTAAAGTCGTGTTCACAAATTGCAACTGATGATTTTTTTTCAGACATGGTAGTGCCATTTGAAGCCCCAGTGATGCTAAAAATAAAAGTAATCCTATAAAAAATAATAAATCTGTTATTAACCAGTTAATTCCTGTGCAATGAAATGTTTTTTTCTTCATGTATTGCTTATGTAGGGTGTCAAATTAAATATCTCAATTATGATTAAGAATATGTGTAATATGTTGGTGGTTTATTGGGCTAAAATTGCAAAAAGACATAATCAGATTAATGACAATTTAAAAAAAAATTATTTGTATTAAACAGCTGTGGTGACGAAATCCCGTTTACAGTGTCAATCAATGAGGTGTTAGAGAAATTGAATGTTTATAACTTTTAAATGCTTATGTTAATAACAATAATTTGGGAATGCAATCAAGAGGGAGGGAGTAATTAATAATAATCATCAAAACCCTTTATTGTGTGATACTGTATACTTAACTAACTTTTTTCTATTTTCAAAGAATTGAAAAGGTAAAATCATGATATATTTAAAAAAAAATACAATTTAGTTCATAATAGATTTCATTCTTATAAAATTATTTAAAATAATGAAAACGAAATGGTCAACATGCAGATAATTGTATCAATTACTTAATGAGAATATTAAGCCCTTTATGATCCCATCATAAGCTGCCGATAGTGCTGTGGAATACTTCCGAGCTAACATGTAGTTTATTTATGATTTTTGATTTTACCTTTTAAGGAAATTATACTAGACTTACATTATTTGTATAAATATTCAATTTACCTACCAAAAAATGGTACATACCTAACTGTTAAGTTTTATATTTTCACACAATTATTGATGCTCTTTTTTGTTTTTATTTTCTTTAAAAGATTGCTATTTCGCATTGGGAAGCTGCAGTTAAGTTAAGGACAGAAAATGGTGTTGATGGCACTCCCCTTCCAAAGAAACCCCTCCTCGAGCCTAAAAGTGCTTTCGGCCATGTCAATGAATTCACAACTGTGGAAGAATTACGAACAATCGCACTGGACTTAGATGCCATGAGAATACAGAGTATCCTTGTCTGCGAAAGGGTTCTTGGGCCATATCACAAGGACACTTTGTTTCGGCTTATGTATCGAGGCGCTGCCTACGCTGATGACCTGCGATATCAGAAATGCATTGATCTGTGGCGTAGGGCTTTGGAGATCAGAGTCGAGAAAGATTCGGTAAGCCTTTACTTTTAATGTTTCTATAGTCTTATAGATTTTACTAAGTTCGCAAAATAGTTTTTAACTTTCCTTTTGAAAAACTTCTCCAGAAAATTCTTTTACTTTTGAGAAATTAAAGTTTTATGTAGAATGAAAATGATTGGTTTTATTAATAATTACTAGTTGTGGTCAGACTGTCCCTATGAATAGTCTAGTGTTTTTTATGTTAGGGAGGGGTCTGATCAGGGTAAGCTCAGCTTTGTTTGGAAAAACGAGTGTCTGTTTGAATCAAAAAGATGTAAATATTGTTTTACAATTAATATTAACTAGCCTAGAACCAAAAAAACTGTCTCCTCACCACCACCTTACAGCTAAGGAGACATACCTCCTTCATAAGGTGTTGCACCAAGTATTTATTTGATTAGTTATGGTCTTTAATCTCATCGTTTGAGTAATAATTCAAGGAGGATTCAAACCTGGGATCTCCTGAACATTGAGAGTGACTCAGAGGCTTTCTGATTTTTTCCCCTATAGTTAAGAACCCATCAAAGACAGTAACACAAAAGGAATTTTATAGATATTGCTATAATTGGATAAGGTACCTAGAAAAAATCTTTGACGTAATGTTGGAAAAAAAACAATCCAACTGATCCATGGATAAACTAGCTTTTATTGAGAGTTCGAGAAGTAATTGTATTTAATTACTTTGAGGTTGAAATGTTTCCATTTTTTATTTATGTATCTTTTTGTTCTTTTATAGATCCTTTACAGTGACACATGTTTCACAGCCCAAGCATTGGTACGATTGTTTGTTGATTTGAATTTAAAAAGCTTAGATAATTCTGGCAATGGAGGGCTCAGGCCTGAAGAAGAGCCTAAGTTTGAAGATGTCCATGCAACCTTCCATCTCTTAGCCAATAAGATATCTTACTGCAGGAAATTACTTGATGTAAGCATTCCAACGTTCATTTATTTAATAGTTGGATGAGATTTATGAGCCATATGTGATTTACTCTGCTATGATGATTTGATTAGATCCGACCTGTCTACAAGAGGCAGCAGGAGAGCTTCGACAGGATCCTCAAGTGCCTCACTCACCTCGTCTATCTGTTGGTAGAGACGGCCAAGTCTGACGAGGAGAAGCTAACCGTTCGTGAAAGTGTGAGGATGCTGGTGCGAGCTAATCCACACTCGGCTTGTACCGGTGACACGCTCCTTCACCTCTGTGTTTCCCGCCTCAATACCATCAAGAGCAGCTACTTCACAGATGATAATCAGGTCATTTATCATCTTTATCCATCATGCTTGCTTTAATGTTATGGTTTCTTTCATGACATTGCCCAATATGATACATTAAGAGCTCATCATGTATTGTTGCTGGTATTGGATTTTAATCGATGAAATAAAACATAACTCCTCTCTTCCCAAAGTATGGTAATAATTGCGTATTGTGGGAAGAAAAGAAGTTGTATTTTATTTCAATACTAAGAACACCAGAATAGCATAGAAAATGCTTTATTTAGCATACAAATAATTATTAAAAGAGTTTGCTGGGAGATCGGCTTAGGTTGATGAAAGTAAGTTGTTTTCATCACGTTTATTCACGGAAAAACGTTTCTACTACTAGGTATCATGTGCTGATAACAAGAAACACTTTAAAAACTCTTCTAATCATTAGCGCACTCACGCTAACAATGAACCTACAATATCGGTATTTTTTGAAATTTTATATAAAGATTTATTGGAATTTGTAAATACAAACAGTATTATAAGCTATATATAGTTAGGACTTCGCTTTATTTCAGTCTTGTTACTTTTAGCTAAGGAAAAAACCTCATTAACCCAATCCATGTCCAAAGTGTCATTTGTCACTTTATGTGTAGCAACTTCATGTTTTTTTGTTTTTTTTGAAGAGATTCATTTCTTAAATGGCCTACACTTTCACATTACAGATATCTTTATTATCTTATCTTATAAATTTAATCTTCATATAAAACAGAACAAATTATTTTAGCCTTGTATCGAAATTAATATTAATAATTAAAATTGACTACAACCTTCGAATTCGTGGGAAAAAGCTCTTGTATCTAAGCTAAATGTGAAGTTTCCCTTGGAAATATGAACAGTTTTGTTGAAAATTAAATTACCTATGACTTTTGTTTTTATTGTTTATTTTACTGAATAGACATTGCTTGAGTGATGTAAAAGAAAAGCGACATTATCATTTGATTTATTAATTTTCCTTCAAATTTTTCTTAGACCTGATGCACTTTCTTCCGCCCTGAAAAACTGGCTTATAAATATAATTGCAATATGCTTAGATAGCTTTTTCCAGTAAATCTATGGTATTGTGACTTATTAAATCTGTTTTTATTACATATGTTCGTTGTATGTAAGCAGCCGTTTTCATGAGCCTCACTGGAGAATCGTTTTCCATAAAAATGGTGCTTCTGGCTGCTTGATGGCTTGTTCTTGTTTGTTTATATGATACTGATTTTTCTATATTTTATTGAATTTATATTCATTTTATGATTGTTTTTATGTAGCTTATTTTTCCGAGCATGCCAGTGATTGAGCTGCTACTGGATTGCGGAGCTCCTGTTAATGCCAGAAATGAATCAAAATCCACACCGCTCCATGTAGCTGCTAATCCATATAATTTTTACAGCCCCGTGAGTAATGTTTGTTATTCTCAAATTATACTTATAATGATGATTTAACCTGCCTTTCGAGGCAGCAGGGATATGATCTTTACAGAATGTTTGGCCGGGGCCCAACCTACTCTTTTTAAGTTATTATTCAAGCTTCTCATCATGTTTTTAGGATTTCGTTGAATTTTTTATTCAAAGCTTTGTACCTATACTGGGTTCTATTAGATTCATAAGTAGATTTTAATGTAGTGAAATTTTGGGTTAATAAAAAATAATATATAAATAAGTAGTATTTAAGTGCATTATATTGTAAAATAAAAGTTTCATGTAGATCAAAATGATTAAACATATAAAGTTGTGAAATTTAAAACAACTAGTGAAATTAAAATAATTGCGCGAAAGCGTGTGACGTGTAAGGGACTACTTTCTTGTGGGTCGGACTAACCGGTGGAGTAATATATGACATAAACATGCAGGGTTATGTCGAAGAGTCAAGACACACATTGCATGAGGGCCTTCTTATTTGCGGGTAGTGTGAATAATGCTGGGCAGCGATGTATTGGAAAGGATAGAGGTGTCCGTACATTCGGGTGAATTATGGTGAATAGAACCTCTACAAAAGTGGAGGATTTCTTTTCTCATCACCATAATTTAATCAAGGGATAATTTATGAATTTCACGGCGGTTATTGGGAGTACTCAAAATTCAAATGCCTTTCTTTGAAATATAAATAGTCATAGGTGCAATGTGCAGATATGCTTTAAAGCTGCATAATTTCTAAACTGTAAAGGTTTTGAAAATTTGTGAAAGTAAGTTAAGTAGAATTTTGTCAGAATCCAACCTTGAAAATTTAAAAAGAGTCAGTTTTAATTAGATTCAAGTGTTTGATTGTATGTGACGAGAGCTTTGCAATATTTTACTGTAATATGTAATATAGGAAAGATTTAGGATTAAGATTAGGGGTTTGATAGACTATTTTAGTTAGAGGTTACAAACTGTGCCACGTCAGTCAGTGTTTGCATGCAGTGTTTGGACATAGAGATAATATGTGTTAAGGAAATAGGCGATATTAAGAGGTCTGTTCGTAGAGAGTAAATAGAGTTTCTTTCTTGATGAATAATTTCTTAAACCATGTGGTACCGATGCAAGAACACATCTAATGAAAACAATTTTGTAACTATTTTGAATTATTTATTTATATTCTTTGGCAATTAATTATATATTCGATTTTCCAACTGGAAGGAATCCACCTGAGAGCTTTAGCTTCAAATTATTAAATAAATTTATTTTTGTCAAACTTTCTTATTTATTTTATTTCCATGCCTCATTTTAATTCAAATTAAAAATGCGTGAAAGTAAAATGAGTACAGTGTATTTTTCTTAGTTGTTTCAAATCTGTAATAGTTTATGTGCATAATGTAGAAGAATGTTATAAAGAAAAAAAAATCCGCAACCCACAAATGATTCTTGGCTTCCTCCAACTACAATTGGCAAGCGTTCCTATTATCATTCAATGTCAAATCCCGATGTTTCTGACATCATTTGCCATTGCAGCCTCTGTCTTCTTTGCATGACTTATGTTCTTAGCTTCATTGAAATTACTTCACCACTTATCCACACTATATGCCACACTCTCTCTCAGTCTTCCCAGTTTCATAACTTGTATTATATCAGGTTCAGTTTGGTGTAAGAGCCAATCTCGCTTTGTCAGCAAAAGGGAGGATTTGACCAAACAAAATGTTCGACAATACTTTGTATGCATAGGTTAGGAAACCTGTTCCTCTATAGCTATAGTTACCATATTTTAGCTTATCACCTTGTTGATAAAAAATTTTACTGTTTATTTAGAAATGTTATTATATAAGAAAAATCACACATTGAAATATGGTACAAAATATTTTATTCAAATTATATGAATTGTAATTTTATTTGAAAGAAGGATTGTTTTATTATATAAAATAAATTATAAAAAATTTAAATCCAAAACAAGTGAATGTAACAGCAGGAAGTGGTCAGTGATTGGAGGAACAGCTGAGAGGAATGCTGGGACTGCAATTGTTTATAGTTACTTGAGAGAGCAGTTGTTTAGAGATGGTACAAAGCAGAGGTTGTCAATTTGGGAATTACATGAGAAGAGAGGTGTTGATGACAATTTGTTCCAGTCTGTGAATGGTCAAACACATTTGATGTGAGGGCCCTCACGCTTTGTATTCCCTCACACTTCATAGTCCCTTATACCTATTATTTCTTTGTATTACCTCGTACATCAGATATGCATATTGGCGGATTCTAGAGGCCATCGAGGCTTATAGAATTTGGAGATTCGGGATCACAAAATGCAATATTTTGATGAAGCAAGGCAGACATTTGATAGAAAATTTGTAAGCAACTCATACACTGTATATTTATTAATTTTTTTTATTTATTTCATGTAAATGTTTGGTTGTGCAAAACCCCCATAATATTTAATAAATTATAAGTTTAATTTCCAATTTATTTTTTAAATAAATTAAACTAATATTACATAATGTATGCATTTTGAAAATTCAACAAACTAATAATTGATTGGTGGACCGAAGATAATCGGAACTCCACTGCTCTTTGAATAAAAAAAAGCTTACATTAAAAAAATAATTTGAACCGATTTTGATTTGATGAAAAGGTGTGATGGTGGCCATCGTTAATAATGTCAATGATTTAACAGTTGGTGAAACTGCTGCTGGACCACGGAGGGCACTTGGACCAGCCGAACAGGGCCCGTGACTGCCCTTATCTGCTCATTGCCTGCAACCCGATGAACACCATCTGCCTTATTTCATACAGCAGTCTCAAATGTCTAGCAGCAACAGCTGTGGTCCAGTATCAAATCCCCTACAAGGGCCAGGTCCCATTGACTCTTGAGACCTTTGTCGACTTCCACGACTCAACTCATTAGTCATCTGTTTTTAGTGTGTATCTAGTATTAATAGTCATTTATATTTCTTTTGTATATAGTAATTATTAAATATATAGAATATATATATTTATTTGTGCAAATTTATCGACAATATCCTTAGAAATGATAGCATAATTTTGTTAAGTTTTTTCAGATATATCTCCCATGTTGTATATTTTTGTTGTATTCATCGAGTTCTTAGCATATCAATGCTTTTAAAAAAATCTTCATAATCTATTTAATAAATTTTACTGAGCAATTATCTTCAACTTCAAAATAGATGATAGACATGTAATTTATGGACACAGACGGAGGTTTTTGATAAGTTTGGACATGTTCGGGCTCGAGTGATAAAAAGTGTATTTTAATATTGGCCAAATAACTTATACTATATTTTATGCTCTATTCAAAACGTACTAGTTAAGAAAAATAACTGAAAATTGAAGTAATGGTCACAATTGAAGTAATGGGAGGTACGTGCTGGTAGTTGTGGAATATCCTTTGAGCTGTGCTATAATGGTGGTTACAGCTGAATAAGAGAACAGAAATAAATTAACACTACAAACCTTTCAAATTGGAAAAAAAAACAATTAAAAAAAAATCTATATTAAGCAATCTACTAACATAACATTTAAGTTAAAATGTATTATGTTATCTAAGTTCACATACCGTTAGTTAGGTCGAAAATAATGATTTTGACCATTTTAAAATGTAAAGGTTTTTTTTTTTGTTAAGTTCAAGCTTTATTACAGAAAAAAAATTGTAATTTCACGATATATTCCACCAAGTAACGCAGCTAATGTATTTTATTGTAAATATTTTGTAAGAAAGATCATTTCGCTCCGAGTGTTTAGTCTTCTATACAACTCCGTTTCTATATTTGTTGTATATGGTTTTCCAATTAAAAATCTGATATCTTTCACAGTAATGTATAATCTTTAAAATTTTGGAATTGTACTTATGAATAAAAGTTTATAAAAAAAACTAAAACAATGATTGACTTATTTTTTATTTTAAAAATCTGTTAATATGGAATTTCTAAAAGATGTAATAAGTGGACTTCTAACTATTAAGAAATGGTATTTTATATGGTGATAATTATACATAAAATAATTTGAATAATTGGAAATTTGAAATCATTTTGTTGATTATAAATTTTCTAAATTTCTTTGGGCTTTTATGTTTGTAATGTTTTTATTAAAGATGAATTTATAGGTAAAAATAATTTGCGTGGGCTTACTGTCTTATTTTAAAGTATCATATTTTGCAAAGGAATAAAATAACAAAGGTGGATCTTCAGCGAACATAAATAAGATTCTGATTAAATTATTTTTGTAGTCTTTTTAAATTGGCTGGTTTCCCTATCACAGTTTGAGGAAGGTCATCTTTTCTTTAACAACTAGAGAGTTTGAATATGATGCCATTCATAGTTTCCAATCAAAAGCTAAGACAGCATTATGTTCAATTAACCCAACAACTAAATACCACTTAATATACGTGTGTCTTATTTTCTGTTAATGATTTTTGGCCTAGCCAATATGAGGTTTCATAATCTGTAGCTATCGTAATAATACATTCCCACTTCTGACAATTAACTAACATCAGTTGATTTATAGACTATTTTTAGGTATTAATATTTGTGTAAACTAATAATAATGATAACAATAAATATCACATTGAAATAATTGATGTAATGATAGATGTTAGATCATGGGCATAGATAAGATTTTTTTTCAGAATTTGATTTTTTTACTGGGAGATAAAATAAATTATAATTATGTATTTACGCAATAGTACTTATAATATAATAGAAGATATTTTACATCTATTATACCTATACATAGTGAATAATGTATTTTTTTTTTCTAGAATTTTTACCATCAGGGTACAAAACTGTGTTAGATCAATGATGGTAATATCTACATATTTATTAATAAAAAAAAATTAATTTTCTGGAAGCCAAAATGCACTGGAATTTTAAATGTACCCTGTTCATAAATTAAATTCAAATATATTTAAATATAAATATTTTATTTAAATATAAATATTTTATTTAATTAATAAAAAGGAATAAACACAATAATTATACAGTTTTTAAAGTTAACATTTCTACACATTAATAAAAATAACATTAATTTACTTATTACTTGGGGTTTTAGGTTCTTTATGTTATTTGAAAATTTCATCTACTAATCACAATAAAATACTTTACTAATCTCAACCGAGGACGTTACCATATTACAGACTCTTTCCAGTTGGAAGTAATGCAGTTTCGAGTTACATCTTGAACTTGAACAGTACGTTAAAAGTGAAAGTTATTCTTCCTACTGTGGTAAATGTTCTTAAATGTCATATACTTCCACACTGAACATACACAGTCGATCCTAAATATGTAAATGTTTACTGCATCCCCTATACCGACTAATATATCACAAAATTAAAAAGGTTCTTAAGAAAATCTGGCAGTAGGTGAACCATGAAATTTTCTCTGATTCACGGTTTGCTATTGTGTCCTCACTGATATGTTTGGAGACATCAAGGAGGTACTCTGGCTTGGGAGACCTGTTCCGAGCTCCAGTTTGTAAGAGGTTAAAAACTTGACACGTATGGATTTATTCCATTATACTGTTGTGGCCCATGTATTGTCCATTGAATACAGCTAATAATTAATTTTTCTAAAGTTGTATTCATTGGTTTTATGAAAGTGTTTGTTTGCCGTTTCTAAGTGAGATAGCGTTTCCATTAGTAAGCCCTATTTCACTTGCTGCTGGATATTTTCACTCCATGTTTTACTCTACATTAGTCTTAAAACTAATTACTTCTTCTAATTTAAAGTTAATAGTCTATATCTATTATTGATCTGTATATAGCTAGTGTTAAATGTCAGTAATATGTTCTATTTTGACTATATTTTGTAGAAGAATAGCAGTGTTATTCTTATACAGTTCGGAATCGGCCTATGCATTTTCTTTAGCTCGAAGGCGCGTGTTGATAGCAAGCTAACAAGAGATTTTTAACTATTTTTTCAATGGAATTATTTAATCATTGAGTGCAGATTTAAAGAGAAGGGTCTATTTTCTTACTAATGTTGAGATTGAGAAATAATTGATAAGATAAAAGTTTACGATATTCTAGTCTTTTGGTCATATTTTAATAAAAGTTATAATATAGATGCAGGTATTAAAATATGCATGCATGTTTTTTGTTATTGTGAAATTATTTTACCCTTAAGTACAAATGTTACTTTTACATTATTTTATATATTCTAATTGAAAAAAGTTTATCAAATTAGTATCACATAGATTTAAGAAGAAATATATTATCATTAGCAATTTAGTATAAGTGTTTGTTGGTTGTAATTTATGAATTGTTGTTTCAAATATATCATTGTTTAAATAAAATGATAATAATTTTATATTAAAAATTGGCAAGAAATTTGATGAGAAAATCATTATAGATCAAAAATCTTTGTTATTAACATTTAAATAAATGGCATCTGCACAGTTGTCATTTTTTTAAATTATATCATTTGTAGTAACTGTGATATTTGTATTTACTGTTTGTCTGTCTGTTTATTAGATGTCAATTTAACACTTTAACTGCATGAGTGAATGAACATCTGGCTGATAGCGATTATCAGTGCAGTTTAGACGTAAACATATTTTTTTGGTTTCTTTTATGGTCAGAATAGTTAAATAACAAACTTAAATTAGGGAGTATTTTCTGTAATATATAATATAAACGTAATAAATCATGAAGTCACCTAATCTTCTACCACTTAGCGTGTTAAAGGTGTTATATTTGTGATAATATTATACCATACCAAATAATATACCAATACTATTGCTTTTTAAATACAATGAGTATAACCATGTAATATCTTTATATCGTGTAATATCTTCTAGTTTAATTTGTTATTAATTTGCTGTAATGCTATTTTTATCACCTAAAGAAAATATCATTGTAGCAATTTTTCCAACTAAAAAAACGATTAATAGCATTGGTGTAGGAATGCCACAAATATAACACTTCTCACACACATATTATCAGATAGAAGAGTAGGCATTTCTGTGATTCTCTTATATGCCAACTGTTTATTCTTGAAAAAATTGTGATAATTTAAACCAAAGGAAATATCTTCTAGTTTAATTTGTTATTAATTTGCTGTAATGCTATTTTTATCATCTAAAGAAAATATCATTCCAGCAATTTTTCCAACTAAAGAAATTAAAAAAAAGATTAATAGCATTGGTGTAGGAATGCCACAAATATAACACTTCTCACACACATATTATCAGATAGAAGAGTAGGCATTTCTGCGATTATCTTATATGCCAACTGTTTATTCTTGAAAAAATTGTGATAATTTAAACCAAAGAAAATATCTTCTAGTTTAATTTGTTATATGACTATTTTCATCGTGAAATGAGCTTTAATGCTGATGGATAACAATTGATTAATTTCTGTAGCATGTTAAACAAAATAAGAATGGATAAAAACTGATAAGGCAAAATATATTGTTCATGTCCCTTTTACTGTAGCTTCATTAGTAATCTTTAAAGACATCGAATTATGACTATAATCCAGAGTTTATTTGTCATTAAATTGTGTAAAAGATATTTTACTCTTAGTAATAAATTATTCAGTTTTGAACTTTTGATAGAGGCTGTCTAGTTAACACTTTCTGAATAGCAGCGCAGATGCCAAATGGACTTATTCATTAATACCATACAATTAGGTTCTCTCATCAGTGTGTGTTCGTACAAACTACTGAACACCGAAAAATAAAGCATTAATTTTAATTATTAAATGTTGTCCTAGAAAAAAAATATATCTTGTAAAAATTTATGCCAACACAAGTAAAAAAGTTTGTGAAATCTTACAGAAAAACTTGTTGATATATATCTTTCAATAACTGTTTAATAAACATTCTTAATATTTATTTAACAACAAATATATGTTGCCTCTTTTATGAGATTATTCTAAAGAAGATTTAAATAAAACTATATCTGAAGTGTTAATAATAATAATTTTTGGAAAATAATAGTGATAGGGATGGTTTTTTGAACCTTAGACTTTTTGGTTTCCATTCAGACACCTGTCTGTTAGCTATGACACTTTCTATTTTATTAGTTCATGTATGTCAAATTGCAATAGACTTATGAGATCTGCCAACCTCAAATTTAGTCTGGATAGCCTAGTGGCAAGGGCGTCAAATCATAAAGCCCGTCAGAAGATTGAATTCTATACCTGTCTCTATTTTTTTTTATCCTTCCCCAATAATTATTAAAATTTACATCACTGTGACAGTTACAACTAATAATAATGAAGTTTCGGTATTAAGGTAAATGAAACATCTAAGAAGTACATAATTTTATTTTTAACAATTATAAAATGTGTATATACATATTAAATTGTAAAATAAGTGTTTAAAACTTAAGTGTGATATTTACTTGTAAACCTATTTTATCATGTTAAAATATACATATGTTACATATTTATGTACAAGTTATTGCCCTTTCTAATTTGCTCATATTTACAAAGTTTGCATGCTGTTATCTGTTTTGATAATTTAATTTTTTTTTCTGCATGCCATGATCACATTGTACAGACCTATTCTTAGAAAGGGAAAAAAGTCGCTGGTCCTTGATTTTATGGATGCATGGGTCAGCTTACACTATAAGTGATGATATCAATGACAATTAGATGAACTGATAAGAAAGGCTATTGTAGATAAGTTTAGGTAAAAAGCACCATTTTTTTTTACTATTTAAAAAAAGTTGTTTTCCTTTAAAAACTAAAAAAAAAATTGTTTATATCTTTGAATTTCCTTTTGTTATTGTATTAAATATGTCTTCAAGAATTGGGGAAAATCAGAACTTTAAATTTGAATAGATTCTAGGCAGCGATTATCAAAAGTCTGAGAAGCAGGCCGTCAAAAGATATGAGGTAAACTATTTTTTTCTTATTATTCCCATTGTTATACCTTAACCAAAACTAAAATACAATACTGCCTGGGATTTAGTTGAATACACCTTCTAAATTTCAGATTTATCATAACAAATGAGAAATATTTAAATGACTAGTTATTTTATAAATAAATATAATTTACATATATAAAATTACAGGAGGCCACATTTCATATAATAACTTAGAGAAGTATATCTAAATGTTTTTCAAAGTAAACACAGTTTTTATTATTTATTTAAATAGATCGATATTTCTTAATAAAGTTCTGATTTCTTCAACCATATTCCACTTTGTTAATAAAATTCATAATCCTTCCAATTTTGTCACATGATTTTCTAACTTAATATTTTAGCCAATCTCATTTCATAACACATAGGGCATATTTTTACAGTTTGCATTATTCCGCTCTTGGGGAAAACCATGAAACAGTTTCCTTATTGGCGACTAAACTAAAAAAAACTATCTTGTCTGTTTGTTTTTTGATTCAGACAACCTGATAATGTGTCCATAGAACCGACCACTACAAAAGAAAAATTTATTTAGCAGATAAAATACTCTAGCCCTAAAATATTCAAGATAAGGACTCATAAATAGTATACAGCCTTCAGTAAAGGCATTTTATAAGAGAAATATATATATATATATAGGTGGCCTTAGAATTTATAGGCACTATTTCGCTTTATTTTTCTCTTCTAATTCGTTTAGGGTGATTGGTTTAAAATATAAACCAGTTTATCAGTTTTGTTGATAAGAACTGACAGAACTTAAAGATATTCCTTGAAATCAGACCGAGAATGATTAACATCCTTCAAAAATGGAGATGATTGTGTTGCCTCTTCTGTGCCAAATAGCTGAATTGCCAAAATAATCATACATATATATAATTGAATAAATAAACAGCTTAAAATAAAAAATATTTGACTGATGACAACCAGATGTTGCTATAATATTCCAAAATCATGTTTAAGCTTTTGGTATACACCACCAGCATACATATACAAAAAACATTCCTCAATAAGATAAGTTTAACTGAAATATGTACAGTTTAAATTGATTGGACTTATTGCTTTATTATTTTTTTAAACTGATGTATTATCTTATTCTATAATATATTATTAGAAACATATATATTGTCCTTTAAATAGATAATATATGACTAAATACCGCCATCTAAGTCACATTGAAAGTCCAAGGGCTGCGATATGCCTCAACCGAGACATCACCTTAACTAGCTTAGTCCATATTCGGAGTCATGGAGCCATTGTAGGGGAAAGACCCAACCTTTGTGGATTGAGATACAAACATTTCAGGTGGAATTTTCCCTTGGGAGACCTATATTTGAGTAATAGTACACAACAAAAGAGTAAAAAAACATATCAATATTATAAAATTTATTTTATATCATTAGTATCTTATCCTCTTATCTTTAAATGATTAGATATTTTTTTATTACTCAACCACTTGTCTAAAAAAAAAGTGTAATTTGGAAGATATATAAAATAATACTTTATTGTCATAGCTTATATTTCAGCTATGTTTTATGGAAGATAAATGATAATGATTACAAATAAAATATTTTACTTAATACAACTAGTTTTAACTTCCACAGTTACTCTAAAAATATTAGCTTGGTCTATTAAAATACATGTCCATTTTTGATAAATTAATTTTTTTTTTAAACTAGTATTTGATAAATACAGAAGTTGGATTAGTAATAATAATAACTAAAAAAATTTGATTTTTTCATTAGTCCTTACAATATTGGACTAGTATCCCTTTAATTAAAGCTCAAAGTATAAAATAACATGTAGGGCTTTTAAGGAACTCTTATGCTGCAAAAGATTGCTCCTTTACCAAGTTAGCTACGAACATGGCACTGTTGCTTGTTGGCATCATACCTTTCAATCAAGCAGAATCTCATGTCAGAATCTTGTTATATTGTGTGGTGGTGGTGATGATTCGTATCGCTCATAAGCATTTTCATTTATTCCATCATCTCCCATTTTTGAAGTCGAGGGTGTTGTAGGGCGATCACTGTAGAAATTTGGATTGCCATTTCCTCTTGGAATGGTGACCGAATCGTAGAGAGCCTGGGTCGAACGATAGTTTACATCAATAACACTTGTTGAAGCAGTGTGGGCTAATGTTGGGAGAGTGCTCACTATGTGGTCCCTCACAATTCCTGTCAGCATTAAATATGTGCGCGGTATGAATACTGAGACCAATATGACAGTAGCAGTAGCTACTAACCCGCTGCAGATGAACACCTCTTCCCAAGTAGGGAGGAAGACGTAGCCGGCACACCATGCTAGCCAGACAGTCAAGCACAACAAAGCAGACACTGAGAAGTATCCTCCTTCGTGGTAGTTCCTCTTGGATCTCATTATGAATGGGGACATGATCAAGAGGAGAAGCAGGAGGAGCATGTCGTAGGCTAGGAGGAAGAGGAAGAGGGAGCCCCTGCTCATCTCTAAGCACTGCTCCTCACTGAGTAAGAGCCAGTTGATGGCCCAGAACTGTACCGTGAGTGCTACTTGGACAGCTGCAATGAAGAAGAACATGATGGTCTGCAAGTATCCGTTGACGTGGCTCATAAACCCTCCATCCTCGTCACAGGAAGCCAACATTACACTGCGAGCAAGCATAGTTGAAAATACCAGAGCATAGCTAAGGCTGGTCCCGAATATCTTTAGACCACAGAAAAAACCATTGTGGTATCGGCTGTCATTCTTTGTTTGAAAAGAAAATGGCAATATGGACATGTACATAAACATGATTGAGAAAAGAAGTAAGAATGAGAATCCTGGGTTTCCTTCAAGCATGTCCTTTTTACAAATACGAACTATTATGAAGACGGTGATAGCAATGCAACATAAAACACCGACAGTTGAGATGGACAACAGAGCAGCTACCCAAGCTTCCTGTCTCAGCTTGATTATCGCAAAGACGCTTTTCTGTTCTTGTAAATATTCCTTGTATAAGAGATTGAAGTTGGAACAGTCTGAGCAGTCGTAGCCTGCTGTGTCATTGGAAGGCTTAGGCTTGCACAGTTTCACTTCCTCCGTCACATTTACTTCTATGTCTAAGCTCCAATCATTTTCTGTGATTCTTATAGAACCAAGTTTCTGAAAACTGTTTGGTTCGATGACTACAGCAGCTTCAAATTCTTCTTGATCTACTCTTAACAGTTTTAAGTTGCTCTTTATTGAACCTAGATTATCGATGAGGTTGTTTTTCTCTACTTGGTATCTCATTTTTGGAAGATGGGGGCAGATCTTCCATTCTTCTTCTAATGGACAGTAGCTTTTCAAATGGGCCTTTAAAACTCTCACTAGTTTTACTATGTCACTCATCGTTTGTATCTGTTGCAGTGAGATTCGAGATTTTGTTATGTCTGAGTTGTAATCGTGATCATCTTTGTCAGTGATATTAAAAGGATTTAGCAGAACAGGTTTCTCTGCTGTAGTAGGAAGTATTAACAATGCTTTGGAAGATTTCATTCTTCTATCTGAAACAGTTTAAGTCAATGCACTTTATTTTGTTCTATGTTATAATTTTATTCAGTAGTTTTAACTAATGATATACTTTATTTGTTATTTATCATATCCAGTTACAAATTACTGCTATAAATTAATACTTCAATAGATTGGGCTGTTTGAAATGTCTTGTGATAACAGTTATTGACAGTGGTACCGCCTGTAGGCAAATGTGTAAACCTTCTCTCGCAAGTTAAATATAGTACATAAGATCTTAATGAAGATAAGATAAAGAATATATATTTATGATAATAGACAATCATGATAGATGCACACCTAAATTCTGAATATTCTATTACCTGCCAGAGGCTGGTATTGCCCATCCAAAGGTGCTAAAAGTAGTCTACCTATATTAGCATCACTGATTTCCTCTGTTATGTTTGACTGCTCTGAGAAAATAACTGCCACATCCGACCATTCCATTTTTTTCCTAGAATAATTTGGAATTTATTAAGGGGTTTATATAAACCAATTATAATTTCCATTTAGCTTAATTAATAAATATTTTAATGGTAGCTCTAGGTATTTATAATAAATACTTGCAATTCATTATGTTTCAATTGATCTTTCACACATATTTCTAGTTGAGATGCAGATTTTAGAAATTCCTCCGCTATTCGTTCATTTGTTGAGAGTGCTTTGTCGACTGGGATCCAGTGCAACTCATAGAGCACTCTTGTGACCATTGATGCCACAAGGTTTTCCGAGATGCCTGTGGTAAGTTGGAAGATATGCAGACCGAGGCTGGACGTTACATTTCTCACTTGCACTTCTGTTTCCTCTTCCATTACAGCACCTAGAGATGAGTACTGGTATTAATTTGTTGTGGTTCCTTCAAGAATAGTTAATCCACGTTATTAACCAAAGTTTCTACTTAAAAGAGCTCACCATATAATTTTTTGTAATAATTGTTGATACTTTTCTGATTAATGTATTTTAAAATTATAGAATTGTTTCTTAGAAGATTGTAGAATTCTTAATGAAGTTCTTGATTACTTAGATTAAATTTTGGATATAGTGTAACTTAAAGTAAGAAATGGTGCATTTTTTATGTCGCTTACATATTTTCCAAGATTTTATCGATTTTTGGCATTGTTATACCATTCATACCACCTTATCACTAGGTTATCTATAGCTAATTTTTGTAAAGCTCTTTGAATAGAAATCAGAAAGGTCAAGGTTAAGATTCAAAGCTGTGGCACTATTTTTCTACAACGGAGGGATTTGATACCACAATTGATAATTGTTAATCTGGTATAAAATTTAATTATTCTATAAAACATGTATTTGAATTGATTTTATCTAAGTATCTAATTACCTAATATGAATGAACTACTACATTCAGCATCTACCAATGCAGAAATTACAGTCTTCTGAGCCATGTCTTCTTGTGAGCAAGTGTCATAAATTGTCAACCCTGCAGAAACATATTTACATAATATAAGGTTTAATAGCTCTATTAGAATATTTACTTGTGATGATTACTGAGATAAATTATAATATGCTCAATATAATTTGAATAGTAGGATAATGAAATATGATTACCGATATTTAATCCAGGCACAAGATTATTGAGTCTTATAGCTTCCGTTGCACTTATCAGTGACTGCACCATCTGAAGACCTTTATTTCGAAGTATTGAGCAGTTTTCTCCATAGTGCACTCCTATCAATGCTAAAAGAGAAAAAACTTATAGTATATTGCATATAACACTTTTTTCAACATTGTAGCTATTTAAATAGTTAATAGCAAGAACGTTTAATTGAAAAAAAATGAATTAATTAATGTTGCTGGAAATAAGTATTAAAATTTTGAGGCAATATAAACAACTTTGTAAATATTAGTTTCTGTTTTGGAAATGCTATCTAAGTCTAAAGCAAACATAATTGATGTTTACATATTCTTAGAATGATTTTTTTTATTTTAGAGGAAAACAGTGCAACCATTATTATACTAGGTGTTGGGATAGCATAACTAGAGCGCCTTGTTTCACTATAATACACTTATTGATTCATGGATCATTTGCCTCAACACAACTTTTATAGGGGAGATTTTTTTTTATTAACTAAATTTAAAAAAATAAGTAATTATGAACTCAATTGTTTTCTGTTTAATATATAAAAAAGAAATTGAGTACATAGCTAGTGGAGGAACAGTACCAAGAGATATCAGACACGTTGCTGGGGTCTCCGCACAATTTTCTCAAAAACTTGTTAAGTAATTGTGAAAAAATGAGATAAAAAAACAGGTTTTCAATTTTTTTATTATTCACCGCACTTCATATAAACCTGCACCAAGAATAATAAGGTTAATTTCATAAAATCTCAGATTAAAAACAATTTTCTGATTATTATGAGTCGTAAATCATAGGTCTCAATGCTTTTGATTCTTAATATCTGCACACTAATTTAAATTTTTAAAATATAAAGTTTTAATGAAGCTCCTGTTTGACTTAGGGGCATGATATTTTTTAAAGGTTTTATATTATTTATTTTAGGACAATTATTTACATAATCAAAATATAAAATCTAGATTAATTAATATATAGAAAGCATCTAGTCCATAGACTAGAGAGAAATTATTTTAAAGAAACCCTATAGTAATATGGGATGAATGTATTGAACTATTTTTAAATTGCATATTGCATTGTAATCAAAAAATTTTTTATACTTGAAATCATATTTAATCGATTGATTGTTAATAACAAAAAAAGTTAAAAACATTTTATTTAACTACAAAGCAGTGCACTTCCCGGCTATATTGGGTCACTATAAAAATTAATCTCTTTAAAATTCTGTCTTATTAAAAGGAGGATTTTTATCCATTTCTTAAATTTTATTTATACTACACATAATTTGAATAATCTGTCAAGTTATCAGTATGAGTCATTGAACAGGTATTCGTTTAAACAACTTTTTTTGTATCTACTATTTTTATGAAACTATTTCTCAGTATGTATATTTGGTAAATAGTGGCTACTTTATTGAAGGGCTAACAGTTTTTATTCTGTTAACTTGTCTATAAAAAAATTTATTTTTAATTTTATGATGTTTTAAGATTATCACCCATTTTCAAGCCATTCATAATGTGATAAAATATTTTATAAATGATGGAGATGTCAATCCATTCACATAACTACATTACAGACTAGAAAATTGAAAATAGAAGACTATATCTATAAGCACGTTCAGAAAATCAACTTGAATATAGAAAAAACCTGTCGTAATGTTTTTCATATAAAAATATCACCTGCGGTGTCATATTTTGATTGTTATAATTTAAGTACATTTGTCTTCACCATTATTAACACGTTTATTTTAAGTATATTTATTTATTTGATAGTATTTTTGAATATTTATTTCATGATTAGAAGTTTTTTAATTCTTTGAGAGCTGAGCATTGTATTTTATGTGATATCAGTTTTGTTTTTTCAAGCATTTTATACTTCCATGACTAAATTGTTTATTCTATAGAAAAAATACAGTATCCAGAAGGGTAAAAATGCTCTAATGTTGTTATAATAATGTGTACATTGTTAGAATAAATTACCTCTCACATAAAATTACATATACTACTAAACTATAAAGCTATTGTTATAATACCTGAAATGGTGACGTTACCGGGTTGCTTGTACACATATGTTTGATTTTCACATATTATGTTACCCGATACGGTGAGAACACCCATGAAGAGTACACAGACGAACTGAAACATTGCAATGATTACATCTATAACAGAATTGGCAATGAAATGAAAAAGGTCAGGGCAGTGATGTCTCCAATAGTTACGGACTGCCACTACACAGTTAACCCCCTCCACGGGGTAGTTTACCCCCTCCTCAACTCAATACACTCATCATCACAGCTTACCTTAAGCAAAAACAATGTTATCTAACAATCAATAATGGGGTATTATTGTTTTGATAATGTTTATTGTGTTTATCTTTATACAGCTCAAATACCTGAAAGTTTAAAGTTCGTTAGAATCTCTCACTTGATATACAAGTATTAAATAATTTTTTTTTGCTAAAAATAGTAAGAAATAAAAAAAATAAATAAATCATTGCTTACTGCCAGGGTAAAAATTATATTTTCCATTTAATGGATATAGTTTTATCATATGAAACTGTCTACAAATATCTTTCACAAAATAATATAGTTCAAAACATGAAACGTACAATCTCTAGTTCTCCTTTTCTAATAAATGATTATTAGAATTACTAAGATTAACTTGTACCTATTTCTTTTTAGATTATTACTACACTTGATAAAGGAGTAGAAGCAAACTTTTATTTATTATTGAAATATTACATTTTAACATTTATTCTAAATCATTTTAAAGCTATTTTAATTATGAGATTGGTTTTCTATTTCTATTTTCTTGTATTGACAGCTATCATTGATTTTTATACAGTTATTTTTTGTTTATATTTGAGAATTGATTTTTTTTTTTTTTTTGTAGTTTTTCTTTGAAGTATATCCATAATATAAAAGTGTATTTGTTTTTTTTTCTCTCAATCTTATTTTTGTTTCTTCTTTATTTTTTATTTCATCATGCAATGTAAAGTTAAGGTGTAAACTGCAGTAATTCCACTTAATTTTGAATTTTTGACTCTAAATAAAACTAGTCCCAGAATAATAAAGCTTTTCATCTTTTATTCTAGAAATTTTATATTTGTTTACTTTGTACTTTTTAAAACTTATATCAATGAGATCTCCTAATATGTACTTATATAAAAAGTCGACTTCTAAAAGTAGAATACACGAAAGCAATGGTGTTTCCATTAAATATAATTGGATTACATTCTTACAGGGTTTCACTCCGCAAATACATGTTTCCTAGTTGGGAAATTACATTTTTCCAACACTATTTCATAAATTATCATGTAATGCATCAGGGATATAGTTTACAAAGTAATAAGTTTTGAATGAATTTATAGGGTATAGAATTGATTCAAATATTTTGCATAATTTGAATCTTAACCTCTGAATTAAATTGTAATGTTTATATTTCTGTTCAAATTTATTAGACAGATTACTTTTTCTATTCATAAAAATTGTTTTATTATTATTTGTATGTCCTCTGGTATTATACACTGACAGGCAAAAAATTCCACCCACCTGATTTTTTCATCTCAAAATATTTCTGCTTTGGATTGGTCAATTTTTTTTATGAATAAATATGTATTTTTTTTATTTGTTTTCAATTAGAAATGTCAATATAGAGGATAATAACCCATAATCCTTAATTCAATAAAAGGACTGTCGTTCCCAATGTTTACTTTCCATGGAATTAAAAATGTTTATTCAGGGTCATTTGCCTTCTGGTGCAGAAAATTTCTTAGTTTTCGGCTTCGATAGTTTGATTTTCTCAATTTTAAGTTTAAAAATGCTTCTTTGTACCGAGGATGTTGCACGTGGTGTGGCACTTATTGATGATGGACGTTCCATTAGATATGCAGCTAATGCCATCGGAGTTCCCTATGAAACTCTACAAGACGACGTCAGGCGTTTTCGAGAAACTGGGTCTTACCATAGGAGGGCCGGTGGTTCTGGACGGCCTAGGGCAACAGAACCACAGGATGACCGGTTTCGTACTTTAAGAATTTTACGAAACCGGCACCTTACCGTTGTTCAAGCGATTCATCAGCTCCAAGAAATTCGAGATGTGCAAATTTCTGAACGTACTGCTTGGAGAAGATTAAATGAGTATGGACTAATGGCTTTTTGCCCAGTAAGAGGACCAGAATTGACCAGAACTCACAGAGTTACACGGCTGGCTTTTGCTCGAGAACACAGTCATTGAACTATGGAATGGTGAGCTGTACTTTTTACAGATGAATCTAGATTTGCTCTACGATCTCCAGACGGGGCGTGAAAGGGTGTAGAGAAGAAGAAATGAAAGGTATGCAGCCTGTAATTTCACCCAGAGCCAACCTTTTCAACGTGGTTCCTTAATGGTGTGGGCTGGATTTCAATGGAGTGCCGCACAGAATTGGTTGTTGCTCGTGGAGGGTCTTTGACGACCACTCGCTATGTAGATGAGATTTTGGAACCTCATGTGTTGCCTATCCTCATCGAAATCAGCGATCATTCATTTTTAATGCACGATAATGCACGTCCACATGTCGCTCGCATAGTACAGACATTCCTTCATCAGCACAACATTGAGGTCTTAGCCTGGCCAGCATGTTCTCCAGATTTGAACCCTGTCGAGCATTTATGGCATAACCTCGAAAGACGAATAAGAGTGCGTTCACTTCCTGATACACTGCAGGACCTTGAAAGAGCTCTTCGGGAAGAATGGGCTAACCTCCAGCAAAGGGACATTTCCCAACTGATGGAAAGTATGCCGAGGCATCTTCAAGAAGTAATAAAGACAAGAGGAGGAAATACATGCTATTAAATGATTCTGTCATTAATTTCTTTTAGGATAAAAATGGTTATTTTTCAATTTTTTTTTCATGTTTCTTAGCAGTTCACATTTTGATTTAAAATTTTTAAACAAAGACTCATTTAATAAACGTTAAAAACCTTATTAAAGGTAAAAAAGGTTTTTTATAAATTCAATAAATAATAAGTATTATATACAATTACCATGTATTATATACAAATACAATTTTTTTACAAGTGGGTGGAATTTTTTGCCTGTCAGTGCATATTGTGCATCTACAAACTAGAAACATTGTAGATGACTGCATTTTAGGGAGTAAATCTTTGCCTCACTAGCAACCAAAAAAATTTAGTTTTTTAGTCTACGTTTCTTCTGTCTTTACATTTCGTTTAAGATGGTACTATTTTTGGCCAGATATATTGGACCAAGATCAATTAAAACATCCATAATTTTTATTTATTTTACTAAGCTTCTCATTGCCCTCTGTAGGGAGTCATTTGATTTCTCAAAAAAAAATGTAACAAATAATAAAATAAAAAACGTAAATAATTTCAGTTTTATGATAATTATACACTTACATTTAGCCACAAAAACTGTTTTAATTGCAAGTATGGAATATGAAAATTACTGGCATGAAATATCTCAACAAAAAGTTAATATAAATAATGAGGATAGATCTCTTTCCATTCTTTCACATCGGCAACAAATTCAACGTTTCCACAAGACCATCATGAAAGTTCCCGTTTCTCAAATATATTTTAGGGAATAAAACAGAAAGAAATAAAGATTCAATTAATCACTTTAGTCGTAGATCATGTACACATAATTAATATACATTTTATTTATTAGATGAATTTAATCTCTGCTGCAACACTTCCATGAAGAGGTAAGTTGGGGTAGGTGGGGCCGGGCTTATGCCTCTTAACCTTTTCTTCTTGAACCGTTACTCCTTTATTCAAGCAGTTTTTCATTTATCCTAATGAGGCTTATTAAACACCGAACATACCTATCCTCCCTATGTGGATCAACCCCAGGTCTCCATCCCATCTCCCACCCCAGGCATGAGGCTATGGAAATTTTTAGATGAATATATAATAATATAAAATACATCTTTTATTTTCTGGGTGGTGATGCAGCCCATACTAAGCCTTCCTATTTCTGTTGGATTTGGTGTGATAGCAGTTTGTTTAACATGCCCATATCTTGTCCTGATCGTTATTGCATTATTCATCTATAATTCCATCCTAAGGGATCGGTAGTGACTAAACAGACTTGTGTCATAAGTCTTAGTAGTGCGGAAGTCTAGCGAAGCCATTGCTGACATTAGATTATTTTATAATGCACATTAGCATGTTTTGTTTTAGTTATTAGTTTAATAGAAAAATATTTTGTACCAGTATTTGTGACTAAATTGTACTGACTGTGCAAGGAAATAAGTAATACCTACTAAGTGACAGAATCTTTGCTGTCCGTCTGTCCGTCCTTACACTATCAAGCTATTTTCTCTTTACCTCAAGAGCCCACCCAATAATTCTTTCAGTATTCTCCTGCAAGACAAATACTTCCAGTTTTTCTCATGCACTCTGTAATAACCTTAAAATTATCAAAATGTTTAATCATGATTTTGGTTGTAAAATTATTTTGGGAGTGATTTTATTCATTACTACTATTAATATTTACTGTTAAACTGAAACTACTTGGTTGATAAGAAATTTAAATCTTTTTTAAATAACGGATGCAAATTTGTTTCGCTTTACTGTTTCTAATGTATCATTATCCATAGGGGAAAATCAGAATCCATGAAAACCGGGTCTATATGAAACTTATTTTTTTTCTCTTTTAGTCTGTAAAGTATTTGGTGTTGTGTGTTTTTGCTTAAAATCGACTATAGGGCCATAGAATTGATTATAGGATAATCAATATATATGGTAGAGCCAGATTGTCTCTTGCCCATTTTAATTCTTTTAAGTCCCTTAAAACTCAACAGAAAATCTTCAAATTTTACAGAGTTAACCCTTAGAGTCAAATACTGGTAAAGTTTGTATTTCAGCCAGAACTGGTCATGTGGTCATGACCTGTGACTTTAAAAACTCATTGTTTGTCTCCAACAAATTTGTTTTGTCATATTTAGACTTAAAGCAATGCAGTTTTTGGTTTAATTTGATCTTAAGAGGTCTAACAATGATCCAACTCCAAAGATATATCAGGTCACGCAGTCATGAAAGTTTTGGCCGGGTGATGAAGAAGCTCACCTGTTGAAAATATCTTTACTAAATTCTTCATATGGGTTCTTTGATAGGGACTATAACTAGTTAAATTGTTTCGGGTCTATATGAAACTTATTTTTTTTCACTTTTAGACTCTGTAAAGTATTTGGTGTTGTGTGTTTTTGCTTATTAAAAACTATTTGGTGGAGATTCGTTTTCCTTTTCATAAAATTTCCTTCTATTACTATCTTATTTACAGATAAACTTCTTATAAGTACATTAGTCATTTAATAGTAATCTTAGTTAGATATTTGTATCTTTGTTATTTTAGTTTCTATTTAGTCTTTACTTTAATATTTTGTTAATAAAACAATTTAACTACAAAAAAAAATTCATTTATTACTTTGTGCCTATTTATTACTACTTCATATGATACGAAATTCTTGACCTGGGAACTATTCTAGATCTGTGGTGACCATACTTAAAACATGGTTATACCACCTTGTCTTAACATTTTTGGGTTAAAAAACAAAAACAAATACAATATTTACTTGTTATCTTTTAATTCTTGCTAATTTTATAGTTTGATTCATATCTAGTGATTTTACAAATAGCACTAATAGATGTCGTTACAGAGTACACTAATGTCTTTAATAATACTTAACAACGCACCTTAGTATTTTTATTGCCTACATATAGACATGGGAATTTGTTAACAATTAATTGTAAAAAATTCTTATCACAGTTAAAATACAATGTGTTACTATGACTAGAAAAGAAATACACATTTGACAATATGAAAATTATTTATATATGTATATATATATATATATACTAGCCCAATCACACGTTGACAGCTTTTGTGATGCCCTCATAATACTTCATACCCATTAACATTCTCACGGGTAACTTAATTAATGTTTATAGATGATAACATAGTTTTAGAAAAATCATTAATATAACTTTAGCACTGATTTTTCAAATCTTTCTTACATATATATATATATAACTTTGACAATTAAATGCCTTTTTATAGATCAAACAGTTGATAGAGGGGCTACTCCCTTAACCCGCCATGACCCCCTAGTTTAGGCTCCTTATGCGGTGTCTTCTCAAAAAACTGAACTGAAAGCTTTGGTATTGCAAGGGCATTATCTTTAAGGATTGAGTCATCGAGACATTGAACTGTTAGACTCCACTATCAATTCCAAGAATACATAAACTACAGTCGTTAATGTATAGAAAGAGGCTGTTGTTCATTCAATGCATAATCTGTTTAAGCCTCGATATAAGAAATTATAGCAGTTTTATGTTATTAAACAGAAGTAAAGTGTATGAAATCATTACTTTTCAGGGTCTATTTTTGAAAATATTAAACTAGGCTATGAATATATTTTGGCACAATAAGATCCATTTGAAATAAGCTTCAAATACACCCTTGTTGTCTTAGTTTTTTTGTTGACTTAGGCTTTTTCTGCAAGGCTGCTTGTCAAATTTATTTCTGTTTCTCATTCAAATTAAAACTTTTAAGTAGTTAAGAAAAAAAAAGGACATACTCTTTACAGCCAAATCTGAGTTTTGAGATGTCAGATAAAGATGGCTGTTGATTTTTAACATGAAGAGGAAGGGTTGAGTGAACTATTTTTTTAACTGAGATAATAATTATTGTCTGTCATAAAGATTACATATTTAATGAAGTGAAGTGGAGGTCACAATGTCTAATGTTAATTTTCTTATCGATTATTGAGTTTTATAGAAAAATCAGTCGTTTAATTTTTTACTTATAACCAAAGCAATAAAAACGTTTTAGAAAAGGTACTTAATTTTCAAAATCAGATTTTTCTCGGTTCCTTTTTTATTATAAACTGGCTATAGTATTTAATAATTTTTTTTTTTGCAAATGAGTCATTTCAGATACAATAAAATGTTACAAACTTATAATTTTCCATATAAAATTTTGTATTTTAATGTTTTTTTATGATATTTGTATCATTTAACACAACAAAAATAACTGAAGATTTTGTATGTGGTTTATTTAATATAGGATAATTGAATTGATGATTTTGACTTATCACTTTAATGTTTGTAAATCAACATATTTATAGGTGCTTTAGTGATTGTAATCAAAATTAAATGTAATGTAAATTCAATTAAATTATATATTTTAAAAGTTTACTTTATGAAATTCTTGATGTGTAAGGTTTAACTGCATTATTATTATCTATTGTTAGAAGTATTTTGGGTTGATTTGATGATCAGTGACAACCTTGTGGGGCTACTGGGGGGGGGGGGGCAAGTTTTGTTAGTTTATGGCGTCTTTGTGCTTGGTGAGCTAATGAGTCATGTTTAAAGATGTGTTTATACAGGCAACCAAAATTCCATATGACTGGAGATATTTCTATCCAACAACATTGATCCCGGTCACATTGACCAGCAATATTGTCGCTTCTGAACATTGTGTATTGAACTAGGTTCATTGCAAAACACTGTACTACTCGAGAAACATTGTGGCTTGAATAGTATCTGTCAATACTGAAACTACATATATCATTATGCGACTAATATAATTGGTGGAAGTTATGACTTGTCTAAACGCACCCTTAGGGAGGCTATTGTAAATGTATATGTCTTTGGAATGTCTTTAGAATGGATAGTGACTCATGAAAGTCTCAGTGTCTTTGCTCACTTCTATATTAATCTTGTTTTCATCTGAACATGTTATGATTGTGCTAAAAAAAAAAAATCTAAGTAAATAAATATATGTTCAGACATCACTAACATATATGTGCACTATATACAATATTACATAAATATTTGACTGTGTTAAATTGATATAATAAAATATACAGTCATGTTAACTCCTGTTTCAATTCCCCAGCTTCAGATAAATGTTTATCTTCTTAGATTCTGGTTTTAACTACTTGATTAGCCAAACTAAAATATATTTTCGATAAAATTGTTTAGGATTATCTTTATCATTCCTGAGAGGATGTTATTATTATTTCTTTTTTTAAAAACAATTTACTGAAATTGTTTTCACTAAATAGAGAATGTATCGCCACTGTCAAGGTATCGTCAGCAGGGCACCCCACTGTGCACTCGCATGTGCCTGTTGAGATTTCCAGACTGGGAGAATCTGTAATTAAAAATAACTCTAGTTAGCGTCTATAACATTTATTGCCTCGATATTGGTAGTCAAAAAAGTATAAAAACTATTTTTTATTAATCAGAAGTTAAAAACATCAAACATATTCAACAAGCTTTATTGTTTTTAATGAGGATTTTCAGTCTCTTGAGGCCATCTTCAAATTAAATAGTTGAAAGTGGGTATATAACAAAAGTAAGGTGAACCCAGAAATTGTGAAAAAGTAAGAAAGTCTTATGCTTTTTTACCAATGAGTGGGCCTACAAAACTATAGATGGCGAGAACTGTCTAGCTTACATGTTCCAACATATTATGGGTTTAATTTGATATTTTATATTACTGTTACCACTGGTCTTCTAATCTTGATCTTTTGAGTAACTTGGGTGGTTATAATTTGACATACCTGAGCAAACACAGCTTGCACTGGTACGGCTTCTCTCCAGAGTGTATCCTCAGATGTTTGGTGAGGGTGCTGGAGTCAGAGAAGGCCTTCTTGCAGAGTCGACACCTGTATGGGCGCTCTCCAGAGTGAGTGCGCATATGGGTGGTCACTGAGCTTGACTGGGAGAACCTCCTGGCGCAGATTGGGCACCTAAGGCACATCTTTCATTATAGTCTTTTAAAAAAGTAGGATTAAAATTTGTTTAAT
The DNA here is from genome assembly GCA_930367205.1 of Acanthosoma haemorrhoidale. Classification (NCBI taxonomy): domain Eukaryota; kingdom Metazoa; phylum Arthropoda; class Insecta; order Hemiptera; family Acanthosomatidae; genus Acanthosoma; species Acanthosoma haemorrhoidale. The sequence goes on along the minus strand of OV884014.1, from coordinate 76,860,835 downwards.
TATATCTGAGGATTGCAAGATTTAACAATTGAAGATGACTGGTGTAGCCTGCACAGTCTGTATCCAGGGAGGATTCTCAGAGATGTTTGTTCCCAGAAGACGGGTGATTCCTTAGTATGCCTTCTCTCTAACCTTTTACTAGAGAAAGTGGTATTGGAATTGGCACAGGTACAGGTGACTCTTTTCTTCAACTGAATTGTCCAGCTCCTGCCATATTGACATCTTGCTAAGATACTTCCAGACCGTCAAGGAAGTATTTTTGGTTCTGGAGGCTCCAGCAAGGAGATTAGGCCTAAAAATAAACGTAAAAAAGACAAAATTCATGGTTTTGGAGGAAGAGAGGAGTTCACGAATTTAAAAAGGCTTGAAAATTAATCTATTTCAGCTCACAGCTTAGCGTGAACATATGCCAGACGAATACATCTTATAGATGAGACAAACTGCGGAATAGTCAAAGAATACTATCAGTGAACAGTAGCTTTTTTGGGCTGTGACATTTCTCCTGACGTCGCCTTCCCCTTCGTTCTTACATAGACAACTCTGAGCCACCGTGTCTTGAATTACGTCTCTGAGAGATGGACTATCTCAAAGCCGGAGGAGCAAAACCTCCTGGGAGAAAAAAATACTAAAAACAAATCTATGGCCCACTAAAAGTAGGCGAGAACGGGAGACAATTAGGGCCATGAGCGCTAACTAAGGGGCCATCATGAGACTTATCCGAATGGGTTTAGACGGGTCGAACATGTGCCTAGGATGAGCGAACAGTATATTTCTAAAAAGATGTTGGATTAGATCTGTGGATCGAGAAGCATCGTAAGACCGAAACAGCTATAAAAGGACGGGGCGGGTCTACTATTTAGGGTTGCTGAAAGGTCTATGATCTTGATCAAGAGGGAAATGATCCATCAGAAGGTAATAAGAAGGTAAATGGAGATTATCCAGCATAGCATGGCTAGAAAAAATGACCATTGCTGTGGATTCTAGGAAGTCTTCAGCGATCTCCCCAACTCTTCTTTCAGTCTTTCTACCCACAATGACTACTTCTGGCGTAGCCTATGACTCCAGCCGCTAAGCCTCACCTGAAAGGTTTCTCTCCGGAGTGAGTCCTGACGTGGGCGGTGAGGTTGGCCGCTTGGCTGAAGCTCTTGTTGCAGTCGTCGCAGCGGTAGGGCTTCTCCCCCGAGTGGGTCCTCAGGTGTGTCTTGAGCGTGGACGGCCTGGCGTACGTCTTGCCGCAGATTCTGCAGAGGTTTGGCCTCGGCGATGGGCTCCGCTTGCTCTCCCCCGTGTCCTGGTAGTCAGGGAATACCGCCGGGTACTGCGCCTGGTAGCCTGGCGAGCTCCCGCTCCAGCCGATCTGTCGACAAAATCACATTTTAGCAAGTCACAACATTTTAATACTCCACGGAAGAGAGACAAAATACTAATTTTAGGTTAGTTTCCAGTTAAAGTATGAGGTTTTTGCGAATTTTCTTGACTAGCATTGGAATAATACTCATGGTTTAAAACACCGTAGAAGCAACTGTAACCTACATAGAAGTTGATATTTCAAATTTGAATAGGTTTTCTCAAAAAAAGAAAAAAAAAGATTATTCTGGGATCAAGTCATTTATCAATAATAATTACAAAATATTATAACATGACAAAAAAAAATATAAGACAATATAAATAGAAGAGAATAAGATAAAGTCAGTTGTTGTTTTTTCCCCAATCCCCTTAAAAATGACAAAATTATTATTTATTATAGATTCTCAGGCGAATCTATTTATATGTCCTGTAACATCGGTACATTCTATACAAGGTCTGAATTCGGTATAAAAGTTATATAATCAATACAAGTACAATGATACACAATGTACTTGGCTTCATTGATAAGACTTTCTCTATAAGGTGATGGGGCTCACCTTTTTCTCTCCTTTTCGATCAAAACAAAGTCAATGAAATACAATTTTAAATTTGAAGACAATTTTAAATTAATACACACGAGATACTAGATAAATAAGCAATAGTAAGACATAAAGGAGGTGCCACCAAAACTTGATATATAGAGGAAAAAAATTAAATAATAATTAAAAGCCTCCTAGTAGAAATAAATAAATAGTTCCCAAACTTCGCAGCGTCTGCCTGGATGGTGAAGAGGTGTTGGAATAGGAGGAATTCGAATGATGACCGCACGTAATGATAAAGCACGGTGGATATTAGGAGGTAGAGAATTCCAGAGAGTGGTGGAGTGAGCAGTTCTGTGGGAAGATGTCAGAGAGGCGGGATTTTGTGTATTTGTATTTTTGGAGTAGACTGAGGATTTGAATTGCAAGATATTATACGTACGCCCGAAACAAAATACAGTCCAAACAGTGGACTGCAAAGGGGGAACCGGCTCCAAAAAAAGCAAAAACTGTTTTTTCGGCTGGGAAAGTGATGGCGACTGTTTTGGTTTTGGGATAGTCATGGAGTTATTTTAATCGATTATCTTCAAAAAGGAAAAACCATTACAGGAGCATACCACGCATCATTACTTGACAAGCTGAAGGCAGAACTTGCGGAAAAACGGCCACATTTGCAGAAAAAGAAAATCCTGTTTCACCAAGACAACGCACCGTCTCACACCTCAGCGGTTGCCATGGTGAAAATCCATGAATTACGGTTTGAACTGCTTGACCATCCGCCTTACTCACCAGATCTAGCCACAAGCGACTTCTTTTTGTTCCCTCATCTAAAAATTGCGCTCGGAGGACAGAGATTTTCGTCAAATGAAGAGGCAATCACCTTCGTGAACGATTATTTTGAAGAGAAAAACGCCGAGTACTATTTGGACGGGTTACAAAGATGGGAGCATCGCTGGGAGAAGTGTGTAGAGTTACAAGGAGACTGTTGAAAAATAAAAAAAAAAATTCTGAAAAAACGTCTTGTATCTTTGTTAGGTTGGAAACTTTTCAGATCACCCTCGTATGTTCATGACATATTTAATGATTTTTTTAATCATTGTTCAAAAAAAAATTTTAAACTGTAACTCAGGACATTAACATCTTTTATATTATATACTTTTGTTTTTGTTACCAAGTTATTAATTATTCAAGGAGACTTGATGTTTACCACCCCTTCCCGATACCAAATTGGACCCTCTGCCTCGATTCAATAGGGAACCCACAAAGGGCAAAACATACTGAAGGGAGTCGCATTAGTGCAAACCAAAGGGTGTCTGGTTTTGACCACCGGGCTCTATGTTTACAAATTCCTACTAGTAACTAAAAAGACACATAAGTACAGTTTGAATATTCATATTAATTATTTATGACACTTTTTTTTACAAATTTACTATTACTAATTGTTGCAATTGTAACTGTGAATTGTTAGTTATACCTTTATAATACACTTGTACGATTGGCTTCTTTCCATTAGACACCTGGAAATTTATTTAGACAGAAAGTTGGCTTTCATATTTAAATAGTTAGTTAAGATTACTTTTTCCACTCCTATGGCTGCAATCTAACTCAACATTTGCTCATGAATTGTTGCTCTACAAAGTTTCAGCTCTTCTGTTTGTTATATTTTCCAGTGCTGCCTAGTGTTTAAACTGCCCTAGAAACTATTACAAACATCAGCTAACTCAAAACAAGTTCTTAAAATTGGTAACTGACTCCCCTCGGTAAAGAAAAATCGGTACATAACATGAATCCTCATTGGATTGGCATGCAACTTGTAAGAGATTTTATCAGAGAAAAGAGATTTTTCTTGTCGAGGAAGAATTATCTTATCGCCAGTTATTTAGCTTATTATAGTTATACTATATTTTCAGTTTAAGATATATTAATTTACTATTACTATTTACTATTAAAAATAGTATATGTGTTAATATAGCTTTTATTTTGAATATTCTGGTACTGTTTTTTTTTTTTTTTTTTTAATTTTTCCCTAATTACATACAAGGTTTTATTAGGCTAAGCACAACAAAATTTGGTTGCATAGGTTAAAGTTGATTTGTAACTATACCCTTTGTTTTGTCACCCTGTTGCAGTACCATTTTATGGAATTTTGAAAATGAATTTCTTTTTATATATCCCACTTATACCTACGTATACAGGCTACGGGCGTCTGGTCGGTAGGCCAATTTTCTTAAGGCGATTTTTGTTTAGGGTTTATTTTAATAAAATGTCGACCTTCGGCAGCTAGAAAAACCCCTTTCCTTTCCCTCCATGGTGTTTTTCCATCGGTATAAATTTCAATTGGTTCAATTTATAACTGTCTCATCTTTGATTTATTGGCTTCTAGCTTTCCTCGTTATTGATGGAGCACTTCTGAGGCCGACGAACCACGATAGGGCAGATATTTGAAGAGTGGGCAGTCGATAAGGCGGAGACGCAGACAGACGACGTCGGAGTGAGAGAGCACGTGCTAGTATCGAGCAGGGGTTGCCATGACGACCCTCTATGGCTTCCTCCGCCATCTTGTTCCTCTCCGCCCCCCTCCCACACCTAATCAATTAGTATCCTCCAATCAGATTACTGGAACATTTGTTGTCCGCTGTTATTTACGACTACATGTGAGCTCGAAGGTGTCATTGTACCTCCCTTATGTCTGCGGCTAGGGTTACTTTTCCTGCTTTTGCAATCATATACGATATTATTTCTTATTAAAATGTATTTTATAATTAATTTGATGAATTGCATTAACTTCAGATTAATTCACATCACATATTTCTTTAGTGTAGTATTAGTAATACTAGGCTTACTATTTATTTTACTATCGTAGATGAAGGAAGGTAATTATTCATAGAGAGAATGTGTTGCGGATTGTGTGGATAAGGAGGAATGAAAATTTATTGAATTAATTAAGGTTTTAATTTTGTTATTAACTGGTTCCATTGATAATAGGGGGAAACTTTTTCAGTTTTATTACATGTTTACCTCTTTGACCGGTCAAAGACCGTCAACGTATAGTCACATCCAGATGTGACTTCCTGGGCCTTCCTTAGAGCTGTATATAGATTTTTTTTTTTCATGTTATCAATGTTTTTTTACCAATTTTCCGCTTTTGATTCCCTCCTATGGTCACGAAACCAGCCTTCCTCTTGGTCGGAACACTTTGGTGACGACAGGATCTTTAAATTTATTTTTGTATATCAGCGGTTTTGAGGTGTATTGTAGCATTATAATATGTATGATATTATACTATTACATTATAATTATACTGACCTGGTTGCATGGCTGCAGCTGCTGTTCGTGGTAGGGCGGTGGGAAGTAGCCAACTGGGTCCAGTCCGGTCGGTGTCCCGTACCCTCCGGTACAGCTCTGCGAGTAAACACGTTAACCTCATTTTATTTGTTTGTATCATTTAATAATAATTTTTTTTTTCTTAGCTCTCAAACTTGGAAATCAGTTTTCCCACCATTAAAAATCATAAACCGCTCATCTATGTAATAGTGAACACAGTATTAGTGGTAACCCACTAAAACATTGTACATACGTTGTACTGTAACATGTATATTGGTATATAGAGTGTTTTTTTTTAAAAAGTATTATTATTATCTATCTATTATTATTATATTAGGTGGAAGGAAAATCATTGTTGGGTTTTCATGAAATTTATTAATGGGCAGTGTTTAGACATGCTATGTATGGATCCTGATAACAAGAAAGGAAACTAGATTTAAAAAATAGTGACAATGAGTATTGGCAAAAGTCAGGTATAAAATAAAAGATCAGTTCATATGCCGTTCCATAGTGCTCTTATTTCTGTCTATTTTTTTTAGGTATACCTGTCTTTTGATGATACTTATTGCTACTGTTTTCTTTGTTTCTTAGGTAGTAGGTAATGCTTGAATAGATATAGCTCGTATATACCTCGGTTACCTGAATGCTGGGCTGAGGTGGTGGTACGTATGGGGGCGATGGCGGGTGTACGACGGCATGTTTCAGCGACAGCAGCACGTCAGCCACTTCTTGGGGGCCGTTCGTAGTCTCGCACCTGCAGCATTAGTCACCTCAGGTTAATTATGTACAATTATGGACTTACATTGGTGAAGACCATTTATAGGTCAAGTTATCATTGCTTTGCTACACATTTGTATAGATTATTCATTTCCGCTTAAATGTCATTAAGAAATAAATAACCCTCTGTCTCTCAACAGCTAAGATTTTTTTTTTATCTTTCAAACTTCTTTATTGTAATAAATTACAATCTGCTTTATTGGGAAATAAGTAATTGTGATAAATGTTCTCATTCGTAACATACAGTTCTACATTCAATCGCTCATTCATAGAGTATTCGAAAACAGCCCAGAAACCTTGTCACCTCCCTCGCAATTGAAAGAGGTAGCGGAGTCTTGGGACGTCCCCACGCTGCTCCGTCATCCGCGTCACCGGATACGAGCCAGTGGAGGCTGACGAAGAGTGCGAGAGCCACATACGCTCAGGACGTGTTTGGAGAAACTGGCCATTGCCAGGACTCCCACAGTCACGTATTTATAGCACGTCACGAGGCCAATGCCGCTTTAGTCTTCGAGGAGGTTTATAGGGATGAGTGGTGAAGAGTAATGACTGCGCTAGAGGATTACGGTGGTTGGATAGGTTGCTATGGAGTTTCATGAACTTGGAAGGGATGAGTTCAAGAATGTAGATTATATTAAGATCGTTATGGAGGGTTTTGTTGCTGACGTAATAAGGGGCGTTAACTATTGGTTTCAGAATATTTTTAATTGAAAGGATTGAATACGCTTGATGTTCGACTGTTTTACTGCCCATAGCTCTATTCCGTATGTCCAGCTAGGATCCTGTAGACATTTTATCAGTATATTCATTTTTATTGCGGTATGGTTTCATTTTGATCTTAGGTTTTAATTGTTATAACTGTTTTTAACATGAGTGGACGTGATCAAATTTTTTATGTTATCTAATAAATATTACAGATCGAACCCTTGAGGATGACGGCCTAGTCCGTCAAAAACGTTCAGGTGTTATAAAGCTGTGAAGAGACTGAAGATGTTTTATTTCTTAATAGACCCATACCACACCGTAACCTTCAATAAAGTGTGAATGTTTCAAAATTAATCCTTCATCCAATAAAACGATATGGAGCCTGCCCATAGTAATTAGCTCAAGTGCTTCCATCAACTGTATTATAATTGTCTGATGACCGATTGTGATATGTTTATAACTTTGCGTCATATGTTCTCTAACCTCACTAAGTATCATGTTTGTATCTGTGCATCTGTTTCGATTATTGTGAAATACATAATTAGTACTTATTATAATTACTATGCACACTAATGTCTATAGGATATTCTAATATTCTGTTTATGTAATTCAACTGCTGGACTTCATTTGTTAAACTGATGTTATTTGACTGGAATGGCCTCGGGTTGGGAGTAGTCTAGCACTAGATATAGTGATGATTTGATCTCCGGAGCGCTTGTGCTAATTAAATTAATATGATGTGGGGAAACACAACGTGTAAAGCTAAAAAAAAAATAAAAGTAGGGATGTCAACAGTTTGAGTTTCAATCCTTTGCTGGATCGTTCAAGCAAGAGGGGGGGACGGTTTCTCCCATTCTTCGATTCATCCCGATCCGTAAATATGACAGGGAACCAAATTAGAATTTATTAGACCTTTCACAAGAAATACATTGCGGAGAGGAAATACCTTTGTTTTTTCGCGAAAAATACAACCTGCAATCAGCATAAACCCTTTATAATCGTCCATTATCAGTTCAACCTGCGTCTTTTTTTGGTGGCATTGTTTAGGAACTTTGTATCTCTCAATTAATAACAGCTGATGTGTTGTTAGAAATATGATATAAAACATAGTTAATGTTTCTGACCTTATACATTCTTTATACTTTAGTCATTCTAACGAAACATATTCTGCCTGAGGTAATTACATACAAGTGCAAACAACATAACCGTGAGTGTCATTACGTCTTTAAGGCGCTAGTTGCTCTGAGTGAACCCGCATCACAAGAAGGTGGTGCGGTATAATCTACGGGTTACGCCTGACATGGCTACCCATTAACTAGATTCACTAGAAAATAATTAACAAAAAAAGTCTCAAGATTACAATCATAGACCTGTTTACATGTATATTCAAACACAGAATCAATTTTAATTCATTTAGGTATCAGTATTTCTTGTCCAAGGAAACTTCGATTAAAAAATTCTGCTGCTAAAAACAATGTATTTATTTTTTTATTTGAAAATTATTCAAATGATAAATCAATTTTTGCTCTCTCCAAGTTAAGTTATTTCGTTTATCCATGAATATTGTAAAAATATAGATTGATACACTTTTTGAGAACCTCGTATTTGATATTTTTAAATACTTTTATATTGATTCAAATCCCCAATAAAATAATGTTTAGCTACCTAATATAAGCTAAAAGCACTATTTTGTATAGCAGAATATACGTAATAAAAAGTGATGTATCTAATAAAGGAAAGTATAAAATGAAATCAGAGAAAATAAACGGGAAAAAAAACAATGTAAAATAGAATAAATAAACTCAATATAATTGTCATAAAAAGTATAAATGTTGTCATTTTTGAATTATTGCTAACATTTAAAATTTGACAGGTTTTTTGTGTTGATGGGTTATGAGGATATGTTTGTTGTGTCTTTCATAAGTATGATAATGGGTTACAATTATTTTGCTTTATATTAAACGTTTTGTGAACCCTCGACATTTTTCAGGCACCCCCAAATTAATTTTAATTTCCCATAGACCTCCTCAACAGTTACATGGGCCCCTGGAGGTCCGTATGAAACTCTTTGAGAATGAATGTTATAAAATATGAAAAAGGTAAAAACAATATCACATCTTAACTTTGTCTATAGTCATACCCCGATTATGGTGGATTTGTTAAAACATTAAGGCTTCAGGATAGTTTTTTTTTATAAAAATAAAATCTTTGCATCTGGTGTGTTTGTTTATCTAATGGTATTTCCAGTCTCTTAAACACAAACACCCAGAATTCCTACATGAATCGCTGCATGTGCATTATAAATTTGTATAAATTGATTACCAACTATAAGTAAAATTTTAAATAGGTTGATCTGGACTAACATAAGAATGTTAGAAGTAAGTCGGACATTCCAGATGTATGTAATCCACAGGTTCAAGATTAGAGGAAAATAAAGATAAAATCTGATCTGATGGAATCCAGTGACGGAATGGAGCTGGACTAATATTACAGAACAACAAAAATCTACCGATGATCACAAATAAAATCGAAATGAGAATCACACGAAAATATATAATTTACGATTTATTCGTAAAATCCTATAACGTTATAAAAAAAAATGCAAACTAGGAATTATTAATCATTAGGCAATATAAATATAAATTATATGTTTTATTATATGATAATAAAATGTATTTATAAATGGATGGAATGAGCCCAGTGTTGGTTCTGGGAGCACATTTAAAAGGTTTACCAATATCTTATCCGTTTAGATTAATACCCTGTTTTACTGATGTTTTCGTTGTTTAATGTGGTTAACTTGTGTTGTTCAATGACAGCTTTTGAATCCGAAGACATTAGTTATGTAGGAAGGCTGGTTGGTGGATATTCGTATTAATAAATGCACACCTCTCAATTATCTGGCCGCAATTTATTTTATTATGATACGAGCGCATTCTGGCTATCATTTTAAAGTGCCTTTAAAGTATTTTAAAGTATTAGAATGCAGGAAATGAAAATGAAAATTTTAAGCAATCTCACAAGTAACAAGTAACAGATTAAGAGATGTGAATGAGTAAAAATATAAGACGTTGTTGAAAAATTTCATTATTTCCTATTCTCTTAATTTAATTAAACTATTCTTGAAAATGGTAGCTAGGTCATAATAAAATAAACTGTGGCCAGACGAGTGAGAGAGGAGTAGATTTATTAACGTTATTAGTTATTTTCTTAAACCTATTTACGATAGCTCCCAAATTCGAAACTATGCCAAGAAACAAACTTGGGGTTTAACTAAATGGTGTAGAGACGAATAGGTGTTATGTGATAAGGAGACAACAACTGGAACGGGTTGAAAAGAAAATTCAAATATAGGTTGTCTAGCCACAAAGTCCGTTTATTTCACGAAAAAGCGGTTTCGGCAGCTTAAATTTCGATTATCAAGTTCCAAGAAGACTAATTAACACCACGGAGTCTGATCCAAGGTTTATGCTAACTGTCTTCTTGGCACTTGATAATGGAAGCGCTATTTCGTGAAATAAACGATATTTGTGGCTATATACTAAACAAGTAATTGATTTTTCCTTTCAACCCTTTTAAGAAAGGCCCAAAACCAGCATTGCACTTTAAAAACAAATAGGACATGATTCTCTATATAGAGGTTAGATCTAAGTTTCTGCTTATGTTTGTGGATATATGTATGATATATATGATACATAAATTATGTATGCTGATACATACCTGTATATGTTGGGCTGTAGAGGCTGTGGGCTAAATGGGAACAGGCCCTGGTCCAGGTCCAGGCCGGCGAAGGCGCTCATCTCCTCCTCCCGCCAGTCCGGGATCTGGCAGCCCCACCGCCCCCACTCCTCCTCGCTCAGCATCCCGATGTCTACCTGTTGCCAACATCTCACGGTATATTTACTGGTTTTTAAACATTTATTCTTTTATACAGGGATTTCTATTTACAACCAATGTCATTTTAATTAGGGATATTAGAATCAAACCGTTTTATAGTAGAGAGGATTCACAGTTAACCTCATCATGACCTCCAATACGTTTCATCAAAGATCATATCTACTTAAGTACTTAAACTTCTTACTGCATACTGTGTATCAATTTTATTATTTATTGAAATGATAACATGCAATCAATACAGTAGTATTTTAGGCAGTCCTTCAGTAGATAAGGTCTTGTTACTTTTTCTGGTAGTTACCACAACATGTCAGTTGATGTGGAGTAGGTCACACGTCCACCTTAGGCGTCAATCTAGATTGGTGGGAATGAAAAGGGAGAACAGACTATTGGCATAAGGATTGGATGATGAGGTCAGCGTAACGGCTGATTGCTAACATAGAAGGGAATATCTTGCGGAGGATTATGGATAGCAGGGACTAGATGCGAAGAATATTGGATGGTTTGAGGAATAAATAAATGAGTAAATATCGTGAATACTTTTTTTTATTAAAGAAAGAGTAAAACATAAATCCGTGTTATAATTATGTTGACCATTGAAGGAAGCCATTCTTTGGATAATCCCAACTCTCTTGAGAGACAGCGGAAATGTACGAATGCCTCCTGAGGTGAGCACATTTCATGTTTACATTCTGCCAGTCTACAATGAAATATGACTATGAGCAATAATTGTTACAGAAGAAGAACGAAAACGAAGAAAATTTAATCTAGTTCTTTCAGCAGCGCGCTGCCAATCATCAAGTGCTGATAACGTTGCCAATTAGGGCGATGACTGATCTCTTGCTCAAGGAGCAACAGTATCAACACTTGATAATGACAGCAGGAGCTAGTGCGTTTAATAACCACTGATTTGTGGGAAGACATTGTTGTTGTTGATGATGATAATGACTTAACCCACAACCAGCTCACGCATCCCAGTCTTGAAGTTAAATTATTGTTTGTAAGTTAATGGTTAGATAAACATGTTCAAATTTGTTTACATTTTAAACTATTGTGACTATTACTAGTTAATAATCGTTAAATTAGCTTGTCTTCCTGTCAGACGAAGAAACATCAATAACAACGACCTAAAATACGTTTCACCCATTATTACATATATGCAAAAACATATATTTTGTGTGTTTTTTTTTAAATATCTTTAAATAATCATTGAAAGGTTTATGTATATTTCTTTTAATATTTTCTCTGTCTGTATAAAATCATGAAGACTGTGGACCATAAGATTATTCAGAGATGATTTGCTCTCCCAAGCGTGGGCATGTGTCTGTCGTTGGTCATTTTGTTGTCGTTGTTTGTCTGTTGTTTTTTTTATTTCTCAACATTAACTTACAAATAACAATGTGACTCTTCTGGAATCGGAATAAACTTACAACATGATGAAATCATTATTGTTTCCTATTTTGTGTTAACAATTACTACTCCTACATCTTCTAACTCTTTACTGGCAGGATCATAAAAATTAAAACATGTGATCATCTCACAAAAGCTAATTTTAACAACTCTGGTCTCTCCCACCTTCGCAAGGCAAATGCATTTTCTTAACTTAGTTAGGCTTTTCCAAGCATGGCCTCCTTCAATAGTTAGCATAATTATACCTCGAATTTATTATAAAAAATAGTTATTTTAATTTTTACTTATTTGTTATTTACTGTATAACGAATACTTAAAAATCTATAGTTATATATCTTCTGACAGGTATTGCCAGCTGATAACTGATATCTGATAATGATTTCAGGGGCAAATAGACTATTTTAAACCGACTACATATAAAAATGTTTTATTCTGTTAAATATATAAGCCGTTATTGTAGACTACACTACTTGGATACACATTACAATATCCTCAATGTAACACAAATGGGAATATCTTACCTATAACGCTGAATCGAACTAATTTTAGACAAATATCTTAAAACAAAAAACATCAATCTAGATATATATTTACAAGTGAACTTTCAATCATGTATCAAGTTCCATATATTGAGGTGCTTACTTGTTTTAAGCAATAGTATTGTTTAACGCCAAAACTACGGTTTTATTTACGGTATTCTATCCTGTATATTAATATTGTTTAAAGCTGAAAATAGGTAAGGATTTGAAGTGTTTACAATGCCTAAAACTTTCCGACCATTACTCAGCAAAGAGCCACTGGACCTTTATTCCAGTAAGTAATAATCCTCCAAAAACGCCAATGTCACTATAACCTTGCACCATTGACATACACTAAAATTTTATCTGATATTTACACATTTAGAATACTTTTATGCAGCTCCAAAAAGCTTAAGAACATGAATAAAACTGAAATAGAGATACAAATCTGCCCTAAATATGAATATAAACAATTAAAAAAAAAAAAAAAAATCTCAAAGAATCAACTTGAAGGCGATATTCTACTGAGAAAGCAAGGAAATATAATAAACTTAAATGAATTTACATTTGAAAAGGAAATTGATTTATTTATAAACAGAGTGAATAATGTGGAGGGGGATCAATATCTAACGATGGGGAGAGGGAGAGAGGAAGGGCAAACCCTATTGGTTGAGACACTCCCCACTCCAAGGCAGTTGACCAATCAGATGACGCCCAGCAAGTAGATGCCCTCCCACTTTCCCTATCTAAATTCATCGCTAAAAGTAGAATGGAGGTATATGCACTCCAACACTCTACTGGTATAAAATATCGTTTAGCCTCTCAATGCCCTGTTGCAAACACGATGAAAATTTATCCTTGTAAATTGTTATGTTGTAATAATAAACCATCGGCTTTTATCCAAGTAATTCTTGATATTTCAGGATTCATACAAGACACGTTCAATATGATGTATAAGCAATATGAATGACCTTTTAACAGTTCTTGCCTTATCATTTTCTTTTAAGTGAGAAAATTCAATTTCTGGGTGAGATCTGATTAAATTATCGTCAACGTTCCTAAGAGAATGCCATGGAATCCGCAAGACAAACAAAGACAACACATTAAAATTGCTATACTCACTAATTCACCAAGGATTCAAATTTACACATACTTTAACACTAAACATACCATAACCGGTCTTTTGACCAGTTGTGAACTTTTGCATTGAAAAAGCGCATATAATCTTATTGCTTTTGCGCACTTGACTTCATGACTTTTTCTATTTATTATATACCCTTAATATTCTATTATTTGTGTTTTGTTTACATTGAGTAATACTTGTCGTATACCGTTATCTACCACAGCCGGTCATTTAACCGGGAGAAATAAATTAATGCTTATATGGTTTTAGCTCCAGAAATTATTATGTAAATGCATATTCAAAGTATCTTGAATAGTTGGTTCAATCAAAAATTTAATTGCGTAGTTCAACTGTGAAAAAAAAGAAAGAAAAAAAATTTAGATTGGAAGTAGAATTTTAGTGTAAAAAAAGGTAACAGAAACTAAAATTAAGTTAAGTAAGTAGCTCATGTTTTATTTTGATAGTTTTACTTCATTACTAACCCAGATTATTCTTTACTCAGAAAAAAAATATCGAAACAATTAAGACAGTTCTTAGCAGATATAAGGCGAAGAGTTTTCGGAAATTGATGAAAATGAAGAAATACTGGTTGGAAATGATAATGAGTTTGAATGCACAGATAATGATGATGAAGAGGAAAACATTTTGAATATATGTCGTGTACGAAAAAGAATAACATTACTCTCAAGTTCTGAAGAAGAGATAGAAAAAAATGAACAGCATGCTGTGATCGATGGATCTGTTTGGAAAGAAATACAAATTGGTGGTATACCTGGAAGATCACCACTTCATAACATTTTCAGGCCCAACATGTTATGCAAAACGCCTTATTGTGAAAGGTAAAGTTAGGACTGTGTTTTCGTTGATAATTTATTACTGTATTATGAACCATATAAGAACATGCATAATAGAAGTAGCAAAGAGAGTGTTAGGAACCAATTGGAATTTATCTCAAGAGAAATTAGATGCATTTATTGCAATTTTATATGCACGAGGTGCATATGGAGCAAAAAGGTTCCTTTTTGAAGGTTTCTTTTTTGTGGAATAACGTATGGGGGCCTAAGTTTTTCTCAGAAACTATGAGCAGAAATAATTTTACTGAAATTCTCAAATTTGTGTGTTTTGATAAAAAAAGTGAGCGAAGCCAACGTTTAAAAACAGACAAATTTGCCATGATGTCTATGATTTGGAATTCATCCATTGAGAACCACCAAAACTTTTACAAACCCTGTGGTAATATTACTGTCGACGAACAGCTATTTCCGGCTAAAGTAAGATGTAGATTTACCCAATACATGCCTAACAAGCCTGATAAATTTGGAATCAAATTTTGGTTAGCATCGGACGTTGATAGCAAATACATCATAAATGCCCTTCCATATCGAGGAAAATATGAAAATAGGCCCTCTTCAGTACCACTCTCTGAATATGTTGTGCTCAAACTCTTGGAACCATTTACGGGTTACGGAAGAACTGACATCACAGATAATTTCTTCACAAGCAAATCCCTAGCAACACAACTGCTAGTGAAAGAAACTACGTTAGTTGGAACTATCCGCTCAAATAAAAGGGAATTGCCAATAATTGCGAAGCAAAAGAAAGATGATATGGAACGCTTTTCATCTAAAATTTTCACAACAGATAATTGCACTCTTACAATCTATAAAAGTAAACTAAAAAAACAAGTACTTTTACTTAGTTCTAAACAGAACTCTGTAGCAACTGAACCATCAGCAATTGTTCTAGATATGAGAAATATGTTTGTGGAAAATGTACAGTGGAGACACCCTGCATATGTAACAAATGCGATGAGCAATGAATTAAAAAAATTTATTCTTTGTGTTTGTAATAGAAATCGAAAATATACAATTTTGTTTAATTATAATAAAGTTATTTTGTTTATTTTCTTCCTAAAATCCATATTTCAGACATTAAATCAGGAAACATAACGCCCGGTCATTTGACCGGCCATGGTAGAAATAGGTATGTATTAAGTGCTGGTATGTTTAGTGTTAAACATACATAAACTGAATACATACACATACCAAAAACATATCTGAACTGTTCAGCTCAAACAAACAAATTAAATTTAGAAATGATACCAACCTAAAGAATTACGTCTTATTACATAAGTCCCAGTTTAAGTCATCATCAGAAAATTCCACAAGGATTTGAATGCTTTGACAATACACGGACAGCGACCCACTGGCACAGAAGGCACATTACGGTGCGAATAAAAAAATAAAGTTACAACTAAAAAAATTATAAATTATAAATGTGAAACAAAGTGAAAATTCGGAAGAGCCGGTAAAACGTGGTGAGGAAAATCTTGTAGGAATAACGTCCTCGCGACATCAAAATATCGGCAGAATATTAATACTTATTCGTCTAAGTACGGAACCATCTCATTTGTCTCCCTGTTGTTGTGGTCCTGGCTCTTTAGTATCGGCGATGAATAGTACAGTACCATGGAAAATAAATCAACACTTTACAAGATAAAATAAAAGTATACGACAAAAGTAATAATAGAATAAATAACGTTGTTTATGAATAAATAAAACATATTATATGCATACAATACATAAAATAAAAATCAGCTATTCTTTAAAACACATATACAAACTATATTGCAAATAATGCATATGCGAATCCCCCAAAAATTGTAGTGGGACAAGAGTGAAAAATAGAAACCTGAAGCTTAGTGAAATAATTTGCTGTAATTGATTGGTGATCTCCCTAGTAAGGGATTGTTATAATTCCCTATTTCCTGATCGAAAGGATCTTCCGATGAAATTGTGAGACTAAAGACATTTTTTTTCATGTATGTCGTATAGTGGGCAATGGAAGGTCACATAACGGATATTCTTGTGTAACTTGAACCATTTATAAACCTTACGCACATAATTTGAAGTTTTGTTTGTAGTTTGATTGGGGGGTGGAACTTCATACTGGGAAGGACTACTAACTAGGTCACTGTGAATGATTTTTAGAAAACAATCACCTCCATATCAAACTGAATAAAGAATGTATAGATTCTTAAGATGTAATAGATCATTCAGGTTTAAAAAATTAAAACGAATATTTCGGGAATTACTTAAGTATTTCTGAGTTTCGATCGTACTCATCATTTTATGTGAATAATAAAGTACAAATATTTAAAGAGCAGCAATGTGGTCAAAATTAGGGATAAAGGGGTAAAATGTCGTGGTTTGAATCCTTGTTTGTTTCAGGCGAGGTGTTAAAATATATTTGTGGAAAATTGATTGTGATTTTCTCTAAGGGTTTAGAAGCCTTTGCGGAACTCAAAGGTATGCATTTCTATCTTCTAATTTATATATTAGACTTCTAGGCAAAGATGTTAATTGCATTTTAAGAAACATTTAGTGTAAATGGAAGTACAAGAGTTTGTTGCAATATAGGCTTAGGGGGACGAAAGAAAGACGTAAGATTTTCATCTCATTTATTAATATGGAAGGTTTTGACATACTCAGTAAGGTTCTAAAGTTAGATGTTCACTGCTTAAGACCTATGAGAAGAACTGAACTTGTTGAAATCTATCATGTCATCAGCTTCAACCAACTTGTAGCGACCGCTAACTACATAAGATAAATCACCCTATACTCTATAGTATATATATATTGTAAACAAATGTAAATAACATGAACAAAATATAAATCATTGTAAATGTGTTAAGCAATAAAAAATGCGGGGTGCCAATTAGTTATATGAGCTGGGACACCAGCTGTAGTCAGGTGTGAGGCCCAGACCCTCGGCAAACCCTTCCAGCCTCTGCCAGAGAACAAAGGAACCCCATATCATTGGTCACAACAATCCTAATGATGATTGGCTAAGGGCAAGGCTAGCTGGGTATTTAAGCCGGAGGTCTGGCCCCTGTAAATCATTCTCCTGGCAACTACCGGCTCGTGGCTACTTCCTGCTTGAACTCTGAAACCTGACTGCTTCTTTATGAAAACCCGCTGCATCTCTCTCTCTCCTAACCTCGCTATGCTATAGTCCGGCGTTATCAGACACCACACCTTTCTAGTGGGAATCTCTGCCTTATTCTCGATAAATCTAGCACCTCCTTGGGAGAGACCTCTCCCTAGTGGACAACGGTTGTCGCGGCCCTGCAAACTTACCAAGCAGTGTCTCCCGTGGCAATTCAGTCTGCCTCTCTCCGGTTCACACTCGCCTTTGGGATCCGGACGGATTTCGCCTACCCTCAGATACTGAGTGTGAATTCGTGGTCATTCCAAGACCACACAAACTACCTACCTACCCTATACCTCTTCTCCTGAACATAGTGCATTGTCGGGGCACATATCTATCAAAAAAATGGAGTCAGATAGTAACGCCGTCATGAAACGATTGTCCAAGTTATAAACTCAAACAACCCTCACTTGTCACCAGGGCTAGGTAGGGTAACCAGGCACCCCTCTCGTGACGACCCGACACAACTCATACTATGACATGATATGTAGTATGTTTAAACATAGTCTATTAATAAATCAGATGAAAGTCTTTCATTACTTTGAGCGAATATCCCAGTATCTTCCACTCATTCATATATTCTTGGATGACAATAAGTAAACTCCCAGTTAAATTTAATGTACTTGACAATGTTTATCTAAGGATTTTTTGGTATATTTATCAATGAACTTTTAAGAATCTGTTGTACAACGGTTCAACCAGCCCTTTATAAATTGAAATACAAAATGTTTTCCCCGTTTAAAATTCTTAATAAAAATAAATCTTGACTTAAATACTTTGTATATTAGATTGTGTAATGACTGAAGTTGGTCGAGAAGGTTTGATCTATTGCTTATTTTAAAATTTCTACTTTCACAGGCCTTACACCGCGATACGAAGTTACACTGGCTTGGTAAAATTACGTCATGTTTCACAGGCTCCCTTCAAGTGTTCTCTTCTACCGCACATTTGTTATATGCAGTCATCCCAGGCCGGGGATTTCTTGTCTCTAATCGATAGCTATTGACAGGGACAAGATCCGAGTCGAATAAATAAAGATTTACCAACATCGCCAACTGCTTTTGTTATACACAGATGGATAAATTTGTTGGTCTTTTTCATGAGTCAGTAGGGCTCAAGTCGGTGGCAAACATCCACCAGTGGAGTTAGGAAACGTCGTCTAACTGAAAAAGGGGAACTTGTAAGGTTTCTCTTCAGCATTGTGATCTCTAAGGGAGGGCCGTATCAATTCATCAGGTTTAGCTGTTGGGGCTAGCTGTCGTAATTTAGTACTTTTAATTAACACTCAAGGCGGTCTCTTTGATCTAGGCAAGGGGAGTCAAACTTATCCATGCAACCTTTCTTTAATTAATTACATGCCAGCCTTTACCAATGGTCAATATCAATTTCATCTTAATTATGCATTGGTTGCGAAAATTTTAAAAATATTTGGTGGATTGAATCGTGGCCACTTATTCCTACACACATGAAAGTATTTTACAAATATTTACCATTTGAACCCTTACTTGATCGTAACAATAGTTAAGCATTTAAATTAAATACATTGCTGTATTTAACTCCACTCCACCACTTAACTCCATCTAAGACCCACCCACCTACATACTGTTTATAGTGAATATGTACAAAATATTCGAATTAAGTCGAACCTAACCGGTCGTTCGTTTGTGAATTGCGGAGTCCCGACTTTGTTTACTTAATCATACACACAGCCATAATTAATATATAAATACGTTGTAGTTATATTTACGTTTCATAAAAAATGATTAATAAATAAGTAATATTTAAATACATACTATTTCAATGTATCATATAATTACATGACTTACGGTCAGATAAATATATAATTACACCTTACGTTCAAGTTGAATAATTAGAATATTTGAACTGTAGAGATGCCATCTAACTATTCAACGACTAACAGCTTCGATCCCTCTATCAAATCCTGAGCGTATTACATTCTTGTGAATTTATACTTCAAATTATATTTTACTCAAATGATTTTCTATTGTCCCAATTGGAATCTAACCTTAATAAATTAACGTTGTGATCAAATGGAAGGAATTCAATTATATAAAATAGAGATGATATTCTTTTATTTTATTAAGAATTTTAAAAGGATTTTAACGAAATAATCATCAATTTTTGTAAGAATAAAATGATGAAAAGATTACGTATATATTACTATCTTAACTAATAAACTTAAATCTTAATAGTGTACATCGATGGCTTTTCTAAAGATGAGGAGTATGGTCCATGTGCTCAAATCTCCACTTTAGACACCGCTAATGAATTCACGTGTTACCGAAACAATAAAAAATCCGAAGAACACAACGTTGTAACTATTCATAGATATATATTTATATTACTTTAATAATCGATTTTATATTCAATTTGAAGATTTGAGATTTTAAGATTAAACTTATGATATACTAATCAACTTTTTGTCAAACATATTATTACTATTACTTATTTATTTAATTCCAAAGTCTCATTTTAATTAAAATTAAACAAAAGTAAAATTGTTGCAATCAGAGGCGTAACTACAGGGTGGCAGGGCTGGCAAAATGCCACGGGCCCCCGACCCAAGAGGGCCCCGGCCCAAGTGGCCGCGAGCTCAGAAATATTGTTTTAATATTGTACCTATTTATAAAAATATTAAAATATATATACCATAATACAAATTATTGGTTGTGGGTAACTAAACTACTCGTAAGTATAATAAAGCTTAATGATAGGGCCCCCATTAAAGGAATTTGCCACGGGCCCCAGATGATATAGTTACGCCACTGGGTGCAATAGTGTATGTGAGTACGTATATTCAAGCATAACTCTGGAATGCCTGAAGTAATTTACACCAAACATGGTACACATATGACTTACAATTTGAAAAAATATACTTTGAGGGCATGACCTCTAATGCACTAATGAGAGGGATGTGACGTGTAAAAATAATCGAAAATGGCCTACATTAATTTCAAATCAAACCTTCTTGAATTTAATAGAAGATTCGAATAAAACTCAGTGTCGGCAGAACCTTATGGAAGTTTATAGATATGAAACGCACTAGGTAGAACCTTCTAAAAAGTTTTGAAAATTAATAGAACCTTTACTTTACAAAGTCTGTTCGTAAAGAACAGGGTGTAAAGTTACATAAATATTATATTCAATTAACTTCAATTTTACACTGTATATACAATCCATTCGTTTTCCACTCATTTTGAAAAGTGATTTGTTCCTTCGTCTATCTGAAACATAGGCTATGAATCTCCACGCTGTTTTTGTAGGGGGAAATTTCACTAAACGTCTTCACATTTGTAAAGCGAATATCGATTCAATATGAAGTAGCGGTCGGGTGGCAGAGATACTGCAATGACGAGAAGTGGAGGGGGGGGGGATGAAGCTGTTTGGTGTTTAACTTGTTAATTCGGTAGGTTGACCGGAAGTGCGAAGACAAATCCATTATGCACTGATAAGAAGCCATAGAAGTATGGCAACAGCAGCTACCGAGAAGCCATCTGTTTACAGTAGCTAAGGTGTACAGTTGGCGAAAGGTAACGCACTACCGAGATATAACTGAATGTATACACACCTCGAGATAAAGTTACATGCCAGTTAAGTGGTGTTACATTGTGTCAACTCCGACATATCAATATAAAGTAGTTAAATAGGAAGAGGTTGGCTATATGAAAGTTAAAAAAACAGCACCAGAGACCACTGTCAGGTATTAATGATCCCAGATGGGTCCTTTATGACAGATTTGAGGGGCAGGTAATAACCTCTTTGGGTGCCATCGAGGCAGTTGTGCTATTGAGAGGATGTGTCCCAGCTTGTTTGTAACTTGGCGTTAAAGTAACATTTTCTTAAGACAAATAGATGAAAGGCCCACGACTGAATTTAGACATGGGCAGCCGGCTCATATGCTTTGGGGCTAAGCCCTAGACGGAGTTGATTTCATTCTGAGACGGGACCAAGGGTGGGAGACTAGGGTTTGGGAATGCTGAGGTCGTTGTCTGGACGTCCCATCTTTAGAAAAGATATATAAAAGAAGTATATTTTGTAAGTATAATTATTAATAGTTAGCTAGTACGATATCTGTAACTTTTTTTATCATTTGGATCCACATTAAATTTTAGTTAATTTCCATTTCACTCAACTATTTAAATAAAGCATATGGTATTGTAAATGTCATTCTATATACCTGAATTCCTTCTACTAACTACCACGTAAATTCCTTAATGAATTTAGAGACAATTAGGGCCAATAGTAAATTAATTGAATATTTTTGAGCAAAGTAAAATTTTGTGTAACTTAATAGTAACAGTAACTTAGTCTAAGATAATAGTTAGATGGCATCCCTCTTTAACTAAATATTCAACTAGAGCGTAACAGCAAGGTATTGAGGGTAAATCAGGTGATTATATAACAGGATATCTGTATCCCTAGAAAATATACATCCCTTGTATATTGCCTTAGGATTGTGGATACAATTAATATACCAGCTATATTGGTATGCAAGTAAGTATCAAGAGTAAAAAAAAGCTCTCATTTGCCAAATGCAGGGACGGTTACCCTGGGATGGTGAGGTGGTCAGTTCAAAGCATTTCGAGGCAGACGGCTTCCTTAATCGAACCCATCGGGAGAGGCCCTACTACTTTCAAACAAGGTAGCTTCTACACCAGCGGTCGTGAGACTTGTTGAATCGATGTGAAATTGTAAAGTACGCTATTTTTTAAAAACAAAAATAATTTTGTACTGTCAGTAGGGTAGTATAAATGAAAGACATAACCGAAAAACTTGTACTGACGAGCTGCAGATCTCATTTTTTTCCGATTGTCGGGTCGCATTACTTTAACCGACAGGAAGAAAACGTCAATTTTTCAGGTGCCATTCTCATAGTTAAACTTACCTTTTAAATGTATACTTTACAGTCGTGGCTTAGACAGTATATTTGCACTGCTTTCTCCCTTATATTGACAGTATTGCCTTACCTATAAGCTTATGAAATCTGTTAATGCTGTTGTTTTTTCTTTTTTTGTCAGCTGGACATTCCTATGTTGTTCCTTCTTTTTATTGTTAGGGGACAACGTCCCAGAATAAAATCTTTATTGATGATATACAGAGGGGTCCAAAAAAATGTATCCACTGTTTAAAAGTCCATAACTTGCAAACTAATTGACGGAGTTGTCTCATTTTTGGTAGTGTAATAGTTTGTAGTTTCGGCAATCGCCCTCTAAGCGTTGTATTGCGTTGTTTTGTTTTGTCAGATGACAGTCGCCAGATAGTTAGTGTTTTATTGTTAGTTGTACCCTGTTACTCGAGTAAACATGGCTGGCGTAAGGCTTACATTTGATGAAAGGAAGTCTGTTTTAAAGTGGTATTTTAAGTACGAAAACAGTAATGAGGCCATTCTTCTTTGACGGCACAGTTACCGGTGAGGTGTACCTTCAGAAGCTTCAAACATCCATTTTACCTGCCATCCAAGACTTGTATGGAGACGGAAGATTTTACTTTCAACAAGATGGTGCCCCAGCCCACTACCACAATCGTGTTAGGGCTTATCTCGACGAAAATCTACCAGGAAGATGGATAGGCCGTAGAGGTGCTGTAGAGTATCCACCACGTTCCCCAGACTTAACTCCTCTGGACTTTTACCTGTGGGGAACACTAAAGGACGTCGTTTATCGACAAAAGCCACGCACATTGGATGAACTTCGAGAATCCATCGTACATTCATGTGCAAATATCCAACTGACCACGTTGCAGTCAGTAGTTCGTGCTGCAGTTCGGCGGCATCGTTTGTGTGTGGATGTTAATGGTGACCATTTCGAACACCTACAGTGATATCTTTAAGTTGGACTTTAAGATACACTTTCACCAAAAATGAGACAACTCCGTCAATTAGTTTGGAAGTTATGGACTTTTAAACAGTGGATACATTTTCTTGGACCCCTCTGCACTAGATTCCGCCACTCTTAACTGACACCTTTTGAAGGTTTTTATTATTAAAACATGGAAACATAGGTGGATATTTTCTGGGCCGGGGAGGGGGGAACTTCTATTTATTCGTGGCGAAGAAGTTGGTACAACACTTGTTAAATGTAAATTTACTCTGTACTTTGTTCAAGACAGAATTCTAATGAAGCTTCTAATCCAATTCATGCGATACGATTCTTTGTTTTAAGTCTGGAAGGACTTCAAAGCCTTGTATAGCTCAAAATAATTGTACTAAAATTAATTGTAATAATTGTACAAAAATAATTAACAAAGAAACTGTTGTAGCTAGTAATCAATTAATATTAATAACAATACTTTATTGACGGATGATTTCCATAAAGACATACTTATCCAAAGAGATCCAGAACATGCCGGATTTGTACTCTTCCATGTCTCCGCTTTCAATAAAACACTATCTATAACCACCGCCTTACATGTGGGACTGGGGTGCCTCCTGGGTCCCCATCTCAGGGTCGCCATCTGTAGGCTTCCCAAATGAGTTTAAATATACTAACAACTTCGTCGATGACCTGAGTGTTTTACTTTGAAACAAATCCCCCTCCCCCCTAAACAAAAATGGAGAAAGAGAGAAAAAGATGGATTGGTGTAGTGCAGTACTTTTCAGGAACTTGTAAGACCGGCATGTCACGTCAAATTTAATTAAGTGTGGGAGAAGGAGTGACTCTTTTTAGAAAAGACCAAAGTTGCGTTAGTCATTCCCCTAGGTGTTCGGAATCCGGAAAGCAGCCGCACTGGACCAGGACGACAAAAAAAGCGGATTGAGGTGGCCTTAACCTAGAAATGGGGTGTTCAATTGTTCAAAAAACCTCGGAACATGCTGAGTATGTTGGCCACTACACCAAAACACGGGGAAAAAAAAGTCAGGCCTGTGTACCTTTTCTATGACTTTTTGAGCCTTTGTCAAAGTTCTAAGATGGCGTTCTCAGAGACAGCAGTAGTGATAGTAACTGTTGGAAAGTATAGCCCCTCGTTGGAAGGAGACCTTGAAGCGCTGAACGAGGCGCCTATAATAAATGCAGAGCGACGGTGTGGTCCAGCCTGCTCGAGCGAATAACAGGCTACGGCAGGTATAGGGTTACTGTCTGTCTGTCCTCGCCTCTCTTATCCGCTCTTCGTCTAAAGCTAGTTCTTGTCTCTCTGCTATCTGAGGGTACGGCATCATCGCATCTACCATAGCAGGCACGGCTCAATAATGATTGCACCACAATAGCTAAAAGTACGTTCAAAAACTCATGAAATGTGTTCAATTTTAACCTCTCAAAGGGATGCCTCTTCTGTTAAAACAACAACAGACCCGCTATTATATATAACCTAGAGACCTTGGTCAGTTCTAGTTCATATTTCAGAAAAAAGTTGTCTTCAATGCCTTACCAATTTCAATACGTATTAAAGTTTTGGTTTTGGTTTTAAGAAACTCCAGTGCTGTCGCACCTATCCCTCGA
This sequence comes from Acanthosoma haemorrhoidale, assembly GCA_930367205.1. Lineage (NCBI taxonomy): Eukaryota > Metazoa > Arthropoda > Insecta > Hemiptera > Acanthosomatidae > Acanthosoma > Acanthosoma haemorrhoidale. The sequence goes on along the minus strand of OV884014.1, from coordinate 76,835,751 downwards.
TATACTTTCTTTACTTTAGTAACTATTATGTTTTAAAATGCATATTTGAAGAAAAATATGTTCCCTAATCTATATCATATTTACAATATACAATATAGGTAAAGTTATACTTAAGCCAATCTGGACATATGGAATAGAGCTATGGGGGACAGCAAAAAAGTCAAACCAAGCGTATCCAATCCTTCCAATAAAAAGTCCTGAGAACAATAGTCAATTGCCCTTATTACGTCAGCAACGAATTCCTTCATAACGATCTTAATATATCCTACATTCTTGAACTCATACCTTCCAAGTTCATGAAATCCCATAGTAACCTATCCAACTACCCTATTCCCTAGCACAGTCATTGCACTGTGTCAGTCATCCCTATAATCCTCCTTGGACACTAAAGTGGCAGTGCCTTCGTGATCTGCTATAAATACGTAACAGTGGGAGTCCTGCCAATGGCCAGTTTCTCCAATCATGTCCTGAGCGTATGTGTGGCTCTCTCGCTCTACGAGCCTCCACTGGCTCTTATCCAGTGACGCGGCTGACGGAGCAGCGTGGGGACGTCCCAAGACTCCGCTTCCTCTTTCGCAAGTGAGGGAGGTGACAACCATGTGGACTTGGGAGGTCTCTGGGCTGTTTGTAACTGCTGTATGAATGAGTGAGTGAATGAAAATTGTAAATGTGGTATGACTGAGAACATTTATCTCAATTACTTATTGCCAAATAAGGCAGATTGTAATTTTATCAGAATAAAGTTTTGAATCAATCACAATATTGGTGACAGGTTCACATATACATAGTCCAGGGATGAGGAGGGGGGGGGCAGAAATCTAACCAATACCAGAGCTCTCAATGACACAACATTTACAATACTGATTGTCGGGGCCACTTCCGCTTCCGGATAAATATTTTTTGAATTTTAAGAAAAGTGATCTTGGTTAGTGTGATATTTTCAGATCATTGAACGGTTTGTTAGAAAGCACAATTTAGTTCATAATGTAAAAACAAATGTCGTCAGTAAAAGTAAAAAAACAGATAATAGATACAAATAGTCGGTATTTCAATGGTGTCAGAAAACCATGTTATAACTACGTTCCATGAAGAAACTGACCCTCCCTCGAAATATTCATTTCAGCGGGTACACTACGGTCATCCTAATCCTTTTCTCTCTTGATAATCCTTGGCGATCTTCTTAGCGATCCCACTACCATTCGTCCTTTGCACCAGATCGGACAGCTCCTTGTTTTCAATATGTTATATTGGCCAACAGCGAAGTGGGTGGTTTTGGAACCCCTGACCTACACCTGTTCGGCTGAACAGCTTGTCTCCACCGTGTGAGAGTCAAAGTACGCCATGTCTAACACACAATCGTCATTCATTAGTCATGACACGATGCATTATTGCATACATTATATTTACTCATGTCTCGTTAAACCGGAGGTGGGTACCACTAAATCCTAAAATTTTATGTGATTCCTGCTTCAGCCTAAAACCAAGACTAATTAATTCCCATTTTGATGCATATTAGGCAATCATTATGCATTAAAAACCCAATAGTCATTCGAATCTAATATAATAATTTGTCCATAGAATGGTCACTGGTGAGTGAGTGTCATACTCGTATGTTTCGAGTCGGGTTATTATCAGACTGTCACTACAAATTTATTATTAAAATTATTACTTTATTTTAATGTGTAATTTTCCTTTTCCATTACTTTTTTTGTTTCAATAAATAATATCGTTGCAAATATGATGTAACTAAATATGATTAGACAACCCTTTTATTTGAACAAAGTAACTTCTAGTGCTGAGGTTCCCAGACACTTGAAAATTTCAGAACTGTTTAAGTCTCTGTCTCAGTCTTTTGCTACAAAAAGAGGCGTCGTGCGGTTCTCTGTTCTGGAAATGGTTATGAGATATAAATGGGGTATTCCTTTAATGACATTACTAGTTCCTTCCTACAAAACTAGGACTAGAACCCTACCCCCCTCCACCAAAAAAAAAAAAAGTTTCACTGATCTCCATAGTTAGTAATGGGTGGGCTAATTACTACTTTACGTAGACGGTGCAGTTTACCTTTTCTTCATACGCAAATTATACAAATTAACTGATTGTGAGTTTATTAGCGCACTATTTTGAAACCAAGAACCACCACAGGCTTATTATTATAATAAATAATTTTATGACAGTGAATTTTAAGAAATCGGTACAAAAAAAATGTAATAAAAACCACTTCTTAGCAATATTCAGTTCCGTGGGATGGCTTAATGTCAGATGGATTTGGTGGTAAGAAACCCCTCAGGTTCCAAAAAGTCTTTCCTAATCTCAACAAGCAGTACATCTCCGGGCTGTTAGCACGTTCTTCTGGAACTATTGGAAGTATTGGTCGCTTGAGTAGAGTGTATGGTAAATATCGGTGTAAGACATTCCTCGGGCATCTTGACTTTGGTGGCTTTGCCAACTTGACCAGGATATCAAAGTACACAAGCTTCTTGTAGCTTGGTAGGCAGACGTTTGGAGGCATAACCAACCACTTAATTATCTACTTTAATAACTGTAATTCAATTTATTATCTTCTTTTTCTAATCAGATGAAGACATAAAGTTTTTATCAAAGCAAGTTGAGGATTGTCTTTTAGAAACCGTATGGAATGTCCTCTAAATCTGGTGTATACTTGGGTGGTGGGTAAGTTTTGGAATGTAGCAATTTCTGTTTTGTATCCCAGTTATCTGGCTCAGATTCAGCTAAATTCTTTCTATTTGCATGGATAAATCCATTACTTATTAATGAAGTATTAACACTGATGTTATTGAAGCAGGCGTTTGATTAAAATATTATCTCTTCACTTACTGACTAAAGAACTCTTTTTCTTTACTGTTTATATTTCTTCGTTACCAAAGTAGAATTTTAGACACATTCATTTGCCTTCTATAAAAAATTAGAATTTTGGTCTTTGCAAGTAATAATATTTAAAGATGTTTCCTCACATTCCGATAGTAGTGCTTCTTCTGAAGGTTGAGTCATCAAACATCAGTATATCCAGAGTCAAAGGAACAACATCATTTCTGCTATCGATACCGACTCGAACACAGCTTTTATTTCTGATTAATTTCTCTATATCATATGTGCATAGAAGTCTAAGTGAATCGCCTTGCAGGACTGCCGGGAGTACTTTTATCTGCTTGGATAAACTTCCTTCCGCTTGAACACCTATGTCAGCGTTGCTATAAGGTTGGGGAATTTCAGACTGACTTCAATTTCGCATTTTATAAAACCTCGTGGTCAAAAGAATGTTTAAAACCTATGAAGGCTGAGTGTTGACCCTTTTTGTGAATTTTATTGTACATTGTTAAAAAAAAAAAAACTTCCTCCATTTGGTTTCAATTGACTTCGTTTTTATGGAAATTTGATGAGATTTCCTATGCCACATCTCGGCTTTGTAACACATTATATACTAATACTTCACTTTGTAACTAAAAAATTCTTTACTACTAATAATACTTAATTTACTACATTGCTCAGATCAAAATCAATATTCTGTAACATTTAATTATTAAGAAGTATCGAAAAGAATATAAGCTCATAATTGTCACCAAATTTAGCTCACATTGCCGCTGATCTAGGACAAGTGATGTCCCTACATGTAAGAATATTTCTATTTAACAGCACTAATACCAACAATTTGGTGTTTTTGCTACTCATTCATAGAAATGTTTCGTAACTATCTATAATGTACATATATCATATTATCAGAACTATTTTTTGTATCAGATTTAATCAGACATTAAATTGTTCCAAATCTTTTAAAATTGTTTGTACGCACCATTGGAATAGTGAAGCTAGTTGTACGGAGGTCAGTTTAGTGTGTTACTCTGTTCGCGACACAGTAAGGAAATACAAATAAAATTAACTATTAAATTTCTATTACGAAAAATGCGATGTTTTATTAATTTTAAAGATAAATATAGTGTTTAGGAGACAAAAGTTGATGAGTGTCCTTGTATTTTTCGGCTTTGGTGGTACCTTTGTTCTGTTGTTGTAAGTCCATGAAAAACAATTGATAAGAAAAGTGAACGGCAATCGACGTATTATTCATTTGGCCAATGGCTTACCATTCTTGATAATTTATATAATAATAAAAAAATAATTCAAATTTAAAGTTTAATATAAGAAAAAAATTAAATCTATAGGAAATGAAATAATCTAACTTTCTTACTTAAAAGGAGGGTACAGTAAGCTTCATGGTCGAAGAATTCTTAAATTCGATCTGAAAAGTGTCAAGTTAAATGTGCATATTGACATCTAATCTATGCAATCTCGTGCTAAAAAATTTAAATAAATACTTAACCGTATGAATTACCATCGACAGTGTAAATACTCTCCTCTTGACCGTTTTTTTGTCGACCCGGAAACATCTATCGATAAATTTTATTAGTATATAACAATATACTATTAGGAAATAATTGACAATTATTATTATTAATCATGAATTAAGGCAGATTATTGGTAAAAAACCAAAAAACTTGTGTTTCATCTATGTGGCTGCCTGTCTACTTTCTTTAAGTCTGTTATCCTGCTATGCTAAAGGATGTCTACAACTGTCGGGGCACAGTGCCTAAGACACCGCGGACCGTGGAAGCGGCTAGTTGCCGGTGAGGAAGAGCGACACCCAAAACCGGCACATGAAGTTAGAAAAAAAGGTTCCTGGATGTAAAAAAGTCAGTGGCTACGGAGGCTGAAGCATCCGGCCTCGGAGGTAGCATATTCTGTTTCATCTCCGACCTCCTTGGTGGCTCTGCAGTCTCTGTGGGCACAGTATCCGCTGGGAGTCCTTCCTGTCCTTTACACCACCGATGGGAGACTTTAACGGCCTAACGGTAATAGCTTGTCGTAGGTTATGCCCTGAGATCAGACTGTGAAACTATCAGAAGTATGTCCACCTATTTTCAGTAGCAGGGTATTTTGAAAAAGAAGATTGATAAAACAATGTCTGGAGATTATAGGTGGGCCAAAAAAAACTACTCTGCAGTTTTCAATTTAAAAAAATATATTTCATTCTATTTGTTAAATCATTTCAACCAATAAAAATTGCTTTTTAAAAAAAACAAAATTGCATAATTTTTCACTGAAAAAAACACTATTGAAATCCAACAGGAAGCTTCTATTGCTGCAACCCTAAATATTTTTTGTAATTATTATTCCGTTTCCACCTTTAACATGTCCTTGACGATCGCTCCTAGCTAGCTAGTAGGTTTATATTTATTGTTTTCCTTATTGATTCCTGGTATTATAGCTATTAAATTACCTTTTTTCACTATTAAAATATGCAGCATTATAGCAAACTAATTGGCTAAAAATCACAAACTGCGATTTTAATGATTTTACAGTGCGATGAGGTTTTTACATTGAAAGAAACAATGAAGAATAAATGTAATTCGCCCATATTTTAGTAACCCAGGGCAAATAGATTATTTGGATTTTCCAGCTATTCTTAGGATAGTGCTATCAAAACAAAATCTAGGTATTTCTCTGCAACTGGAAAAGAAAATTGACATACCTGGAAAAAGAACCGGCAAGAGCATCGACCATATCTAGCCAGGGAAGAAGCTTAAGAAGAGTCATAACATTCATTGCTGAGCACTAAGAGGTACGTTTTACTTTTAACGGGTAGGGGTGTTCATCATTCGTTAATCTTTCTGGCGTCAATACTGGCTGTAAAAATGGTCTTTTTGATTTTAAGTTTCTATGCCTTTTCATAACACTTGCGCTGTTAGATGTATTTTATCCAGTTAAAGCAAAAATCATCCATGAAAATAACCATTTATCCCGTTTTTGTTACTTAAAAATACATTCAAATAAAAAACTATTTAACATTTAAGAATTTAGAAGATGTCACTGATGCCGTTGAAGAACACTTCGCTTCCTAAAGCAATTGAATGAGACAGTTCGTCACAAGTTGGGCCTCTTAGAACGCGAAGGGCTATATTTTAAATATTATAGCTGGCAAGCACGAAGGGAGGAGGAGAGATATTGTTTCCATTTGTCTGAATATATGTATTCTAATGTAATCGTCCGAAAAATGATTCACTAAATTTGAAATTTTAACATTCAACTACTCTTCAAAAGATGGAGATCTGTTTTCGGTTAAAATGCTGAATAACAAGAGGTTTCAATTCAAACCGAAAAAAGAAACCTACTTTTTTTGAGATATATTTTTTTGGAAAAACGATTTTGAGTTACCAAGATGGTTCAAAGAATAAAATGAAATATTTTCGTCAATATTATCGAGTAGTCATTTATTTTTTCTTCACTTTGTGCATATCACTAATAGGAGGTCATTCCGGGTTCGAATCCCAGTTCTTTCACTCTCTTTTTTGTTACATACGTATAACTGAATAAGTACATTCAGTCCATGGATGATGTAAAAACGTTATACGATGAAGAACGTTGGGAGGCAACGGATCCCTGGATCAACTAGTTAAATTGTTTTTAATAAAAACGACATTTTGATTTTACTTAAAAAAAGCTCTGCTCAGCTATTTTTTTAAATTTTATTCCTTATAGTTGTTATAATAATATATATATACTATATTAGGCATTGTTCAAATTCACTAACCTGTATCCTGGCGAGAGAAGCAGTCAAGAGAAGACCCACAACACTGCACAAGTAGTGAGCCTGCTGACTGGTGGTCACTGTACCCCCACCACACTATATCACTATCGATTGTCCATCATCGATCTATTGTCCCCTGCTCTCTTATTGGCTCCCGACCGCCATCTTGTTGTCTCGGTCATTATCTATTCTAGATACATGATACATCGCCCTATGACGCAACATCGGTGTAGCGTATCGGGTGAAAATAAATAAAATGTAACAAAAATCCCATGCGTGGGCAAAGAACATGGAACTGATGTAATGTCAGATTTATTTTATTATTTAAATTGGTCAGACACAGGGGCCTCTTACTGTTCAAAAATACACAAATTTTATGAAAAATTGAAAGTTACAGCCCTCTTCAAAACAGGAGAGGACTTCTTCATGACCCCCCCCCCCCAATCCCCGATGGCATCTTTTTAAATAAACTTCATAAAAATTATTTGGTCTGAAAATAGAATACCACATCCACCATATTCGCTTGACTTGACGCCAACTATCATTTTTCAAACCACTTGACGCATTTTTATAAAACAAAATATTCAAAAAGGAAAACGAGGTAAAATTTTCATTTCTCGAATTTATTAATTGAAAGCCAAAACGTTATTTATAAGAAGGCAGGAAAAACCTTGTTGGGCATTAGGATGCCAATGCTTTGAAGCTAACGGAATTTATTTTGAATAAACATAATTTATTTAAAGGTTCCTCTTTCTTACTTTTGCCTCATACCCTCAGAACTGACATTTAATATGTTCCAACGTTATATATCAATCAATAGAATAATATTAAAGATTTTTAGATTGTTTTGTCTTCAAGGCTATTTTATAGAAGTATATGTGAACTGCAAAGTGGTTATGGGTTTCTATGAGATCATATGGTACAAAGATGATAAAGGTGCTTATGTTTTTATAAAATTAATATAACAAAACTGTGGTCGTAACTGGTGACTAAACCGCATGTTTTACATCAAGATTCAATCGAGGAATTGCTTAATTAAAATTAGGACAAAAAATTGTTTTTTCAAATGATAAAATAAAATTAGTCTTAGTTGTTTATTGAACTACATTTTTAGTTTGTTTATTTGTTATAAATATCAATTAAGTGGAAGTTACTAAGATCGACAAAAACTATAATCTTGGGGTATACATTTGATGTTTATCATGATTTATATTGAGTGAAACACATAATAATTTTATTAGTTAATCGCCAATATATATATATTTTGTTAAAGTATGTCTAATTTCCTAATTTAATACATGTGGTGGTTAATTAAAGGATTAACCGTAGCCACATGCATACAGGATAAACAATACCTTCCACGTCCTCCTGTATAATTAATCCTGGAGGTTTACAGCTGTTTGCTACAACTACCGTAAGCGGTTGGCTTCCTGGAGGCTCACCTTCCTGGCTTCTGAGTTTACAAGTCATCAAAGGTTTAGACTTTGAGGGGGGAGGAACATGAGGAACTGTTTGGTAACGGGATTTGATTTGGAAGACCATTGAAATAATCACCTTTCGTGCATTTGACAAGGTTAATTATTTAATTAATGCACCGATGTGCTAACAGTCATGTAATAACAATATTATTTTTCTTCTTTACTCAATCAATATAAGTGTGATATCTTTGTAAAATTAAATAATATTATTCTTTAATGTACATTGATACATGTACATAATTACGCTAAGGAAGATTTAATAAACAATACATAATTATGTATGAGGGTTAGTTGTTTATGCCTTACTTTTGGCAAGTTTGTAACGCTAACCGAATCAATCCAACATCCAGCTTCTCACGACGTAACCGGTGCAATTTTCTGGCGTTTGGGGAATTCTTGATTTTTAAGAGCCCTAGCGCAAACATTGACTCTAAAAGTTATAGTGTTTTCTGTGCTTGGTGTTTTCTGGTCCAAGAATAGCGTAACTTCTATTTATTCGTGGTGAAGAAGTTGTTACAACAACCTTATTAAGAAAGGAGTTTCGGGGACATCTTAGAGGAGTAGAAGGATTGCGTATTGTTATAGAGTGACCCCCAAAGTTAAAGTTCCATAAAAACATAAAAAAAAGTTGACAATATTTTGTATAGTGTTTATTTTATCTAACGATATATTTAACCTTTGAAACCTCTTACAAGAAACTGATAAATGAAAATGTTTTTAATTTTTATTTAACTTTAAACTGTCTGTAAGAAAAAAATTTAGTTTAAAATTAAGGATCGATTCCTTTCACTTTTCCTCCAAGCAGTATCCCTGACTGGTGGCAATTTTTTCCCGTATATCCCAAACATTTATTAATTACGTATATAACACACATTGACATTATTTGTAGAAAGATATATACATCTGTCGAATTTATCATATTCTTATACATTTATAATAATAAATAAGATACGGAAAGTATTCAAAATAATAAAGAAAATAATAAATAGAGCCATTTTTTAAACCATTAGTTTTTCTATCATATAAAATAACACAAGAACCGTTCTAGACTGAACAAAGCTTTACGAGAAATGATATGAAATAATATACATTGTTTTTTTTTTTAATTATCTTTGAAGTAACGTTTGAATTAAACTTTGTAGAATGCGTAAATACAAATACAGCATAAATAATTATGTCTACATCGTCAGCTGTATTTGAGGTCCCGTCATATCAATTTATTAAGTTTTTGTAGTAATTATGTTTAAAAGTAGGAATGAATTTAAACAGATCCATCAAATCTTTCTTCTTTTCTATGTACACAGTTCTACCTATTGGGTATAGCAAAGGTTGGTATACATTTTTAAAAGTTTGTGGTCTACCAGCTCCACATTTTTTTATATTTATGGCACTAAATTCTGAATATTCATTAAAGGTATGTTGAATTGTATGACGTGAGGTTGTGGCCCTTCTAATTTTATCCAGTGCATTCTAAGCCATTTTACTGGGAACTCATTAACTGTTTTTTTATCTTGGCCTTGTTGAGAAAAAATCCTTATGAGTAATCTGAATTACATTATTGCAACGATATACATCAGAGTACAGAAGTAATCTTAATGACTTCTGAAATAAATTATTTATTATTCGACGGCCGAAAGAAATGTTGTTGTTAAATTGTCTTAATCTTTATTATTTTGAATATAAAAAGTTAAGAATCAATCAAATACGTTTATATTTAAATTTTTAAATCGAAAAGTGAAGTTAATCGATTTGGCCAATGAACGGCTTATATACAGAATTTTTTTATTTTTTTTCCTTATTATAACAACACGCTACATCTTACCACACGTATGGTAAGAGCAAACATAATTACAAAGATATTCTTAAAATATAATTTGAAAAACAAAAGTTCTTGAAACCTAATGATTCGTTCATATTAAGTAAATACGAAATATTCATAGTCGTAGAAGCTGTTGTTTACAGAGTGTACTCTGTTGAATTCATGATCAATATAGGAAAGTGATATTTATTTAAATAACCATAATTTATATAGATTAATAAAAACAATTTTTTTCTATTTCCACCGTTCTCTTGCATGTCGTAAGTCTACAGGTATTTCAAACATTGTTCCAACAATCGAACGTGAAATCGTTAATCAGTGTACCGTGCTCCCCCCAACAGAAGGGATGAAACGGGAGCCAGTGAAGGGTGGAACTAGTGTTAGCTTACGTCAGTAATCTCAAGTTATGTAACCTCTTTGGCTAACTTCATTAGCTACCTCTCTGGCAGCCAATAGAGCAGCAACAATACCTTCACTGCCTAGCAGCAACTTAATCAGCTGGCTAATATTCTACTATAGAAAGAATACTATCGCGATAAAATGTTTTATTTTCAAAACGGAAGGAAGGCAATTCAATAACTGATTTCTCATAAAGTAATTGTTTGAATTTATAATTTAATTTATTCAACTGAAATACCACAACAGAACGACCTTAACGTCAATTTTCTATCAGTAAAAAATGTAATTAGACTCCCAAATCAAAGTTAGTGATTATAATTAACTTGAGTAGACGTGGTCCAATGAAAGAAAATAAGATAATGTCCACATCAATATATTACGTATATAATAATGTTAAGTAATGATAATATTAAGAAATACTTAAATAAGATCATAAATGTATTAATTACCCGGCGTTGTAGGAGGTCGTTTATTCAAATATTTGTTGAATGTTTTTCATTTTAACTGTTTACTGGGTAAAGCTATGATGTTCGGTTATATAAAAAAAAATTCAAAGGATAAAATTCCAACAATTTTTATTCTATACACTACATATCTTACAGTTCTAGTTGTCGTGATATTTGAATCCAAATTTTCCTAGAGACGACTTCTAGAGCATTCTAATCGCAGCCCTGACACTATTCTCTTTTCATTTTCACTAATAGTTATCAATTTCTTAAATCTTCTTTCCATCCATTTGAGGAAAGCATGAGCATTATCATCAGAAATAAATCAGAAATTAACTAACTAAGAGAGGATATGCCTTTTTACTTGGACAAGGTGTTATACAAGATGAGGAGCTGCTGCCGCTGTTATTTTAGCTGCTCCGTTCTCGGCTTTCTAGATCATCAATGGCCAGCTGTTGTCCAGTTGCTTCTTTCTTCTGATATCGATCTCTCACTCTTGACTAAAGTCAACAAAATATTTTACATCGCAGACAATATAATTAACAATACTGGCTTTTTGTGAGCAGTTGTGGGGTATTACAGATAAAACGTTAAATAACCGTTCAAAATACTGGTCGATCATATACGAGTAAGTAAGTCGAAACTCTTGAGTTCCTTAAATACTTTTTAATTGATTCCGAAACCAATACTCATTACTTTTGGCTAAACATAATTCATTTTATTTACCTAACTATATTGATCACTGGCAATGGCCTGTCCTAAAAATAAATATATAAATAGCTAAAATATTAACCGGAAAACAACTGTTGAAACCGGCCCGAACCACCTTAAATATTATATTTATTAGAATGTCTTTGAGTTTATATTTATTGGGGCCTTGATCACAGATGAAGGTTATAACTTTAAATTTAAATAGTCTCTGAGCTGCGACAGGATAAGTATCACAGCTTCAAACGTGATCCGGGTTTACAGAAAGCAATGTTTTTTTTTGTCTAACTTTTAAACTGCAGAGAACATTTACCTAGACCTACTACCATTTCAGAAGTACATGATGCAACTGACATTGGCTTTCGTTATAAATGAAAGCACTCAAAGGTTTCAAGAAAGTGAATGTTTAGCAAACATAATTTTGTAAAAAGTTTTGGGCACAATATATGAACTAGGCAGAAGATACATGAAGACATTCCTATTATTTTTAAGGACCACTAGAAATTAGTCTTTTAGTTGTAGGTTTTTATGTTTTCGTTAACGTTTGCAGATGTCACTGCAGTCCTGTCATCCTACCAAGACCCCGATATACCATCCGATAACCTTCAAAAACACTGATGAGATCGAGTATTGGTGCAACCAATGGCGAATCAAAGTCAATTCGTCTCCAGTCTTTTTAAATTCAATTCCTCTCCCTGTGTCTGAGATAGTACGGTATTTAGGCTTCCATCTCGACAAACGGCTGGCCTGGAACCCGCACACGAGGCTAAAAAGACAAGAACTAAACAGACGCTTTGGACAACTGTTCAGACAACTTCGAAAGAAATCTCTCAATAGAAAATGAATTACTGATCAACAAAGTTATATTATATTATATACTTAAGCCAATCTGGACATACGGAATAGAGCTATGGGGTACAGCAAAAAAGTCGAACATCAAGCGTATCCAATCCTTTCAATCAAAAGTCCTGAGAACGATAGTTAATGCCCCTAATTACGTCCGCAACAAAACCCTTCATAACGATCTTAATATACCCTACATTCTTGAACTCATCCCTTCCAAATTCTTGGAAATTCCATAGTAACCTATCCAACCACCCTAATCCTCTAGCACACTCATTGCACTATAACCCATGCGCCACTCATCCCTATAACCCTCCACGGAGACTAAAGTAGATGGGGCTCGTTACCCAATATAAATACGTGATAGTAGGAGCCCTGGCAATACCCATGTTTCTCCAATCGTGTACTGATCATCTGTGGCTAACACGCTCTTAGTCAGTCTCCACTGGCTCGTAGTCGGTGACGCGGCTGACGGAGGGGGAGGTGACAACCATGTGGATTTGGAAGGTCTCTGTATTGTTTGTAAATACTATCTGAATGAGCGATTGAATGAGAATTGTAAATATGGTACGAATGAGAACATTTATCACAATTACTTATTGTCCAATAACACAGATTGTAATTTTGTCACAATAAAGACGTTTTCAGATTTTCTGTTTTCGTACATATATATAAGCGGATATTTTAGTTTTAAGTATTAATTGTATTTAAGTTTTAGTTTGGAGACACTCTGTCAAGTGTGTATGCAATGAGTCCACGTCACAGAATTATCTCTCTCTCTCTCTCTCTCTCTCTCTCTCTCTCTCTCTCTCTCTCTCTCTCTCTCTCTCTCTCTCTCTCTCTCTCTCTCTCTCTCTCTCTCTCTCTCTCTCTCTCGCTCTCTCTCTCTATCTCACTCACTCTATCAAAAAAGGCAATCGATACTAGCTTTATCGATACTGCCTTTGGACTCGGCAATTAGCCAAACCACAGACTTCCGCAAAGTTTAGTATCCCTGAATATGTGCATTCTCTGCGTTTTGTTTTGATATCGATATCCACAGGCAATAGTTTTCTCGATGAATGGCATATAACAAGCATAAATAAATAAAAAAACAAAAATAAATACCCAGGAGTACTCTACAGCTGTGCAGCCACATATCAAAAATTGGCGATGGATAGATGTGAAAGGCGACCGCAGATATCGAGTGGACCCAGATCCACATCTGATGTAGCGATAGTGTCGGGTTACGCGCTGCGGTCAGTGAGGCACGCGCCCGTATACCCTTACCTAGGCTGTCTGTCTGCGGCAATGGAGGCAGAGGCTGTACTCATGTATAGCCAATATGTATTTCGTATGTATATATGACCGTGACCGAAAGAATGAGCTAATCTGAAATCTTAAAAGTATTTAGGACTCTCGAAAGACTAAGACATATAAAAGGAAAAAACAAAATACCAGATATCTAACTCATGAGCTTTCTCAAGTAAGCGAAGAAGATGCGATTTTTTTTTTCTTTCCCAGAACTAGTTTAGGACCGTAAAACAAAAAGAAAATCAAAAACACTTTTTATTTCAATATTTTAGTAATTTCTTATGAGGTTTCGCAATTATGCTGTCTTCTTCAGGCCCGTACTTTCTCTCGATCGCCAGTTTTTTTTTTTCTTACATCCCACACATCCATTTTTATTAATATTCGTATATTCTTAAATAAAGTGATTTGTCAGATCACTGCCATTTTCGAGTGCTAAAAAACATGCATGAAATTACTATACATATGTTAATCACACTAACTAAAGCATTCTATAACTATTACAGTGAAATTCGACTAAATATAATATAAAAGAATTATCGCCGTTTAAGCCAAAAGATCGTTAAAGGAAAAATTATATTCTCGTAATTATAATTATTAAAATTATATAATGGTACAGTATAAAATGAAAATACGTTACACATTGGTTCTATAAAGAAGAAAAAGACAGTATAAATAAATTCATTAAAACATTCATTCTTAGATAAATTGATTTATTCTCCATTACCAATACAGCTGGATTCAGCTATCCTTTTACGTCCTAGTCTGCAATTATTGTTTTATTTACCTTTTGTCTACTCAAACCGTTCATTTAATGTATGTGATGAAGAAACTCATAAAGTAGGTAACTTAATTTTATTATTTAAACATATTATTGTTATGATTTTTAATCTTTTGACCTCTTTGTAGGCTGGAATCGATATGAATACATCGATAGTTCGTAAATATAAGCTAGGATCACTTCCCTCGCACAGGCTACTGTGGATATCCGCTCTCCCGTTACATCTTCCTGTTTGAACCAAGTTGCCTAGCAACAATGCGAGGATTGGTCAGCGTATTCAATTTCTCCATTTATTAGTGGGCGCTAGAGAGTTTTTGGTAACATATGACTTTGGGCTGAAGGTGATATAACAAATGCGCAGCCAACAATAAACGTCACTCAAACATTAACGAAGTTGATTTATTACAGTTACTTGTTGATTTAAATGATCTCTACAAAGAATTCTGAATCGTTATATCGCAAATAGGGGTGCCTTTATTAAATTTTACTTATACAGAACAAGTTTTATATTAGTTATATGTTCGACCCTCGACATGGCAAGTTAATAGCAAAATAAAAATTAAGATTAAGAGGTAGAAATAAGGACGATGATGAGGAGATAATTGCAGGGCATTGAAAGTTAGAATGGTAGTAAGCTTGGGCTGACAGGCAATAAATTAGCTGTCATAAAAGCAGGGTTAGAACGACAACCATAACTTTTTTGGGTGGGTAGCTTGGAGGTCACGTCCACAGCTCAGAATAAAGGCGTACGTTTTTAGTTTCCGATTTCTAGTAATGGAGATGATTTCACAAATAAAAGCAGGTATTTTTTCACAACAATTTACAATTATTCGAAAAATTCACGTACCCTACCATATAATTTATATGGAACAAATGTATGTCGTGATACAATCAATTCATGCAACTTTTTCCTTTATTTTTCCCACATCCAATTTTTATAAGTTTGAGAGCTAAGAAAAAAAAAGTATTTTTTTTTTTTTTTTTGATGAATTACAATTAATCTGCCTTTACTTAATAGGCAATAATAATAAGGTAAGTGTTTTCATTCATACCATATTTACAATTCATCATTCGCTCGCACATTCATAAAATATTTACAAACAGCCCAGGGCCCCCCAAGTCCACACGGAATAATTTATTAAAAAACATAATTTCAATTGGTACGCACGATGATTTCCAACAGCGGAGATCCAGGAATCGATCCCTGGCTCTCCCAAATAGCTTTCCTTTGAGGAGGGATGAGTCTGGTGTGGCTATACTCAGCCTAAGAAGCTACTAGAATAAAAAAATAGCTATATCACGTTTTCAAAAAAACCAAATTAAGGTTGGGGAGTAACATTTACCTGTTTAGCGTCACTTACCAACCACGACGAGAAACTTCCGTCAGTTGTAGTACATAAGTGATGTGCCATGAGCTACTTTTTAATTACATATTATTACTTAATCAAGTACCAATGCAGTCATTTACCCTTCCCCCCCAAATCAAAATTTAAATAACAAACCAAAACGTATGCTTAGCTCACAAACAAATAAATAAATATATACCATTACACAGATTTAATAAGCTTACAAGTAATAAAAGGCAAATATACACATGTATATATATATATGTTCTTAATAAACCAACAGTGAACATAAATGAGTTGAGGTGAATGACAATCGTCTGCAACTGAGAAAATATAGGACTCATTACAGGGGGGGGGGACAACGTGAACGGTTGCTGGGGTGAATTAAAATTGGGAATGAATAAAATTAATATTAAAAAAAATAATAATAGCGACGAAGGAACGGATAAAAGACAGAATTAAGCATTGGGAGTATCGGTGAGCGGTGAATATTGATGGAAATTCAGTTCTAATGGTATGTGGCACGGATAAGGAAAGAACGGCCAAAGGGAACAAATTTGTGGGGTGGGAGATATAGGTCAGATGGGTCTATTGACTGAACCGATTAGGAATGAGCATTGACTGCTCTGACTACCGGCAATCCAAAGAGATCCCAGACCATTGACTGCAGTCCCACCATCTACCACGGTAGGTAACAGTACACCGATCTAATTACAATAAAGAGATAATGCCTACAGAGGGCGGAGTGTGCCACCGCTATCTTGATAGCGGAGGACGCTCGTGGGAAGTCCATCCCCTCCACTCTCTAATGGACCGGAAATTAATATACAGCCTCACTTCAAAGGAGGATTAGTTATGGTGGGAGCTGTTGCGTCAACAGTCGGCGTGTTCAGCCAAATCTCTCGTGCGGTGGCCCATTTTACGGATTAAGGAATGGATTAGAGAGAGTGGTTTACAATACACTATACAGCTATCTACTGGAAAGTGGTGAAATATATATAATATAATTTAAACTATAAATCAATACATATCATTATTTTGTCCAATATATGAGTAGTTTACACGATTTCTAAAAATATAATGAAATTCAAGAAAAGAAATTAAAAGGAGTCCCCTGAAGAATGCCCCAGACGATCGTAGAATCTCTTTGTGAGCTCATATTTTTATTTGGAGCATTTGCCAGTTGTGTGGATTGAACTTAATGAAATCAATAAATTATGTCTGTCCAAAGTTTGTTAAAAATACAAACATTTACAATGTTTTGAACCATCATCATCAGGCACTACAGCATAAGAAGCATATATATATACAAATTAATTACTAATTCTGAAAAACGTAATTTAAAAGAATAAAACTATATTGCTAATTACAATCAAAATATGACATATAAAATTAAAACATAAATTAAAATCCACTTTGAAAATAGAATCGGTATATTTTTTTCAAAAATTGAAACGAACGAGTTAAGCACCTCACCTCCTCAGACGTGCTTACTTTCATGTAAGGTATGGAATCTTAAATTCCTGGAGGGGGGTAAACATACAAGTGTGTGTGTGAGCGTGTACCCCGACACCTAGGACAGGACCGTCGATAGAGTGAGGAAGTAGCCGGAGGAAGTGTCCGGTGTCACATCCTCTTCCGGTGTTAGTGGCTGATCCGGATGAGTCCATAGCCATATGTCCAATAGTCCGGCCCCGCCTGTCTTCTGCCGTCCTTATGTCTCGTCTGATCCTCGATGGTAAGCCATTAATGAGTAGGCTGCAAGATGCCGCTAGAAAGAAAAAATAATTTTTAAAATAATGTCCGGACCTAAATAAGGATTTCCTTTGGGCCATGGAACCTAGGAAATTCTATAGCAAATATGATGATGAAGTATGTGCATAATGGTTTCAATAAAACACGAGCAGGAGCACAGACAGGTGGTGAACAATTATGGCAGTGAAAAGATCAAAAGCTATTTGAGTGTGTATCAGACAATTAAGGGTTTCGGTAATCTTACTAATTAATCGCTCTTGAATTATATAACTCCTTAATTTCACTAAATTATTTTCATTACCATACAAATCCAAAAACAGCAAAAGCAGTTTCTGTATTGATTGGGACTGTACATAGGAATTTTTTCACACGGCCACAGCAGTTTTATTTAAATCTTTTAAAAAATTGATTGGATTTTGTTTTGTTTTTTTTATTTATAGCCTATTAAACCACCAACACATTACATCCATTCTTAATCAGCATGTCGAGATCTTTAATTTGACATTCTAATTATGGAACCCTAACAAGTGTTCCAATAATAATCACTAGATCCGGCAACTGTGCGTTAAGACTGGTAGAACTTTACATTCTCACATAAACTTGATATTTTACATGAAATTTTCACTTGATCCCTCCAAAGTGATTTCAAATAAAATCAATACAAAATGAAGGATCGATTATCATTACTAGCAGTTAAAAAATAAATATTTTTCTATCATATTAAATAAGGTAATAAATGAAAGGGTTTCACTTCCTAATTGATAAAATGTGTTGAGAATTTATTGGACAATATTACAAAAAGTCACTTGTCCTTTCGCTTTCTTAAGTTTGAGCGAAGTTTCACTTGAATTAAATAGCGAAAATAATGAGGATAAAAAAATATGCCGTGAGAGCATAATTTAATTTATCAAAAATACAATTTACTAAATTAATATATATCTGAAGTCTGTTGTGGGTTGAATCTTTATTAATGAATAATTTACCGTGAGTCGGTGAGTTTTCATCCCACACTGAATTTTATCATCATTAGATAATAGGACTTTCAACAGACTTCAGGGTGTAATTCTCAACTCCAAAAATACAGTATACTTGGCAACAAATACCAATTTAGTCAAAAACGAGCTAACTATTCACAAATGCAGTTAAAATTTTAAAATGTAATTCGTGTATTAAACTGAATGTATTTAAAGATAATTGGAAAATCCGGAAGTGAAGAGGTGTATTTTTTATCAAATACAACTAAATAGTAAAAAGAAGCACCTCACATGCACCCGCAGCCTCCCCCATCACCGCTAGATTTAGCAGGCTGTGTTGACCCAAGGGATGAACCAGCCAGCTCACCTGTGTTTGGCCACGTGAGTCGGTGCATACCTCTGTGTAATCCATTGATACAGATAGCTCTTTGTAGCCAGCCTCTGTTTGCTCGCTCACTTTTACCTTGTGTCGCATTGTTCCGTGGACCACTGCCGATACTGCTTAAAGAGGGGATGTGCTGGTGGGTGGGCGATCAATGGTTATTAATAAATAGAAATGCTAAAAGACAGACTGTCTCTTGTCATCGATTGCTCAAAACACCGAGAAATGTTGAATGCCAATAACAACAAAAAATTAAAAGTAATATAGGGCTACAGTCTGATCGAAGCAGTGGATAAAGTTAGGACTCTAAAAAATTATGTGCTGAATGCTAAATGAATAGCTAAGCTGAGAGAACAATTACGAAAGTGTTGTGTAGATGAGGAGGAATCACCATTTTATCAAGAGTGTTACATGGTTATACTCCGAGATAGCAGATCCTCTTCTCCCATCGGTTTCAAGTGACCATTTTACATAATTTTTGGAACTACTTAAGAAATGTTCACTTTAAATAAGATGACTACCAGATCCAAGTCCTCAAATCCAGGAAAATATACACAGGAGAGCGGAGGACTAAGCCGAGGGCCTTGCGGGACCCCGCTGTTTATCCTTTCACTTGGGATTATAGGAGGCGACGCCCTGGGGCCTTGATTCCCCCCTCTTGCGGTTATTCAACGTTTCAGAAAAAATAAAATAAAAAAGTGTTGTTTTTTTTACTCTCATTTACGCGGTGTGTTTACATACTTATAGCACAACGTTGAAAGTCCCCTGGTGAGAACTCACGAATAGGTTTAACATCGAGTTTTCATCTGGAAGATCATGTGTTCAATCCCGACGCAGACCAAATATTTGGTATTGCCGCCTAGTTGTAACGGAAAGGTGGAGCGGCTGATTCTCCCACGAAGCTGGTGGTTTGATACCTCCACTTGCAAGAAGTTAATTTCGTTCAGCGATAATATAGTCCGTGTTATTTTAGGGTGAAAATTTAAGAACAGACATCAGTCGTTTTCTACTTTAATTTATTTTTAATGCTATACCTTGAGGAGTGTTGTTGAATATACTATTGAACTTTCAGATCATTTTTACGCCCGCTAATCTTAACACATATTACCAGACAGACTTAGTTCTTTTAAAGTAGAGCAGCACACTTAGGAATGGGAATGAATTGTCCGCACATTGAATGTATTGTCTGTTCCTTTTTAAAGGCAACAGTGGTCGTGGCCGTGGTGACGTGGTTGGCCTAACGCCCACTTCCAGGTACTATGATTGCTGTAATGCCTTCCCTTGGAGCGCCAAACAAACAATTTATTAGAATTAAAATTGTAGGTAATTTAGGATGTTAAATAAATGTTACCAAAAAAAAAGTATGGTTTTCATGCTATGGGAGAAAACCCGAAAATAGATAATTTGTTTATATTTCCGGGAAAAATTTGAGAGGGGAAGTTGAAATTCGTAATCAGCGCCCTAAAAAACACGAATCAGCAAATTTTCACAAGATTCCATGCTTGTGGGCAAAACTGCCAATACGATAATGTACAACATTATGGACGCAATTTTTAATTTACTTTGACTTTTTACTAGCTTCTTCCGGTCGCCGATAAAAAATAAATTATATATTTTCGGACAAAACTACCGAGCAGTTTTCACTTTATATCTCCTTATGCATAATTCCAAACGCACGCTTCAGTTTATAATTGTAGTGCTCGGGTCAATTAGACGTGTGAAAAAACGGACGAAATGAGGTTAGCTCTAAGATTGAAGGCACACTACGGGAACAATGCAGACCTTGACACACAGAGACGAGACCGGAGGCTGGTGGAGGCTTGTAGCGATGGGACAGCTGGCAGGCTTCCCTTCATCAGGGCATTCATAGGGCGTCCTTGCCTAATTATTGTTAGTGTAGTTTGTGCTCTTTGAAGGCAACCACCACCAGTGGATCCTTACACCGGTCAGCAATTATCGAGGGGGCGGTAAAGCCCGCCGCTCAAAACCACTTAGGCAGCCTAGATTCAACGTCGAAGGAAACATTGCTTTGGGCGTTGGTCCATTAGACAAAACAATCCTTTACTAACGATTTGGAACTGTCTTGCCATCAGAAGCATTAACTAGTAAGGAGATTAGAAATATTATCGAAATCCACAGTCGTCAAGATGACAAATAGTAATTTTTCCCAGACTTAAACTTAAACCTACTTACAGCAAAGGCACTTATCTATTACCAATGTTACTCAGAACTATTAGGAGACAAAAGTATGTTCATACGAGGTTTGATCAAAAAGTAACGAGAAGTTTTATTTATCTTAAAAATATTTTATTTTTAACTCATCAATGTTGTCAAAGCGTCGTCCTTTCAAGGTTTTTTTCAACTTCGGGAACAAAAAGAAGTCCCATGGAGCCATGTCCCGCGAATACGGTGGCTGAGGTAACACAACAGTGTTGTTTTTTGCTAAAAAATTAGGAACAATCAGTGAGGTGTGAGAAGGAGCCTTATCGTGATGAAATTTCCACGAATTCCGTTTTGATGTCATGTTTTGCCACTATCCCGGTCGTTGTCGTCGGATCGCTTCACGTAAACGGCGCATTACTTCCAAGTAATATACTTTAGTGACCGCACGATCTTCTGGCAGGACCTTATGATGACGCCATTTAAATCGAAAAAACAGTGAGAAGAACCTTCGCTTTTGATCGAACAGGTCGAATTTTTTTCGGTCTGGGCTCTTCAGGCCGCTTCAATTGCGGAGATAGCGCCTTGGTTTCCACTTCATACCCGTATACCCATGTTCCTTCACCTATTATGATGCATTTAACAAACTCTGGATTGTAAGTTACTTCACTGGTAAAACAAATTTTGGAAAAACTAAGAAATTGTGAACTACATGACGACATTTGTCATGCACGATAAGCATGCTTCTAACCCAAGCATTATAATTATTTTTTCTGTCCTTAATACTTTTTTAATTATTTCATTTGATATCATTAATTTTTTTTTAGATTCAAAACTTTATTGTGATAAAATTACAATCTGCCTTATTAGGTAATAAGTAATTGTGATATACCATATTTACAATTCGTCATTCACTCCCTCATCCTTACAGTATTAACAAACGGCCCAGAGACCTCCCAAAACCACATGGTTGGGAAGTCCCCCACGCTCCTCGGTCATTAACTAATTGTTGTTATTACATAATTATACCTAGTGTACTTGTATGTATTGCCATAGGTGAATTACTGGTTACTATCCTTGTTGTACGTTGATTGTACTATACCAAAAATGTTGGACCACAAACCGTGTTTTTTAATGAGAGCTAATATTTTATATATTGGTTTTATTTAATGTCCCTATGGTGATAAAAATAAAACCCCTCTCCGTGGTAAATTACTGCGTGTCATAATTAATTAATTACACGGTAATAACAAAATAGATATTTCTCTATGGTATTGAGTAAGGAATCAAATTAAAAATAATGTCACCCTGATTAACACGTAATTTTATTTTTGAACTGTAATTACTTCAGTAAACTCGCCATTAAAATCGTGTTCTTACCTACAGAGCCAACAAGCCATGAAATTCGTAGGACAATTCTTGTAGAGAATCTTTAAAATATATCTATTTTCTGCAAACATGTCTGTCTGAGCAGTATCCACCCAACATCGGCTACATCACCTTTTTGTATATTTTCTATATAGTATATCATATAAGCTCCTGGTAAATGTTACATGTTATAAATTAGGATACTTATCTACCATTCCTTGTTTGGTAATAATAATTTTTAACAGTATAGCTATGCGAGTCAATACTCGGGCGTAGGGAATAAACAGATCGGACATGATGCCATTAAATAGACTGGTATGGACCGAAGCAAACACGAGTCCACTTCAAGGAGTTCTAGCGAGTTGTGTGACCGCCTAAGAAAAAGATTAAGTACGAATGCGAATTACACGCATTTTCAAAATTATAAATTAAAAATAAAAATCAGGTTTGTTATCAATTATGTGATTCTATGAGTCCGCAATGAGCATAGTCGTCGTGAATTTAAGTCGTCCGTTAGACAGATATTTTGCCTGCAGTCTACATGTGTGACTCATTAGCACAGTGACTCATTAGCACCACCAAATGTAAGAAAGAAGGCTAGAAAATATAATGAAGTGTCCTGACAAAATATTGGCAATGACGATTGCAATGGTGTACCTTCAAATATTTCTTTTTTAAACATATAAATAATGATTTTACTACGTTTCAGGTATCAAGTATCAGTATCTGATAGACATATTATAGAGATATTAACATGAATCTAAATGAAAACATACTTACGCTCTCAACGATACTTGGTCACTTGATAATCTTCTTTTGGTTTATGATTTTGCGATGCCCGTTTCATTTCTTCACTAGAACCAAATTTATCGAAACAAAATATTTAAGAGGAGTTGATTTTTTACAGTTCTGAATTATACATATAAAAGTGCGAATTCTTGGAAACATTATTATATATATTATTATATTAAGGTTGTACAATGTAAAATGGAGTCGAATTAATATTTTCTTCGTCCAAAAATCCGTATTCGGGCGGGTTAATTAATAATTTTTAATTAATAAAAAATCAGTTATAAATTAAAAACATTAAAATTAACCTCTACTAATAAAGATTTTTTCAACGATTGATAATTTTAAAGTGAATACTCAATTATTAACAGACAAAATAAAAAGATAACGTCTATTTATTGTACTATTAATAATTTTAATTGAAATACTGAAGATTTGTATAACTTAAATTAATCCTAATGATATTTGTAGGGATGTGACGGTACTGGTGTAGTAGTGTCGTCATCTAATTTCGGTTCATAGGAGTTGCGACCTGCTCCACTCTCTTGAACTGTGACAGTAATAACCCTAGCAGTAGCAGTTAAGAGCGTCGACCCTTTTCACGAAGGCCTCCGCGATTCGCAATCACTACTCCTTCTTCTGATGCATCACGGCAGCCTGCCACTTCCCTCCATTAGCTATATTCATGCATTAAACATTTAAAAACATAAATCTCGGCTAATACCAAGAGTTGTAATACTAACCGTAAGATAATTTTTCTATTAAAAAGATTTTGAAAATACTGTTATTTACATGTAGGGGTATTCATATATGAGCACATAAAAAACCAATATTTACATACATTTGTTTACTCTGAATATCAAAAATTGACATAAAAAACAAGGTAAAATTAGAAGTAACAAAAATTAAATTCTTTATTTCTTTATACGGGATAAACATTCAAGGTATAAATTAATTAATTTACATTTGAAGAAGCATATAAATTTAATATAATAATTAATATATAGGTAATATACAAATAAAAATATATATATGAAATATGATAAATGATATAAAACTAAAATTTGTAAAATTGAGTCACTCTCACAGGACCGGTACCGGTAATTTGTCACTGCTACAATAGTAATAGTAATAACAGTAGCAGTTGGAGCTGTGACAGATTTGTACTGGACCGTCACACCCCTCGATATTTGTACACTTCAGTTTTATATCGAGCGGGAATATAGGGTATAATTACTGCGCATGTCTCTGATTCTAAGTCCTTACTCCAATCCTCAGCTTTATAACACTCACAAACCGTTTTCAAACTAAGTGTGTTGGGAGGGTTGGCTGACATGAGTTTTGGTGTTGGGCGAGTTGGAACGGCATAACTGTTCTGCGCCATGCTCCCGCCAGTTTGGACTCGTGTTGGAACAAACCTTATGTGTAATACATAGCAGAGATGACAAGTTATCGATTATCACAATAGCTTGATCAAATTATTTTTGTGTACTACCGATTATTTTTATTAAACAATCTATGGTTTATGCGCACATTTTTCAAGATGTCCCGGTATAATAAAACGAATTTTGTTAACAAAAAAATAGTATGCCTATCTTTTAAATTATGTATTCGTTGGTAATTTAAAATGTAAATTTAATCAATTAAATAAAACGTTCTTTACCTTTTTTTAATATTTTTGCCTTTAATGCGGTTTCAATTTTATTTTATTTTTCGTTAAAAATGTTTTAATATTTTTTACGGAATCGCTTATACGTGGATCTAAAGATAATAAAAACTGTGGTTGTACGATGAAGAACCACAGGTGGAGCAGCAGCTATGTTGTTGCAGTTTGTAATTAAGGTTTTTGAAATGGCGTTTTGATCTCTTTGATTTGATTTCCAAGATGTTCGATGGTTAATCGACTGTACGAAGTCGATAGAATCCGGACGATCGGTCATCCCTATTGTGTTTTCATTCCGTGACAGTGTTTTGGGTATGGTCATGAGTCAATGCTGGTTTCCAGTTCACGAATTTATTGTTATACAAAGTAGTAATAAATGAGCACAAAATAATAAATAAAATTTTGTCAATAAAAATCCTTTATTAACGAAATAGAAATGTACATAAAAAACAGGACCTCTTTGGTACGATTTTAAGCAAAAATGCATTGCACAAAGTCTAAAATTGATAATAAAAAAAAATGAGTTTTTAGGCTCACAGGTTATGACCGCGTCCTGATAATACTGAAATGATAATTTGATCTGCATTTGACTCAAGGCTTTTAAGAAATTTGAAAAATGTCTGTTCTGTTTAAAGTGTCTTATTTTGTTACTTCTTTTCATTTATTTGTTATTATTTAAATACTAACTAATGTCTAATGGATCCATTTCTGTCTTCATGAATGTTGATTTTTATTTCATCCTTTTTATATTATATAGGTTATGATTATGCGTTGGTTAGTGTATAGTTATTTTTTAAGTGTTAATCAAGTTCACATACATTTACATATTTATATGGGTGTTGTGATGTGTGTAACCCGCCACATAGATGAAATTTTGAAAATAGTAGGATTAAGAAATATAAATCGATTATATAAGGGTTGGTGATATGTAAGTGCCCTTGGCGATTGCCGTAAAAAAAAAGCTTAGACTGACAAGCAATAACCCTTTTGTCCACCTAGGCACAAGGGTAAAAGGAGAGATCCGGTCAAAGACTTGATGGCAGATGGCAAAGCACGCATCCAAACTGTATTTAAATCACATATACACTTGGTTTGAAGAAGATATTAACAAAAACCCTTTTTTCGACGAGATCAAAGGGCAGACCGCTCGCCTAGGTGGGATGATATCAACACGCCATTGGGAGAATCTTTCATGTTAAAAGGGAAATTAAAGAGGAGGCTTTCTCTCACTACTTTCTGTGGTGAAGACAAAGCTGTAATTTTAAGCATAGATTCTAATCTTTAGTACCCAAGTCAATGAAACAATTCATCACTTTTAAATTCATTGTATATTTTATCTTATATTATAATTTCAGTCTTGTGCATACAAAGCGTATCGTAAATTCTATTTGATTAACTGAATTCTTTCCATTGACCATCACGATAATTTACTGTTACTGGGGAACGATACTGTCAAATAATAACCTACTTTATGTAAAATAAATGTTTGTTCTTAAGGGACTCTTTCTCGGGACAATACAGATATTATTACACTTGCGATTTCACACTTACTTGAAATACTGTTGCTACTACTTGCTGAATCATATCAAGTATTTTCTTCAGCAGCTCTAGCACCCGGAGGGATTCCATCGTCCAGCGTAGGATCAAGCAATTGCAGAAATTATGATCAGGAAGATCCCGCAACTCTCCAATCTATACGTTAGTTTATGCATGAGCACGTGTGATTCAGTCTTTGACTGTTCATGATCGTGGCGATGATCCAGCCTACTTACTGTTGTGGGAACAGGAATGCAGATGTTACTTATGTTTACAAATACATAATGTTTACATAGCTTAGACATTAGGTGCATACATACACAATAGTATTAGTAGGGGATAGATAAGGTAGTGTGGCCGGCGAAAGATGTGCGGCATGCAGGAAGATTGACTCTTTGCCATCGGCCGAGTCAGTGCTAGTGTAGTCGACATCAGGCTGCTAGCTCCCTCTGTACCTTTCTGTAGCTGTGTACTTCGAGGTACCCGGAGCATGAGCGGCTACATCAGCGTACTCTTGCAGAAGTCTTCCGGTGGCGGAGGCTGGGGGTTCCTCCTCGGTTATGAGCCCCCCTCTCCCAACGTCATAGTCACCAAGGTAAAGCTGACTTCACTCTACTAGTGTATTGGCTTGGGAATTGAACATTTTTAATAATAGTCGCAGATTCCAGGATCAGTAGACGCTCCAGTTTGTTCGAGTTATTTTAATGATGAGTTATTTATATTTCAAAGGAAATCAATCATACTCAATCAAGGTAAATCGTGTGCAAAATATTATTCCTTTTTACATTTTAATTTTTATTGTGACGTTTCCAACCGCATCAGTTTTATTTTTTCGTTCATCTTCAGGCAATAGATTAGACTAGAAAAATAAAGGAGGTACCTTCAGGTTGTCTCTAAGGAGAGAGAAAGAAAGAAAGAGAGAGAGAGAGAGAGAGAGAGAGAGAGAGAGAGAGAGAATTTCTTCATTCCATTTTTTGTTACATGGCCTCATTTTCATATAGGTGCCAGAGACCAGAGAACCTCTATACTAAAACTAAAAATTAATATCTAAAACTAAAGATACACTTTATACTTGCACGCTGTATTTATATGTAACAACCTTTTATACTAAATTACGGTTGCTATACTAACAATTTTCAAGAAACGTTTTATTGGTACTGAATAACTTGTTGTCCCAAGGGCCTATCCATTTGTCCACCTCTGTGTTATACCCATTCAAAGTCGAGGATCATCATCAGGCAGTATCTACATGGTAAAATTACCATCAACAATTCACATTCGTAAAAAAAAAAAAAGAATTGGTGCGTAGACACTGCTTTTTTATGAACTGATAAGGTTTGAAACGTCGCAATAGAAAGAGTAGATGCTATTCATGCGAATGTTTGTTTACACATGTATAAACATACCATCAACACACAATTTCACATTTAACCTATTTGATATTGGAAACCTAAAACCAATAATGTCATATCCTTAAATCATGATTATCTGTTATTTGTTAATTGGTATTAAAAAGAAAAAATCCTATAGTTTTGAAAATGGTATCAAACAAAGATTTTTTTGAACTGAAATTACAAAAGTTACTAAAACTGTCATTAAAATTTGACACCAACTTTAACTCAGCCAGAGTATTTTTTATAGCATTTTACGTGGCAGTTCCATTTGATGGCTTTATTATGCTAAATACAATTACTGTAAAAAATAAATAAGGGTCGTTAATTAATCATATAGTAGCTTAAAATAAACATTTATTTATCATACAAAGTAGTGTGTCTCGGCATCTTGATTAATAATATATACACAATCTATATGATACAAATATATAAAGGGTTGCTATTTTGATTCACTTGGTGGAACTATTGATGATTTAGTCAAGGTGCATGGTGAAAGTTCATATGAATCAAAGACTTTTCGAAGGTGTTTAACATAGCAGGAAGTCAATAAACTCGATATTTTTGAAGGGAAATTCCACCGGTGAATATTTGGTTTAGAAAGGGATATGGCATATGGAAGCTAGATCACAATGTTAAACTCCACCACCTGCACAGAGAGCTGGGTGTGATTCAGTTCTTAAGAATATCACGTCTTTCTTGTTGGATGGAGGAACAAGAAGTTCTGAAAAGATTGTTGAGCAGCCAGATGGGCAGTCAGGATTAACATGACTGAGATGGGAGGACAAGGTCGATAGAGACATTGAACGATTCTTGAGGACTAGATTGTGGATAACACTGGTTCAGGACCAGATATGAGTGCAGGCGGAAGCTGGATGCATCCAGGATTTATATCGGGTAGTAGAGCCTCAAATGAAGTACAGATTTGAACTCACACATTATACCTCCAGGACCGTGGGAAGATATAAGTACCAGAATGTAAGATTGGTGACAAATAAGCATTACAAAAAGTTCTCCTTGAAGAAAAAATGACAAAATCCACATATCTGTTCAATCCAATCAAGTCCAGTTAGTACTATAAAGAGCAGATGTTATCAAGAGTAATTCAAGAAAGTGGATTTCCTGCCAAATATTCAATAAATTTTTTATAACATGTCATTTATAGTATTATTCATAATGACCTAATACTTTCTGTTAGCTTCGGCTTAGTATAAATGTATTCATGGAATGTTAAATTCAGCATTCGTTCAAGCTGCAGTTAATTAGTATAGTTAATCATCTCTCAAGGTTCATTTGAACTTTTAATTTTAGTTTTGCATAATATTAAATTTTTATTCCAAATAAAATTTATTGATTTCAAAGCTTTTTCAAAATAACGTTTTTAGCTGTTAGTTTCCAAACTTACGAATAACGTTTGTTTATGAATGTAATTCCAAAATTGTGAGAAAAATGTTTTCATAATAGACTTAAACCCCTTTCAAACTATGTATCTGTTTTTAACTATAACAAACAGAGCCCCCAGAAATACAGATACATAGAATGAAAATATTAGTATAAAAAAAACAAGTTTATCCTAAGCTTTTTCACAAAATTCTTTTAAATAAAAGTTTTCTTTTGATAATTACTGTACATCTTTAAAATTAAAGTTTCACTGAAACTGTCTTTATTAAGAATAAAGTCAATCACTTTTCAAATCACTGAGAAACTGACCAGGCTGATAAAGAGATTTATCATAAATCAGGGAGCTTAAGAAGAATAAACTTATAAACCAGTTCCCATTGTAGATAGTGTAAAATGAGTTTTACATATCTAAAAGGGATTTTCATAAATAAATATATTTTAAAATAAAGGGAAATAGCTAATGTAAATAGAAAAATGATCAAAGAAGAGAAGACAAAAAAGTAATATAATCATTAATTTTCGATTTTAAATTATGGCCAATTACTTAAAAAATGTTCAACTAAGTTGTCCAGTAAAATATAGACCCTAAGATGAAATTCTTATTTTATTTTTTCGAATTAGAGTGGACGTAATAAAAATCTTTTAATGTTAATGCTTTTTTATTTAGAAAGTTAGTAAGATTCCTTGAAATTCATTTAATGGGCATCTATAAAAACAGTAACGCGATTAGTTTTTTAAATCTTTTAATTATCCAATT
Organism: Acanthosoma haemorrhoidale; assembly: GCA_930367205.1. NCBI lineage: Eukaryota > Metazoa > Arthropoda > Insecta > Hemiptera > Acanthosomatidae > Acanthosoma > Acanthosoma haemorrhoidale. Next base: position 76,805,864 of record OV884014.1, on the reverse strand, counting down.
GTATGAAAACAAATTTTGTAATTTACATTAAGGATAAATGAATGAAAACTAAATAAAATCTATTCAGTTAGAAAATTTTCCTTCTTCCAAGTAACGAATAATTTTCGTTTTTGTGAAGGTTATGAAACAGGTTATAACCTTAGGATTACCCTCCCAATGTTTTCATCAGTGGTTTATTAACAATTGATCATTTATTTCAACATATACTATTAATACATGCCCTTATAAGTATGGAAAGCAACTAATTTTTATTCTATATTACTTATTTTTTATTTATAATTATGGTATACATGACTATGTTATCAATTAACCAGATTTCTTACTAAGGCATAAAGAACCATCAGTTTTATTTGGTTAAATTTAATAATTTAATAATAATCGTAATGTGAATGCTGAAATCTGTGTGTATTATATGCCATTATACCTATAATGTAAGGTAAAGGGAAAGGACTTGAAAAATAAAAAGTAGTAAAGTTATTCTTCAGATAAACATATTACATTTTCCTGAAATTGTAGTGTAAATGGATGTACAGTTTACATTTAGGAAACAAAATAGAGCTATTAATCCCAGCAAGCAATAAAGAATTTGACAGCATTAAAAGCTGTCAGAAAGCTTGCAATACTTCAATACTTTCTTCTATTAACTTTAACAAGATATCAGAACAGTAATCAATCCCCTATATGAAACATATACATACTGAAATATAAAAGAATAAAAAGTATACACTTTTGCATTCATTACCAATAAGATAAATGTGAGATAGGTGGCTTTAGAGCTGCTACTGCCCTGTGAGGCTAAAGGAAACTAATCAATTCTCTCACCATATTAATTGGCCACATTAATTATAGGCAAAACTATCAGCTGATGCTTATTAGATAAAAATAAGCAAATTTACCTTTAATTGCTTTTTTATAGCTGCCATAATTGCGGTTAATATTAGTACTTTATTTATAACTTAATTGATCTGTTGTAAATCTACAAACCTAATAGTTTCACCTGAGAATTACTTATTAAATCTTTATTATTATATAAGAAATAGCTACTAACTTTTTTTTTTTAGAGGAGTTACTCTTCTTAATTTTACTTTTCTATTATATTTATATTGGTTTTATGCTTTGTACACTAATTTATTGTGATTAAAACTGATTGTATAAAGTTTTATGTTTTTGTTTATCATTATTCATTAATAGACATAATATAAATCTCTTTTTATAAATGTTTCATATATGCATATACATCTAAGTATTTGCAATCCTGTGAAAATATTTACATGTTTCTTTCCTTAATACCTTTTAGTGAAATTTTATTGTCGACAATACAGTGTATATTGTAAAACAAATGACATATTCAATTTCAAATTGCTCAATTTGTTCATAGATCTATATAGATCATTGGCTTAACTACTCCACAGATGCAGTCAATCTGTCATTTATAAGTAGATTTAGTGCTGTAATATTAATAAAAATGGGTAAAACTATGTTTTGTTGTTTTTGTTCGTGTTTGGCTATAGTATTTGTTGTTTTTTTCTACTAGTTTTGACAGATTAAACTACTACTAGTTTTGACAGATAGCCATTAACTAATTTACTCACTGTATTATATTTTGAGCAATTATGTATCTAATACCACTTTATTATGGAACATGTTTATTATTATCTGTCATTACAGTTAAAAATAATCTTGTTCTATGAAATTAAAAGCAAAAATGGTGGTGATTTTAAAATTACTGTATTTTTCCTTAGCATTTCCACCCTTTTATAGTGCAGTTAATATCCCATAAATATTAAAATTATTTCTTTATATGCAATCTAATATTAATATTTGCAGTCTTAAGAAAATTGAATTTTTGAATTTTAAATTAAAAACGTAATTTTATATTGAATATCATTTTTTTTCAATTAAGTTTAATTTTATTTAATATAATTTGACTCTTCTTGCCCTTCAAAGTAAATAAGACCGTTATTTTTGCAAGTACCTATGCCAACATGTTAACATTGTTAACATAGTAAATTTCAAAAATAAAATTTTCATTAATATTACAAATTAGTTTGTGAACTGTTTAGATTTGAATAGAATATCATATTTAAATAAGAATTATCAACAATTTGCCAATGAAAAATATTGGGAATTTTAAAAAAAAATCGAATTTTTTTCACTTGGCATAAAATGGGGTAACTTGTTACTATGAAAGTTTAGGGCACAGGTTAGGTGTTTAAAGGTTTCCATGCAGGGCTAGAGGGTGTTTACATCGCTCGGAACGTTAAAGGTTCCAACTGTTTTAAATTTATATTCATAATTTTCTCGTCACTTTAGATATTTTATCAGTGTTTTACGGTGAATAAAATAAAATTTGGACACAAGCGGGTAATATTAGTTCGCTCAGAGCTCGGCGGGTTGGGGTTGTGATCGTAAGACGGTACCCAACAAGCTTTGAGGTGGTTAAGTCGCCAAACGGAGAAATACAGGTATTTACAAATTGTTTTTATTTTTTACTATAATGTAAACAATTTTATTATATCGTCCGTTATTTCATATATTGAGGCTTTTTTTCGCGGCGTTTGCGTTTCAAATAATACCCACCTTATACCTAACCCAGTAATGGATTGATAGATGACACTAATAAATAATTTTGTTTTTGTAATTTACACTTCAATAATCACCTCCAATGTGTTATTTTGTTTATTATTTACATTTAAATCGCATTCCCCATTCAATTATTCACTTGAAAGTGAAATGTAATTGATAAATGTTCAAATTTTCTTTGTGCAGTTGCATATAGGCTAGGTATCATTTTTCTTATTATTTTAATGTTTTATTTTACATTGGTTTTAAATTAATTGACAACGTTTAAAAACTTTCTTTATGGCAGGAAAGAGTAGCCTTTCAAGTTTGTAAACTAGCAAATTGAGAGGGAAAATAACTGGTTGTAAATAAACAGTGAGTGCTAGTGCACTTGTGTTGTTAATTGTTGTGTGTTCTTTATTTGAATTATTGTCTTTAATTATAAATGTATACATTGTATGACAAATTAATTTTGGTTTGTTTTTAGATGCAGTAGATAGTTTGTTGCTATTTAAAGATGGAAGAAGCCGTTTTAGGAAGTACGGATTTTAACATCCGCAAATTGATGATTAATAACCAAGATAAAACAGAATGGAAGAAATCATCCCCTTTAAAGACCTACAGTAAAAAGACTCTTACCACTCCTTCAAACGATGGAAAAAGTAGATACGGTAGATCACACAAGCCTAGAATGTCTGGCGACTTTCTATCCACAGACAAAAAAGTAAGCCAATACTTGAAAATAGATGTGGATAATCAGATGCACTATTTTAAAGCCTCACCATACACCATTCAAAAAAGTCCTTATAAGAGCCCGCCAACTGGCACTCCTAAAAGAGGTAGGCCGCGAAAAGCAATAACAGTGTTAAAACAAGAACATAGACTGAGTCATAATTCGATTGATGCCAAAGCTAATGTTGCGGTCAGCAACATAAATGATATTGAAGCTCCAGTTCCAACTTCTACTGAAACACTTCCAGTTCCAGATCAGCTTATAGTCCCCAAAGAAGAACAATTTTCAGATTCAGAAGAGTTTATTAATGACGGCGATTGGAATGTTGGTGATTTGGCTTGGGCCTGTGTCGGCGGTTTTCCATATTGGCCTTGTGCAATTACCAAAGATCCTGATGAAACATGCTTTAAGAAGATAAAATGTAAGTTGTTTGATTTTTTACTTCATTTAATGTAGTAATCTACAATGTTATTTTTCCATAGTGTGTTTTCTAATGTATAAATATATATATATAATTGATCAAACAACAGTAACAGTGTTGTTAAGTATTTTATAGTATAAAAATTGATGCGTTTAACTATATCTGCTGCAACCATATTTTTTTCCTAAGTTTTGAAAATACTTTATTCTAGTTCAAAATAATGCTTATTGTCTTAACTACAAAGGGTTCAATTGCACAAACATCAAATTTGTTCCCATAATTTAACTTAAAAGCTCAGATGCTCCTCTAGAAAAATATTAATTCATAAATCAAATAAAAATTATATTACAAGTTAATCCTTTATTTATTTTTATAAATAGTAGAAAGTTAGTTTTATATTTTTCATCGTTGTAGTACATACAGGAATAATTATAAGTAATAATGGTGTGGTTTTAGAAACTTCTACTTTAATTAGTTGACTTACAAATTTGTATAATAAAAGTTACTTTTAAACAAAATAAGTAAGAGATCATAAATTTGCTTGTTAAGCTACCTGTTGATCATTTATATATTTGTGTATATTTTATTTCAAAAGATTTAAGGTATTCTATAAAGCTTTTTATTAAGTTAAATACCATGAATTTAAAAGATCAATTTTGAGCCATTTATATAAACTACTAAACATTTTTGATACATTTGGTATTATTCCTATTAATTATCTTCTCTCGAAATTGAGTAAAACACGTCCATTGTTTTGTAATATCGGTCAAGATATTAATGCCAACAACATAAATTGTGTATTTAATTTTGTTTGAACTGATGCCAGTAGTTTTTTTGTTTTTGTTTTTTTTTCAATATTTTAGGTATTTAAAATTTCTTTTATTTGTTTTAAATAGTAGTTTTTAATAACTGGGGTGGTTTTGCTAATAAAATGAAGTATTTTCGCTGAAAAATGCCCGAGTAGGGTTTTTGTAAGGCTTTAATAAGTCAGAATTTATAAAAATAGCTAGGGTACTGATCCTTGAATCAACTAGTTAAATGTTTTATGTCTATAGGTAACATTGAGTGTTTCTATTGCCAAGGAATTTAAATAGTAGCTCTAATAATGGCAGGTAAAAATCGTTTTGTATAGAAAATTGATTCTTCAGATTGATTTTTATAGCTAATTATAAAAAAACAAAACAAAAAAAAAACTCAAGCAATACAATTGTTAGGAACTTTCGTGTTTGTGAATTCCACTCTCTCCATTTCATCTTTTAAAGTAATATAGGTACATATGAGAGCACACTAGGTTACATTATCTTCTATACAAACTAAACCAACGTGACTGAGAAAATATATATATTAAAATTGTGAATTACTGATGTTATGATTGTTGCACATTCATTGATTCTTTTATTTCATCGTTGAATAATTTGAAATATAAGTATACTTAAGGTAATACCGTATGCAGTAAGAAAATAAAACACGCATAAAAGGGGTGTTAACATTCCATAGAATAAGAAATGAGAAAAAAAAATATTTGTTCAATATAATTATCTATTTATAAAAATAAATACCTATGATGAAATTTTTCATTGTTAAATTATTGTACTTTCCTACTTTTCCTGACTACCTGCCTCAGCACTTGTGTAACTTTTTTTTATGAGGTAGTCCGAAATATTGGGATAGTACCAAAATTATTGTTTAGTATATCTATACAAAAATGTTTTGACTTATGCTTTTGCGTTACAGTTGTAGGTAAAAATCGACATCCTAAAGAATGTATTCATGTAAGGTTTTTTGGTGATAAAGGCCGGAGAAGTTGGATATTAGCGACTTACATCCTGCCGTTTCATGGTCTTGACTCATTTCAGTCTTTAGCTGAAGAAACATGCACATCCATTGTAAGTATTAATATTGGAATATATGTTTTTATATCCTTCATGTAGGCGTAGGCTATAAGGTATCTAACTGGTCATTTCAGTGACCTGTTAATTTATCAGTCAATACACTACTCATAATATGATAAACTGTCACAATACTTAAGGTACATTATGCAGAGATTTACTTAACATATTTAAATGGCAAGTTAAATTTGGAAATAAAATATTATACATTAACAGGAATTTAAAATGCATGTGTATGTTAATGTTATAAATATTGAGGAAGGTATCTTCCATTTAAAGGGAGGGTATTGCTGATAAGTGATCTGCTCACTGAAATATTCAAGGCTTCTCATGTTACTAAGAGTGTATCCTATAGAACTCACTTGCACCAACATATTTGTAAGTTGGATTAAAGTTTCAATATAAATAAATTGTTTGCAGGTTAAGAAGAAAGATCCTAGGCTCTATCGTTCGTTCACAGTGTTACCTTCGGTGAGGAAAGCTTGGCAAGCTGCAGTCAGCGAAGCAGAAAGCTTGAGAGAGTCCCCAAGGTCAGTCATCTTTACTCACATCTATATTTATTTTTTATTTTCACATTATTCATAAACTTTTTTGTCTGTAATAATAAGTGCAAATCAGAAAATAATTAAAAATTAAATAAAACCACATGTTACTTATAAATTAATTTGTAATTTACATGCCATGTGATGTTTTTATTCTTTATTATTGTAAGAGTAGTTGATATTACCTTGTCTATATTTTAACAGATAAAAACAATTATTATATTTAGAGGTCAGATTAATTACCTTATTGCACTGAAGATTTTTCATCTAACAAAAATTGAAGTCAGTTGCATATCAAACTTCTATGTGTATGTTCTGTTTAAATAGATATATCATTTGCCTTAGGAATTCTTAGAAATTAATAATTATTTCTAATCATGCTACTTATGTGTTATACCTGCCTGCTGAAAGTTATGTTACAAACAAGGCTAGTGGCTATGGTAATGAATATCAAAATTGGGAAGGCCAAGATTATTTTATTCCTTCAAATAATTTAACACAAACGTACAAAAATATGCCTGCAAATCATACACAAGGCGTATGTGTCAAAAGTTTCAAGAAGTTTTCATGAAGGAATACTGTGCACAGTAAAGAAAACGAACTCACTGAAAGGCACACATAAAAACACTACTATCGGCAATCTATCGTTGGTATAACATGCAAGTGCCAAAATTTATGCGCTTTACTACTTGTTTAGTTTTTTATAGTTTTCCATCATTAACTGCACCTCTATTTATATGTTGCACTTATTGTGTCGTGCATGATGTTATTCACTCTAAAACTTGTTAATATCTAATGACATGCATTGAAGGTTCAGTTGCAAAATCGGATAAATACCATTTTCAGAAATGTTTTTCGATGTATTGCTATTATATTTTTTCTCTGATATTTGTGTAACAATGCTTGTAGAATCCAATGCCTTATATCATCTTTTCGAGTGAAAACAATCTACCACGTTATTAAGAACTTTATAAACTTACAAAATGGAGAAAAGAAACTAATTTGCGTAAAGTGGATTTTAAAACTGAACAATTTAAGTGATAAAGCTAATTAGGGTGACTTTTTATATATATTTAATAGCTTATGATATAAACATTATTGACTAAATTATGATAGCAGTTTGTCAATTTAATAGTTATTAGTGAAAGAGAAAAATAGTGGTTGGGATTAAGATTAGAACCCAGAACTTCTATATCTGTTTGAGATCTCTTATAAAACTATTAAATGACCACAAGAATAAGTAAATGGAAATTTAATTTTGATTCTGGGACGTTATCTTCGTAATAAAACAAATTCCTTATGACATTAATGAGTGTTTAAAATTATCGTTCTTACAAGTATAATATTGTATTATTTTACAAAATAGATTTTAATTAAAAAATTACATTTATTTATGTGTATTGTATGTTGCTTGAAATACTAAATGAAAAAAGAGAAAGGATCATCATCTTCGGGTAGAGTAGTATTTGCAAATTACAATTGAGGGGGTGAGAAGCCAAGGGATACTAGTGGCTTTTTAAAAAAAATAGAGTTAAGTGCTATTATGGATAGTTAATGCATTTCAATGATTATTTCAAAAGCATATTGCTCTAGATTCAAGATATATATACTAGAACCATAATATTAGCATTATACCAACTTAAGATTTTCAGGAAATTTATCAACATTTAACTTTAAACTGCGTTTTCACAAAATGATAGAATTTTCACTTTGTACCTCTTGGGATTCTCACCCCCTCAATTGATGGTTGCAACAAAATTGGTTTGTGATTGATTATTAAAATTTGTTTATTAACTACTTCATGCCTTATTGTGATATCAAGCTCAGTGGCAGTGAAGCAAGGCGTAATCAGTAAGACGGGGTTAGATATTTCGTCTAAATTCATGAATGGTATTCACAAATATTTTGTTTTAATATTAAACAATTTTACTTTATTGGGTCTGGACATCAGAAACTCCATGGTGTTTTATTGCTGGTAGCATTTATTTAATATCTTTTTACAAATCTGCTGATAAATAAATTCAACCTTTAGAACTTTTGTATTCTAATGGTTTATGATGCCAATGGATTTATTCTCTTTTAAGCTGAACTCGTCTCATCGCCCCAAAGGATTTTTTTTTTTTTTTTTTTTCTCAAACGGAAAACCTTAAAAAATAAGGAAGATGTTTATCTGAAATAAATTAGTAACTTGTTTAACTGGTTGTTAGCTAATTGAAGAGAGAGAACATCTTTGTTCTTAACCATATTTTGTATGTATATATTAAGTTTATTATCTGCAAATAATTAAGGCAGAACTAAATTTACCAACTAATTGCAAATTTTGACATGATTTATTTTATATTTCAAGAAGTATAATGGTTGTTGACATGAACTTTCAAATCCTTAGACATGCTGATTACTTTTGTGAATTCAGAACCATCATTAACCCCCCCCCCCCAACAGGGTAGCCCGCCTTTTCTATACCATGAATGGGAGTCATCAGATAGTTAGATAAAAAGCTTATTGACAAACATGAGCACAGTTAGAATTACAATTGAGAAACTGGTCATAGACCGTCTTGTTAAGTTGATCTTTTTGAAATTATTTAAGTTTGTATTATTAAGTAAACCAACATGATTGATTCTAAAATTAAAACCAAACCGAAAAATCTTATATGCCAATAATCAAATAAACAAAACATACTTTTCTCACAGAATGAATAAGACCACCAAACAAAAAATAAGTATCTACATTTATAACATAAACCCAAAATAAAAATTGTTTACAAGATAATTTCTGTATTTAAGTGAAACTTTTAAATTATTAATACGTTTTTGTGAGTTTCTTCTATTTGAGTTCGTAGAATTTTAAAATCAATGAAATTAGTAGCATGTAAGACTGTTGATTTTTGTTTTAAGATTATAAAGGAGACAGAAGTTAGCAAACAAATAGTTTATATAAAATATACTTTCCTATTCTATTCTGAAATTCTGTGGTTCTAATAAAATTTAAATTAAATCATATAATAAATAATAACAAGTGAGTTTATTGTTAGCCATGAGTTGAAACTTTTGTTGGATGATCAGCTTAGGTTGATTAAAAAGAGATGTTAGATTTGTGGACAATGTTTTGACTTATATAGTACAATCTCCATAAATAAACTTGATGAAAACTTAACATCTCATCTTCATCAATCCAAACCGATCCAGCTAATGCTTCAACTCACCAATAATATAACACAATGCACCATATTATATCTCCAACAAGGCAATTCAGGCTAGGCCGATTTTGCCGATCAGTTGAAAAATTAATCAGAAAGAAATAGAGATCATTCTGCAATAAACTCCATGGACATCTTAACCCTTATGAACACTCATATCAATTCTGTCACTATCTTCTTTCTTTTTCTAATAGTATATCGATTGTTTAATAGGAGCCTGAATGTTATTGCTCAACCATTGAGCAAATTTTATTTTATTACTTTTAACATACTATTAATTAGGATTGTGATATGTTCTAGGCATGAGCGTGTAATGTACTTCACAAACCTTTACCCAGTTATACCTCCCACAGCTGCCGAACTGTCATCTGGGGATACTGCGATTAACAAACCTGAGCCAAAGAAGAGGGGCAGGAAGAGGAAATCAGAACTACCGGTCTCTTCCCCAATCGTGGAGAAGAAGCCGAAGCTGCACCCGGAGAATGAGAGCCAATCCCAGCCTGCCATATCTCCTTTTGCAGCCATTTCTCCATCTAATGTGCCCCTTCCAGCTCCAGCTCCATCTTATGTGCCTCCTGCAACTCCGTCCTGTGTTCCCCCCTCTCCTCAGGCACCAATCCTCTTCACCACTAATATTCCTACACCTGTTCCAACTATCAAGCAGGAGCCGATGACCTCTCCCCTCAAAGAGGTCCCTGCAAAAAAAATCGTCCAGGATTTGAGCACCTATATCCAAGAAGCGCAATCTCCCACAGTGACTGTGAAGGCCGAGGTCATGTCGCCAGTTGTATCTCCGCCGCAGGAGAAAGTTATGCCTTCAGCAGTAACTAAGGTAATCACTCACAGTTATAGCAATTAATACTAGCTTATTTATCATTAGCCGCTTCATTTATTTTTTTCAAAAACTATTATCTAAATTGTATTTATAAAATGTAGGACTAGATGCAGAAATGCATTATATGTCAAAATGTGGTATATTAATAAATCTGTTGAAAATCTGTTCTTTAATAGATCCAAGCTTATATCTCAACAAATACTATAAAGAACTACACTTGGATCTAAATTCATGGCTTAATATGAACTTATAGTTTGAGAATCAGACTTTTTTTCCATTATTAATTATTTATGGATTTATTTTTCAGTTGGTTGAGGAAGTTAAGAAGAGTGGCACATCTACTGGGAAAAAACGAGGAAGGCCACCTGGCAAGAAGAAAAATAGCACCAATGAAGAAGATTTTGATTTCACACCGTTAAAAAGAAAATATGTGAAGAAGTCTCCCAACGATCATAAGCTCAGGGAAAATAGAACAAAGAAGAAGTCTTTGAACTTGGACATGAAGAAGATGAAAAAACTTCGTGACCCAGCCTTTGAGCGATTTTATGAGAAGAACTTTGATCGCGTCGCCGATGAAAATCCCGAACTATCAGAAGAGGATATCGATAAGTTTATAGAAAAGATGTGGAAAGAAGTCAAAGAGAAGCAATCTGGATACAAGTAAATAATTTAATTTATTAAGGCTCCTCTTCTTTTTTTTTTTTTAAATTCTTTGCTTACATAACTTGGGTAGTTATTATGACAGTAGTTGCTATTACATTGCACATTCTGTCACAAACATAATACTAACTTTAATTAACACACAGAATTTCCTTAATATGTCTATATCTTTACATTAAATATTAAACATATCTATACACACTCGCATTAGTAAATAGTGTTCTAGTACACAGTTTGTACAATCACATTTGCTTGCAATGAAATATTTTAAACATAGTTTAAAAATGAAACTTTTTTCAGAGCCAAATCTAGGGATGGAGTCGAACGAAGCTGCAGTGATGACTCCAAGTCTGATACGAGTTCCTGCAGTGATTCACCTCCTCCTCTTATTTTACCTTCGGTCAAAACTGTATTTAGGAGAGGTTAGTTTTATTTATCACATATTCTAGTTTTTATTCACTCTACAGTTTTAATAATTACTAGGTTGGTTAAAAACTTTGCATTGCTGTTTTCTATGGATGCATATGTCAGGTCATACTGTCAGTGATAATGTAAACCACCACTGGGTAATTTCAGTTATTCGTTCATTCATTGCTCATTCACTTCAATGATGACTCACACCCTCCCACTTCTCTTTTTCCATATGTCCCCTCCACTATTTATTACAATTCACCACCATAGTCTTCCTATAAATTTTTGTGTTTAGTTATATATTATTTCCAAATTTAAATAGTTCTTTAAATACTTTATGTAAAGTCATAAAAATGATAATAAATGACCTGTAAGCTTTATATAAGTAATCTTAAATAGTTTTACTATTTGTCATGAGTAAAATGTAAAAATTTATTTGCAAAACTAGTAAAATCAGTACATTACACTTACATTTAAAAGGCTCCTTTTTTCTTTTCTTTTTTTTTTTAAATGCTTTTTTGTACATGTAATATATTTTATTTCTAAATTAAAATTTTCCTTTGTATATTTTTAAATAAACTATATCCTTCAACCTTATCACTCGTGTATTGGTGAATGAACTAAAAGATCACTGAAATAACTTATTAAGACATAAAAAAAAAAAAAAAATGAGCTGGCAACAAATAAACCTGGCTGAGGGATAAGCACATTAATATAGAAGTCACTAGTACTGTAGAATCTTTGCATTGCTTAACATTTTATTTTATTTGCAATATTTATCGGTATATAAGACGACCTCTTTTTTACAATGAATTTATTTTTATTTTAATTGTTAGGCAATTTTAATTTAATTGTTAGACTTAATGTTTCAAATATTAGAATCAACTAGTTTTAAAAATTAATTAAAATACTAATTAATCATGTGTTATAAATTGATAGGTAGCAAAGAAGGTTTAAGAACTTCATACCATTATTTAATAAATCTGTAGATAATTTCATTGTCCTTGTATTTTACTTAACCAAACTAAATTAAAAAAATATATTTTTTAGGCATTTCATTATTCACTGGCATAAAAGGTGAAAAGGTGTGCCACCTTTGCTTTAAAGGTGGTGATGTATTAAAATGTCGTGGTCCTTGCGGTCAGCAATACCACTCTGTTTGTACTTCCGGCAAACCAGGGTAATTATTAATAACCCTTCTGTTTATACGATACTTTGGAATATTGAATAATTTTTTTCACTCTCACTGCTTTAATTTTTATTAATTTCAGATGTCAACCAGTAGCTCTACCGGAAGAAGTAAAACTAGAAGCGAACCTGAACCTAGTAATAAAGAGAAAGAGGGGGCGCCCACGCAAATCGTTACCCCTACCTCTTCCCACAAGCAATAGTGAAGATATTAAACCAACTGTGAACAATGATGAAAGTATCATCGAACCAACTGTAAATAATGATGAAAGTATCATCGAACCAACTGTAAATAATGATGAACATATTAAACCAATAGTAGGTAATAATAAAGATGATGTGTCAAATATTGGCAAAGATATTGATAGTGAAAAGGACATCAAGCCCGTTTTGGAAGAGACAGATGATCTTCTTAGTAATACTGACAAAAACGTAAATGGCATAAGTACTGTGGAGAGTGTCGCTAACTCTTGCATTGCTGCTTTGGAAGAACAGATGCAGAAAAATATGCCTAATTTATTATCACTCGGGGGTAATGAGAGTTTGGACAAGCAGATCATAGATGAGAACAGGAGTAATACAAATCTGCTCAATGCAGATTTTGTTGGAGAGTTTGAAAACAACAACAAAATATCAAAAATGAGGAATGATGACATAGAAATCATTAATAAAACCCATTCAGATTTAGATAGTATAGCTACAGCAGATGTGACCAATGATCGAGAGTCAATTGTTCAAACTGATGAAGATTCTATTGAGCTTAATTTGGGATTAGAATTGAATGATGACGAGCCTACTATTAAGGACGATGATAATTCAGAGAAAGAAAGTACAAATATTGACATCGCAGAGACAAATGAATCAATTGAAGAAGAGTTACGTAATTCAGTATTTACCAGCATAACTGATGATCACTCAACTGTTAGGTCTGGTACCGACAGCTCTGAAGAGAACTCTATTACTGATACAAAACAATTTGGAGAATCGATGTCTGCTTGTGAAAGCTTACCTAAGGATTCAGATTCTTCTGAAGATGTTAAACTTGAAACAAAGCGAGAAAATGAGATCGAAAATTTGAGGAAAGATAATTTGAAATTGTTAGGAACCCTCAGAGGAGATTCTTTTGAATCTGAGTCTTCTAATAACTTGCTTGTGGTTGACGATTCTTCTGCTGATGACAGATTGATGATTGAAGAATCACCATTAAATGAGGAAAGTAATAAAGCCCAGGAACCTTTAGCCGAAGAAAGTAATAAAGCCCAGGAACCTTTAGCTGAAGAAAGTAATAAAGCCCAGGAACCTTTAGCTGACGGAGTAAATCATCAGGTGGACCTTCCCACCACCAACTGTCTACAGCCCAAAGAGGCGGATGAAGCATCTGGTAATTTGTTGTTAGATATGCCCATAATTGATTTTGCTGATATTACTGACAACGATTCCTTGATGGTGCCTAAAGATGACAAAGTAACTCCTTTGCCTATCAATGGTAACAGTGCCCCTGAAATGAAAGTAGATACACCTTCCATTTCCAGTCCAAAAGATAGGATAGAGAGCAAAGTAGAGCAGGAAGAAAAGGCAATGTATGTGGAAGAAGTCAAAGAGAACTCGCTCCTCGAAGAAAAAGATTCTTCTTTATCTCGAGAAGATAAAGAAGCTTCTACACAAGAAGATAAAGAAGGTTCTACACAGGAAGATAAAGAAAGTTCTTCACAAGAAGAGAAAGAAAGTTCATCTCAAGAAGAAAAAGAAAGCACTTCTGGTGATGATGTTTGTAAAAAAGTTTCAAAGATTCCTAAGAAAGAAGAAAAGGAAGCTCTGAAAAGATTCTCCAAAGCAGGAAGGGCTAAAAGCACCGGAAAAGAAGTGAAAGATGACAGTGAAAACTCAGCAAAGAACAGTGACACAGACTCAGATAAAAGTAACATAAAATTTTCATATCTACATCTTATAATTTTTGTAATAATAATTTTACAATAACGATTGTTTTTTTTCTAGCTAAAAATAAAGGTTGGTTGTGTAATTTGTGCACAGAAGGTAAATTCGGGCCCTGTTTCATTTGTAGAAAAGAGGAAGAAGAAAGGTTAAGATGTGGTAAGATTTCTATTTTACAGTCTAAAGTGGTGTATAGTAAATATATGAGGTGTTCTTGACATGTTTTTTTTGTTGCAGGCTATTGCGGAAAAGTTTACCATTTGAAGTGTGCTAAGGAGTGGCCTCAGTCACAGATATCAGAAACTGCTAAAGGGCGCTTGATCTTCCACTGCCCTCAGCATGTCTGCCACACATGCATCTCGGACAACCCGTCCAGCGTCTGTGCCAGGTTCACCAACGACAGGCTTGTTCGGTGCGTCAAGTGCCCCTCGACCTACCATTATGGTAAGTAAACATTTTTAAAAAATTTCAAGTAGTAATCTCACTTCATCATTATTTACCAATAGCCTATCTCAGTGGACTAGGCCCGGATTATGAAGCATGTGACCTCTCATTGGATAACACTTGACATTATCACTCATAGTTATAATAAAGCATAATTTATTATAATTAATAATTTATTATATAAAATAGTAAAGCAACCCTCTTTTCAGCTTAAGTTGAATTAATTAATGATGTTAAACCCCAACAAAGCAATGGTTTTGTTTTTAATTGTTGGAAATTTATTTACAACAGTATGTATTTATGTAAATAAGAATATTTCAACTTTTAAAATAATTATTATTTTACTCTCGAATTTCATTATTAGTAGTAAAGAAATATAATCTGCACAAATATAAATAACCAAAGAGCTCCTGTAAGGCCTAACTAAATAAACACAAGCTAATTTATCCTTGCTGCTCTTTCTGTATACAGTTATGTTATGATTGGGAAAGTGAAGTTATACTAAGTGTCAAAGCATAAATAATGACAATAGTGTTACACTATATTAGGCTAAACTACTACTACTAATAAGGTGGCATGGTAGGACTCTGCCTATGCTGTAGTAGGACACATATATAGGAAATAGTGTAGCTATCACTTATTCTGAATTTGCTGGTATTACTGATTCTGTATATTAGAGCAATATTTTTTAAATTAATTTTTATTTTCAGGGAATTACTGCATACCAGCTGGCTCAGAGATACTCAGCAACAGTCAGATAATTTGCCCAAAGCATTACATCCCGCAAAGGAAAGGCCTACATCATGTCAATGCTTCATGGTGTTTTATATGTGCTATCGGTTAGTATTTAATAATTAAGCTCAGGTTTTTCTTTATTAATTAATCACATCTACATAACGGTTCAGTTATGTAGCTAGCATTTTTCATATTCATCTTTGTGTTCTACAATAGCGGTCATAAAAATGATCTAGTGTAACTGGAATTCTTCAGAGATGTTCTCCAACATCTCAGAGTATGCAACTCAAAACGTCAAAATCAGCGTATTTTGAAGTATTACAGAATATATCTTCAAAATATCATCTGGATTGAATCATTTATTCAACAGCTATCTATAAGAGACTAATTATAGTTTTTACAATGGTTCTTGGTTAAATATGTTCAGTCCGGACCTAATAATGGCATACATGTTAAGTCGTAGTTTACCTTGTCCTTTAAAAACTCCCTGCTTGTACCGAATTTGATATGTAATGTTCATTTAGAGTGCTCATGGAGATAAGAATAGTTTCATACAAATAGCATTGCTAATTTTTTTTTTTTTCTGTTTAATTTGTAGAAAAGAAGTTGTAATTTTAATTTTGTTTTTTTAATTATTTATTTAAAACTTCAATTTTCTACACTGATTGATTTATCTCAAAATATTGTTTGTTGTAAAGCATCGCCAATTGCAGGAGGATCGCTGATCTGCTGCGATCTGTGCCCCAACAGTTTCCATGCGGAGTGCCTCAAGATCAGCCCGCCCGAAGGAGCCTTCATATGTGAAGACTGCGAGACTGGGCGTTACCCTCTCTTTGGAGAAATCGTTTGGGTCAAATTGGGTACATACAGGTATTGTGCTTATTCCATTTCAAGTATTGTTTCAATTATAAATTTCTTATCTTCATTGTTATTAAATTGTTATTTTGGATAACTTTTATTTTTCATTATCTGGTGAGCACAAGTAAAACATTGATAAGTTTATGCATCATAAATCCACTTTAATGCAAGAAGACATAAAATTTTCATCGGATTATTTGTGGGTGATAAATATTGTAATGTTATTTTTTAGGAATAATTTGGAAGAAAGAAAATAAATTATAACTAAGTAAATGGAACATCTGGGAAATGTGTCAGTTAATGAAACAGTTGAGAGAGGCCAGGAGTTAAGTTGTTTAGATGTGCTTGAAAGGATAGAATTGGTAGAGCGGATGGTGGAGCGTTTTTATGTTTTTGTAGAATTCAAAGATATTTGTCGTGAGGGCCCTCTTATGTTATTTATTCGTTCGTATTTCTTAATATCCTTGTATTTACCTATATGTACTACTAATAAAAGCATTGCCGTCAGATTGGCAGAATTTACAGGAGGCTATTGAGGCAGCATTGTAGTGTCAGGAACAACAAAACAACTACTTGGGCTGGAGCAAGACGGAAAAATTGTGGAGAACTCAATAACAGTATGTCTTATTTTTTATTTTCTGTTAAATGTTCGGTTGTCAAGAAACAAACCTCCTAGAGTATTTAATAAATTATAAGTTTAATTTTTTTTTTATATTAGTAAATCGACCAAACACTGCAAAATGCCAAACCAACGTGGTGCTTTTTCATATTTTTTTTTAAGGGCTATAACAAAATATTACAATATATTATAAAAATGACTTTATTTGCAATGATATTAAAAAAAAACCAATTAAACTTACAATTTATTAATATCTTGGGAGGGTCCATGACAACCAAACATTTACATGAAATAAATAAAATAAAAAATTAATACATATACAGTTTTTAGTTCTTCACAAATTTTCGATTGAATTCTTACCTTGCTCCATCCAAGTATTGTGTTTTGTGATCGTGCTGCTCCAAGTACAATCCTGTCTCAATGGCCTCCTGTAGACTCCACCAATATGCAAATATGATTTATGAGGATCATACATCAGCTAGCAGCTAATACAAAGAAATAAGAGTTATGAGGTTACATTTAGAAATAAAAGGTATGGGGAAACGCGAAGTGTGGGGGCCCTCACTTCAAATATGTTTGACCATCCGCAAACTGAAACAAACCGTCATCAACACCTCTCATCTCATGTAATTCCAAACAACTCACAATATCTCCTTCTAATATTAACAACTGCACTCCTAATGTTCTTCTCAGCTGTTCCAATTACTGACATACTTCCTCCTGTTATTTTCATTTGTTTTGAATTTAAACTTTTTATAATTTACTTTATATTATGTAATAAAATTATCCTTCTCTCAAATCACTTCTCAAAAATAACATTACAATATATACAAAGAAATAAGTTGATACAAACAATGTTGATCTTGTGGTGACAAAGGATCCAACATTTTCTCTTCATCAAGACCAAATGGTCTAGTATATTTAAATTGTATTGTTTTTATCATTAGACCTACATTTTATTGGTGTATTCTATTATCAATTCAAACTGATTCCTTTAAAAAAATTCAATGAAATTCCTTGCCTAATCATGAATTAACTTACTAAAGATTTAATATTTTAATTATTAATTTTTTTCATCCTGACAAAACTTGCAAAGAATAATAAAGAGAGTTAAACACAAGTATTTACATTTATTTTATCATTAAAAAATTGCCGTCTATAAAAAAAAAATGTTATCACTGAATTATCATAAATTGCAGGTGGTGGCCAGCCAAGATCCTTTACCCTCAAGAAGTACCAGAGAACATTAACCAATTGGCTCATACCAGTGGCGAATTTGCTGTAGAATTTTTTGGTACTCACGATTATTACTGGGTCAATCGAGGGAGAGTTTTCCTGTATCACGAGGGCGTTAGTACATATTCATTAACTAAACCAGTGCATAAATAGCTGTATAACTATGTAAGTAATCATTTGATATTGAATTTTTAGGATGGCTGTAAAATAGTGAGCAAATCCAGAGTGGATGAACTATTTACTCGAGGGGTAGAAGAGGCTTCAGAAGCATTCCACAAATGGTCCGAGGAGAGGGCCAACAGGGAGGCAACTTCAAGGCCTTCAATGGTAGTCAATCATTTTTATTCTTTTTGTTTTATTTTTTAATTTTATGAATTCATCATTAAAGTAATCGATTTTTATAGCTGTTGTTTCTATAATAATACTATACTATTCTCATATATTTAATAACTTTATTATATTTCAGAAACCTCCTAAATATGTTAAAATCCAGTCAAACAGAATGTATGGAACTGCTAATAAGAATATTAATCAAGACACAAAGGAGAATGTAGCAACTACTTGTGATTGTGACCCGACCAAGCTCAACCCATGTGGCCCTGAGTCAGACTGCATCAACAGGTATGATGAGTCATATCCAATAAGTTAAAGAAACATTTCAGACAATATAGCTGTACAATCCTTGGATTAGGGTAGTTTTATATTTTTGGATAAACACAGTTCTAACAAAGCAATATTCCATGGCAGGCAGGCTACTTCAGTTTTGGTTTTCACAATACATAACAAATATGTTGTAATAAAAATCATTAGACAAAAAAAAGAGTTAGTGACAGGTCTATGAGACCTGTTCCTCCTAATCTCCAGCTGAGTTACCCTTATCAAGTTTGAGTGTAATCAATTTAAAGTATATATATTCAGTATTTAAATATTTTTTACATGTAATTGAGAAAAAGGCAACCTCAGAAAATTTAAAACTAAGACTACATTGTAATATTTTAAATATTTGACTCTGGAGATTTTTTTTGAGGATTACTAGACAATGGGGATAGTTCAGTTGAAGAGCACTCGATGAGGGGTTAAGCCACCTATAGATGTTATGGGCTCAGCTAATAGATGAGAATTAGGCTCCTTTTCTATAACACAAAGTTACACTTGTTTAAGACTGCAATATGACCCCTATCCCCTATTACCTGTGGCCAGTTATGGACAAAAATATAAATACTTCTTTTTTTAATTGACTTTTCATGTTTTAGTTTGGTCTGGTTTGCAGCAAATCACTCTAATATTATTTTCCCTGCAGGTTATTGATGGTGGAATGCAGCCCTCAAGTGTGCCCCGCTGGCGAGAACTGTTGTAACCAGAATTTTGAAAAGCGTAACTATCCCAGCCTAGTCCCATACAAAACTGCGACTAGAGGTTGGGGGCTCCAGGCCTTGGATGCCATCCCTAAAGGTAAGTTTTCCTTCCTTAAGTGTATTATGAAGCAAATGGCTCGGGTGCTATCAGAAAAAAAAAGTCTCACAAGGAGATCTTCGGTGCCTGCTCGGGATGTGATTGTTGAAAATATATCATGCGACATACTTTAGTCAGTTTCAGTTGTCTGTTAGCAATCAGTGGATGTGTTTAAAAAAATAAAATGTATTCTACTCATCTATTTCAAATAATTATTGATTTTAAATTATAGTATAGTAAATGATACTATATATTTTTCATATTCTATCACTTAAAACTTAGAAATCTTTGAATGGAATATATGTAAGGAGGGATTAAATTGTAAGAGATGGTATCATTTAGGTTTTAAATAACACTGTTTCTCTTCAAAACTTTTCTTTAATTGGCAAGTGCATTCGACAGTCTACATCTTTCATCTTCAGGTTATGAAAATTATACAAGAGTGTCAAAATTTAAAAGATTATAACATAAGCAATACCTATTTTAAAATTATAAATAAACACCATTTAATCAGTCCTCCATAGAGCTTTTACAGTAGCAGTAGGTATCATTTATATTTTATTATTTAAAATTCTGTTGTAATCTTTTAAATCATGGCGTTTTGTTTACCTTGCTGTGTAATTATAATATCTTAACCAATTAAAGAAAATTTTTAAAGACAAATGAACATTGGGTGTTATTTAAAACGTTTGAATTTTAAGTTAAATCAAGGCTCCCATATTGTGAAGTGGTTAGCATAACTACTTTATGACAAGAAGCGAATATAAATAAGTGGCTTCCGATATGATAACCTACCTTTCAGCCCTAAGTGGGAGTAGATACATAAGGGGTGTAAATAATTAAATTGTTATGTTAACATTCTTGCATGTTCCATCAAATGAAATAGTTGAAACAAGGTTAGCCAAGCCTTCATTATATTTTTATGGATGTATAAAGTGAATCAACGACTGACATTGTTAGATCATCGCGGGGGTATGAGTTTTTAAATACCCATTAAATGATTGAATATTATTTACTTTTTTTTGTAATACCTTAAAATCTACTTTTGTGTTACCTCAACCACAAGAAAAAAATCCAAACAATAAATCTTAAGTAGCTTCTAAGCAGTGACATGAGAAAATTTTAAAATAAGACAGAAGGAAAGATATAAATATATAGATAAGCAAGAGTACCCTACTAGCCTTTTGACTTGGGCATTTAAAATAGAAATCGATGAAAGTTATCTTAACTGTGTCTGGACAATATTGGTAATCACAATTGCAATTATTCATAATTTTTTTTACTTATCTAATACAATGTCTGTTTGTAAATCAGGTGGTTTCATCATAGAATACGTTGGGGAGATGATTGATGAAGATGAGTACCGTAGAAGACGGATGACAATGCAACAAAACAAAGATGAAAACTTTTATTTCCTCACCATCGACAAAGATCGTATGCTGGATGCAGGTCCTAAAGGAAATGTAGCCAGGTACTTGTGCAGTTATTTTTATTTGTAGAGTACTCCATATTTTCCATCCAGCGATAATCATTTAGCTATGAACTATTCAATATGAAATCACTGTTTGTGGGAGGAGGGTTCCTGGAAGATGATGAGAACAGCAACATTAATCCAAAAAGCGTTAATATATGGAAAATATGCAGCATTTTGCATGTTGCGGGTCATCAAATAAAACCTTAATATAAATCAATTAATATTTAAATTTCATCTCTTTAGGTCAAATACAAGGAATTCATATTGGCATAAGGGTTTCTGGTTTTGAAAAATTTGCAAAACCCTAAAAAGTTATCAAAATGTTTTGATGTCTAATATGATAAATTCTTTTTAATTAATATAATAAGCTGAAATATAGACCATCATTAATATTGTTGGTTCAATTTAGGTTTATGAATCACTCGTGTGATCCAAACTGTGAAACGCAGAAGTGGACAGTGAACGGAGACACCCGTGTCGGTCTATTTGCCTTGGAAAACATCAAACCTGGAACTGAACTGGTGTTTAACTACAACTTAGAAACAATTGGCAACACTAAAGTGGAGTGCAAATGCGGTGCAGCCAACTGTGCAGGTTACATAGGTGCCAAGAACATTCCCAAAGTCAACAATAAACCAAAGGTATAATTCATGCTCAAATATAAATTTGAAATCATGAAAAAAATATGTCAGATTTTTATTTTAAGAGGCCTGTACATTGTGGCTAGAATTTCAAATCTTTGTGTCTTCTCATATCTACCATTGTCTCCAGTCCGTGTTTTGCCTGACATTAAATAATTATGACTTAGTTTTAATATTAGCCATAGAAAAATAATGGTGGGATTCTGAACCCACGATCAGCTGCTCTCTTATAACTATCCTATCCCATATAAATCAACAGCCAAAAATTTTATAAATCTAATTTCTTTAGCTGGTATTGTCTAACATTAGATAAACATCATCAAAGTGACATAAACATTCTGACAATGTTTTTGAAAGTTGTCAGAGACTAGCTACAAAATTAGATATGGGATAGCTCAGACAGAATGAGTGCCTCAGTGGAGAAGAGTAATTTCCCAGATTTGAACCCCAGTTCTGTCACTTGCTATATTTTTTCTTTGACAAATAATTATTAAAAAGTGGGATCACAGGCCACAACTCGTAATTATTAATAAATCAAGTATTATAGTTTTCATGTCGATTATTATTACTGCATTTGATTTTTTTTATTCTTATACAAATTAAAATAAAATAATGTTAATTCTCTTGCAATGGTTTAAACATTTTTTGTGTTGGCTAGAATCGAGAAGATGACAAGAAG
Source organism: Acanthosoma haemorrhoidale (assembly GCA_930367205.1). Taxonomy (NCBI): domain Eukaryota; kingdom Metazoa; phylum Arthropoda; class Insecta; order Hemiptera; family Acanthosomatidae; genus Acanthosoma; species Acanthosoma haemorrhoidale. The sequence continues at coordinate 76,783,354 of OV884014.1, read as the reverse complement.
GTCTCCATTAAGAGGAAGAAGAAAAAGACACAGAAGCCGAGCAAGCACACTGAGGACTCATGTTTTACCTGCGGCAGCGGAGGAGAATTGTTGTTGTGCGATGACAGCACCTGCCCGAAGGCTTACCACTTATCCTGTCTTGGTCTCACTAAGCACCCAGCAGGTGAGCAGCAAACTCTTAGTCCTTCCATCTCTTTTAATCTAACCTCTGGAAAATAGTGGTGGTCTCAACACCCCATCTCTGCCATATTCAGGTGCTTCACAATAACCAACCTCACAGGATTGCCTCATGTTACAATGCTTGGAGTATTGTTGTGAAGGGCAAGAAAATGGCAAATCTGTTCCGTAAAAATCGCTCGCTCTTGATAAAAAAAAAAAATTGAAGAGGATTGAACAAGTTTTGTCATAAAAACCTAAAGAAATCACAGCACTATTGAGTTCTGTAGGTGCATATATCCTTCAACCAACTCTGCCTTTATCTGTCAATAGGTTATTTCAATGATCTGCGATGATCACAATACGAAGAATGGTTTTGATATCCTAAGTGAATTATGCCAAGTTATCTTTGTAAATTAGCATAAGATATTTTGAATTAAAAAATAAAGTATATTTTATGACAAAAAGCATAGATTTAGTATTTAGTAGTATTTAGCATAAATGCTTTGTGATCTCGGTATGTATAGGGTAAAAATGGTTTCAGCCATTGCAAAGTTTTGGACGGTCGAGGATCTGTATTAAAATAATTGGAGATCCCATTTTAAATTGGAAACAATGTGGTTGCAATACAAACAATTTCTAAATAGTTCTAAAGTTTTATTCAATTAAACTTGGGTTTAAATTCCATCGGGATGTGTCACCAATCAGCTTAGCGAACCCAAAACATCACATTACTTTTTTTTAAGCCTATGACTACATGTTTATTTCTCTATTGGTGATGATAGGTGGATGGGTTTGTCCGTGGCACCAGTGCAGTGTTTGTAGTGCTACCAAGGTCCAGCGTTGCACACTTTGCATCAACTCTTACTGCTCTGAACATGCTGATGGTAACATCTCCCTACATAGGAGCCATGGCCTCCTCTGCTTCTCACACAACTTGGTATGTTCAATGATTTTTATTTTTAATATTGAGTGGGCAGATAGATCTATATATCTCTATATATGAAAACAAGTCCTTTTGCACCAAAAAGGACTCAATACACTCAAAATCAATAGTAATTCTTCTTCGTGCTTATCTGATTTTGAGATTGTTGACTTACCCACTTATTTTCAGGTCTTCACCTTCACAAAGTCACCAATAAAAATATCTTTTATTTCAAATCTTAAAAAACACTAATCAGGAAAGCCAAAACCTATTATCTATAAACCTAGTGTTTATATTTATTTTCTGACAACAAAAGGAGGTTACAGTTTTTGAAGGGGGATAAGCTTTGTAAAAAATGGTGTCATCCAAAGGAAAGAAATTATATTTTTTTTAAATTATGCTTCTTTGCCTCCAAGATTAAGTCAAGCAGTTAAATTAAAAAGAAATAGAATTATTACAAAACCTGCAATAAATGTTTGTTGACAGATAAAATGAGAAAGTGTTGTAGATATTCACCTAACAGTAGGTGAAGAGGGAACTTCTTCTGAGAAATTAGTGTTAAAACCTGAACCAGAAACTAAGTGACATAGTTTTTCCTCTAAACATTTATTTTTCATAAACAGAAAATCTTACAATTACTGACCCCCTAATGAAAGTCAGTTTAGATAGAGCTTTTGTTGTTGGTGTGTTCTGTTACGTGCAAGTCGTTACAATCCTCCAGAGAAATAAAAAGTCAATCCAAAAGATTACCCATTCATAGAAAACTACCTTTAATTCTGTTGCCAGGATACAATTTGTTTTCTCTTATTACCTCTTCTTTAAGGTTGCCTTATTGATTCAATGTTTTTTATTTCAGTCGGATAGCGGTTCTGATTGGAGTGCAATAAGTGACGATGAAGATTCAAACAAGGCTAAAACTGTCACCAGGAAATATACTCGGCCGAAAATAGTCAATGGCCATGTTGATTAGCGGTTAATGAGAGACTGTTATTTTTATTATTAGGTTAACTTGTTTTTAAATATCGGAAAACGACCGAATCTTCCTGTAACGAGGAATTTTTTTATATGTGCCTATAAAACAAAACAAGTTGAAATATTTTATGGAATAAGTTACACATTATATTTTATATTATATATATAAATTATTTATATTTTAAATTCCTATGCACCATTTTGAAAGAATGTATTTAGCGACTTTGGTGTGCTTATTTTAATGATTTAATTTAAGACCAACTGTTTTTGTAAATGAAAAACAAACCAAGATTGAATATTTACTTGTAGTTTATTAATAGGGAAGTTGGAATATTCTTGCTTTTGTTACCAAATAAAATTTATTAATATGCATTTTTTAGTCATTATTTTCAAATTATAATTGCAATCACATTTTGCTTGTTATGTGAAAATTTACTGTTTTATAAAGCACTTTATTTCTTTTATTATTATTTTCTTAAGTCATTTGCATATAGTTATTAAAGCTAATGAAATGAAATTATATTTAAGAAAATTTTCTTTTTTTTTTTGTTTAAACATACTAGGTCATAGAAAATGTAATGGAGACCTTTTTACCTGTAAATAGTGTTATTATTATTACTGTATATGATTATTGGCAATTGATTTATAATAAAAAAAACTGTTAAATAGAAAAGAGTAAAACGTTAATTATTGTACTAAATTTATAAAAAGTTAAAAAGACTTGGCATTGATGATGCAAAAGAGATTTATTTTTGTTGATCTCTCCTGTTTCTACTCAAGATATATATGTATAGATATACCTGTGTATATGTACATGTATGGTTAAAATAATCTATTATTGGAAATAATTATGTTGAAACCTGTAAGTAATTCAACTTTTAAGGAATTTCAACAGGGGAAATGGGGGGCGATTAATTAAGAAAAAAATGCTATTTTGTACAAACTTGTATAATTAATTTAATTATTTAATAATTATAAAGAGGAAATAATAAAAAAAATTGAATATATATCTATGCTGGTTGTTTCTTCCTGAGAATGACAAACCCTTCCATGACAGGAGTTAGCGGTATATAGTCCTCAGTGGCCAGTTCTGCTCGCTCTCCAACCGCCAGGAGGACTGGTGTAGTGTGGGTGTGGACGCCGGCTATCGTCTTCGGGGTACCAGCCTTACCGATCACATTGACAGCCTAGCCACATCAAAATAGATTAAAATAGCCCTCACTCAACATATATTTATTATTGGTCTATATTTTAACTGGATAAACTATTGACATGTCACTGAAGTTCCGATTAGAGTTACAGGTAGGTGCTGCTCTGATCAATAATCCCAAAAACTAAATACCTAGATGAACATGCTGGTTGGTGCACTTGTGCTTACATTCTTGACGTGTTTGTTATTAGTCACAAAGATTGTGCTATTTAGCTTTTGGGATGATTACTCCAAGCAGCACTTGAATTTTAAGAAACCCCTGACAATATCAGACCAGCCTGTCTTCCAGTATTTATCTGGAAGCAGATAGATCTATTTTTTAAATCAGCTTGAAAATAAGAACTATAAGCCAGTACAAAAAATTATTGGCCAAATAAAAACGAATTTAGCTTATAGACTATATTTTTCAGAAGGTTTCCTGAGTGAGACAAATACAAATTGAAGGTAATTGGTTATTGTTATAGTTTAATTGAGTATCAATAACCTTATTTTTTCCATGCCTCCCTTTATTGTATTTATTCTGACAGTATGAGCCTATTTTGAGATCTTTTGTAATATAACATCTTAAAATTTCTGATTAACTGAATCATTTTTTAAACTATTGTAGATCATGCAAGCATGCAAAAGACACTGTATTATCCCCCTGGATAGAAGTAAAACCCCTCCCTTTGGGCCAGCTAAAAAATGCAAACATGCATATTTTTCTTATGAGAATTAATATTAATTAAAAGAGTATACAGTTTTTTTCCATCAATCTACTTCTGGCTTTATGTTGGTAATTTGAATTACAATTATTTAATGAAAACAAATAAATAGTAAAATTTACCTGTCCAACCCTGACAGACACTGGGAGTGGGTCGAGACGTTCATCAAGAGTGACCAGCCACCTGGGATACATGGCCGTAGCAAGTGTGTATAGCAAGTAATGTGATTTTCCGAGCATTACTAGAAAAAAAATAATAAATCAATTAATTTTTTGGACTGATGGTCAGCAGAAGTGGTAACAAATACAATGTCCAGAAAGGCCACAATGGCTGATGTGAATTGCTACAACACTTTTTCGCACCATTCCTGTCATAAGATGGCCTTTATTAGATTACCTCACAGCAGGCAATATTAATAGAAAAGAAGATAATAGCAAGCACAAGAATGTTGAGAAATAAAGCCAGTCGTCTAGTGAAGTTAGTTCAGCTAAAAATTCTATTATAAAATTGTGATTTTCGAATTCTTGATTATTAGTTAGGAGAGTGGCCATTAGATTAATTTATTATTATTTTGTTTATTCCTAAGATAGAGGTTATTATTAACTCAATAAATTTTTAAGTTCAGTTATGCACTTTTATAAGGTTAGATCGCCTGCAGAAAACAAGTGACCAAGCAGTTTTTAGATAATAAAGTTTGAAGTTTTTTAACGATAAAACAAAATAACACATGGATAGTGACTTCCCATCTCCTATTTCGTGACTATTGACATAAATTGCACTGTTCGTTTCTCATAGCAATCATGAACACAATGACTTTAATCACTGCTGCTCTCAGTGGTAGAGTGGTAGATCCATTTCCATTCCCACTCAAAAGATGACTAGTGTATTCTAGCGAGAACAAATTGAATTCAAGTTTAGTCACCCTTGTACAATAAAAAGAGGCCATCCTCAAAAACTTTGCTGTGCATATTCATTTTTGACCATTTAAGTTTGGTCACTATTGTTCTCAGCAGTTGTTATGTACGTTTTATTAATTCTAGCTGTCAATATCACCAATTAATTTTGTTTGTCTCCAAATACACGCTTAAATGCGTGGAGAGACCAAGTTTTTATTTAATTTAGTTGATATTCAAACAGCATAATTTATCATGTTTCATAATAAATAAATTTAATGTTGGAAAAAAAATTAAAATTCATATTATTTGGCCAGGAAAATCATTAAAAATAATTACTAGTGCTGTAATAAACTGCACCCTATGCTCATAGAAAGGTATAATTGTGTGTAACTAGATAAGATAATACAATTATAAATAATAGATTACAAAGATGCCAGCCGACTGGTTTCGTATCACTTGGCCTTGAGGGCAAGGGAAGACTTGCTCTAAGGTGCATAAATTGATATGAAGATGTTTCGGTTATTTGCCTGGGAGCTCATCATATATGTAAATTTTGCCCATGAAGAAGACCGTATGCCTTGTTGACACACAGGGATGTTCTCAGTTTACTCCTCAGAAAAGGCAGAAAAAAGGGCCCTTAATAATATAATATAAGGATATATCTATACCTTGTCTGTATATGTAATCAAATTAAAATTCCCCTCCCTCCCTTACATACCTAGAAGAGAATTTGTGACAAATTTCAAACTGGTAACTGGCCATTGGCCATTAAAATCACTGATCTGCTCACTCTGTACCCATAACATACCAACTTATATCGACCCCATCTGTAATAGTTCTTGCGTAATTTTAAATTATATTGGCACAACCAAAAAATGGTGAAGCACCTTAAACATTTGCTGCCAGGAAAGAAAAATAGAAATAATATGATCAAAATTTTACATTGAGAGAAGATATAGATTGAGATCTGATTTTTTTAAAATATATTCTTTTTATATAATTGCTTGAATTTAAACAAACGCTCCCATAAATGCAAGTTATCAAATAGGGAGACACCCACTTCTATTTACAGAAGTGAAATAAATTAACTGTCTATCTGCGGATTTGAACCCAGAACCATCATATTCATAACCCTTGAAATTAGTTATTTAAAATTTACAAATCCCCAAATCAAATAGATTATCAAAATGTTGTAGCATTACTTCTACTATTTTTATTAAAGATACTTACTGGTCTTGGTGTCTAGGAAGGAGACTAGCGTGATGAGAAGGCCAGCGACTGCCGAGTAGTTCATGACCTGCCTGTCGGTGTGAAACGGGCAGAGTGACAGGGTACCCTTCCCAAGGTGAGTAAGGCCTTGGGCGATGCGGACCATGAACAGGTGACCAGTGTTCTTGGCGTGGTACTGGGCCAGTTGTCTCAACATTGTCGCCAGCCTATTGTAAAAACATTTAGATTAAGATTTCAAACCAGTTCACAAATCGAGATTCAAGTTATAGTTCATGTTATCCCCTGCTTTGTTATGATAATTATTAGCCAAACAAAAATGATAGTGACATGAAATAGCTCTGATGGATAGAGCAACAGGCCTGAGATCAGATAGCCAGTTTGAAGGCCCGGCCCTGTCACTATATTTTATGTTAGACTAATAATTATTAAAACAGAGGGATTAAAAAACACATCTAAGTAATAATTAACTATATTATAATTATTCATTGCAGGGCTGCTGTCTTTCACCTCTTTTTTTTAACTAATGCCCTTAGAAATAGAAGTGCTCGTTAATGATTAGGTGGTTATCGCTTTAGATGCCAATGGTATAAGATACATGATAAGAAAACTAGTACATACATACTCAAGATAGGGTTTGATTCTGAACAAGAAGAAAACCGAATTCATGATACTCGATGCTCTCCAAATAGATGATTAGACGTTAAATAAAAGTAATGAGTTCATTCATGTACCTTGGTTATATCAGCAAACAGGTGAGGCAGCTGAACCAACAATGTTAGGAAGGTAATCGATACAAAGAACGCTACAATATAAAATACAAGAAGAAAAATGACCACAAACAACAGGATCAACCATTCTTTTAAGTGGAAGCATGGCCACATAAAATTACAATTTTTTCCATCAGAAAATTGGAACCATAGGCAAGAATAAGAAAGAAAACGCTGCTTGCCAAGGAGATGGATTACAATATATTCAAATTATAGTAGTCCTATATTATCATAATTATTTAATTTTGTTTCTAAAATATTTTTAGCATACCCAACCACCATTCTCAAGATTTTGACTTTGGAATTTGTTGTCTTCAAGTTCTTACTCTTGCATAATAGTCTTTCAACTTGAGAACAACAATGAAGAAGATGAAAATAGGTCAGTTGGGGTACACTTTGAAACATGAACTTTGTCATAACAATAAATTGTTTTATAAATTCAGATTTCAACTAAATTGGTTTAAAAAACAGGCTAACTCATTTAATAACTAAGTCAGTGTCCAGAATGCTTTGTGTTTTTAATTCTCTTGAAAAGGGGTACAGTTCAAAATTTCTTTTTTTTCGTAATTCTTATTCTTGCCTCACTATGTTCATGCCTATGTTTGATGTCACATGATTGGTTATGTTTACCCTGGACAATAAAACTAATTAATAATATACCTGGCGTTGTTAGTGCCTGCTCCGACAAGACCCATCGAGAAAATCGCATTATGTGCCACTTCTTCATCTAGGTCATGTGAGTATTTATTCAGTACATCAATGACTGCTAACTAAAAATTAAAAGTAATGAATTACAAATTTTTTCCCAAGCTTATGAATTTCACAATAAACCATAATTTGGTTATATTTGACAGCTTTTGTTACTATTTAGTATGATCTACATCTAAGTAGTAACTTTTTTCTCAAAGTACATTTATTATTACTAATTACCTGTGGATTTGATATCGATGACAAAGCAATGGCTAAGGGTACAGCTCTCCGAACAGCAGGTTCACCGTACCTGCCCTAAAGTTAAAAAATAAGCACAATCAATATCTATTTTATTCACATTAAATAATTTATCAATGCAATCATAAATAAAACAAAATTGGTTTATTACTTTAACATGATTCTAAACTGTGAAGACATATATTTTGGTAACGGCAGAATCAAACATATTCAGGGCTTGTTTTTAACTAAAACTTTTAAGAGTGAAAGAAAATTAGCTGGTAAAGTTATATTGAAATACAAATATACTGGTTAATGAGAGAAAATACCATCAAAAGGTAGGAAACAAACTCCCCATCCCTGACAGGTTGAAATGAAAGAAATGATTACCAATTGGGCAAATATCCTGGTGGCCATTTCAGATCCTGTCTCCTCACCCATGGCGATGACTGCGACGGACAGAGCGGCTACAGCCTGCATGCAAGTCATATCCTTCACTTTGCTGCTTTTAGATTCATCCTTGTCCTTGTCTTTATCCTTGTCCTTCTTATCTGTCTCCTTCTTTTCTTCCTAAAATAGTTAATAGGGTTTTTATAGATCAAAATTTATGATTAGGATTAGTTAGATAAGTATTGTAACAATTTTGTTATTGAGTAATTTTATTAAATACATTCATTACATTTTATTTTAATTTGACTCAAGGGTCAAAAAAATGTTAGTTATATATTAAAAATAATTGGTCAGGGAAAAGAAAGTTTAGATTACAGCGGTGTGAAAGGACAGGGAATATGAACAAATAAAAACAGGAACATTTGCTCTATTCTAGGGAAATATTCATTTATTCATCATGATATAGGCAAACAAGCAAGATGTTTAGGAGGAGATAGCTCTTTCTAGACAGACATGTTGCAAGCAAACCATGTACAACCCCAAGTTAGCCTGTGTAGATCATTTATAAAACCAAGAAACACAATTAGAAGATTATAAATTATATGAATTAAAATTGCTTTTAATGAATTCAATTTATTATTATTATAAAATTATCAAACCAATTGGTTTTATATAAGGCATTCATATAAACTCAGAGTGGAACTAAATGGAATGTTATGTAATGCTTGTGGTTAACAATTTGTGAAAATATAACCCTCTATTGGTAATAACTTATAGACCTTATGAATAATTTTTATTATTTAAATGAATTTATATAATTGAAGTTAAAATTAATAATATTCCTAAGAAGGTTAAAGTACATTGTTATTACCGGAGTTGGATAATGTTCCGAGCAGACCTGTAGCTGTTCCTGGATGATCAGTACGTCGCCCGTTCCAGCGTAGATGCACATCTTCAGCATGTGCTGAGACAGAGACCTCAGCGGTTCCGGCAGTGCTTCAAGCGCTGCTTTTGTTGCTTCAGTCCCTTCTCGCTGGCCTGAAGAAATATTGTTATGTTTTATATAATATATTGTTTATATTTAAATAAATCTGAGGTTTTAAAGGTTCTTTTTTTTTTATTTTTTTTTTTTATTATTAAAACAATTTTTATTAAGATAAAATTACAATCTGCCTTTTTATTAGGCAATAAGTAATTGAGATAAATGTTATCATTCATACCATATTTACAATTCATCATTCACTCGCTCATTCACACAATTACAAACAGCCCAGAGGCCCCACAAGTCCACAAGGTTGTCACCTCCCTCGTATGCGAAGGAAGAAGCGGAGTCTTGGGGAGTCCCCCACGCTCACTGGATAAGAGCCAGCGGAGGCTGAACAAGAGCGCGAGAGCCACAGACGCTCAGGACATGATTAGAGAAACTGGCCATTGCCAGGACTCCCACTATCACTTAATTATAGCAGGTCACGAGGCCACTGCCATTTTAATCTCCGAGGAGGATTATAGGGGTGAGTGGTGCAGTGCAATGACTGTGCTAGGGAATTAGGGTGGTTGGATAGGTTACTATGGAATTTTATGAACTTGGAAGGGATGAGTTCAAGAATATAGGGTATATTCAGATCATTGTGAAGGGTTTTGTTGCTGACGTAATAAGGGGCATTTACTATTGTTCTTAGGACTTTTGATTGAAAGGATTGGATGCGCTTGATGTTCGACTTTTTTGCTGTCCCCCATAGCTCTATTCCATATGTCCAGATTGGCTTGATTATAACTTTACCTATATTGTATATTATAAATATGATATAGATTAGGGAACATATTTTTCTTCAAATATGCATTTTAAAACGTAATAGTTAATAAAGTAAAGAAAGTATATCGAGGGATAGGTGTGACAGCACTGGAGTTTCTTAAAACCAAAACCAAAACATTAATACGTATTGAAATTGGTAAGGCATTGAAGACAACTTTTTTCTGGATAAAGGTTTTTGGATTCAATAATTGGAAGTAGGCGTTTTAATAGGAGTTTTTCAAATATGTTTGAGAGTATAGGGAGTAGGCGTCATTGGGTGGTTTACCGGGTTTGGCGAATATGACTATAATGGAGTGTTTCCAGAGGAGAGGAAAGTGCGTCGTTCGGATAATGCAATTATAAATGTAGGTTAGGAAGATTATGGCTTTAGGAGGAAGTTGTTGGAGGATTTGAGGAGTAAGGAAATCATATCCTGGAGATTTTCGATAAGGTAATTTTTTTAGAATATATTTGACCTCAGAGGGGTTAACGGCTTTTGGTGGCAGTGAGAGAGGGATAGGTGAAGTGAAGGAAATCAACAACAGTTGGGCGGTGATTATTGTTTTGAGGAGTAAGATGAGGAGTAAAAGTACGGGAAAGATGCAGTGCGAATTCCTCCGCCCTTTCGCCATCCGAACCCGCCCAGGACCTGTCATCACGACGGAGTGGGTGTGAAACAGGATGATATTTTAGGATTTTCTTAGTTACATTCCACAAGGAGTTATCCCTGATAGACAGGGAGGAGAGACAGGAATTGAAAGAATCGGAACGGAAGGATGCCAATTGCCACTTTACCAGCCTGCAGTACTGATTGTATGAGCGACGATCAGCAGGATGTCGGGATCTTTGCCACACTGTTCTCGAGTGGCGTTTGGATTGGATTAGGTCTTTGAGATACTGAGGTAAAGGATTTTGATTGGCAGGCCAACCTCTGGATCAGAGTAGTGAAGGAATGCACTGCATCATCTAGGTCTTGGGATGTTTTCAGAGGTACTTTGAGGTCTACAGAGTCTGTAAGAATCTGGCGGAAGTGGTCCCAGTCAACTGGGCCCCTAATAAATGGAGGAGGAGGGAGTTTGTGAATTGGATTTAGGGAAATGGTTAATAATAAGGGGCTATGGTCGGAGGAGAGGTCATCGAGGCGCTTGAGTGAATAGTTTAGTGTTCCTAAACTACTGTAGAAGAAAAAGTCAAGGAGATCAGGATTTCAGTTGGGATATGATGGCCAATACCTACACAGCCACCTGGCTGTGTTAGGAGAGATAGTGGAGCAATGTCTCCATGTGAGTGCAGACAGCAGCAAAGCACGTCCTCGTGTATTTGTGGATATAGAGCCCCAGTGTTGGTGCTTTGCGTTAAAGTCCCCACCCACAAGGAAACGATGCCCGATGGAGTCTAGAAAGGAGATGAATTGGGAATCAGAAATGGATTTATTGGGAGGGCAGTACACTGATGCTAGAGTAAGGGGAAAAGTGAGGGTGGTGATTGACACTGTAGTGGATTGAAGGAAATCATGTGCTACCAAAGGAACTATGTAATGGGATATGGAGTTATGGACAATGACAGCGGTACCTGCATGAGCTCTTCCATCTGGGTGATCAGTTCGATAAGTCTGGTACTGTCGAACGGTGAATGGTCGTTTACTAGTAAGTCTTGTTTCACTAATAAGAGCTACGTCGATGTTTTTGTCATGGAGTAGTGCTGTCAGTTCGTTAGTGTGGGTGCGAACACCATTCGCATTCCAAAGGAGAATGGATAAGGGGAAGGAAGGATCCACTTATGTATTTTGTTTAACAGGGATAAGGTAGGAGACAAGATTTGTAAGAAGCGAAATGAGAGGGGTAATTAGGCTTCTGAACTCTGTAAGGAATGAGGTTAAATGGCTGGTGAGATCTGAAGAGCTTGAAGGTGACGGGATATGCGAGATGTGTGGTTGAGGATGGGATTGAGTTTGCTGGTTGCTGGGATGAGTGGAGTGCTGGGGAAGAAGAACTTGCGGAGGAGGAGTGGGCGGTGCCTGTGACTCCTCTCTGTTGCGAACGGCATCAGCGAAAGAGACAGAAGGCCTCAAACTTCTGGTGGGGCGCTTCTTGGGCTACCTGTGGCTGGCGTTTCTTCTTCTGGACGACGACGTTGTTCACTTCTGGACTTCAGAATTCTATAAGCCTCACAGCCTTTATAGTTTGCCAGGTGGCCTTGCTGACAGAGCACACATACAGCAGGTGATTTTAGGGGCTTCTTGCACGATTCACTTTTGTGCTGCCCACTGCACTTTACACACCTGGGAGGGTGGTAGCAGTATGATTTTGTGTGCCCATATGCCTGGCAATTATGGCATTGAACTATATCGCGTTTCGGGTAATGCTTTTTGACCAGTACTCTTGTGTAATACAAGTGGGTTACCTCGTAGATTTTTTCTACTCCAGGTGTTTGCTCTAGATCCACGAAGAATAAGGGCAGTGGTGTCTTGATGCTTGCATCATTTTCTTGCCTTTCCTCACGGAGCACATTCGTAATTTGGCGAACCTTGTATCCTAGGCTTAAGAGCTCCTTCTCTATCTCGTCCGCTGGTGTAGTGGGATGCAGGTTTCTAATCACTACCCGCAGCGATCTTTCTTGCTTTAGTTGGTAGGTATGAAAGTCGGCCTTTGTTTCATCTAAGTATTTGATTATCGTTCGGTATGTGTCGGGAGTGTCCGGAGAAACTTTTGTGTCCCGGGACCGATTGAGGCAAGTGTATTTCCCTGTACCTACAATTTTATTCAGTTGGGTACATAGTAATTTAAAATTACTAATGTTTCGTACGAATATCGCTGGTGGTTTGGGCTGTGTGGGTGTTTGTGTAGAGTCCATGTCCTCTACCTCAATATTTTTCAACACCTCGTAACTATTGGGCGTGAAAACGGAGACTCATGAGTTGTTGTTTGTTTTGATGTGCAAGGTAGTTCTTCCATAGAGCTGCTGGGAGCTGAAGAATTTACAGGGGCTATATTTCGGTTAGATCGCCGCGGCTTACGTTTGACCGGCGACGGAGTGGGGGTAGGTCCCAACGACCTTGTACGTTTTTTCTTACTTTCTGCTGACATTAACTGCTGATAGAAAACGCATGTTTCATCAGCAGTATTTTTCTGAATTATTCAGATTTTTTTTATAAAAAAAAAATATAAGACAAGTGGGAGCCGCAAACGCACGTAATTTATTGAAGAGCCTCCGACGCTAGCACCTGTCTACGGTGCTATGAGGGCTTTGCGGACTCCCCACTCTTATCTCTACTACAGCTGATCGGTAATCTCACCAATATGGCCGCCTTCTCTGTGTAATGTGAAGTGAATCTTGCGATTGGGAATCTAGTCCACAGCTTCAATATCCGCTCACCTGTAGATAGCTCCTCCGTGGACAGTTCACCCAGTAGTCGGTTGAGACGGTTTGACGAACTGGACACTTCCTATGAACGGTAACAAAACAGTTGGTTTATAGAGCGATACGAGAACGATTTGCAATGGTTTAGCGCAGGCGCAGTACTTCTGTTACTATAAAAAAAAAAAAAAATCTGGCAAAAGGAAAATTGTTTAATTACAAAACTATTCATTACTTTATGTACAAGCACGTATGTGACCAATAACAATGATTTATTAACTAAATTTTCTATGTTAACTTAATATTATTTTCGCGATTTACTGGCCCGATTTACTAATTTTTCATGTTGTTTTCTTTTTATGATGCATCTATTTTCTTCATCCTTCTTTAACTTGGTCTGCCACGCAGTCAGTAAAATCAAATTATCTCTTCAATCCTCTTGCCCTGATAAAAATCTTCTTCATACAACTGTTCTACCTTTGGTTCTATCACGATCAAATAATATTTCTTCAAGTTTCACCATGTTTTTCTGTTCTCTTCTCTTAACATTAAGTCTGCTCCGGATTCCCAGCAGAACAACCACTAACGCCATCTTCCTTTTCAAAGCCTCCTCCTTTGTTTTCTCGCCTTCTTGATTTTTTTCAACTTTTCTTATTTTAAAGTTATCAAATCTAATATTCCATTATTTTAATTTAATCATTGATATTATTTATATGGTAAATATTAATATTAGATAGAATGGCAACAAACAATGTCCATCCCTTCATAACCATGATTCACGGGTCGTTTACCGCCCTTATATGCCCGCTAATTTGAATTAACATCTTGACAAATTAAATTTCATAAATATCACAAACATCTAAATATCACAACAATATATTATTACTTTACCCTGAAAGTATATATTAGTTCTTATGTAATATTTTATAATTTTATTCTAATTTCTTTAACACTTTTAGTACATATAATTTTTTGAGATTTGATTAGTTTTTTTATCACTAACAAAAAAGCACTCAAAACAATAAATAAAATAGAAAATTTAATTTTTTACAAAAGAAAACTATGCTTCAGCAGTGAACTGATTTTGGTCCGAGATATGGCTTTTTAATGGGAAAGAATGGACTTTAATATTTTTTTGGTTATTGTCAGATATCTCAACAATGGTTTATTTGAGCATAGAATTGAATATAAAATCATTTTGTAAAAAATTGAAAATGGCATTTTTGTTGTTTTATAACTCATTTTTAAGATAAAGCATTACCAAGATTTCACTATTTACAGAGCTGTCACCAGCAGTAACTAGTTGGCTGGTTTTTATTCAATTGGCTAATTGAATAAAAACACTAAAGTTATAAGCTATAAGAAATAATAGTTTATCAAAAGTTAATTATCGAACAATTTTATTTTTCCAGTCAAAATATTTTATTGTATTTAGGATATTTACTTTTTTTTTAATATCTGACTTACATATTTTCTGCCATGAGTGTGAAGCAACAAGGCATGCAAATTGGGTCCTTCAAGAGGGACTGACCACCTCACAAAGGCCTAATTCTACATAAAAATATATATAATATAATGTTATGAATTGTCTTTATTTTCGTGAAATGAAGAAAGTCAGTAGGGAAACATTGTTTATGCTAAGATTGTCTTTTGTTAATTATTATTCATATTCATTTTATTTCTCATAAAAAGTTATACATT
The DNA here is from genome assembly GCA_930367205.1 of Acanthosoma haemorrhoidale. Taxonomy (NCBI): domain Eukaryota; kingdom Metazoa; phylum Arthropoda; class Insecta; order Hemiptera; family Acanthosomatidae; genus Acanthosoma; species Acanthosoma haemorrhoidale. The sequence continues at coordinate 76,768,327 of OV884014.1, read as the reverse complement.
ACTTATTTTTCTGTTTTTTTTAATAAACTCAAAACTGGACTGGATTATTATTATTGAATAAACCTTACCAAGATAGCAAAGGCCAAGAGCGAGAGGCAAAAACTTGGAGTAGTGTCCGTCTGTCATTTCAGCTACAGGCAGGTCGAGGAGTGTTTGCAGGATGGTGGACACCACATCTGGGTGGGGGGTTCCCAGGGTGATGAGTGCGCAGGCAAGTGCTGCCATAGCAACCACCTCGGGGGTTGACCTGGAGTCGGATAGCACAGGTAGTAGCAAGGTGATGGCATCTTGCCTCTTCGTTCCTACATAGGCCAGTCCCAAACCTATTGCACACAACTCATCTTTAACAGTTCATCACTAATTTGATTTAAAAAGAAAAACAAACATGTCTATTGCTGTTACAAACGTCTTATTTATATTTTAAAAAACTGACCTAAGACTGCACCGATTCTAAGTGTGACACTTTCATGGAGAACATAGTCGGACAAAAGAGCCAGGGCAGGGTCACAGTCATTCCTTACTCCACAGTTGACGATACCCAGAGCCAGTAAAGCACCACTCTAACAGAACAGAATAATTGTGTCAGTTATAATGATACTCTATATTTATATCTTGCAAGCCATTGAATGATTCACACCTTGATGTAATCTTCAGAGGTGTACAAGTACTTGTCGATGGGAGTGAGACCTCCGTCAACGTCCCAAAGATGAATCAAACCAAGGGATGCTGCTGCACTTAACATACCTAGAAGACAAAAAATGGACTTGAATCGTTAGCTCAATAGCACTGTTAAAATGAAACTTTATTTACATAAAAGATCATTAACTCTAATAAACAGGTAATAAGGTCAGGTATTTAATATATAACGGAGAGTATATATATCTCGGGGGCAGTTAGGAACCTTCTAGACTCAGAATATCTGTGTATAGATTGTAATATTTTATAGCATCAGTATTATAAAACAGAATTAATTTGAATTGTTAATATTAATTCATATTCAGGAATGGTTAATTCAGAAAGTTCACTGGCCAGCTAAGTCACTCCACATTTCAGATATTCAGTGTCAATGATCACTTTCACAGTTTAGCCAGAGAAGTATGTCCTAACTAGATCTCACTGATTAGTAGCAATTTGATTTGTGTCGTGATTAAGTAATATTTCAAAATGTGTTACAGTTGGACATTATGGAGCCTAAAACTCCTGAAGAAGTCTATAAAACTTGGTTTTATTTTGCCACAGTGGTAAATAAAAAAACAAAACAAAGCAGTAACCCTGGAGAGAAGGAAGAAAATAAGGAAAGCATGATTTAAAATGTGTGCAACCCATCCTTACTATAAGACTCATCTCATCAGAACCCTTTCTTAAATAATCCTAAAGTTATAATTTGTTTTATTTAATATTAAAGGCTTTGAAGCCTTATTATATAAAGACCAAGATAAGAAATACAGTTGATTAAGTTTTTTTTTAATTAAATAATTCTTTTATTTATTTTTATGTTACATAGTTTCCAGACGCAAAAGTGCCTCTAAATTAAAATAACCCGTAACCATACACACAAACAGATAAAACTAAAATGTATAATATCCACTTATTTACATGTAAGAAAAATAGAAACAAAAAAACTACACCAATACAACGTTAATAAAGTTGTAATACTCACCATGTTGCTTGTTCTTATACATCCACTTATTTCCTTCTTCGACAGAAACAAGCTTGTCCCTTGAAAAGCCAGCATTGACAAAAGCATTCACAAAAGTAGATGCTAGATTATGCCTGGCCGAATCGAGTGGTACTTCCAAATTGTAAGTTGGGCGAAGGACAAGCCCTTCCAACCAAGTTTTATAGACTTCTTCAGGAGTTTTAGGCTCCATAATGTCCAACTGTAACACATTTTGAAATATTACTTTATCACAACACAAATCAAACAGCTACTAATCAGTGAGATCTAGTTAGGACATACTTCTCTGGCTAAACTGTGAAAGTGATCATTGACGTGCGCATTCGACATAATGTTTGTAAGATCTGATTTGTCAAAGAAATCATCATTGAGTTCCAAACTCAGCTGTTGACGGCCGACCATAAACGCTAACTGTTTACGAACCGATCTGAAATTATTTACAATCAAAAATATTTCCACAGAACATTATTGCACATTATAAAAATGACTTTATGATGACAGATAGTTTTTTTTTTTAATTATAAATCATGTCATTACATGTTGATTCATGGTACAGTTAATTGTAATAACTGTATTAGATTCATTTATGTGTTTACTTTATCATTTTTGGCTGATTTTTCTGTGAAACCCTTGTTAGAAGCATTTTATATGGAGGTGCCATTTGATATAAGGAAGAATACATTACCCTCTATCAAAAGGAACAATCCAGAGATGGTGCCGTATTCTAGCCTGGTAGTCCTCACAGTCTTTAATTCACTTATATAATTTTAACAATAAAAGTGAACACAACTTACAGATCTTTGCATTGGTTGAAGATATCAATCATCATGTCATGGTTGTTGAGCTGCATTGCAAGGCAAAGCGCTCGAGGGTACTCATTGAAGCGCAAGTAATGCCTCATAACCCCACTTACAATGGCTCCTCTTTCCGGTTCTTCTACATACACAGCACAACTGAGAACAATAGATAAGATCTTTACACCCTTGGATCAATAAGTAAAAACAAGCTTTATTCAATATTTTACAAGTAATGTAATTAATAAAATATATATACTTTATTTCTTTAACAGTACAGCTGAATATGGCAGTGAAAGCTGAGACTACTGGAATTAGAATTGAAAATGTGTAATTTTTACTTTTGTTAATATTTCTATTCTACGTACCTATAGATCTATCTATAACTTCAATTTCTTAATTCAGTTACATATTTATTTTTTTGTAACTATTTTTTTTCTTATAGAAGTTCACACCTTATTTAACATCATGATTTTTTTTTTTATGATGTAATTTTATTTGCAAGATATAAGTTTGTCATATGAACACTATTGTTATTCATAGAGAACTTTGTCCCTGAATGCATTTTTTTTAATATTTTATTTAAGTGTTGTTTTCTTGGATGAAATGTTTGAACTTTTTTCCAACTAATTATGAGACTTTTATTTAACAGTTTCAAAAATAACAGTTATAAATTGGGTTTTTTTAAAAATAAAAGTTAGCAATTATTATGCATCACTGATACTTTTTAAATATTTCCCATATTCAAATTAAAAAAAAAACATACTTAATTAAATAAAGGCAAACTCTGGAGTAGTTTGTCAAATCCATGTGTTTGTCGAGCATATCCAGTCGGTCAATTTCCATCAAGAGATCACATGCTTGGATCTCTGCATTGTGCTCCATATCAAACTTGATAATGCTCTCCACCAACCCGAGAAGTTTATCCTTCTCTTCAGTAGCAGCCCATTCATCTGCAATCTCTCCTTCCAATTGCCTGAAATTAGTATGGATATTAAATTTAATTGTTGGCTTTCAAAACTCAAATTTTTTTTTTTTTAGAAAATTCATTTGGCATTACTTTCTGTAATTTTCTGTCACGTGTCTTAACTAAGGGGGGGGATTCAGAACATTATAACTCAGATAGTATCTGGAACATGACTTATATTATAAATAATTACTTATAATATTACATTATATAGATCACAGTTATATTTTTTAATGTAAAGTATAAACATGTTGTAAAATTTAGAGAATCGAGGGGCTTTTCATTTCTTTCTTTTCATATTTCCCATTATTTCATTATAATTATAATAATAACCGCAGGATTTGTTGAATATAGTTTTAAAATTTCAGAATGAATGGGTCATTTTTATTATGTAAATTTGTATTTTCATGAGAGTTGCTGTTATGAAAGAGTGTAATTAGTTATTCAGGATATTTTATTACTTATTAAGGTATTATCATTAGTTAATCAGATTAATAATTAGAATTACTAAGTTGTTGCACCTAATTTAACATTATATTATACAGATCACAGTTATATTTTTTAATGTAAAATATAAACATGTAATGATAATGTATTGTGATAATAACGATTAAGCAATGCTATAATAATGCATATAAACCTTTTTATATGATAGTGCATTATACTATATTACACAGAATTTTATTTTTTATAAAAAAACGTTTATTATAAAAAATTATGTTTATTTTCTGAAAATATGACAGTTGGTTACACTGGTTAGGGTGGGGATAGAGCAGTTCAAGGATATCAGATATAGCAATAAAGGAAACGGTCTGAATGTGGACTTCACTATTTACAAGGGTTGTTAACAGTTGGTAACTGATGAGGGAGCACCAACAACAGATTTATATATGAGAAAGAATCTATTCATGACATAAAATAATTTAGAGAGGATTTTTACATTCTATTTAGAGTAGTTCAATCCTATTGGAAGTCACCTACTTCTAATTTACAGAACTTCATGAAATATTTACCAATGGAAAACAAATGTATTATACATAAGACATGAATTTTACCACTTGAATACCATAAAACTAAAAAAATAGACATATTAATTATTGAAATAAGAAAATCTCAAATTAAAAGCAACAAGTCTCTCCAATATAGATATTTATTAAACTATTAAATTCTTTATTAGGAATAATTAATAAAATAATTTACCTAACATATTCATGACCCCAGTCCCCCACGTCCTGCTGACATGACTGCAGACAGTACTTGAGGCATTCCCTGGTGCCAGGTAAGTCTTGTCCCATAGCGAGGACAGAAACAATACTAGCACAGAGCTCCTGAGCTTTCTTATCGATCATGACAGCACACGCATCTTTAAGTGCACCATAGTGGCTTCTCAGGAACTTAAGAGGCATAGGCACCGATGTCATACTCGTAGTAGAGCTTCTTATCAAGTCTCTCATAGTTTCTAAAGCTGGTACATATAAATGGGTGTCTGGACCCTAAAACAATACACAGCCTATAAGAAGATTATGTGTAACATTAATTACAGTCACACCCCTGTTAGCAATCCTTAGTTCCTCTACAATTCAAATAGTAAAAAAGTTCAGTTATTATTTACAGGTTTTCTCATGTAAGTGCAATAATCAACATACTTTCTTAATACCTTTGATATCTTCGGTAGATATCTACAGCTAGAAGCCTTCAATAAAATTTGAGTCCAAAATATGTCAAAAATAAATATCATTCAATTGAACAACGTTTTTATTAGCACTGAACAAAGGTTTATAATAATTAATAAAACAAAAAGCAATGCAAAGATCACTCATTTGATTTTCATTTAACAGTGATTATCACAGTTCAAATTCCATGATTTTATTCTGTCATCGTTATTTCTTGTCAAAATACAAGTCTAGTTGGAGGTTCTGTCACTAGTTTTTCTTTGTTGTACAGTGCAAATTTATCAGTGTTCGTCACAATCATGCTGGCGGTAGATGATGTATCCTGAATTCTCAACATAAATACCAGAAATCCAGCAAAAAGCAATGCAAAGATCACTCATTTGATTTTCATTTAACAGTGATTATCACAGTTTAAATTCCATGATTTTATTCTGTCATCGTTATTTCTTGTCAAAATACAAGTCTAGTTGGAGGTTCTGTCACTAGTTTCTCTTTGTTGTACAGTGCAAATTTATCAGCGTTCGTCACAATCATGCTGGCGGTAGATGATGTATCCTGAATTCTCGACATAAATACCAGAAATCCAGCAAAAAGCAATGCAAAGATCTCTCATGTGATTTTCATTTAACAGTGATTATCACAGTTTAAATTCCATGATTTTATTCTGTCATCGTTATTTCTTGTCAAAATACAAGTCTAGTTGGAGGTTCTGTCACTAGTTTTTCTTTGTTGTACAGTGCAAATTTATCAGTGTTCGTCACAATCATGCTGGCGGTAGATGATGTATCCTGAATTCTCAACATAAATACCAGAAATCCAGCAAAAAGCAATGCAAAGATCACTCATTTGATTTTCATTTAACAGTGATTATCACAGTTTAAATTCCATGATTTTATTCTGTCATCGTTATTTCTTGTCAAAATACAAGTCTAGTTGGAGGTTCTGTCACTAGTTTCTCTTTGTTGTACAGTGCAAATTTATCAGCGTTCGTCACAATCATGCTGGCGGTAGATGATGTATCCTGAATTCTCGACATAAATACCAGAAATCCAGCAAAAAGCAATGCAAAGATCTCTCATGTGATTTTCATTTAACAGTGATTATCACAGTTTAAATTCCATGATTTTATTCTGTCATCGTTATTTCTTGTCAAAATACAAGTCTAGTTGGAGGTTCTGTCACTAGTTTTTCTTTGTTGTACAGTGCAAATTTATCAGTGTTCGTCACAATCATGCTGGCGGTAGATGATGTATCCTGAATTCTCAACATAAATACCAGAAATCCAGCAAAAAGCAATGCAAAGATCACTCATTTGATTTTCATTTAACAGTGATTATCACAGTTTAAATTCCATGATTTTATTCTGTCATCGTTATTTCTTGTCAAAATACAAGTCTAGTTGGAGGTTCTGTCACTAGTTTCTCTTTGTTGTACAGTGCAAATTTATCAGCGTTCGTCACAATCATGCTGGCGGTAGATGATGTATCCTTAATTCTCGACATAAATACCAGAAATCCAGCAAAAAGCAATGCAAAGATCTCTCATGTGATTTTCATTTAACAGTGATTATCACAGTTTAAATTCCATGATTTTATTCTGTCATCGTTATTTCTTGTCAAAATACAAGTCTAGTTGGAGGTTCTGTCACTAGTTTCTCTTTGTTGTACAATGCAAATTTATCAGCGTTCGTCACAATCATGCTGGCGGTAGATGACGTATCCTGTATTCAAGACATAAATACCAGACTTCATCCTGTTTAATTCTTATTGCTTAATTTCTAATGTCAATATCTAACATAAATCCAAGCATAAACATACACTAGAAAATTGATGCTTCACAAAGTAGGTCTTTCACATTAATATAAAGACCTCTTAATCAAGCAGATCTTTAGTTCATAGGTTAGAGGTAAATCCTTAGTTCATAATAAATTTAGAATGACCATTGTTATGATACTGAATCAAAAGAGATGTCATATTTAGAGGATCGTTAAGTAATTGCTACTTCACAATATAAGAAATATTAAGTTTAAATAAAAGGATTTCCTCCTACTGATCATTGAAATTATATTTTATTATAATAAGTGTAAATACATTATGAAGCTTTTACATTATAACTAATTTACACAAACCAGGGTATGACTGTATACAGATTAAAGACAATTTGACTTACTGTGATTTTGTCAACGAGCATATTGAGTTCTTCTTGAAGACGCTTGTCTTCTTCAGACTACAAACAAATAACATTTGTGTTATAAGTTAATGATGACTGTGCATTTCCATATATTTAATCATTTAAGGGGGGTTTTAACATTGCAATAACAAACTACAGCATTTTGATATTAATTTTATTTCAGAAAATAAATTTAAAAAAACAATAAACTGACAGTGAAGAGTTCAAATTTTAATAGATGTTAATACATATAACCTAGGTCACCAATGAAATATTATGAATATAATAAACGGAATACCTAAAGAGTTTAAATAGCTAAATATATAATAAAATATACCATTTCTTCTTGTTGCGGCTCAGGTACTTTAGTCATCTTAATAAATTGCTATCACCACCAAGAAAATTCAAAATGACTCGACAAACGCAGGTTACTGTTTGTGGATAACCTTCAGATTGTCTCTCAAAAAAGTGTTACCACTACTGTAGCTGATACTCAAAATTACTTTTTGTATTTTAAGCAAAATAACTTCTTCATAGCATGTTTAGAAAATTTTTGAAATTAAAACATAACTAATTTCGTATAGTACTTATAGCTCTTGTTTGACAAAAGTCTTTTAAGTATAGTCATAAAAAAACCCTAATCAGTTTTTTTCTCCCGCTAGTGTGCCTGACTCCGTGCCTTAGGAAGGTTATGTTGTTTTATGTAAACATCGTAAATTCAAAAAATCTTTCGGAATGGCTGATAATCTCGGTCTAGTAGTCAAATGGAACAACAAAGAATACGAAGTGGGCCCATTGGTTGGAGAAGAAACTGTTGGAAATTTGAAAGACATAATATTCAGTAAAACTGGTGTTAGACCTGAAAGGCAGAAACTGTTAAATTTGAAATTTAAAGGTAAGTTCTGGTTTATTTGAATGGATAAAGTCAATTCTGAGTTCACTTTAAAATTTATATTTTTTTTATCTTGGCAGGAAAAATGCCTGTGAATGAATGTAAAGTTTCTGAGCTCCAGTTAAAGTCTGGATTTAAAATTATGATGATGGGCTCCCTGGAAGAGGCTATAGCTGATGCTAGCAAAGTACCAGATGATCTTCCTGAAGTTATTGATGACTTTGATATAGAAGAGGGTGAAGAAGTAGCTATTGAGAATAAAGAAGTTTATTTGGCCAAAATCGAGCGGAGGGTTAAAGAGTATCAGGTAATAATAATTTCCTCTTGTTAGTTCTTCCTTTACTTTAGCATTAAATTTTTCACTACAACAGATTTTTTTTTTTAGATTAAAGTTCTGAATGATCCTCGTCCTGGCAAGAAACTTTTAGTCTTGGACATTGATTATACTTTGTTTGACCACCGATCCGTTGCAGAAAGAGGTTACGAATTGATGAGGCCATACCTTCATGAGTTTCTCATTTCAGCTTACAGAGTATATATATTTCATTGTTATTAAGGTTACTAGATAGATATCCATTTAAAAGTGCATTGTAGATGCTTTCATTTTTCGATTTAGCAATGAATAAACTAAGGTTTCAGATTTGCCTTCTACAGAAGGATTTGTATATCTAGAATCTAATTTTCACAAATTGTACGTAATATCGTTTTGAATAATATTGGGTTGTTATAGGAATTTAGAAACAAATCTTTTAAACCTTGTGACTAATGCTATTAAGTCTGAAAAGTTAATTAATTGTAATAAAGACCTTTCATTAACTTATCTATTGCTTTGAACATGTAGTCATTCATACATACTAGCCTAAGCTATGCTTTCCTCGGTGATAAAAAAAATTGTGTTAAATGCGCTATCTTATTTATGACTCTCTAAAATCCCAGTAGTTGACATGTTTTTATGACATCTTTGCTTTTCCTTACATTTAATACATTTCTTATACTAAAGCTGCTATGAGGTGGAGGAGAATATGTATTTATTGAGGAATTGGCCAGGCTGATTTTGACACTGGAGGGCTCTGAGTTCAACTCAGAAAAATTCACCATCTGGAAAATTTTTAGATTTTTAAATTTAACTTTCAAATTATTTTCCCGCGCAAAAAGCTTTTTAAAAAAATTAGAAAAATGACTAGAGATCAATTGAGGGGGGAAATTGAAGTTTTTGGTTTTTCAGGAATTATATTTCCATTCTGATATTAAATTTTCGTCCGTTGGAGATTTATTCTGGTTGCAAAATCCCCCGATTTTTCAAAAACCGCTAAAAAATACAGTTACATGATACGAGGGTGAATTTCCAAAATCTGACCGCGGATTTATGATTGGGTGAACTTTCTCTACTTTCGTGGTAAGAAAAAGCTGTTATTTTTAACCGTTGAAAAATAACGGTCGATGTTTTTGGTGTTTAGGCTAAATTGGGGGAATTTTTCAAATTCTTGATCGAGGGAAAACTCTGAACGTTTACTGGTGATATAGAAAATATTTTTATGTTTTTGTTGGGTTAAAGTCTTATGTTTAATCTGGTCACCAATCCCTTGTCCGATTTTCGACATTCTTAATTTTTTTCGCCTAGGTCAGAATTGACCCCTATGTAGAGATGGATTCGTGGTTTAAAAAAAGGTTTCCTCAAAATTTTATTTTTGTTACCTGATTAAGAATCTGTTGTAGGATTTTCGAAATATCAATTTTTTTTTTCTCATGGGTAAGAATTGCTTAAAAAACTTTATGGGGGAAAATCTATCGGGGTTTTAGTCTTGCTGGGGGGTAATACTGATATCCAGCATTGGTACCGCCGTTTCAATAAGAATTTGTTTTCCCCATGGCCGGTTTTGGTCAGGAATGGTTTGATGTAGGGAGGCAACATATTTACAGCTTTTAAACAAAATTTTAGCGTGCTTTTTTCTTAAAACACCTCTTAGAACATTTCCATACCTTTACAGTCATATATATATAAATGTCTGTTGGAAAATAAGTTCGCTCAAATACGTCCCTTCCTCCGCCAGCCCCAAATGTGAGTTGTGTAGAAACAAGCTTGTGGTGCATTGTTCTTTGTGAGCGTGAGTTCAGGTCCCTGGTTGGACGCAAGCATAGTTCTATCAATCAGACACAAAGGTCTAAATGTCTATAAAGGAATAAAGACCGTGAGAACAACTTTGCCAAGGTTACAGATTTGCTAATAAATCAAAAGAGGAAAGTATTTACTACTGTCAGTGATTTCCACATCACTGATAGAAAAGTTGCCTGCTTAATTTCATTGGAGATTATTGATAATTCTTGTTAAATCACCTCGGGTTGATGTTCCTTCACTGGTTTAATGGTGTAATTTATCTTTGTTAACACCAAAGCTAAATCATGGCAGCATGAATTCTCCTCCATCTAGTAAATCTCACTAGCAATATATTGCCTCAACCAGTGCTAGTTAAAGGTATACTCAGCAGATCATTTGGAGCAAATTGTCGGTCCATAGTTATCCATTTTCAATGGCAGTAGTGGTTTTAATATTGAACTAGGAATAGTGGCACATTCAGGGGATCGGAATCTAAATACTGCTTCACATTAAAAGAAATTTTAGAGGATTTCTGGCTACTGGTCTAAGAGGAAATTTCAGGTGGTTAGTAACATTGTGAGGTAATGTTGGTAACATTGGAGCAAGTGTGTTGGTATGAATGGCAGCAATGGGCATGTACTAGCTCCTCAGCTTGCAGAACTATTCAAAATTATTAGATGTATTAGCCTACCTGCACATGTGAAATACTGTATTTTATTGATATTAAGTCAGTTTATCATTTTATATATTAAGTCACAGCCTTGCCATGAGTAAATTTATCATTTTCTCAATTAGTGTCAATCTCTCATACAGCTTGTGTATAGTCCTCTAATTAAATTCTAACCAATTTTCACATCAAACAGATTTTTAGTATTACTGTTTATTCAATTAAAAACAAAATACATTTACATCCTCCTAGTGAATTCTTTTATTAGCCTCAAGTAGAGTAAGCTGCTCTGGCATGATTTAAAGATTGAAAAATTGTATTATTAACTATGGAGTTCCAGTTTTGATTTCTCTCTCCCCAAAGGATTTTTCCAGCTTATGACGAAAATTGTTTAGGTACTTACAAAATTAACAGTTGGTGGAAGAATGACTGTTAACATTAACCCTGTTAGACCTCAGAGCCGACTTCCAAACACAGCATCCAACTTGAACATGGTCCTTGGGAGACCTTGTCTCTGAGAGATGTCATGCCACCCATTTATTTTAATATATTTTTAAACTTAACAGGTGACTTGTCTATCACATTGAACAGCATGTTAACTGATTTCTTAGCAGGTTATATATTTCCATTAAACTTAAATTATTATATTAATAATTATTGGTTGTTGAATCTGACTGGAGTTAATTTTGTTTATTGCCGGCTAAAAAGAAACAATCGTAACAGGGCCAGGATTCAAGCCTGAAAATACCTGAATTTCATTCAGACGTTCTTTCCAGCTTGAACACATATTGTGACTATCTTTTACCATAGATATATATATTTTTTTTTTTTCTCCCTCTAAGTTAGAAGAAAAAATATGACAGTTAGCTTTGAAAATATCACAGAAACCTGTTGAGGGAATATGTAGTAACTAGGTTGGGCATTGACACAGGATGGCCTAGTTAGAATGGAAATCAGAAGGTTCTACATTGAACCCCAGCCTTGTCACTTTATTTGCTTCTTGACTGATAATTAATTCAATTAATGAAATAATTAAAAATGAAAAAGCTTAAACCAACACAATTCATAAAGTTAATTGGTGTGAGGTATAGAGGATACAAATAATTTCAGGAACAATATTTAATTACCTATATACTAGTAAACTATTTACCCTCCATTTTTATTATAATTGTAAAATAACTAATTTTATTTTATTTTGTTATGAATTGTTTGAATTTTTTTTTTTATTTTAAGGATTACGATATTGCTATATGGTCTGCAACAAGTATGAAGTGGATCGAAGAAAAAATGAAACTTCTCGGAGTGTCAACTCATACTGATTATAAAATTGTATTTTATTTAGACTGTTTAGCAATGATCTCAGTGCATACACCTAAGTATGGAGTGATTCAGGTATGTTAATTTTTATTTAAAAAATGTCTTTAATTAACATAATTTTTCATTTTTTATTACAAGTTATATGCGTCATATTTTTTTTATGGTGAAATATTGGTAATAATCTAGCGGTCCTGGGGAAAGGATTTTCAGTTATAATTTGTGTTTACCGATGAATTGTGGTATAGATGTGTAGCATAACAGGTTTCCCTGGCTCATCTTGCTTGTAAAAAATCAGTTTTATACTTCCTGTTGGGTTGTAATGCTATGCCTCCAATTTCACAGGAATAGTTAAGTGATTTCGGGCATGTCCCCTTGCTCTGCTCTTTGCTTTCATCATACAAATTTATTATTTATAACAGAATAATTGTTTTCTGAAGTGACAATAATTCTGGGTTCTGAACCCAGTTTTATTTGATTTTACAACATAACTTCCTGAAGTGCTACCAACCTCTTAACCAATTTCTATTTTATTTATTTAATTTTTTGTATGAGTTTTGAAATTGTATATAGTTATATAAAATCCAGAACCAAATTTTGAGGAAGTATCTCACCTTCTTCTTTTTGGGGCATCTTATTCTCGACCTATTTGTCAGAAAAGGTGAGATGCGTCTCTATTTTGCTTAGCCATTTCTTCCTTAAAACAAAGAAAACTCTTAAATTTCTAGGTCACTATCAATTTCTTCACAGACCTTGTTCGAGACCAATCATTCTACTAAACTCATCAGCAGCGAAATGTTGGGTTAATTGATTGATCATAAATATTTTAAATTGCATTCTCTATTGTTAAGTTAAAGAGATCAAACAACCATGCATCACCTGGCCAAATTTAAAAATACTTTTAAAAGAATGAAATAACCTTATTAAGAATAATTAATGTACATACACGGACAAATAATGAAAGATTATTCACTATCTCATATTATGTACCTAAATTGATGAAACAATTCATTGATATCTGTAATCTTATTTTAAGGTGAAGCCGCTTGGAGTGATTTGGGGAAAATTTGACCATTATAAGCCAACAAATACGATAATGTTTGATGATATACGCAGAAATTTCCTCATGAATCCGCAGAATGGTTTAAAAATCCGAGCATTCAAGCAAGCACACATTAACAGGTCCACTGATAGGGAACTCCTTCGATTAGGAAGGTATGGTTGGCATTAAAATTTATTTATCTTTGTTGCTGTACATTTTTTTTTTTTTCGATTATAAGTTGTTTTTATGTAGTGATGCCACAGTGACATTGATGCTCTTAATCAGCTCAGTTTTGCTGAATTCATGAACGACCCTGTTCCCTAAAAGTTAACCAGTCTTTCATTAGTTTGAACCACTATTGTGAAAATCAAGGCTTATTATTTTTCAAAAATTGATTATTACTGTAATGAAACATATATAATTACATTAATGAATGTCTTGTAAGTGTTTAAGGCTCCACTCCAGTTTTGTTACCTTCAACCTAAATGTTGAGCTATTCTTTACATACATGCCATTATCGACATACTAAATACAATTACTTTTATTTGTTTATTATAACCTAAGCAGTTTTTGCATCATAATTATATGCTAGTTTTTTTTTTACATTTAGTCATAAATTGCTGTGAATAGAGCTGGCATACTCTTCTTTTAAATCGTTAGTCATTGGGTTCACTTTTAACCACCCAGCTGATCCATGTGAATCGTACCAAAAATTTACTGTATCAAGAATATTACATATAAAAAGAAAGGTAGTTGAAATAGGGTTTGTATGACAATAAAAACATCTATCTTTTTTTGTCTTTCCACAACTTGTAATTTATTTTTATTTTTTGATAAAAGCGCTTTCAATAGCTCTAAGCTGTCATCTTCAATTATCTCCAATTGATTATGTGGGATATTTAAATTGTCTATGTTGGGCCAACGTCTTCACCATGAATAAATAGAAGTTCCCCTCTTCTCGGCCCAGAAAATATCAACCTGTGTTTCCATGTTTTAATAATAAAAACCTTCAAGAGTCAGTTAAGCGAGGGGGAATCTAGTGTACGAAACAGCTGAAGCCACTAGGGGGCGCGGCGGAGCTATTCCCGCCTCTGACCTGCCTATATAAGGGCAAGATTTGGGGCTATTTGACAGACTCTCGGAACCCGTCACCTGAAGAACACTGCTCTCTCTCTCTCTGCACTGGCGCTTGCTGCTCTACTCGAACCATGGCTTTCTTAACTACCTCTGCATCTCTCTTTCCTAACCTTGCTATGTTTTAGTCCGGCTTTATCAGACCCCACACCTTCTTAGTGGGATTCTCTGCCTTCGTCTTGCCAAAACTAGCACCTCCTTGGAAGAGATCACTTCCTTGCGGACGACGGCCTACCTGGGGCCCTACAAACTTTACCTATTAGTGTTCCCCCCCAGTGATCCAGTCTGCCTCTCTCCGGTTCACACTCGCCTTTTCGCCTACCCTTAGATACCGAGTGTGAATTTGTGGTCATTCCAAGACCACATAGTGCACTGTCGGGGCACACCTTCTAAAATCTTTTGGAGTCAGGTCAATATGAATAAAGCTGCCCGCCGACTAGGCCGCCAGCAAAGGTCAATGACCACAGGTCCACCCATTTTATCTCTCTTGGTGCTCGCCAGACAATGGCCGGGTCGTAGAGACCCATGCCTGCGGCAGCCGTTCTCCCCCCTTGAGGTGACCCGACAGTTTTAAACATAGATAGAAGAGCGTAGATGTAGTTGACATTGTTAAAAGTTGAAAAAATACATTATTGTTTAGGTTATGGAGATAACTGAAGATGACAGCTCTTAGCTGTCAAATGCACTTTTTTTCAAAAAATAAATTATCAGTTGTGGAAAGACAAAACAGCTGTTTTTATATAATTGTACCGAGTCATTCCACAATCCAGCATTAATATTAATATTTTAATTTAGTTTATTTGACAATTCATTTAAATTTTTAAAATAATTGCTGTGCCAGAAATATATCTTGTCCACTGACTAGCATTATAATTTACTATTCAGGTTAATTTAAACCAAATCATATTAATAAAACTTATTAAAGGTTTCACAATCATATATTCTTGATATTATTATTTGGATCTATAAAGATAAGTTGCTTATAAATTAGAATTTATTTCAGTAAAAGTGAGTTCCTTGGAGACATTTGTCAGATTATACTGAAACACAAATAGCATAAGATGACATGTGTACATTTTAATGACACTTAAATTCGTTCGTAAATCATTCACTGTGATGACAGATCGAACCCTTCCCCTTACAGCTGAGAAAGGATAATGGTGGAATATTTCAATAATACTTGGGGTTATTAAAGGTTTTATTTTATTTCAATTGATCTAAGCCTTGCTTACATCAAATATTTGATATTCTTATTTACAGTATGCAATGTCCAATATTTGTGTTTAATAATAATAATATTATCGGTAACAGATACCTCGAGATAGTGGCAGCGATGGAAGACCTGAGCCAGCTCAACCACAAACACTGGGAACGCTACCTCAGCCAGCGCAGGAGAAAGGATCGGAAGAAAAGAAAAGCAGAGCAATCTAGCAGCAAAGACTCTTCTGAGCCGCAATGAAAAAAAGCTGTGTTTATATAGATTTTTTTCCAAAAAGAAAAAAAAATTGTAAATTTTTTATGTACATAGCTAATTTATGTTTAACGGACTATATCTTCATTGGATTATTGAGTAAATCGAAAAGAGGAAAAAAAAAGGTTTAATATATTTTTTAATAACATCATTTTAATAAATCTAATAAAAGACATTGCTGCAAAGAATAGGTTATCTGATTTCATGTTTCTTATCAGTTAACATGCTTTTCATTTGTATATTCAAATCGATGAATCCTTTTTTCATTTATAATCGATTGAAATACATTGTGAAAAGTATCCCTTTTATTTCAAAATAAAGTTTACAACTTATTTCATTACACAAAAGGTTATAGTTTAATAATTATAAAAATCAAGTTTATACGTCCTAATTTTTAGTATCTTTTACCCTTAATATTAGGTATTCTTTTCAAGTTCCAAACAAAAAAACAGATAACTTACACGTGGAGCAAAGTCTTAAATTGTACAGGCAAAAAAAATTTACTTTCAAAAAGGATTGAGCGCCATCATTCCATCAAGCATTGTTCTAATAAGTATAGGCAATCTATTATTAATTATCAATGTCATATGTTTGTTGATCCATTTATAATATTTTTGTAAGAATATATTATTTACAAATTTCTTTTTAATTAAAAATTCAAAACAGTATAAAATTATATTTCTCCAGTTTTCAAGAATTGTTCCTTAATTTTAATCCTTTCTTCTAAACTGGGAAGTATCGGTTTCAGCCCGTTGATTCTGCGATGCTTTTTTACCGCAGTCTGCAATGATTAAATACATTTTGTTACTAAGCAGTAGAGATGGGAAATAACAGTTAAATGTTATGGTAATTGTTAAAAATAATTAAATGTACTATTAGTTCCAAAAAAGTAAAAGGATCCTTTTTAGAGACCATTGGTATTTTCACTGGTTGCAAGTGGTTAATCATGAAATAAAAAACATCTCGATTTGTTTCCCCACAGTAAATATATTTTTATCTACTAGCTCATTCAACCTCATGCTACCATTAACAAGTTCTAATTATACTTACAACTTGGGCTCAGTAACAGGTTTGGCACTTACCAAGTTGTAAGCTATTAATTTTAGTACTTGAAAATGGTTGCATGGGCTGCCGAAATCATCGGTATTAAAGAAATATATCTATTATGGAAAGACAAAAGGTGTCTTTTTTTCACCTTTATTAAAAGCCATTTATCTTTTTTTTTTCTCTCTATTAATTCAGTATTTTATCAAAGCTTGACATCATGATTAATAATTAAACTGCAATCTCGTGGTTATATTAAGTGGAATATAGACTTTGGTTGAAGAAAAACAGCTAATAAATTTTCATTAAATTTATTAACAACCTACTCAGATCTTAATTAATGAGACTTGTTGGGACTTCAGCAGACCTAAGTTATTCAAGCTTTCATAAACATTGTTCTCACAACTTTTGCAATCCCCGCTTGACATTAGAAAAACAATTTAATTTTGCATGGAAATTTCAATTATTAGACTAGTGATGGTAACAATAGAGGTGAGGTACCCCATAAAAAATAACTTCCAATCCTATTAATGGTTTGTAATTAAACCCTGATGCACTTATCAATAATATGTAACATTTTTAGAGGCTTTAGATGACTGTAATAACAAAACCGCCAAAAATATCATGCTCACTGGTTTTTCACATACTCTGTACATAGTTTTGGACAAATGAAATAATAATAAAGACCATCACTATTAAGAATTAGTATTTTACTCCACTTAAGTCTACAACATGATCCAGGAATTTATAACCAAATAAAGTAAATTTACTGTTCAAATAAAAAGGTTACTTTTACCCAAAACTTTTTGCAGGTCTTGTAGTTCTCAAAGTGAAGTTGGCACATGTCGAGGTCATAATTGTTGTCATCTATGCACTTTAATGACATAGTATGCTCCTAGAATTAAAAGAAATTGATTAATTATTTTTATTACCAGTAACTTTTCTAATTGGAATGAGAAAACTGAGTTTATGCTACAACGCCAACTCAAACTATAAGCTTGCTTTTATTACTTAATTCTGAATTCCTATAAGACCTCTATTTTTAGATAAAAGATTTTTTCTGTCCCTTTTTCTTTTTCTAAATTAACTAGCCTTCCAGGAATGGCTAACAGAGGAAATGCAATTCGAAAACAAAAGATAGTAACAGAACCACAATTCAAACCCAAGATCTCGCTATGTCCAGCCAAGAGCTTTTCCTCTGGGCAATCTCAGTCTGACTATTCTAAGCTAAAATCCAAACTCAACAATTCTTCACCTACCACCTACCTTATAACAAGGATTATTCTCTTCATTGTTAAGTTGTAAATTGTGTTTATTCTTGACTCTTTCATTTACAACTCTCCCGTCCATATTCCAATAATTTGATGATTTTTTTTTTTACTAGAAAGGGGCAATTGTATTCATTAGTTTATTATCATAAATTCTCCCTCATCAATGAATATATGCTAAAAAAAGAATAAGAGGAAAATCTGAACTCTGAATGGGAGGTTACATGACTGTCAGTGGAAAAAAACGAGTTGTTAAGAAACTAACTAACGAGCCGTCATTTGTTTTGTTTTTTATAAGAATAACTGTTATTTTCTTCTGATTACTAAAACTTTCTATTGTCATCTTTTGAAATTCCTCCTATTCTATACTTGTCGGTTACAAAAATTGCTGTAACACTTTTTTGATAGTTGCGTCATCTCAAAATACGCGTAGCGAAATAAGTTCTTAGACGTCCATTTTTCGTGAAGTGCATGGCGTCTCTTGTCACCAGATCACTACAGAATCTTCTTCAAATTATTAAGCACGATTCGCATCTGCTTCACGGACTAATTTATATTTATTTGATACAGTTCGCAGACTTTGGAAAAATTGGGCTTAACGCTCATAGCTCATGAATACGAAGCCCACAAAAAGGTATTCTTTCACCGATGGTTATGGTGTAAAATAGCATGAGAAAAATAAATTGCACATTCACAGAAGATCAATGATTGCGGCCACAATTGGGAACCATCTTTCTGAAATGTTACCGAAATTTTTTTACAAATCAGTTACTGTACTAAGCATTTATTTGACAATGAAAGGAATAGAACTCTGGTTTATGATTAATTATTAATCAATTCTTATAAATAATATTAGCTTCGTAGATTAAAATGATTTTCGGTATATTATGACAAAAAATATTATCTATATATAATGACGTTTTTACCGAAAGTCATCATCTCTTCAACGTTACGCCACAAGTCGATAGTGGTCACATCACGTATAGGAGCAGGCGAAGTGCCGAATTACAAGTTATTAGAACAACCAAGCAAATTTATTTTAATGGTAAGAAGACCGTCTATCACCTTAAGAGCTGTCTATTAATTTATTTATTTTGGAAATTCGGGGAGGTATTATTATAATCTCGGGTCAGAAGGAAGTGGGAAAGAAAAAAGACAATGACTTGTATGGCCTGGCAACACCTAAATATATCGTTGTAAAAAATATTTAAATTTTAGTAAGTATGTATGTCATAATAAATAATGAATTAAACTACAAAAAAAAGTTCGAATAAACTAATTTCATGAACTAACAATTTAAACTTTAAAAAACAAATCTTTTTACTTTGATTCTGTCAGTCACTTTCGTACTTCCATCTAGCTGGTAGCCAGTTGAACAAATGGACCTCCTAGAGTAAGTGCATAACTGTGCCCATGGTCCAAGCAACCCGAAAGTACACAGCCGGCTATCATTGTAAGGACGACTAATACGATATTTCATCTTCATTCCCGGAATGAATGAATCCACCTCAAAGAAATAAGAAGGGGCCCAACGAATATATATTTCAAATTGAGTGGTTCAGTGAGAATCGTTGGATACTGTTGTTACACATGAGAAAAACGTTGACAGCCAAGACGAACCCTCCTGTGCGGATTCTGAATAAACATGCAGCTACCCCAACGGATTCTCTGGCCTCAATGTCCGATGGAGTGGGGAAATTCCGATGAAAGATGAAATGGATTTTGTGATGATTGGATAAAAATGTTATCAGAAGATGATTTCACAATGCTGGCACATGGGATAATGAAAAAACCACGTCATAATGCGGGAGGTTAGACCAGTATTGGCACTTGCACGGGCGGTCCCCGAGTCCCAGTTGACGATCTAACATCAGCAATGACCTAGTTCTTTAAGGAACGAACCAAAATTAATCATAAGAAGAATTAAGGTTAATTCCTTAGATAGAGATAAGATAAGGAAAACATTTATTTAATCATATGATAAAATTAAGCAGGTATTACACACACAAATTGTATAAATAAAATTGAAAGCTTCAACTAAAAAAAGAAAGTAGTAGCTTTGAAAGTACGTTTGGATAAATAATCACACTTTACGTAGTTAAATCTGCCACATCATTTTTATTTTTATTTTCCTTTCATAGTCCCTATAAATTTACAGCCAATTATAGATCCTCAGGCGAATCTATTTACAAATTATTTTTGTATTTCCTGTAGCAACGCTACATTGTATACAGGTTTTGTTATTTTATAAAAATTATATAATGAATAAAAAACTATAATGATACACATTATCCGTGACTGGACTAAACTGGCTAATAAAGGTGACGGGGCTCACCTTTTTGATCAAACTTAAAACTAACTTACATACTAATTCTTAACCTAATTTTCCTCGACAGTCTGTTGCCATCGATGTGGGAGGGGTGGTGGGGTCATAGGGTTAAACACTGGGTTTGTCAGGTGCTGCAAAGAGTCAAAAAACTTAATGTGTCTCCTAGGGCACACCAAGCAACGGGTGCCGGTTAGCGTTTTTCAACCTCTCGAGAGAGGTATGTCGGACCACTTTTCGCATGATCCCATTCCGGAAATGTTGGAGACATTTGGCTGCATTGTCAGTCAAGTGGGTAAATAGCGGGGCACCGTACAGCAGAGCTGGCCGGAGGATACATTTATAGATCATCAGATTGAGACGAAGCGACAGGTTGGGTGAAGTGAGATAGCCGGTAAGACCTTTGTTGTACTTTTTCTATTTTATCACTAAAATGAGTAGAGAAATGGAGATGCCTATCCATTTTTATACCCAAATAGTATATTGAGAAAGCTGGTGAGTTCTTTTGCACTGTTATACTATACGATTTTGGCAAAGATTTTTTCCCCTTTTGGAGGGAGAAGATTAAGCAGTCGGTCTTCCCGGCGTTTACACTGATGTTTACATGCCCAGTCTGTCACTGATAACGTTACAAACTTACTCGGCCAGTGTAAGAGCTCTTTGTGCACTCATGCTGCTGCTGTAAACCGCAATGTCGTCGGCGAAAGCGATTACAGTAGCTTTCTTATAGTTTGTCCCAACAATTTCAGATGTGTACATGCTGAAAAGAACCGGAGACAAAACCGCTCCTAGAGGAAGTCCACAAGTAAGAGGGAATGGGTTAGAGAGGCAAGACCCACCCGTACCCTCACCGATCCGTCCTTCAAGAAGGAAACCAACATCGTGCTCTGGGCATTCTTAGTCACAAAGGTGTTGACACAGTATCCCGTGGGACACTGAGTCGAAAGCCTGCGTGCAGTCCAACGAGATCATAGCAGTTGCTGTGTTCTTGTTGATATCGAGGGTGGCTTCCGTCTGTACCTTCACAAGTGGATTGCCACACTAAAGAGATCCGTTTGAATTTATATAAAGGTTGGGAGATAACAGACGATACTATAGAATTGGGGTTGGAGAATTCATACGTTATCAGCGCGTATAGAAAATGCTTCAGATGCAACGAAAATCTCGCTAAACACGAGTCAATTCTGCCAACATTTAAGGCGAGGGAGGACAATGAAGAGATGCACCATGTAAATGATCATTATTACAAGTTGTAACGAATAAAAGATTAATAAATAAATTGGAAAGGATCGAAATAAAACGATATTCTTTCAGTATAATTAATATGAATAGTAAAAAGAAAGTAATAAATTTGGCAATGATTAGGTACCAACCCGTCCAGCCATCTTACACGACAAATCCAGTAATCACTTGATATATATAGAAGAGATAGCATCCATCTCTCATTAATTTGGTATTATATTAATATTTATATGTTTTGACTTGTAGTAAGAAATCATCCAAGATGAATAATGTATATCATTATGCTTGTTTATTCGATTATATAATTTCTATAAAATAACAAAACCTGTATATAATGTAGTGATGCTACAGGAAATACAAAATAATTTGTAAATAGATTCACCTGAGGATCTATAATTATATATAATTATCTGTAAATTTAAAGGGGCTATGAAGAAAAAAAAAAAAAAAAGTAGTCATCATATATTTGTATTATTATTATTAATTAGTTCGAGCCCATGCAATTTGATTTAGATGTTTATTTTTTTTAAAGTTTCACTTAATTTGACAATAATAATTTTAATACGTTTATAATATTTTTAATGATAATATGGACGAATTGTAATTCTTTTGCACAATTTAAATAATTGATACGTGTTTTTTTACATATAATATTTTATTACCTACGTTGTTGAAATTTATTAGCTTATATTACCCATCATCTATCACATAATATGTATTATTTTTAATTTGTTCATTGCAGTTCTTGATAATGATTGTGCAGCACAATCAAAAGCGCTTATACAAAACAATGCTGTAAATACAATTTTGATGGTAAAGAAAGTAATTAATTATTTTCCAAATAGTTAATACGCAACCAATTAACATGTAACTCACTTCATAGTTATTTTTAAAAAATAGGGAATACTAATACTTGGTTTAACTGGTACGTTTTAATTACGTGGTTATTCCTTAAACTGCCCCCAATTCCAAGAATCTTTTTTTGTGAAATATGGCGTGGCTAACGCACTCACTCTACCGGCTAGTGTGGGCTAGGTTGTGGAAAAAACGCTATTTATACGAACGAGCGTGCGTTATAAATTGTTTTGATATATCGCCAGTTTTTCATCTTTCCACGGCCTGCATTATGAGGCATTGGTCGCTCAAGCTATCAGTGACTGAATGGAAGTTAGCTTGGCGTCCATGTCTACTAGAGTCTGTCGTAATATTGTTTGCGGCTAGTTCAATATCCCAATGGCCAGTTCCCGCTCAATTTCATGTTTTCCTCGAGACATGTAGTTGGACCGTGTTATGGACACCAGATCTGATAACTTGACAAAAGTACCCGTGGCTACCAAATCGAGAAAGCCTGTTAATAAAGATATAGGACTCAGGAGGAAAGTATCGTCGGCTGTTTCAGAGAGGTTGGTGTTGTTTTTTTGTTTATCTTGTTTGTTCTGTGGTTCGTCATTCATTTAGTTTTTCCTTATCGAGAATTTTATATCGGTTTAAGTAAATTATAGGTGACAGAAGCTCATAGGTAGAGGATTCAAACTTTCTTGAAATTATACAATAAATGCACTGTTATGCCATTTTTATTTTTATTTCATTTTATGAATATATTTGTCAGTAATCTATTAACTGATTATCATTGACGTTGCTGATATTCAATACATTGTCACTAGTTCAAATTCATTAGAATATAATCTTGCATTATTAAGTAACTTGTGCTATTAAATATTGTCAAGTACTCTGAACTCAAATTTGTACTTTGAATGCTAATTGTCAAGTATAATTTGTAATAATTTATTTGGTATTGATCATTATCTGCTTATGTTAGAGGGTTTTGAAATTAAGTTATTCCCTTAAACTTGAATCAATTTCATAATAAATTTTTCATCATCAACTTATTGGTTATTTCTTGTCCTAGATTACTGTAATAATCACCCTGTTGGCCCTGTAATTGTTGCATAGAGCTGGAACACAACTTTTAATTTTAAGACATAGTCGGTAAGATTCATTTTTGGACAGGTCATGGATATGAAAGTCGGTTGACTTAAATTGATTATGCCAGTTATCAGTCTGTTCGGTAGTCGATCCCGTTAGGCCGTAGACACACTCCATAGTAGCTCTTGTTGGTTCTTCACCTTGGAAGCTGTTGTCTTCCACTGCAAATACATAAATTAACTTTGATATAATAAATGCACACTGCACTGTTATATAATCAGCAAGGCCTCAATGTATAGTGAATACATGCCGAGTTGAATGCTGTATTTCTGTTTTATTTTGTTTCGTGTAATGTTCAAAGCAAATGTATTGTTAAGTTTATGCTTTCTATGTACGGTAAAATATATAGTAAACACCTGGAAAGTGCAATACCAGTTAAAAATTTGAAAATACAATTGATTAATCTTTTTTTCACTATTTGTATATTTTGTTTTCACCCAGACTGGAAGGGTTAGATAATTTGTGTAAAGTACAATCTAGTGCTGGGGTTAATAGCTCCGAGAACAAAATGGAATTAAGCAAGGTTGTTTACTACTTTGTAATTTGTTTACATATTTTTTAAATGATCTTTGTAGAGGTAGTGCTAAAGTTGGATCCAAAATTGTGTGGTAGATAATTGATAAGTGTATTATTGAACCTAAAGATGGATTTACAAAAATTAAATACAGTTTGTCTTCAGGAAGAGGGGAAAGTTGGGAATACCAGGAAAATGGGCTTATGTACCTTCTGCTTAAATAAATTGGTTTAGTTAAATAACCCCTACAGTATAACAATAACAATAAAGTTTCTTTTTAAATTTTAACCTATATAAATTCATAGTCTGATAACTTAATCACAAATTTATACCCAATCCCTACCACTTAAATATTCCAAAAATAAACTATGTGGCAGCTATAACTGGCATCTTATTGACTTCAAAACATTGAGATCTCATTAATGACAGGATAGGCTGTAATGAAGTGGTATGTGTTCTCTGTCTACGTAATGCAATGGGCATCAATGACATGACCCTTGGTGGTTGACATGTCCTAATACATTAAATGAAAAAAGGTTACACGATAATATTTGGCCTTTCCCGATAGCAGCATAATTTCAATATGCATTATCTGATCTCTGTTTGTTAATTATTTATATTAGGAGTTCTCTCAACTTGAGGAAATTTAATCAAGAATTATCCCATCCCAAGTTCAACTGAATATGTAATATTTGATTCAATTAAGGCATATAGAGCGTACATTTTTGGTTATATGAAAATTCTGACTAAGTCTTTCATTAGAAAAGGGATCCAGTGTACTTTGGCACTAATAATATCTTGTATAAATAAAGCCCTAAACTTCCATGAAGAAAGAATTCTGCAAATTTCGTCTTATAGCCATAAAACAAAAATTGGCTTGAAACTAAAATTTAGAAGAATTAAGCTAAACTAATAAACTATATTATATATAAAATGGATGAAAAATGAAAGTATAGTATTTTAAACAATTTTAGATTTAGCCGTGTAATCTGGGGAAAGTTTCAATTAATGTAGTGGGATGTTGTATAGTTAGATGAAAGGGTTAAACATTATTTACAAAACCTATAAAACTTAAATTTAATAAGAGCAGTTATGAAAGTGAGACTGGAAATCCTATACTGGAATTATGCTGTGAACCGGGAAGGCCAAATGCTGTTATGTAATCTACTCTATGGGAGGTACAGGATTAGGGATCTATTTGTAATTATGTTGTCAGAGATAATCTCTATTGATTATTAATTGTTAATTTATATGTTAGAATTTAAAAATAAAAACTTGATTATTGTTATATTGTGGGAGTTAATTACTTTCTTTCCCAATATTAATGGCTATAAGATATTGTTACTCTCAATCAACAAGCTTTTTATGAAATAAATCAAACTCATTGTATTTTGGATTGTTTAGCCTAGAATTGTGATACTGATAAAAATTTCATAACATTCATTCTGTTTATGTTGGCATTCGATTTTATTTATGAATGTCAAGACAATCACTTCGAAGGCTCTATTGTTACTTACTATAGATAAAATATAATAAATTTAAGGTGGTATAAATACGATTAATCTTATCAGCATTTGTAAAATACCGCCCACCTTTAGCAGTTCGGTTCATTTAAATACTGAAGTCTGTGTTCTGTTCTAGGCAAAGTATTGCTGTTCTTAAGAAGAGAGAAATACCTCCATTGACACCATTGCATAGGCTACAGCGTTTCAAAGTAATATAGACATTTTCTATAACATTTTAAAAAATAATCTTATATTATATAACACTTCTCAATTAAATTTAACTCTTTATATTTTGTTAGTAAAGATAATAATAATTTAATTAGACCTGAGAATTCTAAGTATAATTTTAATGTGACTATTGATATTTGATCCCTGCCAAAACTCTAAACTGTTAGCCATATAACAGTAGAATTATTCATTTATTATTATACATTGAATCCCCCAGTACAAATCCACAAGCATCATAGAGTTGACTAACGATCGCTCTTTACAAATTCAAAAGTGAAGCCTTTCTTTTAAACCAGGCATTAACTTTCACGATAGTGGGATTAAATTTTGAAATGCAAAGTTAAACTACTAAATAGTCTTTGGTAAACTCCTTCCACGCCAGATGAGCTAGAAGTCATGATAAAAGGCTATTTTTTAAAGGTTTATAATGGCCATAAGATAGCTAATCAAGAAATAGGGGAACTTTCAAGAAAAAGGGGAGTTGTCTGTGGCAAATAATATGTAAGGACCCTTTTGTCTATATGTTAAGGAAAGTTTTTTTTTTTTTGTATAAATATTTTGGCATCTTATTTGTTGTTAAATTACATGGTCAACTTATTGAAAAGTTGACTTATGCAACAAATATGAATTAATTTCCATGACTAAAACAAGTTCAAAGACATAAAACATCTGCAAGCATAGCTGAGCTCACTCCAATACAGACCTAGGCATGGCAGTTATCTAGCATATAAATAGCAAAAATAGAGAAAGAAAAAATGCTTTAGAAGAACATGCCATCATAATTGCTTTAGGTTTGCCTTCTGACTATCTATCACATAGCTAATTGTGTACTTATAGCTAATTTAGTACTTTCACTTCCCCCCTTCCCTTTCTCCTCTGAAGTGTCCTTTCAGTGACCATTCACTTAGCAATTGCTAACTTCAGCCAGTCACGAATTCTGATGGAATAAAAACTATCCTGATTTTTTTTTTTTTTTTGCTCCCCCTTAAGAAATTTATTCAAATAAATCAAAATAAACCAATTTGTGTGCACAATTTTTTTTATTACTTTCCTGATTTAAAATTTAATTGTAAACAATTGACAAATTAAATTTATTTAATGATTCTGTGACTGCTGCCATTATTATTATTATTTATTTTAAATCCAGAAGATACCTGAATAGGTATTAGAAATATAAGCATTACTGAAAATTAAGCCTATTTATTTTTTCAAAATAAATTGCTTTAAAATTTTGTTCAGCATATGTCCACCCATTTTTTTGGGGAATCCATGTGATTCTCGATTGCCTTCCTGGTCAAGACTTCTGCTATACCATTCATCTATTGCCACTCTGTAGTGACCCGGTTATCTTTGAAGACTAGTCAGACTTTGAAGTCATGATTCACCCTGGCAATTCTATTCTTTCCCAAATGACCTCCACCATTCCTAATTGTATCTATTCGAGTGACTACTCAACATCTTCAATGGTTCATTTGTATTTATTTATGTGTATACATCAGGACAACAATTAATGTTTCACCCAGTAAATTTGACACGCAATGTATCATTTCAATTTCTTGGAAAATGTCTATTTAATGGTGTTTCTTTTCCTAAAATGTTCAATGCTTACTCCTTGAGTGGCAAAACATTTTAGGAAAATAAAACAGATGAATTTTGAGAGTAAAGGAAGGAAATGTTCAAACACCATTTCCCAAGATGTTGAAATTTTCACATTCATGTTTCTGGTATGAGGGGGACGATTATATATATTCACACATAACAATGGGATTTATTGTATCCCTTTCATTTATACACTGATATACTGATTGTTTTGTTTTAGGCTATAAGGGACAAGAACCTGAAAAATAAAGGTTTTAAGACATCTTTAGAAGTAAAGAAAATGGAAGAAGTAGCTACTACTTCAACTTCCAAAGTTGATATAAATGAGAAAGTGATTATTAAAGAAATTGTTGGAAAGATGGAAGTTTCTAATTCAAATGTTATTGAGAAATTAGAAGAAAATGTAAAAGAATTAACAAATGGAAGTAGTAAAGAAATTGGGCGTGATGAAGCCAACAGTTCTCCAAAAGAAGAACAAAGAAGATCTGCACGGTTGAGTGAAATAAAAAATGTAGAAACAGTAGAGATTGTAGTAGTTGAGAAGAAGGAGAAAGAGGACCCCAAAGATGAAGTTTCTATTACAGTAAACCTCGAACAGATAAAAGATAGCAATATTGAATCTCAAACAGAAACTGATGATAAAAGAGATGAAATTAAAACTTACTCGGGGAGTGTGCGCAAGACTCTTGCACCATCTGGTGAGGAGGAAGATGTTGAAATAATAAAATCAAAGACAGAAAATGAATCTAATTCCAAACAGAACGAATCTGATTCAGTAAAACAGAAAGAAGATGTTGCTTGTAATAAAACCTCTTGCAGTAACAAGAATATTAGCATTAATAAAAATATAAAAAAGGGTGATCTGTACAATGCACTATCACGGAAAAAGGTAACACAAATGATCAAATATTAGTATCAAAACAAATTATCATCAGCCTATATGATTTTTTTTTATACAAATAATATCTTGAAAGGGCTGGTTCTCAAACCCCGGGACCTCCTCAATCTCTTGTCGGGTTTTCTACCAACCGAGCCATCCCTGCTTGAGCAATGACCAATGACCCTGAATATATGAAGGTCATATTTCGAGACCCCTAAAACTGTTAAACTAATAATTCACCACACTCATGAAAAAACTAACAGATTAAAATCTAAAGAAACAAAAAAAAAACAACACAAAATTCCTAGGTAAATGATGATAAAACTTTATGGAACGGCCCAAATATATGCAAGTTTCATAAACATTACATTATTAAGTCGTTATGTCAATCATTCTGGCCGGGGTGGAGATTGCCATAGGTTGAGTGAATAGACAAGTATCTTAAAATTCAATTGGTACCAGGGATTTCAGTACACGTAAACAATTTAATTTATGAGTTATTTCCCATTATCTGGAAATACCTTTCAAAGTTTTAAAAATCACCCTATGGTTCCTTGGAAGTGTTTGGAAACTACCCATTACTGTAATTTAATTTGATTGCAAATAAAGAAATATAACTATTTTGATTTAATACATTTCAGTTACCAAACAATGTTTTATATATGAATCATCTATATCATATAATTACATAAATATATTAATGAAAGTTAAAATGCTGTGAATCATCAATTAGTATATTTCTTTTTTTTGTTTTAGGCTATAAGGGACAAGAACCTAAAAAATAAAGGTTTTAAGACATCTCTAGAAGGTGAACTAAAGACAATGGAAGAAGTAACTACTGCCTCCTCGATCACCAAAGTTGAAGAAATAAAAGAGAAGGTAATTATTAAAGAGACTGTTGAAAAGAATGAAGTTTCTAATACAAATGGTATTGAGAAGTTAGAAGGAAATGTAAAAGGATTTGAAAATGGAAGTAGCGAAGAAAATGGGCACAATGAAGCCAAGAGTTCTCCAAAAGAAGACCAAAGAAGATCTACACGACTAAGCGAAATAAAAAATGAAGACAAAACAGTCGAGATTGTTGAAGCTGAGGAAAAGGAGAAAGAGTACCCCAAAGATGAAGTTTCTAATGAAGTAAATCTTGAACGGATACAAGACAGTAATATTGAATCTCAAACAGAAAACGAAGAAGAAAATGAAAATAAAGCCTACTCGGAGAGTCTGGGTGAAAGTGATGCCGTCTCTATAAGTTCACTACAAGCAGTGGCTAGCTCCTCTCTTGCACCAACCGACGATGAGGAAGAAGATGTTGAAATAATAGAATCAAAGTCAGAATATGAATCTAATTCCAAACAGAATAGATCAGATTCAGTAAAACTAGCAGACCAAGCTGCTGGTACTTCTTACAGTAATAAGGCAACTGCCAGAACTTCCGGTAAATATTTTTCCAGCTCCAGTGTTGCTAGCAGCTATAGGTCGAGCTATGGCAGTAGTAATATTGGTCAAAGGATCTATGGAAGGCGCCCAGTTCGCTATCATGCCGCAAGCAGAAAAAGGAAAATGGAGGAAGAATTGATTAAAAACAATGATCACAAGCGTACCAGCAGCCCTTCTGTACCAAGTCCTCGTTGGAGATTCATACCATCTACTGTCAACTTTTGGACTCCAAGAACAACCCCGTTTGCATTTCCTGCATCTACACCTGTGCCAAACTTGAGCGATTCTATGACTGTCAATATTGATGAAGATACTATACATAGTAACATGGATGATTCTGACTTGTTCTCAGATGCTAATGAATTTGCACCTCAGCCACCAAAGAAAGGTCGATGGGGTTGTGCAATAATGTGATCAGTCTTTGAACGGTTGACATAGACAACAATCAACCGTGAATATTGCTCTCTTTATAATGTAGCCCTCATCTATGCTGTACCCTTTTTCTCATGCCCCCTTTCAAAAGGCCAATTTGTATGACAAATTTATTGTTAGTTTCAAAATATAGTTGGATTTACATATCCTTTAATAGATAAATAAAAATAGTTGCGAACATTTTAAATTTGTATACATGACGTTCAGTTTTAAGATTTGAAAACAATGTCTTCAATTGATTATTAGTTTCAAAATATAGTTGGAATTATACATCTCTTAATAGATTAATATAAATAGTTGTAAATATTTAAAAAAATTATAATTGAAGTTTGATTCTAAGATTAAAAAAAAAAGACAAATCCTGTGATTTTTTACACTAGTAGAAAAAGTACTTTATGTATTAAAATCATTGTATAGTTAAATTTAGTAATTTTTAAGATACTAAGCATTAAGAGAAACAAAAGGTATTATCATGTGCCACAGATTTGACTGTGTGTAATTCAATTATTTTTAAAACATTAGGTAACGAAGTACCTTTATTTTGATTTGATTTTAAATGAGTTTAAATATTTATATATATATATGTTATAATTTCATAATTGTATATGAAAATTTTGTATTGTAAACCAAATATACAATCATTTGTTTTATGAATATCTGTAACATCCTTTTTACCCTGTAAGACAATGGTTAGTAACAATGCCTCATTTTACGGCATGTTGTATATATTAGCCATGAAAATGTACTCACTATAATATGTGAATAGACAAGATATTTTGTATATAGAAATACTTATTATTTTAGTTTTTAATAAAGAATTCATCACCTAAACCTATTTTAAATACATATTTTCACCAACACTTGAGATTTAAAATAAGATATTTTTCCAAATGCATTATTGATCCCTTTAGAATTTATTTTTCTTTGTTTTGTTTTCTAAATTTATTTGATGAATAGGCCAGTAAAAGTTATTAAATTATTGGCCAGAATTTTTTTAACATTGCCTATGCTGTGATTTTTAACCGAGATTTATCTGTTGCATCAGTTTGTAGTTGTGTAATTCAAGTATTAGTCCAAATTGGGCAGTCCTACATCAGTAGTGGTCAAAGAAAGTATATTTATATAAGAACAGAACAATCTCCTTTCAGTGGTATTTGTCCAAAAAAGGAAGTAATTGTTTAGTTTTTCATACGCCAATAATTGTTGGCTACCGCCTCATTTTTATTTTTCCTTGGATGAGTATTGTAATCTAGATTCCGTCAAAACACAATTTCTTTTTCCTGATAGGAGTTGAATCTAGAATAGAAATTTGAAGGAAACTCCTCTTATCAGTTGAGAAATAGAGGGGGCTAAAATAAGGAGGGATGCTCAATAGGTAAGATGAAAATCAAATTGGTTGGAACACTAAATGTGTCACAAAGGTTCAGATGTCATGGTGGGTTTAACAGTATGACTATCCAAGTTCTTGTAGTCTCAAAACACACATGCACCTGGTCCAGATGTTGGTTAGGCTAGTGAAGAGGCCTTTGTGGGTATATGAAACCCCAATTTTGTTTCTGTCTGGTAAAATCAATTTTTTTATGAGGAAAATAAGTGAGAACACCGCTATGACATCCATGGATGACTGTCTTGAACAAAATAGTGATGGTTGGGGTGATATCCAATATGAAAATAGGGCCAGTATCTACCATGTTTTTTTTCCATTTTGCATACTTTTTCTTTGAAGAGACTAGTTGCAAAAAATATGAGGATTAAAGCCTCCAGAAGTTATTGTGATGAGGGCCAAGTCTTTGATCGATAAAGCTTCATTTTTTTTTTAAGGGGATTGGGAAAAAAAATAATATATATATGACTTTATAAAAAGATTTTAAACATGTGATGTAAATAGTTATAGAAATAGACACGTAGCTGTTTAAATGGTTTGGTTGTTTTTTCGAATTCACTTCATTAATTTTAAAATAATGTCATCATATTGCGTAGGGTATTTAATTCAAGTTCTCATCATAAGTTAAGACTTTTATTGACTGTAATTACCCCATTTAGTTGATAATAAGGGTGCACAATGCCTGCAATATCTCTGAATGCAATCCACCAGTTCCATTCCTGTTACGGTACTGGTTAAGAAAACAGTTCCACTATGAATGGTACACACTAATATACCTTCAATTATTTTTACACCCCCCCCCCCTCAAAGGTACATCTATAACCTCTTACCCACAACACAGTATTTTTTTCAAGATGTAAGTCATTTGTGTACAAAGTTTGGTGTGAATTGCTCCAGACATTCCATAATTATGCTGGAGTACACACATACACAAATCCAATTACATAGATTTAAATTCATTAATATTAATTAAAAACAGAGAACTTGATTTCAAATCAATGCATCATTTCTGAAATACATAAATGACGAGTCTCTTGAAAAAACATAAAGAATTTCCATAAAATACTAAAGATTATTACTTTATCTAAATTATTCAAATCCATTACGATCTATTGGTTACATTCGGAACTAACTTTAAAAAAAAAAATAGTAAATTGGGTCCATTGCAGTGCCATCTGTTGAGTGGAAAGAGAACTACCTCCACTACAGGGCGGTGGGAGAGAGAGAGAGACAGCTATATTTAGAGCGAGAGGATAGTAATTCATTAAAAAAAATGACATGCAGGGCTACCTGTTAGCAGATAGTAGAAACTAAACAGCAATAATTGTCATTTTGATTGCACCTGATACCAAATAAAAATTTTCTGGCGTGAAATAGCGGCCCAGCTGGGCTAGTTAGTTCTATTTTCTCTCAACAGAATGCACCACAGTGCAATCAAAATGACAATTATTGCTGTTTAGTTTCTACTATCTGCTAACATGTAATTTTTTTTAATGAATTACTTCCCTCTCTCTCACACACACAGGCCTGTACTGGAGCTAGTTCTCTTTTCACGCAACAGACAGCACTCCAATTTTTTTTTTCTTAGATCTCTGATTATAGATTAAGGATGAGGGAAAAATAAGGAATATTTGAGTTGAGCGGATCCTTGTACTAGGAGTACCTGAAGGTGGTGTGAGAGAATTAAGGAGTGTGGGGATCTTCGGTAGAGGTTGATTGTTGCGGTACATTGGTTAGAGTCCACTGGTGGCTGGGCCTAGAGTCTCTCTAGGCATGTAGTGTAGTCTTGTTTAGTTGGATAGCAGTTTGTCATTGTATATATATTATCAATAAAGAGGTTTTGAAAGAAAAAAAAACAAAGAAAAAATGGATAGCAGTGATGGGTGCCCGTTAGAGGCTTGTTGTTAGTAGGCCAAGCACCGTGATGTCCACCATTTGGTCTGCTTTACTAGATCTTGAGAGTTGCCATCGTGCCGGTAGCGGTGGGAGTGTCATGTCTCGGAATAGAGGGTTTAGGCTATGTTTCATCGAGGCAAAGAATGATGTGTCTTCTTTTGATGGCTTCGGTGATGGCGGGGACCTCGAACTTTTCGTGCATGTGGATGCCTTCATTTCACGAAAAGGAGTATGCCATAGTGCCGTGCGCGGGATGTTGTTCTGGAAGCTCTGGAGTTGAGTTATGGTGCTGGTGTGTAGGAATCAAAAGAGTGTTGCCCCAAACAGTTGAGCTGGCAGCACCGCAATGAATTTGATTCCCTATTTATTTAAAGTTAGTTCCTAATGTAACCAATAGATCGTGCTCCATTCCAATCGTTTACAAAGAATTATTTCTCTCTTACATTACTTAAGACCGCGAAATTTAAAAGTAGGAGAGTAAAATGTACCACTCAATCAGCAAATAACTTATTTAGAAAGTCAAGTTTTGTTGTTATATGAGACGTGGTTCATTAAATAGATTTAGAATGTGCAGGATGAAGTATTATAAACTAAAATATGTTGGTACTTTTGTGTTCATTGATCTTTTAGGTAATGTACACCATACTACTTGGAAGTTTATCTTACTTCTTATGACTGATATCGAAATATGAATTAGATAATGTCGTGTAAGATGTTTAATTAATTAACAATAGTAAATTTTAAGTCATTTGCATGAATTCGACAGTTAGCTCCTTAAATTAGAAATGTTTACAGCTCTTCCTACTTAAAATGAGACTGTATGAGGCTTGAACTGCACTTTTTCATCTATTTAGCTTCTTTATAAAATTTCAGAAGTATTAAATATTTTCAAAAGACAATTTAGCTGTTAATTATTATAAATAAGTAAACTGTTATTATTATGGTGATGATCTATTATATTATCTATAAAATTCATCAGTTTTACGCAAAATAATAAGTTACTTTCATGTAAATAAATCATTGAAATATCCAGATTACGTTAATAGATAAATATTAAAGGAGTTTTTGATTGTCTAACTGTGTTTACTTACCATCCTATTCATCTAAGCAACGTACTTTTTGTTTATTCTGATGCTTATGTGTTAACTTTCGTATCTAATTATCATGGTAAAATATATGATCACATGTTCATTATTTAATCTAAAATATTTCTTAATTGAAAGCTTTTTTTTTATAAAGGAGAGAGAGGGCTAGAGACGTCTGTCATAACATTTTTATCTCTCACTTTCATTATTAAACTTTTTCTAATAATCAATAAGCAAGAAAAAGAAAGATTTCAGTAGTTAATTATTCTTCCAATTATCATCACAAAATTCCTTTCTGAGGAGAAATTTGTATATATACTATTATGTTTTTTATATATGTCTTTTTATATATTTTATTTATTTAACTTTATCTTTATCTTAAGGTTCTGTTAATATAAAAAAGGATAATTCTGGCAAAAGGAAAAATTGTTTATTTACAAATTGATTTATAGATTGAATATACATTTAAGTACGTACGTATAAAATAACACTGTTAAAACTAAATTAAAATTGTACCTTATTACTACGCGACTGGCCAGTTTTTCTTTGTTGTGCGTCATTTGGTGCATTCTTCTTTGTCTTGATTGAGCATGGGTGTATACCGGGTGCTTCCTTTGTTGTCGTGCCGGGTGAAAGTGAAATGGGAGCCGGCTTCTTTCTAGCTCTCGTCTCCCGGGTCCAAGATGAATGAATGTGTGAGGCTCTCGGTATCCATCCCTCGTACCTTTCCACTGCCTTCTTGATCTTTCAACTGGTTGTCCCATGCCAGTTGTTTCGGATATTATTACTTTTCTTGTTTTGAGTTTAATAAATTAAAATATTTATATTTAATTATTGATATTATTTATATTATAAATATTAATGGTAGATACAACGCAACGAATAGTGTTTAAACATTCATCCACGGGTCGTATACCGTTCATTTATGCCCGCTAATTTTTAGTTTATCTCAAAGACACCATTAAAAATCACCACATCAAAATATCACAACAATACATATATAATTATAGTGATATTAAAAATTAACAATAATTATGAATTGTATATTAATAATAAAACAAACTTTATTAAACATTTTTTAATCCTCCTTTTTAGCTGTCTTCCTCCTCCTTTGATATCATGGTCTCCAGTCTTACCCTTCTTGGCTTTTTACCATTTTTTTCTTTCTGGTGCCCTTCGGTGGGGCACCACCTAGATCACCTAGGGGTGATCCCCCACATGTCACAGGTATTTTTGTTCTTTGTTCTTCTTGTTGCCCCAGTTCTTCCAGTGTTGCGACTATTTCCTGGCACATGAGTAACTAGCCAAACGACTTTTATTGTTTATTCCAACAATTCTAATTTTAGAAACTAAATCACTTTACTATTTTTGACATTAAAAATATCATTACAATACACTGGTAACTTGATGCATTAATTTTTTTTAAAATCTAATTGAGTGCCTTATGATGTTCATTATTGTAAAATTAATCTACTGTATTCAGGATAGATTTCTTCATCAGTGAGGTGATTGTCTATAAGTTTCCATCATCTTGATAAGGTCATCAAAATAAAGTCCTCAAGGTCTTTATTAACAATTTGTAAATTGTGTTTTTATAAACTATAGTTACACAGAATCAAAACACTGGTTTTTCTTTAGTCGAGTTTTATTGAGTTCATTCATTCAGTATAGTACAGACCCTAACTACCGATAAGAACTTCAAACCATTTTTCATGTGGACAGATCCATTCTCTATTAGCTTCTCTAGGGTTTTTGGTAAGGAATAAACTTTATTAATTGGTCAGGTGCACAGAAATCGGTGAGAAATTGTTGATTTACTAATACCATATAATTCTACAGAACAGGTAAAGAGTGGTATTAAAGAAAAACTATTTAACTTGGAATGTTTCGGTTTAATATTATTAATAATTAAGGTAAATGTAACTGATGTCAGTCATAATTGCTAATTTTCATTTTGATCTGAACCTGGAACCGGTTTCTTGTAATGTAGCAAGCCCTGGAATGAAACAGGCCTACTCTGGATGTTAGACCGGTGAGGCCCTATTCTAGGTGGTTATAAGAAACCCCAAAGAAAATTTAACTTTGCTCCAGTCAGATTAATACTTTTTTTTTTTTGAAAAATAAGGGATAACCCTAATAAGCTATGGGTTACTGTCTTGTACGAAATAGAGATGACCGGCATGATATTGCCTATAAAATGAGGGCCAGTATCTACAATGGGATACTTTTCCTGCAAAGAAAGGGATTGTCTCATAAAAGGAAAGGGTTTAGTCTCCAGAAATTAATGGAATAGTTCTCTTTTCATAGATTGCAAATCACACATCTTCGACCCAATGAAAAAATTGGAATTAGACGAGAGCCTTTGATAGATAGAGCTTAAATCCTTAAAAATACATGATTTTATACAAATATATGGCATTGTCGTGATAGAAGACATCCCCCTTACGGTTGGCTAATTCTGGACGCTTCTGGTGGATCCTTGCATTTAAGTTGTCCAGCTGGTCACAGTACACATCCGAATTGATGGTCCTGTTCGTGGGAAGAAGTTCGTAAAAGACAACACCCCTCCAATCCCACCAAATCGAGAGCATAACCTTCTTTGGGTGAAGTCCTGCTTTGGGGATTGTTTGTGGTAATTCGCCGCGCTTCCTCCATGAGCGTTTGCGCTCCACATTGTTATAGACGATCCACTTTTCGTCGTCTGTCATCATTCTCTTCAAAAAAGGATCTTTTTCTTCATGTTTCCACAACGAATCGCAGAAGGAAATCCTTTGGGCGAGGTTAGCCTCACTAAGTTGACGGGGAACCCAAATATCGAGCCTGCTCACGTAGCCAAGTTGATGCAGATGGTTTTCAATACTCGATTTGGATATTTTAAGGATAACTGCGATCTCCCTAGTTGTATAACGGGGATTGGTGTCGACTAATTCCTTCGCTTTGATGTTGTTAATCTCAGTTGGCCGGCCAGAGCGAGGTGCGTCTTTAGCCGAAAATTTTCCCGATCGAAATCTTGAAAACCACTTCTGGCACACACGTTCTGTTACAGCATCCTCTCCGTATACAGCACATATCTCCCTGCAAGTTTCCACGGCTTTCTTGCCTTTTTTAAAATAAAAAAGCATGAGATGTTGATAATGTCCGTTTTGGTTTTCCATTTTCAGGATGATCCTAAACACACAATGTTTGTATGTTGTATATTTGAGAATATGGAGACAACACTGTTGTTACCTTTTTGTATGGTTATATGTTGTTGTCATCAAGGCTGTTGGTGTTTTGAGTCTTAGTTGCCATGATCTGTTGTGATGTAATTATGATTAATAAATGTGAAAACAAATGTAACAGTTTTGTTTATTCAATAATAGCCACACAAAACATGGCACAGTCTATAAAGTGAAGTTATTCGGAGTGTAATAAAAGTATAACAATTAACCGTGTGCGATGGAATTCAATAAACCGTGTATTTAAAACCTTTCAAGAGGAAATGTGGCACATAATTTTCGGCTTTTCAAGGAGGAAATTAAGATTTATTTGTTGGCAACGGAGACTGTAAATAAATCAAGAGAAGTTCAAGTATCCAGACTTAAAAACTTAATGTGGTCCGAGGCTTCGAACATGTCCATCACTACGACAGCCTGTGATAGAGAATCTGTCGAATCCATATTGACCGTGCTTGAAAACATTGTATTCCAAAGAAAAATGAAACAATGGAGGTATTTAAATTTTTCAATAGGAGGCAAGGTGCAAAAGAGTCTTTTGAACATTTCTATGCGGAACTGAAGTCTCTCATTTCTTCCTGTGAGTTTGGGGAACAAGAAGATAAGCTTCTCAAGGCGCAAATTGTTTTGGGCGTTAATTCAGCCTCGACCCGTGAACGCTTGTTGCGTGAAGATCCCTCGTTGAGTAAAACAGTTGCCTTTTGCAAATCTGTGGAGATGGCTGCCGACAACTTGCGAGTAATCAAGGAACAAGAAGATCAACAGCAGCTAGAGGTCTTGAAGTTGGCGAGGAGTAACAATCAGCAGTCTGTAAATAATAATTATATTGATAAGCCAGTACTAAATAAGGATTTGTTGAATAAGTTTGGAAATAGGAGTAAATTTCTTGATTATACACGTTGTGGGCAGAAACACTAAAAGAATCGCTGCCCTGCGTTTGGCCAAAAGTGTTACAAATGCAATAAAATTGGGCATTGGGCTACAATGTGTGGTAGAGGTGTGAAAAAAGTTGAAAATGTGGGTGTTTCTGATCACAATGAGGTATTTGATGATTTTGGCATTGGTTCCAAGCAAGTAAATCAAATAAATAAAAACAAAAACTGTGAATGGTTGGAAAATAGAGAAATTAACGGAAAATTAATTTTGTTCAAATTAGATAGTGGGGCCGAAACCAATATTATATCATTGCATTTGCTAAAAAATGTGTTAGGAATGAGCAACTCTGATGTTTCCAATACTAGCACTGTGTTGGAGGCATTTGGGGGATTCAAAATAAAACCTATTGGTGCAATTAAGTTGAAAATTAGTTATCAGAATAAATGTTGTACAACAGAATTTGTAGTTATTGAGAAAAATGTAGGTTTTCCAATTCCAGGACTCAGAACATGTTTGGATTTAAATTTAATTAAAAAAGTAGAAGCTATCAAAGCTACAAATTTCTCAAAATTTCTGGAGCAAAATAATGATGTTTTTAAAGGTTTAGGTTGGTTTCCAGACTTGTGTTCATTAAAATGGAAAGAGGGTGCTATTCCAAGATCAGGCCCTGCTCGCAGAGTTCCATTTTAAAATTAAAGAGAGATTAAGACAGACCCTGATAAACTTAGAAAAAAATAAGGTTATTGCAAAGGGTGAGAGCCCAGGAGAATGGGTCAATAATATTGTCATAGTGGAAAAGCAAGACTCATCATTGCGAATTTGTATAGACCCTCAACAATTAAATAAATATCTCATTAGAGACTACTATGAAATCCCAACAATATATCTGTCAGGCTAGCCAACAAAAAAATTTTCTGTCTCTTTGATTTGAAACAGGGTTTTCATCAATTGGTTTTGGATGAGGCTTCTAGTGGTTTGTGTTCATTCAGCACACCTTTTAGACTTTATAAATACCTCAGAGCACCATTTGGGTTATCAGTGTTGCCTGAATGCTTTCAAAAATTGACCCAAAAGTATTTTGGCCATTTGCAAGGTGTCAAAGTTTACTTTGATGATGTTCTGTGTGCTGCAGAATCGGAGGAAGAATTGCAGGGAATCGTGAATGATGTTATGGGTGTGGCTCGAAAAAATAATATTAGATTCAACCCAGAAAAAGTTCAATATTTCGTTAAAGAGGTAAGGTTCCTAGGGTTCTTGTTTAGTGAACATGGGCATAAGCCGGATCCAGACCGGATCCGTGTTATTAATGAGCTAAAAGCACCACGTAACATTAAGGAACTACAGAAAATGTTAGGAATGGTGAATTTAATGGCAAAAGATACAGGAGAAATTCTAGGTTTATTACGAAATTTAAGAAACCACTAATGTCTGAGGCAGATTTAAATAGATATAATACAGATTGTAAACCCCCTTTAGCTGAAACAAATTATAATGATGATGATTTAGAATGTGATGAAAAACTAAATGAAACTCATGAAGATGATAATGTTTGGCCAGGAAGCTGGTAATAACGATAGTAGTAATAATTTTGTTAACAACCCTGAAGGTTACCAAACTAGAGCAGGAAGAGTGGTAAGGCGACCGAAAAGATTTCAAGAGTAAAGATTAGGCCTAATTAGTATCATCCTAAGATTGTAATTGTTTTATATGTAATTGTAGCTTATATTATTTTCTTGATAATGCTTCTTACCGCTTAATGATTGAAATGTTTTTTTAAGTATAATTTGAGAGACTTGAAGGGGAGGATGTTTGTATATTGTATATTTGAGAATATGGTGACAACACTGTTGTTACCTTTTTGTATGATTATATGTTGTTGCCATCAAGGTTGTCGGTGTTTTGAGTCTTAGTTACCATGATCTGTTGTGATGTAATTATGATTAATAAATGTGAAGACAAATGTAACAGTTTTGTTTATTCAATAAAAAACACACAAAATACAATCAGTCTCGTCAGAATTTCGCGTCAAACTACTTTGAAGTATCTAGTATATCTGACGAGAGCGCACTCGTAAGGGGCGGACTGAAGTTAGCTACAGACTGCTTGAAGTTTCGTGACGACAAAAACCGAACGGACTTTTTTGGCCAACCTATTATTTTTAAGGTTTAGTTGTTTTTAGGAAACTAGAAGCCGTTTTTCCCCCCCCCTGAGAATGTCCTAGAGAAGGTAAATCCTCTGTTCCACCTGGAACATGGAATTTAATGCATAAGCTCCATTGGATGACTCCACAATCAATATGATCAGCGGCATTTCATTAATTAAAAAAAAATATTCAATCGTATTATTAAATTGAACATTTGATGATATGTTGAGTTTTTTTTTTTTTTTTTCCCCCTTAGCTCTCAAACTTATAAAAAATAGGATGTGGGAAAAATAAAGGAAAATTATTTAGGGCTGATGAGTGCCTTTCACTAAGGGGAGTCCCCCATTTGAAGGATGTATGAGAAGGATATAGGGTGTGGAATGCCTAAAAAGGCGGATGGAATGTTATGTTGAGAATTCTATGTACTGTAGTAACTAAAAGTCAGCAAAACTCATTAAAATCGTGTTTATGACTTTTTCAAAACTACGGCTTTCTTTAGAGGAATGGATTTTCGCCTGAAAGTTATTAGGTTTTATTGAAAAATAAAAGAAAACACAAGGAATGATTTGGGGTCATTTATGAATTACTTCTGTGATTCAAAATAGTGAATTAATTATCAAATCAAAGATAAGGTCGTCCTGATTAATAATATCGTATATAAATGAAATCAAAATCGTATTCGTAAGGTTTTACTGACGTAATGAAACGTTTTATTTTTGTGGTACATCAAACTTGAGTTGATTTTTTTTTCTATTTTGCTTATCTGGAAATATTTCTGGCTTAGTATTTTTGTTTCATGAATAGTTTTTTGAGATGTGACAACACTGGTTAGGCTGTCACGTTAGTTGATAACTTGATAGACTAGGCTCAAGGACATTGTACCAGCAGTCCCCCAGTTTGATAGGAAGGTTGAAGCTGTCAATTCTTCCAACTCCTTCCTCTCTTATCAGTTTGTATTCCTCTCTCGTATTTTTTGTGATTGAAGAATTTGACGAGTAAAAGGCTCCAAGATGCACGCCTTGTCGACAAAGATACCGGGACTTCTTCAGAAATCAAACTGGGGGATTTCAGCAATTATAGGAGTGCAGAAGCAAAGTGAGAAAAGAACATATTTCTCCTACAGTAGGGAATTGTGTCATGTTGTAGATCACCAACCGAAATTCGTCACCCCTAAAGAGGCAGTGAAATGCATCAAGTCTAGTAAGTTTTTTTAAAAATTTCTTTGTTACTTGTGCCTAACATAATGATTTCTTTACTACGTAAAGCTGATTAATGAACTGCCTTATTTATCTTGTACCAGAAAATATGAAATAGGAATATATTTGTATCAATTTAAGCTGCCTATCTGTGCTACTACTGATTTGGATTTGAAGCCGGAACCTTCATACTGTCAATAACTTCCACATCTATATATAGGTTAAGCTCAGAAACTAATATTAAATTTTATTAGCATTCTATAAGTAATAGGAATGTGATTGCAGTGAGATAGTCCCGCCGAATAGAACTCATATATCATATTCACTTCTTATTGGGCTATTGGGAAGAAATACTGAATTGCCTTGAAATATCTTGATCTTGGTATTGGTCTATTAATAAAAATGGCCAATTTGATTCAAAATGCACCCAACTTTGTTTTAAACTTCCAACAAAGTTTTATATTTTGAAAAATTAATTTATTACATTTTTGTTTATGATATATTTATTGCATATTTTATGTTAGATGATGTTGTTTTTCTGAGCGGTGCTGCTGCCACTCCGATAGAGCTAGCACAAGCGATGACTGAACATGTCAAGGCGAACAACTTCAAAGATATTACTGTTT
This sequence comes from Acanthosoma haemorrhoidale, assembly GCA_930367205.1. Classification (NCBI taxonomy): domain Eukaryota; kingdom Metazoa; phylum Arthropoda; class Insecta; order Hemiptera; family Acanthosomatidae; genus Acanthosoma; species Acanthosoma haemorrhoidale. Next base: position 76,725,549 of record OV884014.1, on the reverse strand, counting down.
GTCATATGCACACCGAAGGTCCAGCCTTGTACGCCCAAAAGGAAAATGAAGGTATTTAATACAACATTTGTATATTCATTTTTTAGTTAAAGTGGAATTTATGTAGGAATCATTTTTAAAGATGATATAATTAATGTTCTTGCCTTAATAAGACTAAATTAAGAATTTTTCAGTTGATTATTTATGGCTGTCATTTAATTTTAAGAAATTAATTTATCACTTAAGTTTATATTAAAGCAGCATAATGATATATTTACTTATAATATATTTTTTGTTATAATTTTAATGAGGGTATAATTTTTGTCTGTTCTGAATGAGTACATCTACACTGGCTCAAAAGTGGTTTGTTTACTCGTCTATTAATAGCCTTATATGAATGAGGACTCCTGGTCATGACGGTTCAATTCTCTCACATTGGTTTTATTAGTTGATTGAATTTTGGGAAATAAATTATATTTTAAAATAAATTTTTGTTTTGATATTAATTATTAAGTCTTTATTTATATTTTGTTGTACCTACTTATAGCTCACTTCCGCTCGCTGTCTTTCTTTATGGCTGGCAATGTAAGACAAGCAGTTGCCGATGGCAGATCAGATGCCATTCCCATTTTTCTTCAAGATATCCCCTTATTGTTCCACAGGCAGATCGTCAAACCTGACGTATCTATGATTACGGTAAATATACTTATACTACTTCGGATCACTAATGAAATATTATGAAGGATTGGAATCATTTAAAATTGAGCATGCAGTGGATTTATTTGTATCCTTCTATTTATAATAATATATGAATCAATCCAATTATCCGTCTCTATCAAGGCTCATACAATAGAGGCAATAACAAGGCAATCATTAATAGAGAATTATTTTATTCTGTAGTTACATTTGTTCATTTAAAAAAAAATTTTTAAGTTTTTAAATTATATTTTAAGTATAATGACTGTTATATAATTTAATATTATTATCAATATAAATGTATTTGATTAGATTGGAATTAATCTTGTATTTTTGGGTTGGATTGTAGTTATCAGATGTCTTAAATTATTATTCAAAAAAATTAATCTTTATCTGACCAAAATCCTTAAGTATGGCATTGTTTCAAAGATGTGCACAGTTTCTAAAATACAAGGTTTATTGTTCTTGCCTTCTCAGGGCAGATTATAATGTAAATAAATTATTTCCTAATTAGATTATGAAACAAGTCTAATTATAATATTGAATGTGTCTATTTGTACTTTGATATTTTTTTTTGTTATTTATATTGCCTTTGTAACATTGAAACCTTTGTCAAGTAGCAGACCTTGAAATATTTTTATTTGACTTAAAAGGACATACTGTCTACACCAAGGCTGTGCCGGATATTGATGTGAAATATTCTTAATGACATTGGTTCTTAATATGTTAATATGACATTAAGAATAAATATGCGTTATGTAATAAAAAAAACAAAGAAAAAAAAAGGTGTTTAGTTACTTACACTTACTTATATTATATAAATCAATAATATTTGTAATTTACATGCGAGGATAGTTAAAATTTGCGGTATATTATGCATTGGGGGGGGGGAATCAATTACAAAAAGGCCCATTTTTTATCTTGGCATGATATCCTAATGGATTCCTCGAGCAGTAAGTGGCCAAGATCAATTTATACCGAATTATCATTCTTTAGTCAACAATTAAAATTTTGATATCCTTGTCGTTAGTACGATATTATTAATTATATATTAATGATTTCTTTGGTATCATCTAATTTTTAAAGGAGTTGGTTATCATAAACCAAATAAATTTATCTATACATGATATAAAGAAATTAAATACAGAAAACAATCAAAAAGATCGATTATATCATGATATTTTATTCAAGATGTATTTGCCTATGTTTATAATTGAAATTGTCCTTTCTCTCTTCGTATACCACAGGATATTCCTATAAGTTCCCAAAAATTAATTTTATAAGGAAAGTAAACTAAGTCATAAATTAGTTCCAAGAAATTTTGGTTTTGCTATCATTCAATATTTATTGTATAAAATTCATAAATAACCATGGTTGCATGGTTTTTGTAGGTGTCTTCCCCGGATAAGCATGGTTTCTGCAGTTTGGGCACAAGTGTCGACTGTGTTAAAGCTGGAATTCAGCACAGCAAAATTGTCATCGGTGAGATTTTTCAAATTTGTTTTTCAGTTTTGTTTTTAATTTTTTCATCATTTTTGTAATGTTCTCCTAAAGTAAATAAATTGTCAACGTATTTCTTGTTTCCAGTCTTCATAATTATTACTCTAACAAGTCTCTATTACTGCTCAAAATGAAGATTACTTTAGCAACTAGAAGTAAAAGAGTCACATTATCTTGTCAGCAGTACTGCTACCTACCTTATTTAAACAAATTTAGTATGATGACAAGCAGACTATATTCTTGGTTCTTTGTAGTTATCCAATTGACTTAACCTTTAAAAGCTTAATAAGCAAATTAAAGCTAATCTGGAATTACCCCTCTCAAGTTGTACCTTTGATCGAGAAAATTAACAGTAATAATGATTTAAAGTTTTTAAAGATAAAAAAAATCCTTTGTTGGAATTACTGGGAATTGCTGTTATCAATTATTATGAGCCCCTAAGCACTATGAAACGTCTAGGTGATTTACTCAGTTCTAGATTATCATATAGATTAAGAAATGGAAACTATATATTTATAATTTTGTGGATTGTAAAAACATTTGATTTATTTAAAGATCAATAAAAGTATAGTTGAAGTTGCACAATATATCCGTTTGTCAACATTTTAGAACGATTCTTTTTCTCTAGTCCGAGTGTTTGTCCTCTGAATAATGGGCATTGAGTGATATGAGTTATATGTTAGATTTATATAATGCTATTTGATAATAATATATTTAGATTAATTTTATCTCCATTCTTATACATATTTGATAATGGTGATATATCACATATGCTTTAGTTATTTATCTTCTAATAAGCTGGTCTAATTTAATTCGCTTTAGATTTTCTCTAAAATATTATTAATGATTTGATTTAATCACAAACATTTTTTTTAAAAATCATATAATATGTTAAAGTAATAATATAATAAATGGATGTTGTGGATCATCCACATTCTACTTTCCCATGTTGCTTCATAAAATCAGCAACACTTAGTTTTTCTGTCTTATTAGTTGTCAAAATAACAATACTCCAAGCAATATTTTGAAAACAAACCCACACATTGTTAACACACTGATGTCATATCTGTTTAATATTAAATATTCATGCTAAAAAATTCAGATATTTTATTAAGATATAAAACAGAATGAATAAATTGTTTGCATCTACTTGTATTTTTTTAATTTAAAATTTATGATATTGTTACCTAGATTTATCACATTTTGTCCATTTTAATCATGAATCATGCTTAAGTTCGATTGATTTTCAAAAAATGGTTTTTTAACTACCACTCCTCGATTCTAAGAGTGAAACAATTTTTTTTGTTTTTTTAGCGCAAATCAACAAGCACATGCCACGTACATTTGGAGATGGAGTGGTCCACATTTCCCACTTTGATTACGCAGTAAACTTAGACACTCCGCTCCCTAGCCATGGCACTGGAAAGGGCAGTCCTGAAGAAACCGCAATAGGAAAGCACATCGCTGAAAATCTAGTCGAAAATGGTGCCACCCTTCAGATGGGTATGTAGTTGTGTATCTAATAATTCAATATTTGTTAACGTTAAAATGTAACACCAGCCTTGAAATCTGCATTTACTTTTAAATGTCAACATTCCTCACTTAAGCCTTCTCAAAAAATAAAAACTCGGGAATTGGATGCCTTTGTTTTTAACCGTCAAATTTATATTAATTTACTGACAGAATTATGTGTTTCCATTTTGAAGTCATTGCATTCATTTTAACTGATCATAAATAAAATGGTGACTGTTCAATTTTCAACTAGTTGAAGACTGTCGCTCCAAAAATGATTTATTGTTAGTACACCATTGGAGAAAATAGTGATGTGTGGATTCCTAGAAATTAATACTTCAGTACAAGTTCTCATTAATTTAATAACTCTACTGCATTATAACTATTAGTTTATTGATGGTTTGTGTCTTGTAAAATGCTATGCTATTGGTTGCAACAATAATTTATACATTTTTCATCATACAAATTTTGTTTGAAATTATTTTTGATGTAAAACCCTAGGCTTATGGTGTAATTTTCAAGCAATGATTTAATCGGAGGCCAGTGGATATAGATATTGATTGAAAGATATTGTTGTAGCCCAATCGTGAAATCATATCCATGGGATCTTATTTTCTTACATTCCTCTATCTGTTCTGTCTAGTCAATGAGACCTACAGCACAATTCCAAAGTCCTTATCTTTATCAGTGTTGATCGTTAGCTCATTCTTTCATTTTATCTCAAGTTCCCATTCTTTGTATTTTTTATCTCGAAAGATTTTTTATGAAGGGGGTGTGTTCTCTTATGTAAGCAATCTTGATTGTTTTTTGTTTTTTTATAACATAAATATATATTCCTATCATCTTACGGTTAAAATGAAAAGTACAAAGTTCAAAATCATCTGAATTCATTTAGATTTCATATATTTTTTTACATTATATGAATTAAATCAACAAAAATTAAAATGGCTTTACTTCTTGTAAATGTATTTTTATTCTAAATCAGATAATTTGAATGTCAAAAATCTCAAATAAGCTGCTAATAATAATAATAATAATAAATCGATTAAACAAACAATAATGTTTTTGTTTTTTTTTTAATGTTGGATTGTTATTGTGATTAGAGTAACTCTAAGATGAAGCGTAACTTCCATGCAAAACTTCATGTCAAGATGTAAAAGGAGTTAAAAAACATTTGTGAATCCAATATCACCGGCAGTCTTAATGAACAGTTCTAATTATAACATGCTAAAGTTCTTACAAACATTACATTTTATTAATCGAGACATTGAGGCTTTCGATTTTATAGCCAATTAAAAATAATGAGAACATTTATTTTTCAATTACCAAGCAATTACTTAATTATTATTTACGAGTTGCAAGCCTTGCGTGCTAACTGTTTTGGGTATGTAACAAGGTATAGAATAGTTTCCAACTTGCAAATTTAGTAGCATATAAAGTAGTAATAAATTGACACTAGGTGTAAAATGAGATAGTAAAAATTGTGTTATAAGTTAATAAAACATTTATAGATGAAGTAAATTGGAATGAACTTATATACAGAATTGTGATCTGATTTTTCCTGAAAAAGATTAGAAATTGACTTTACATAGAAGTGAATCTTTATCTTGAGTTTGATGTCTTAAGATCGATTTAAACCAAAAATCCATTTCTTTCTCATGCATGACTATTTGAGTTTTTAGGATCACAAGTCATGATCACATTACCCGATCTTGCTGAAATATTAACTTGACCTGTATTTGACTCTAGTAGTAGGTTCACTCTGCAAATTTGAAGGATTTATTAAAGAAGAAAAGATATAGTTATTGTTGTTTAATTATCTAGTGAAATTCCCATATTAACTATATGTAAATATTACTTTTTAATTAATCTTGAGGCTTTCATTTGTTGTTACCAAAAGTTAAACTGTTCCAATTTAAAAATTAACTTCTGACGTTCAGATACATTTAACAACATTGGTACTTTCTCACTGTCCCATACCCCTATGCTTGCCAGCACATTACCATTCAGACCATAACGCAATAAGATATTCCAAAAAATAAGGTTGTGGGAGCCGCATTAGAAATGGAGTTAAATAGGTTTTTTAATTTTTAAAAAGATGATTTTAATGACCAAGTTGGTTTGACAAATAAAATGATTATTTTAGCTAAGAATCAAGATTTTTTACTGTCAATAAATAAGTTTTTATGAAACCCATACCGCCAGCAACCGTACTTGCTATCCCTCAAATATGTCCTGTATTTCATTTACATATTGTATATTTCATGATTAGGTGAGGCCCCTGGTTCTTAGCTGAGCGAATATATTACAAAACACTTGTTTAGAGGAATCTAATCTGTTATGAATAAGTAATTAAGAATCTTAAGTAAAATAATAAAAATTAATTTTTTGTGGATTTAAGTTTTTTTGTGGGTAAGAAAACATTACGTTAGGAATTCTCTGTCCTTCAATTCACATTGTAATAGGAACAAAAGAACCAGTATGGTTTTGTGTTTAAACTTAGAAAGAACATGAAGCTAAATACTAAATTTGGTTCTCTGTCTATTTTTATTCCTCGAGTTTTCAAAGGCTGATATATTTGTTCTTTGGTTTTTTATTTCGGATGTATTGTTGTTATCTATAACTGTAGTTTATTATCATTCTTGGTACTTATAATTAAGGATTCCACCCTCCCGTGTATCACCCTTTTTTTAGAAGGTAGGAAAATAACCTTTCGCTACTAGTAGGTGGTCCTGGATAATGGGAAAGCAGCACATTTTTTAATAATGATAACTTATCATCAGAATTTAACCCCACTGAATTTGATATTATCTTGTTAAACTTGATGTTTAAAACTGTCGTTTCTTTCTTGTTTGTAGGTTGGGTAAAATCTACCATTATGCAAATATGCAAATGAAATGGTCCATTTGTATTCATGCGTTTGTATTATTCTAATGTGTATGGGAATAAAGTGACATCAACGGGTTTGTTTTTTCAAACTGGTTCCCTCAGCAGTTATGATTATTGCGTTAATTTATAACATGGGAGTAGAATATACTTAAAAAAAACTTATTAACTGAAATATAATGTTTTGGTTACATATTTTGATTCCTTGCTTTTCTGATTTTGATGTGAATTTTGTATTAAATAATTATTATTTTTTAAAGGTCGGTATGCTGTAATAAAATCCATGTTATTTTAATATGAAAGTAAAATGAGCCAGTTCCATTGATTAGGTCTTGTTATGTCATTTAGTTTGTGACCTTAATGTCAAGGGTAGCATGTGACCTTCACTTAGTTCTCTCTCCTTAAAATACATTTGTTACTGCATCTTATAATCTATATTTGTTTAATTAGTAGTTTATTCATATCTGTGTTAAAAAAAAAAAAGTGCAATAATAATTTCTTTTACCATAATACTATTTTGCGACGTAATGTCCATATATATTTCAAAATTAATTTTTTTTATGTATGAAGACAAAATTAATATAAACTAGTCCACCTAAGGATCAGATAAGGTTTAAAAAAACATGTTTTATGATGGCCTTCTGAAGTATATCTCAAAAACTGAATATGATAACAGCAAACTCCAAATCTGTCTTTCAAAATTAAGAAATCCTCTGAAAATCCAGTCAAGAGAGGTATTTTTTTCGATGAGGATAACTATATCTCAAAACCAAAAATTTTACAGAACTGAAAGTATTGGGATTATTCTTTTGAAATAAAGAAACACCTTTCCGTTATATTTTGTGGTTTGAACAAAAAACTTCTTTTTTTTTCAAATTTAAAATAATAATAATTATAATACAAAATACACAGTAAAATCACAAAAGCAGCGAATGAAAATATGTAACCAAAACATTATTTCAAATTATATTTCAGTTAATGTTTTTTTTTTTAAGTATATTCTACTCCCATGTTATAAATGAACACTATTCATACTGCTGAGGGAACCAGTTTGAAAAAACAATCCCGTTGATGTCACCTTATTTCTATACACATTAGAATAATACAAATGGAAAACTATGTTATTAATCCTTGCAAGTGAAGCTGTGAACGATATACTTAAAGATTAGTTTTTAATGAAATTGAAAATGTATAGAACAGTATATAAGTAAAATTTAATTGAAGGACTTAATGAAATTTCGTTAGTAACTTATTATATTTATAATTTGTTCTGTTACACTAAATTGTTTGTTTAATGTTTTTCTACCATCTTGAGTTATATATTTCTTCTTCTGTTTAGGGATCGGTAGCATTCCAGATGCAGTGCTCGCCCTGTTGCAGAACCACAAGGACCTAGGCATTCATACTGAGATGTTTGCAGAGGGTGTAATCAAACTAGTGAAGAATGGTGCTGTCACAAACGGCTTAAAGCCTGTACACAGAGGCAAAATCGTGTCATCGTTCCTTATCGGTACGACAGAGCTGTACGACTTCGTTGACAACAACCCTTCAGTTTGTAAGTGTGTCCTTAAAATTTAGTTTTTAGTTATATGCAGAGAATTATGCCTTATGGCATTTATATGAGTAAATTTAATTGCTTTATCAATTGAAATATCTTCAGCCATATAAACGCTAACATATTAATAAACTTTATAATTGCTAATGCTGCTTATATTGAAGTGTGTGGATTTCATCTCCCTGTACCGTTGACATGATGAAACATTCCAATGTCAGATTTAATTACAATTAATGTAAACTGATTAAATTGTTTCTTTTAATAACCAGTAAGAGATTACCTGGAAGCACTGAGAGTTTAAATGCTTACACCAAAGAAAATAGATAAAATTCATTTAACACAATTAAAAAAGAGTATGTTTTGAACTGCTGAATAATTATTAACTAAGTAGAAAGAAAATCTATCAATTGACAAAATCTTCCTCCACTATCAATGTCAGTGTTTTTATTTCAGAATAATTATGTTACCTCCAATAATAAGAAGGGGAAAGATTCTGGAATTCTTGTTATTGCCCATATTTATTTTCATTGAATGATTATTATCAAACAAGTACCATCTCATTGTAATTGGCAATGTGACATCTGGTTTAGGTGTTCACAACTAGCCGATGTTTCATTAAGTTGATGTGACTGCTTTGAACAACTGCACGCTACCGAACTATTCGTCTCCTTCCAATCCATTATATTGTTGTGATATTTAGATGTTGTGAATTTGTGATGTTGCTTTTGATTTAAACTCGAAATTAGAGGGCATAAAAGGACGGTAAACGACCCGTGGATCATGGCTATGAAGGGATGAACATTATTTGTTGCCATTATATCTAATATTAATATTTATCATATAAATAATATCAAGAATTAAATTTAAATATTGGATTTGTTAACTTTAAAATAAGAAAAGTGAAAAATATCTGAGACAGCTGGCATTGGAAGAAAGAAGAATGAAAAAATCAAGAAGGCAAGAAAAAGACGAGTGCTAAAAGGATGCGGGAGCGTGCTTGTTCTTTTTGATCATCCCATGAGACAAGCATATGGAAGAAGTGTTTGTAAAAGAAGAAGGATAGTGTGATATGAGTGGACGTTTACTGATAGCGTGGCACAACAGCAACAAAGGAAGAATTCGTGGAAGAACAGAGAAGAGAAAAGGACATAAAAATTAGTAAATATTAAGGTAAAATAGAAAATTTGTATTAACATTGTAATTTTGTCACAGACGTGCTTATGTATATAAATTAATGAATCGTTTTGTAATCAAACAATTTTCCTTTTGCCAGAATTCTTTTTTATATTAACAGAACCTTTCAAACCTCAGATTAATTTAAATATAAACAATATAGATAAAAAACATAACAATATATTGTCATGATTTTACTTGTTAAATTATTCTAAATGAAAATGAATATTTAATAATATTGTAATGTTATTTTTAAGAAGTGATTTGAGAGAAGGATTACTTTATTATATAAAATATTAAATGTTATAAAATAAATTATAAAAAATTTAATTTTGTGAATGTAACAGCAGCAAGTATGTCAGTAATTCGAACAGCTGAGAGGGGGTTGTTTAGAGATCGTATATAGGAGAGGTTCTCAGTTTTGGAATAGTTTTGAGAAGAGAGATGTTGATGACGATTCTGTGCAGTTTGTGGATGCTCAAACATATTTTATGTGAGGGCCCGCATACCTCTTATTTCTACTTACAACCTCATACCTCTTATTTCTTCGTATTACCTCATAGCATCGCATGCCATCATATCACCTCATGGATCATATGTGCATATTGGCAGAGTCTATAGGAGGCCATTGAGGCAGCATTGCTTTTGGAGCATCGGGATCATAAAACGCAATACCTGGATGGAGCAGGCATTCCATGGAAAATTGGTGAAAAACTCAAAAACTGTATATGTATTAAAATTTTTTTTTTTTCATGTAATTGTTTGGTTGTCAAGGAACCTCATGTTAATAATAAATATATAGCAATAAATTGTAGTTATCATTTTTTTTATCATTAGTAAATTAATAAAACACTAAAATATATTAGGAAAAAATTATTATACTTTGACCCAAAATTAAAAATATTGAAAGTTTTAGAGCTAATCTTAAACCCCAGGCTTTGTTAAACTCTCATTTTAAAATATGATAAATAAAAAGAAATAATAATATACTTTCAGTATTGTCTTTAATGGATGTCTTCTTCGGTAATCAAGGCTCAATACATAACAAAACATATAAAACAACCGAAAGAAATCTAGACCCAAGCCAGTGTCTGTTGTCATTGTCTCATGACTCATTTCAATATTTAATACATCTGAGTAAGGCAACATTTATTTTATATTATATATATGAGAATTTATTTTATTCATATATATATATATATATATATATATATGAGAAACAGGACTATTTTACTTCATCAACTAATGAACCAAAATGAGGTTTGGGCCTCAATATAGAATAATGTATTTATTTATTTACTGGCACGCTTGTAGATATTTTCTAATTGAGTTGTTTACATTACTTTATTTACCTATGTTACTATTTATCGAATTGATCCTGGAATGAAGTTTATATTTCTATTTTATTCTGTATAAAAATAATAATAATTATATTTTTGTGTTTTTAGTGATGAAGGAAGTTGACTACACCAACAGTACCGCTATAATCCGTATTCATCCTAAGATGACTTCGATAAACTCAGCAATTGAAGTAGACCTGACAGGGCAAGTTTGCTCTGATTCTATTGGAACCAGGATGTTCAGTGGTAAAATTATATGTTATTTATATATTTGTTAACAGATTTTCTCTATATAAATTTATAAATTAAAGCAAACAAAAAAAAATCATTCTGTTTACAATTTTGTTTACAGATACTGCATTATGTTCAACATATTAACACTGATTTCTTATCTTAGTACGTTTAGTTCCTTATGCAAAGTAAACATTTTATTATTCCTTTAAGCAATAACATCACATTTTAATTGTAAATTCTATCTACTTAAAAAAATGAACTCTCCAAAATGTAATCCCATGGGTTTGAATCCTTTGTTTTTTATTTAATGATATTACTGACTTGTTTAAATCTTTTGTTGAACACTGCTAGGTGAAAAATACAGCATTGATTGCATGTTATTCGTTGTATTTAATAACATTTAGTACATAAATATCACTTTAAGTAGACTAGACTTTCATAAAACCGTGTGATAGGTTTTGGAGGCCAGGTCGACTTCCACAGGGGAGCTGCCGAAGGAACTGATGGTAAAGGCAAAGCGATCATTGCTCTTCAGTCAATGAACAAGAAAACTAGGGACAGCAAGATAGTGCCATACCTCAAGTCTGGTGAGTGCCCAGAGTTTAAGTTTATTTATATATCCTGAGTCAATTATAATAAACAATGTTGGAATGTAGGCTTGCTCGGACAGAATAATGCCTTAATGGAATAATCTTTCATTCTCACTCTTTCCTAATTTAATTGATCATTAAAATATGTTATGTAAATTTAGAAATATAACCTATACCCTTTCTATAATTAAACTTATGTGTTAAAAGAATTCGTCATATTATGACTGATTTATTGATTTATTGATTGAAGAATGGCCGGAGCGCTGAAATAAACTTTTAGACTGATAAAGACTGAACTGACAACATATAGACTGGCTGAAGAATACATGTGTCCTCACTAGAACTATCTAGAACTCACTAGTACCTCCTTATACTTAATTTGAAAATGTGCTTGTACAGAGTATATTTAAATGTATCATTTTATTCTTAAACTTTTTTTTTACAAAATTTCCTACTGTTCTATTGTTCACGTATAAAGTAGCCTCAACATTTCAGGTGCTGGTGTCGTAACAACAAGAGCTCACATCAACTACATCGTTACCGAGAACGGGATAGCATCTCTCTTTGGGAAAAATCTACGGCAGAGGGCACACGCCCTCATTAAAGTCGCCCACCCCGAGCATCAGGAGGCCCTTGAGAAAGCTGCCTTTGAAAGGCTCAAAGCCATGCCATGCCCTTAACCTCATCAATGAGCCTACCCTTTGTGACAATCGAGACTTCATCAAAACGTTTTGATCATAGGTTTGGTGATACTCCATTCCTGCCGAAAAAAAACAAAATGAAATTTAAAAGCATTAATAATATAGGACATAAATCAAATGTTGAAATTCGCTCCCATGGTAGCTATTTAATATAAGTTTGTGTCGTTGGGATGGAAACTTTGGCCTTATTAGAGATTGTAACATCAAATTCAATAGTAGCAATGTAAATTATTTCACAGAAGCACTAAATTTATGTTGTCTTAAATTAAAATTATTTTTTGCTATTACATTGTATAATTCAATTATTCAGAAACTTGAAAATGTAATTTACTTATTTTTCTTTATTCGATTATCTTTGTGGCTGATAAAGAAGCAAATAACGGTATCTCAAACATTTTCAGTTGTATAAACATTCCTCTCATTGATGTTAAAAATAAATTATATCCACCAGTAGAAGACTGAATTTGTACTTGAATATTACATAAGCTGGGCTTTTATTGTAAATATTGAATGTTATAATGGGAAGATCGTCTCAAATCTGTAAAACAAAAATTTTTAATGCCAATTTTTTGTTATCATTATTAAGAAAAAGATATAATAAATTTATTTATTCAATTATATGGAACTTTTATTTAGTGCCCTGTTGTAGTCACAGTTTTTTAGATAATAACTTTTAGACTCACAAGTTCTTTGACCATATTTACACCCTGAATATCAGAAAGGTGTTCATAAAACTATTCTGAATAACATAGAGACCAAAATGCTGAGATACTAATGAGGATGAAGGAAGAACACTGAACGCCTAAGAATATACACTATTTAATTCAGAAAAAAAAAAGAAGCCTGGCAAGGCAGGACGATCTAGAACTTAGAGGTGGGGGGAATTGAGGTCTGCTCGTTTTGTCTACATTGTGTTCATAGTTTTTACACTTCCGATACTTGACCTGGAACGTTTGCATGGGAGTTGCCTTTAAGGCTCCAATAAAGAACTGGTAGCCATTGATTAAGTACTTATGGCTTATACAAATCACAGGAGGTTATGCTACAAACTAGACCAATGTCTGTGACAGTCTATGAGTTACTAGGTTATAATTGCACTACATTTATTTCAGGATACTAAGATCGTATTATTCTTTTGAAATAATCTCACCATGAAGTTTCTTCAACTACATCTGCGAATCTTAGCATTCACCACTTTTCTTTAACAAAAGTAAGAACAAATAGACCTTGCACTTGATTAGGTGTGAGGAGAGAGAGAGAGAGAGAGAAATCTTCACTAGAAAATAAATCAGAGACATCGAGCCATCCTGGAGCTTAGCACGTAGATATTGAGTTTCAGAGGTGGTTCCCATTAGACATATTCAACAGGAACTCTAGTACATATCCCCTCCCCAATGCCACTGCAATAAACTGTTATCCAGCTTTTCAACAGGTTATGTTAAAAATAGCAAACAAATGGTCAATATTTTCAAGATGGGAAATAATTAACTTTTTTATGTGTCACTACTGCCTTACTAACTCTTTAACTGCTGACATGTTCTAAATATTTACAACATATGTCGACCCTTATTTACACATAATAAAGTTTATTAGAAAAATTAACAATATAAAATCAAAGTTTTAATAAATAATGGCTATTGACATAGGATAGATGAAAAAACATGTTATTTAGCTTTCTCAAATTAATAGCTAATAAAATTAAAACTGTGCATCAATAAAATTGATATTTACAGATGTTTACTATTAAATTTTGAAACATTTAAGAAAAACCTACTGGTACTATGTCATGGTATGTAGGTTGATATGATATTTTAAATAACTAATTAATTAGCTCCGAAGTATTCTAACTTGGATTTGATATTATATTTATCATCAAAAGACAAAATAATTTAAAAATATTTCTATTTTGCATCTTATTACTCAAGTGTTATTTTCTTATAGGCCCCCCAGTTTTGAATGGAAATATCACAGAAAATCTTAACTTAATCACATTGTTAGTAGTAAAACTGCCTGAACTGAAAGACTGATAACACAACCACATTCTTTTAAAGAGGAAAAAACTGGGGATTAATGGAAAAGTAAGTCTGTAACTCTTCTAGAACTACAAGTAAAATGTTATCTATAGGTTCCATAATAGGGATGAATTGAAATGATTTGAATACCCCAAAATTGTCGATTTACCAATACTATACTTACTGTGTTCAACAATTAATTGCTATTTTCAAAAGCTAAAACAAAGAGAATTGATTGTTGATAAATATTTTATACTATGTCACCAGATTAAAATACTATTATAACGAATAGTATACTAATAAAATAAATCATACTCTTTTAAGCAAAATATTTAACATCTACTAGTTAAAATGTAGGTTGAAATTGCAGAAGCATAATTAGTAAAAGATTTATAAACTAAATTTTAAACTATTTATTCTTTTATTTTCATTTATCTATAAAACAAAGCCCACACTGACATGGATCAGAAACATTTTATTTTTTAAATTTTAGAATCCAGTCTTGTAGCAAACGATAGGTGTGTATCAGGCTTTTTTGAGGAGTGGTCACAGCACACATATAATTTTGCAAGCTATATAAATTTAACATATAATTTGTTCTGTATAAAGTGAGGACTTCTTGGGTCTCGAATGGAATTTTTACGAGGGTGTTTGGATGATTATCTAGTTTAAACTGTGAGTTCACAGTTAGCTGTGAAATCATATTTGAGTGGATGCATTCGTTGGAGAATTGGTTTAGGTTGATAAAAGAGAGATGCTACATTTTCATCAAATTTATTTATGAACTACATTTCAACATGCCATGTATGTCTGCATCAGGCCCTTGTATGAAATGTTTTGAGAATGGAAGTAAAATATGAACGGTTTAATGCTTATCGGTGAATAGAACAGAAACTAGTAGTATATCAAAACATCGTTCATAAATATATTTGACAAAAATGTAATGTATTTTTTTCCTGCTGATTCCCAACAAACAACTCCACTCAAATTTATATTCACTTTTATTTTCTAGTGGGTTAACATGTGTTCATTCACATGTCACGTCTATCTAATACAAGGAACTCATGTAAAAGTACATAGTATACCTAACATCATCCATTAATCAATTTGATGAAAATGTAACATATTTCTGTCCTTGACCTAAGCAAATTCCCAGCAATATATCCACTCAAATTATCTAGTTCAATATTGAATGTTGAAAAGAACAGTTGTTCCAACAGTCCAAGACAGTTGTTCTTGGACTTGGTCCCTTAGTGTAACAGAATGTTGGGCATATATTTGTTTTGATTAACATCTCTTGGATATATAACTGTATCAATCAATCAAAACTTAAACTGTTATTTTTAAACAGGCAAATCTCTAAGGACGAACTAAATGAACCAAGTTCGCAAAGTTTGTCAAACGTGCAGAGCTTACCAAGTTCGACAACATTGATACCAAAACCTCACAGATCATTCTCTGACCCTTTTCCTTCCAACACCTCTGTTTCCACACACAAAAACCAGAATCCAACCAATGCCATCACAGATGATTCACCCTACGCCAATTCGATCATTCCTAGCATGGTATATGAGATGACTGGTAAAGAAGACCAACCTCAAGCCCATAGCACACCTAAGAAGGAAAAGAACCCTGGATCTAACAAGAATACGGATGGTGAACGTGGAGCTAAAGAAAAGAGATCATGGCGTTTGAGTAGAAGAAGTAAAAAATCTGAGAATATTAATAGTCCTAAATCGGCCAAATCAAAACATGATGACAACATTCATGACACAGAACTTTCGTCTATCAAAGAGGAAACCCAGGACGAGTACGAACGTGAGCTTTACTACACTAGCCCTCATCATGCCTTCAAGCCCAAACTATATAACTTCAAGCATCCATTCAGCAGTTTCTCCAAGAACTCCTTCCACGTCTTGGCACCTCAGTTCTGGGTCTTGGTCGACCACTTGATCGCGGCCGTCTGGTACCTATACTCTGGAGAAAAAAGAGAGAAAGTAGGTAATATTTTCTCCATCTTGTGTAAATATAAGTATATAATGAAATCACTAGTTGATCTAGTAGCCTCAATATGTTTTTGTTATTATTGCCATCCTGAAGGCAGAGAGAAGCTCTATTCCTTTGTCACTCTCTCTGTTCTACCATTGAGATTTTTTTCTTTTTTAATGTAAAATATGTTCTATGGCAGGGGTACCTTCACAAAAAAAAGTCACATGGGGCCCCAAATAGTGTTTATTATGTTAAAAGGAGTAGGAATGTGACTTAATTTATAGGGGGGTTTCAGTTATCTGTTGGCATTCAGTGCTGAATGTGTTTCATATATTAAAATTGATATGCCAGGTCAAAATGATTATATGTACAAGAAAAGAGTTCAGAGAATCAACAAATGTTGATTATAACTATTATTTTACTTTCCTTAATATAGAATAATCCTACTGCATAAAAAAATTAAAAATAAAACATACGCCATGCATTTTGTCTCTGTGACAACTCCCAAATTAAAAAAAAAAATTCACCTGTCTTTAGACCATTGGCTTACAAAGGGTTCACCTAATTTTAGCATCAGCTTTTTTCACATACTTAGTGAAAGTATCCCTGTCTCCTCACAATCCTCTTCATCCTTCTCTGAGTTCCATCTGAATATGTTGAAGTGGGCCTGTCCTGGAGTATCTTTAATTCATTTATAAAGAAGAGTAATGCCTATAAATTCTCTTCTTTGCTCAATAATGCAGGTTGACTGGATTCTTGCAAGCTTTGTAGTCCTATGGTCTGCTTCATTTGGTGAAATTTTAAAAGAATCCTGAAAATAATAGAAAACATGGAGAAGCTGCTTATCATTGGATCAACTAGTTATTTGTTTCTTTAATTATTCATCCCCTTAGGAACTCCCATTCAGGACCAGAGAAATGGGCTATTCTATTGGGAGCCACCCATTTTTTATTATTGAAATGACATTAATTCACTTACTGTCCAGGGTTTCGAAACTAAAATCTTGAAATCATGAAGCAGGTTACCTTAAACTGAGTTATTTAAAAGATATTATTGTTACCAATTAAATCTTTTTTTTAAGCTATTCATAAACTAAACGGTTTTTTTTTAAATATATATAAATGAATGAGTCATAGGTTCGTGGTATGACAGAATAGGAACTTGATGTACATTAAAGGAAAAGAGTCTGTCTTGGGAATCAGCAATATGTTGGTCTACTCAAGTGATTGAGCTGGGTTAGGGGAAAAATGAGGTCAAGTAGAGGATATTTGCCACATTAGAAAAGAGAACATCATTCAAATCACCAACCAAAACAATATTAATATAAATGGATTTTCGGTTGTACAAAGTTGTGTTAATTTTTTCGACAAAGTTTGTTTTTTCGCCTCTATAAGTTATGGAATATATTAATTAGTAATTTGGGAGGGACACTAATAATAAAGTTGGATCCAAAAATTAGAAGAATGCAATTAAACGCCCAAAAAGTGGCCAATAGCGTTTCAGATGATGGAAACAAAATTTATAGCAATATTTTATATCCTTAAGAAATACGCAGCGGAACTAGCTAGTACTAATATTAAGAAATCCCAAAACAGGAAAAAGAGAGTTTTTTTTTTAATTTTAAGCAAACAAATGAAAAATTATACTTTTTACTACATAATGGAAATGAAAATTAATATATTATACAACATAAAACAGATAATATATATCACCCTAATGAGGATGAGGTTCGAGGAGAGGGCACAGAGGGGCGACCAGAATGTATCGAGAGAAGCCCGCTTATGCAGAGTACGAAGTGCGCGTATGTTATGGATTGATGAATTCTAAACAACTATAATTATTACATTGCTTTAAGGAGCCAAACTACATTTTGGCTAAAAAAATAAACACGAACTCGCTCGCAGAAACTTAACACTCTAAATAATATTTCTATACATCATTCTGATCGCCACAAATAAAACAAGTTTTAGAAAGCTTAGTTACTGTATCTAAATTACAATTCTAACTAAACAGAAACAGAGCTCGACTATCTATTTTATCATTATTGTAGGAGTTGTTCACCTGCAATGGGCCTTGGAATTTACTAAATGGATTAAGAACGAAAATGGTGAACATTCCCAGGTGATAAAAAGTCTTATATCAGTGTTGGAAGAAGCTATATATGAAAAAAAGGACAGTGAAAAAGAAGAAAGCAGAGGACCGTCCAAGGATGATTGTATGTATTCAAATAGTGGAAACTGGAGGTATTTTAAGGTAAATCCAGTCATCATTGAACGTAAAAATTAAGTACCAGCAACATGCAAATACGAGAAAAGTAAAATTAATTATTGTAATTTTTATACCGACGCGAAAGCAGTTGAGTGAAGCGAATACAATTTTTACAAGTGATTTATTTAATGATAATTTCCAATTTTATAATGCTAAATTTCGGCAAGTCACCAAGTTCATTGATTGACATTTGTCAATTTTCTAATTTTTATTACTCATCGATCATTGCAATTGTTTATTATCAACCGATTTGTAATAATCTATGGTAAGGTGCTGTAAAACATGTTTAAAAATGATTAATTATATATATATATTTTTTTTTTCATACCCCTTTATTTATTAACATATTTACAAATAGATGAACAAAATTCAATGTACGAGATTTACATATTTCTCCTCTTACTGCATGCGCATTCTTCAGAAGAGGGTAGAATTACAACACAATATCTTTTTGAAGTTAAAAGGTCAAATAACATATATACAAGACTAGGTGATGGGGCTCACCTTCGGTTTATGATTAATTATATTGTTATGATGAATTTTATAATATCGGTGAGGCAATGTGTGATGACAAGTGGTAGTGAACAACAAAAGCCTTTTTTTTTAAATCAGGGTAGCGTTATATTGAAAAATATATGCCTAAACACTATATATTTTAAATTAATCATAGTTTGTTATGTTCTCCTGGGTTAATCATAATAAATAGGCAGATCCCGTAAAGAGAAATACTGAACCACTGTTTGGATGTTTGCAGGGTAGCTCGGTTGAATGAGCCCCTGTACGGGAAATATGTACTAGGACCAAACTCCGAACGTGGCTCTATTTTTCTCTTTGTGGTTTTATATTCATGTTCATCATTTTTATAATATCAATTTCATAACAGTAGTCAGCAAAGTTATTGATGTGGATGAAGACCCTGACACTTCAGTTACCTTGAAGGATATCCTTTCAAGAACTTCTGGCATCCCATTTGACAAGGTATGAATAATTACACATAAACTAATTAGCTAAATACTTAATAATATTTCTTCTGAGTGAACAATGTTTTTACCAGGGCCAGATTTTGTTTTTGTATTTCTTAATAAAGATAAGTTGATAAATCGGTAGCGTTACACCTTACAGAGAGGCAAGGCGATTATTTGGTGGATGGAAGTGAGGAACTTACTAGGTCAATACCTCTCAATCTATATGTTTTGGTTTCCAAGAGCAGATACGTTATTGATTGGTTCAAGTAGGTGCTCCTTTTCCTGTAGGAGGCTTAATGAGCCATGACCATTCCTACCCTCCTCAAAAAATATGATTCCTTAAGTTGCACATAAGTAAAGAAATAAAGCCAGTGGAAAATATTAAAAGAGGTGATAATGCTGGAGAAATAATCCATTTTCGTGTAGTTATAGACACCTTTAACTTATTATTTATCATAAAAGTCACATTAGGTTTTCAAAGTATAAAAATAGATGTCCAAGAGGTTGGATAACACAATGATCAATATATATTTGCATATTTCTGAGGGCTAAAATTTGATTATTGCATTATGTCTATTTCACTAGGCTAGAATAACTCACCTTCCGTAAGTTGCAACTTGTAATTTTTATGTGATGGGACACTTTAATTTATTCTTTTTAATTTCATCTTAATATAACAATAATACTATTATTAATCACTGACTTGTCAATAAAAAGTTAGTATATATTATCCTATTCATCATGTTATATAATAATTAAAATATGGCATTAATAGTATCCAGGTTCAGTCATTGAAATTTAGACGAAATGGTTTTACTGAAAGCAATAAAGGTGACGTAAAAGTAAAATTTGACCACCAAAACTAAACTTGCCAGCCAAAATAATATTTTGAAATATCGTGTATCGATATATATGTCGACTTCTTTGTAATTTTCACATAACCTTATTTGTTTGTAAATGGGTAAATAACCATTTATTAGATGGTTAGATATTAGATTAGTAGGAATTTACTCTCTAAATAATATACATAGGTATAAGTGATAGGGAGTTCATTTTATTGTGTATCAAGATGTCGCTGTATGACGATTTGGACACTTTAAGGCAAAAATCGGAAGAAGTTGCTGGCTGGTCATCTGGAATTAAATTATTTCAGTCCCATCTCCAAGTTAAAAAAGCTGTAAATTCTACGAAACGCGATGGTACTAAGAAAGTAAGTAGTGTCTTGACACCTGTATTTGATCTTAATTCCAAAAAAGATGATGAAGAAGCTGAAGAAATGCTCATGAAAGAATCTGCAAAACAGAACAGTGATAATTTTGTTGCAGATGACCTAGACTGGAACTTTACAGGTGAAGAGTACGACCCATTGTGGCCAAATGACTATGAAAAAGTTGTCAAAGACCTTAGAGAGCTAAGAGAAAAAGAAAAAGAGAAAGAAGACGAAGAAAGACAAAAGAAGAGAGAAGATAGGTTGAGGACAAGAGAAAGCAGGTTTGAGCCGTTAGAAGAAAATAATGGAAAACCACCAGATGAGGAAGTTGAAGATAAACCCAGAGGGGGAGGAGTAGCAATTGCTCCACCACCATCCTTACAAGAACAGGTGATTCCTAAAGCTTACGGAGCGTCAGTTGCAGCGAAGATTATGGCCAAGTATGGTTTTAAAGAAGGGCAAGGTTTGGGGAAGAAAGAACAAGGTATTTCAATGGCCTTACAGGTTGAGAAGACATCTAAAAGAGGAGGCAGGATTGTCCATGAGAAAGACATTATGCCACCCCCGCCTCTGGCACCGACGGGCCCTCCTCCCTCACTGTTAGCCCTCAATTTGCCTCCTCCTCCGCCTGCTCAAATGTCTCCTCCACGGCCGGGCTCACCTAAATCTCTAGTTTCCATTACAGAAATAATGAAACAGCCATCTAAAGTAGTTTTGCTGAGGAATATGGTTGGACCAGGAGAAGTTGATGAAGAATTGGAACCAGAAGTAAAAGATGAATGCAATACAAAGTATGGTGATGTGATTCGTGTGATTATTTATGAACTTCCTAATGCACACCATGAGGAAGCAGTTAGGATATTTGTTGAATTCAAACGCATTGAATCGGCAATCAAAGCTGTTGTAGATTTAAATGGAAGATTTTTCGGTGGTAGACAAGTAAAAGCAGGGTTCTATCCATGGGAGAAGCTCGAAAATTTGGAACTGTTAGATTAGAAATGCATGATGTTTTTAGGACTCTAATTATTTGTAAATAATTTCTTATTAAAATAAATTAAATGTTGAGATAAGTGTCATTTTTTGAATTCCATTGTTTATAGCTAAATCATCAAGAAAACTTTATGTGTAATCTATTTGTACTCAGGCATATGCTAATCAATCAACATCAAACAAGATTTGTGCTGGTGGAGTTTGTACTTTGAAGAATCGTCCTGTTTCACCTACTCGGCCTTCTAAAAAAGGTTTCATTTTATTGTTTTTTAAAATTTACCTTAGAATACTGTTATAATCACAATTTTTTTCATTTAACATCATTTCACAAGGATATGTAGAGGATGAAAAGGATAGCGATGTCAATGCTGACTATGAACGTCTATTGAAATTCTTAATACAGTTGAGAAAAAATCAATCTGAAAAAGTTGATAAAGAATATGATAGACTGCATGAGCTGGATCAGTAAGTTAATTTTAGAAGTTTTGCCCTTTAGTTTGTGACCACCTTTTACTTCACCGTTATGGAAAAATATTAAACATCTCAATTAGTCGGTCCAGTGTAATGGTTAAGCAGTTACAAGTTCATACTGCATCACCCATACCAAATCATTAGGAGACTTTATATAAACAAGATTTGTTTTTTCTTGATTGAAATAGTTATTAAAATTGATTTAAATGTTTGTAACAGAATAAGTAGCATGAACTTTTTATTATGGATTGCCTTAATCATGAGGGGAAAAAAAGGAGTATAAGGGATTAACTATTTTGTTAAAAATTGATGTAATTTTGTCTATATTAATTATTTGACAATAGGTGTAATGTTGTCTGTATTAATTACAGAGCAATTAATGCGCTGAAAGAAGGAAGGCCGAAATTTGGGGAGTGGCTGAAAAACCATTTAAAATAAACAGTGAACGACTAGTGCCAGTATGAATAAAAAAATTGTAATTTATTTATTTTTTTGGATGCTCAAATCCAGTCAAAATTAATTATAAAATAAAATTATATTCATCGCACCTCCTTATCTAAATATAATACTGAATTATAAATATATTTAATGACAAGAATCTATAACAGTCAGGAAAATAATTATTATTACTCTTTATTAAGACAACAGTATACTTACAACTTTTGTATATACATCTTCTATTTCTAAAAAAATCATTTTTGTGCTTAGACAACTTGTAGTGAGGTATAGAAAGTTAATTTTGAAAATGAACCCTGGGGCGATTACTAAAATTAATTTCAGGGTATTTTTCTGCTCTGAGATTAGTTAGCTGTAAAAACATACATGCTTATTATAAAACAGCTTTATTGTCTTTCCCCAACTGATAATTTCTTCTTTATTGAAAAAGCCCTTTCGACTGCTCTAAGCTGTCGTCTTCAGTTAAATCTACATTAAAATCAAAAGTTAAATGATTATAATCTTTTATTTGCTCATATGGAGACAAACTAAATTCTATTATTTTACGTAACAATGGAAACAGTCATTAGGTATAATATAACATATATTTCATTAACAGTGCTGAACTGTACTTAGTTTGAAATTGCCCTTCTATTTTACTAAAATTCAAATACAACACATGTGTAGTAAATAATTAAAAATTATGAAATAAAAATTGCAACCATCAAAAATTATTACAAAATTGTCAAGAAGTTCTCATAAAATTATTAAAACTGACTAAAAACGCAACTAAATATCAATTATCTGGCTAATCACCCAATTGTTTATGTGAGATATGTAACTCATTTAAAAGAATATTGTAGATATAATATATTTTTATCTTTTAACCAGGGCTGCTACATCCACGCTCCTCATTCTACGACTGGCTTTGTCCAGGAGAATCTCTTAGCATACTAATAAGAAAATAGCGTGTATGCTATTTCTTCATGTTTATTAATACTATCCAACATTAGGGATTATTTCAATATTTTCCATGCTATTAATTAATGTTCTATCGTTTGTATGGTGTATCAATACAACTTTATGTGGTGGCTCATGGCACTCTTCTTCCTGTAGGAGTTTATAGAATTGCCTTGATTTTTGTTTTGATGTTCTTTGCATCTAATTGATAATTTCCAATTATTTCTACCAACATACAATGTATTGCATTCCGCACACTCTATTCTAAGCAGGCTACACGAATGTCCACTTATTTCAACAAATTCCCTCAGATATATTTCTAAGATTTGGGATGGCGCTCCACTTTTTAATGTCTAGATTATTTTTATCTAATTTCATTAATATTTTATATTCCATATTCTATTTCATTCTCGTTATCATGTCTGTATCGTACCCATTGGCTATTGGTAAATGTTGTATGTCTTATTTCTTTATTATAATGATCACTGCCTAGTGGGATTTTAACCAATATACTGATGAAGAAGTGGAACCGGGCCATCTTGTGACTGTGATGGTTCAAAGAATCCTTATGTATTGGATTCATCATCGTATCTTTCGTAAATATTCTAAATTTAAGTATACTTCCTCTTCTACTCACTGTTAAATCTAGAAAATTAATTTTGTTGTTTATTTCTTTTTGGGTCTTAAATTTAATGTTATTATTTATTCTATTTAAATAGTTCATCTAATTCTCTTTGGCACCCCATGAATTATGCCAGTACATCATCCACGTATAAACCAATATTTAATTTTGCATTTGCATAGATTTTTTTTATATAATATATGTACTTTTTCTAATTCATCTAGGTATAGTTCCTCTAATAACGGAATCTAAGAGTTTCCCATTGCTAACCCTTTAGTTTGTGAGAAGAACTTGGTAGTAGTTTTGTTTGAGGCACATTTTCACTAACGCCGACATTGCATTGCATTCCATGTATTTTACTAACAGATTGTATGCCTCCTCCAGGGTGATAATGGAGAACAAATTGACCATATCTAATAAAAACCAAGTTGCTGTCTTCTGTTAATTTTACCTCCTGCAATATTTCTACTACCTCTGTAGCATTATTTATCGAATGTTCTGCTTTAAAATTTGATGTATCTATAAATTCCCTGACTATTCTCTATCTACTTTTTTTGTCGGTGCCTTCCTGAAATCTACTATTGGTCTTAATGGTATTCCGTCTTTATGCACTTTTGGTACGCAATAGAGTCTCTGGGCTGATGGGTTAAGTTGAATCAGACATTGTGCTACATATGGTTCGAATAAGTATTTGATGTTTTTGAGAATGTCTCTAACGTCCTTATTATATTTAATAGTTGGGTCCTCCTTTAATTAATGTCCACCACACTCTATAATTACAGACATAGTTTTGTCTATGTACTCATCTTTTTTCATAATTATCATAGATTTCCCTGTTTGATTTCATTGTTATTAAGTTATTCTCCTTTAGTTCTTTAATCTTTTTATACATGTTTATGCTGCTGACTGTGTTTGGGGTTGTAAGGCTGAGGTGATAAATTCATACACCTCGGCACCTGAAACGCAGTAGCATGTCTCTCTAGCGGTTAGTTAAATATTATGGAAACTTCTTGACAATTATAGAGTCAAGAACATTAGTACTGACTTGCCTATTAATGATAATATTTATTATCACCTCATTATTATTTTATAAAGGTTTATTTGAAGAAAATTGCAATCTGCCGTAAAAGGGTAATGTATAATGATCTCATTCATACCATATTTGCAATGTTGCAATCACATAGTATTTACAATGTACTATCATACAGTATTTACAATACACAATCACACTATGTTTACAATATACAATCATAGTCTTTAAAACGTAGACATATATACATAGATCCCCTAAATCCACCTGGAGAATTGCCATCTTCCCAGCCATGAAGAAGTAAGTGAGACTTGGAGAGATACCCCACACCACTGAGTTACATTACTGTGACACATGGGCTGGGGAGGCTAAGCAGCTCAGGACATGTGGGAAAAAACTAACTTGCGCCTGAGTCAGAACTCCCGTGACACAGTTTTTATGAAAGATTTCTGAGCCTCTTCTGCTTCAATCTTTAAGAAGATTGAAGGGATGGGTGCTAGAATGTGATCTAGCCAAGGGATCAGATAATTTGATTTGGTACTCTCATTAATAACGATGTACCAGCATAGGTTGGTAAAAGAAATGGGTTAAATTTATTATACCCTTCCACAATGGGCACTAATCATTTAAATTAAGTTACATTTTGATTAAATTTATTGATGGGGAAATAAATTTTGTAAAAATCTAACTGACATCTTCAGATAAACAGCAAAAATATTTCCTTGACAATGAATCAGTATCAGTTCTATTGCATTTAAAGGTTTAGTTTTTTACACATAATTTTATTGTCCCATCTGAGGACAGGAGATTGCTGATTTGTTAACTGTTGAACCAAGTGTTGTTGGCCGGACTTCTAGCAAAAATATTGCTAGTATGGAGCCCCAAAAAGACTAGACTATCTATGTGGTGGAAATTTTGAAACCTCTGCGACTCAGGTGTCCACCAACTGAACAATTAGAAAGTGATTGGGAGAGTTTGGTTTGCATTGGTACCAACAGGAGACCCAAATAGGAGAGGGTAAGCACTTGTCTATCAGAGAACCAAAACTGGGAATTAGTAATGTTTAGTGACGAGTCAAAATAATGTTTATTGAGTGATAACAGACGTTTATTTCTTAAGCCAAAACTCACCTAACTAGTGACAACGTACAGTGATGGTGGTGTAATGAAGTGGGGTGGAATAACTCGGAACTCTCATACTTACCTGCAAATTTTATAGGGCATATTAAATTAATGAAGGGATGAAATTGTTCAGGAGTCATTATTGGGCTACGATTGGTTTTACTTGAAGAGTATGCCTATCCTCTTGGTGGCACATGTGTTTTTCAAGAAATTCATGATCTTGATATTACCCCTGCCAACATTATCACCTGAACTAAGCCTTGTTCAACGATTTAAAAGGTGCCTTAATAACCACCAACCCAGCCTTATACTAGGAACCAGGGAGAGCTGTCAAAACGCTATAATGTTACTCTAGAGATAAATTACGCAAGAGATGGGTTCTATTGATTTGATTATGAAAAACATTAATGAAGCTGTTGAGAGAACAAGAGGACAATGCACCAGGTACAGTACAGGCAACAGTCAAAAGAAACAAGAAAAAATTACTGAAAACATTTTCAACAAAATTTGTTAAATTTTTTTGTTTGCAATAGTAAGTTATATTTAGTTTTTAAGTTTAAGATAATTGTATGTTAAAATTTATTCCATAAAACATCATTTGTTATTATGATTTCAAATTTTTTAACAACTGTTGAGTAGTCGAGGCTGTTAAAATTTGTTAGGATGGTGATTTTGTATATGTACTGTACTGATCTGCCTAAATATTGTCATAAGGAGGAAAAAAACTTAGGCATCTCCTTTTAATATACTTATTAAAGATTCAGTCATATGTGGTGCATCAGGCAATTAAGTTTAGAATTCTTAACGTTCCAGGGCGTTGAAATTTCTTTTCTCGTGGATAAAATATTGATTAATTTGTTTAAATTATTGATATATAGTCAAAATATTTGATACATGCCATATAAACTTTCAAATTTAAGAAACATGTTTTACCAAAAAAAGTAACCTAAGAAATTAGACAAGAAAAGATACTAGATTCGGTTTAAAAAATATAGAAACAGGTTAAAGTAATAAACATTGCTCCTTATGTTTATTAGTCCACCTGAAATTGGAAAGTATTTGTAGTTAAAAAAACAAACAAACAAATTCATTTGTGATGTCAAAAAACTTGATATTATATGGAAATGATTGATGATAGCATGTATTGACCTTTTTGATTAAGATGACATATCCCCGGAAGAGGTTCAATAGTACATTTAATATCATTAAGTCAAGGATAAATATTGAAACCACATCATCTTAACAATAAATTTATTCTTTTTATCTCTAACATAAAATCTATTTTAACAAAACAAATTAGAAAAGAAACCTAGAAACGGATAATCGGGAGAATAAAAACTAATTAGTAACTTTGTGTACTTTTTTCATAAAATCTATTATGTTTCAACAAAACGTTTTCAAGTTTATTTTTAGTGTTTTTCAACATATTATACAATGTTAAATAATAATATTATCATCTTCGATATTTTACTGTTACTGATACATCATTCCATTTTAAATATAGATACATAGTTTATTTAAATACTGCTCAACAATGAACGACAATTTCTTTTGCGGTACTAATAAACATTCCACCGATGGAGCATTAATACCATTCCAACATGGAAAGAAACAATATCTAAGACGGCTTAAGCTTAACCTGAATCCCTGACACCTTGAATTGAATTAGTTGTAAACTAAATTATAAATATCGGTAAACAATAACTTAAATTTACAAGTGTTTATACTCTTTACATGGCTTTTAACAGGTTAAATTTATATCATTTAGATTTAATTACAAACATAAATTTAATAATGAAACAACACATGGAAGGACATCACAAAATACCTTTTTTTTTCCTTCATTTTATTTACAAGGTACTTGGTAAAATATACATAAAAACACTACTTAAAAGTTCACCCCGGAATGTATGTAGATTAAGAATTTGCTGCAAATGAAACAATATGGAATGATACAGGCCAAACCTGAAAATAAATAAAATGTACAACATTAATGTATTGCAATGATATATAAAAAGAACATATTTTTCTTGAATACCATTAGTTAATATTTGTACTAATATTTATAAAAAAAAAGGAGAGATTTCACAGGAAGTTTAACAGCTTTATTTATTAATACTATCAGTATTTAATAACAAATAAATATATCATAGTAATAATTATCTGTTATTAAAATAGGAGCAAATTTGGAAGATGACAGAATTAATAAATCTAATATATAAGAATGTTAACCATTAAAACCCCGAATCAAGAAAAACCTAAGAACCAAAATCTAAGACAGGGCAGTTATTTGCTGTTTGGAGGGGAGGGAGAAAGAAATGGATTCAAATTAATATTTTAACTAAAGTTCAGATTATTTGATGACATTTATAAATGACAGTCGGACAGGATAAATATTAAATTTCAGTACAATATGCATAAAATAAAAGCAAAAGTAAATAATTTATGAAACTGAACTATTCATGAATGAGGTTAGTGATATTTATGAATATCATTCGTAGTTATGAATGATTGGCTAGTTGATTTGAAGGCAATGGACAACTATAGTCCTTTCATGTCAATAGTTAAAATATTGACCAATAAACCTTTTAAAGTTGGCAGATTTCAGCATAATCCTTGGTGTTGAATATACTTTGCAAATTTTTGCACATTGAATTAATTACTTTTACAACAGCTATCAGATAACATACAAAAAAAGATAATTATCCTGTAACTGTTTGTAAATATAGCCTTTCCATTCGGGCTCGGCATTAACAATTTTAGATTTATATACTGATCGTCTGACTGGATTTAGGGGAAATCTCACAGTTGGAGTGGCATAATTGCTGGTTGATTGTGATATTTATAATGAGCATGGGGCATTCACAACTAATAATCAGCTGCAGTATATCTCATCTGACTGACAACATAACATGCATACAAAATAAAAATACCTGAATTTATTTTGTGACTGTGTGCCTGGAATCCCTCGGGTAGAACTCTGCTAAGGTGGCTGCTGGGATCCTCTTCAACATTTCCTTAGGGAATATACGAAGGAGTTGCCAGCCGATGTCTAAAGATTCAAACACTGTTCTGTTCTCATAAGTACCTAAACAAATATATGTTATTATGATAAACAATCTTAATTAAAAATAATAATATAATTAAAATTAAGAGATAAAGACCAAATTCGGATATTTTCAAATCACTTAATCATATTATTATTCATAATTTAAAAAAAACCTTGTGAAATGAAGTTCTTTTCAAACTTGGTTAAGAACTCCAAGTAGAGAAGATCATCGGGTGAAAGGGCCTCTTCTCCCACGACGGCCTTCATGGCTTGGACATCCTTACCAATAGCATAGCAGGCATACTACAAAAATCACCCAAACAAATACAGTCAATAGTTTTGTAAACTTTTGGTTATTGAGAATGTTTAATTGAAATACATATATATTATACCAGCTGATTTGAGACATCTGAATGGTCCTTGCGAGTCATACCCTCTCCAATGGCAGACTTCATCAGACGGGACAGTGAGGGCAGCACATTGATGGGTGGGTAGATCTGTCTGTTATGCAGCTGTCTGTCAACGTAGATTTGACCCTCAGTAATGTAGCCCGTCAAATCAGGAATTGGGTGAGTAATATCTGTAACAAATATACTTTTATTATTTAAATACACCTAGTATCTGCTGATTTTGAAAATGGATACCTTATTTATTATCAAATGTATGAAAACTTTTACTAACCATCATTAGGCATAGTGAGAATAGGAATCTGGGTTATACTTCCGTTTCTACCTTCAACTCGCCCAGCTCTCTCATAGATTGTGGCTAAATCGGTGTACATGTAACCTGGGAAACCTCGTCTACCGGGTACCTACAATAGAATTACTGTGTTAATATTTATTGTTCCAACAGGATATAGATTTTTATTATCTTAAATATGTAACATGAGGTATGTAACATTACTTCTTCCCTGGCAGCTGATACTTCTCGGAGAGCCTCTGCATACGAAGACATGTCAGTAAGGATAACCAGAACGTGCTTTTCACACTGATAAGCAAGAAACTCGGCAGCAGTCAGGGCCAGGCGAGGTGTGATGATACGTTCAATTGTTGGGTCGTTAGCCAAGTTCAAAAATAAGCACACATTTTCCATCGAGCCATTTTCCTGTACAATACAATATTTGGCTCATTAACTGAAATGATTTTTCTCAGCTAGGTCACTGCTGTATTACAAATAGATTACCTCAAAATCTTGCTTGAAAAATCTAGCAGTTTCCATGTTAACACCCATAGCAGCGAATACAATGGCAAAATTATCTTCATGATCATCAAGAACAGATTTACCAGGTAATTTCACCAAACCAGCCTGTCGACAGATCTGGGCAGCAATCTAGTAATACAAACCACAAAATGATTAAATAATAACAAAAAATCAACAGCACTGAAAATGATTTGACAATTGAGACATTAAGGTATTGAGATGGAGAATTACTAAATCCAATTTTTGAAGTTTTACAGTATGTTTTTAAACTATATGGCTTTAGTATGGAATGAAATGAAATGCGATATTAAAGGACTTCTGTATTTCTTGGATGACAGATTTCGATAAAATCAAGCCATTGATTAGATTACAAATACATCAAATATCGATTAGAAAAAAAAAAAAAAATTTGTCCTATAGTACAAATCAACGTCTAAATTAATAACAGTAGCTTAAGAGAATAATAAAATAATTTAAAATGGCACCTATTGATTTCATATATTAAAGAGCTCATGGTCTAAATTTAAAATTTGTATATATCAGATGTTACTTTACTGTTAATAAGAAGAGGAACATTACATCACTGTCATAAATGATACACAACAGAAAAGAGAATAATAATTATTTTATGAAAACAACCATTTTTTTCTCCAAATAAATGTACAATCAGCCTTGCACATAAATAACCTGCTTAAGTTTAAATATGTATCCAATAAAATTTATAATAGCGATAGGAAGTTTATTAGCTTTAATCATGCCAGATACTGGGTTAAATATATTTGTATTCTAGTTCGTACATTTTCGATAAAAATAGGCAACTTATGTAATTAATGATAGATGATAAGAACATTATCCATTTATCTGTTTTTATCGTGTACTAGAACCACTAATTATTCCTAGTAATATTTTTTTAAATAATGCCCAATGAAATCTGTTGTCTCCTGAAATAGATATTTAAAAATACCTGAACTTCTTATAAGGCAAAAGTTGAATCATGGTTTAAATAAAAACTGAATATTATGCATAATGACAGAGGCCACTCATAAAATAGTGCCACTTAACAAAAAATATCATAAAATTGATGCTAAAAATTACTATTGAAATTTAAGGCTGGTATAATGAAGTAGATATTCATTTCTTTAATAGCATCATTTTTAATTATAATAAATTAATAATGTAAAATTTATGTAGGAAGGAGAATCCGAGACATGAAATACTAACTCCAGAAGTAATGTACAAGTTGTCAATTGAATACGAAAGTAATATACAATTAGTCAATTGAATACCTCGTTATGTGGTAGACCAGCAGCTGAAAAAATTGGAATTTTTTGTCCTCTGGCAATTGAGTTCATAACATCGATAGCAGAGATACCTGTCTGTATCATTTCTTCCGGATAAATACGAGACCAGGGATTAATAGGTTGACCTACCAAAATTATATAGAATAATTAATTCAGTCCTAAGATAGAAAATAACTAAACAAAATATAGTCGAAAATATATTTAACAAATAAAAATTAGTGACCTTGAATATCCAAATAATCTTCAGCAAGAATCGGAGGTCCTTTGTCAATGGGTTTTCCACTCCCGTTGAAGACACGCCCAAGCATGTCTTCTGATACCGGGGTACGTAAGATATCGCCGGTGAACTCGCATAATGTGTTTTTAGCATCAATACCTGATGTTCCTTCAAATACCTAACCATCATAACATGAGAATTAAGAATTGTATTAATTACTTTAATGAGCTAAGGAAGAAATCAAAACTATTATGACCTGTACAACTGCTTTGGACCCGCTGACTTCCAATACTTGGCCAGATCTCAATGTTCCATCTGCAAGTCTCAGTTGAACAATTTCATAATACTTGGGGAATTTTACTTCATCCAAAATGACTAAAGGTCCATTTACTCCAGATACAGTTTTGTATGCTGAAAATTAAAAGTTATTTTTAAGCTGATAACAAAAAATTTTATTAAAATAAATTTATTAAACTGAATATAGATGATCATGAAATGCATAGGAATAAACTGGAAGATCAAGACGAGTTCTAATATTATGAAAGTGTCTTGATCAGTCTAGAGGGGCTACGCCCACTTTTTGGCACATTAGGCGTAGACATATTAAAACATGAAAATTTAGTAAAGTAGGAATTGGTATTGATAGTAAATGAAGAGGAAGCTTACTTAATCTTGGCTGGGATACGAAATCCCTAGAAACAGCCAAAACATGTTCTTTAACAGCTTGGGATGCACTTATAGCCATTTCTGATCGGAAGGGAGTACGGACGGCTAACAGCTGAACGATAACCCACTTTACTTTTATCAGGTGATCCAAGCCTCCGACATATCACCATCCCAGCACACAATCAATAACATTGTAATTAACAACCTTATTGTTTGCTAAATAAACAGCATTATTAAAAATATGCAAATATTAATCATGTGTCTCGTGATGTCATTATTTTCAAAATATATTCATACTTTAAATATATCATTATATATTCATCATTTTAGAATAAAATAAGTAATAAATGAATTAGTTCTTAAAATTGGTATGTCTTTAGAATGATAAGTTAATTTTAAGTATTTTCTGTTGTTTGTATCTTCTACAATTTATAAAAAAACCTTTCATCGATGACCAGGATGAGGGGGGATTTCTTTCATTTCAATTTTCCAGTCGTTTACGGCAATCGTCCATTCAAACAAGGAATAATAGAAGCTTGGGATCAAAGTGAATTTAAATCAATAATCTTATCTAGTAAAAATAGTCCTTCCTCACGGGTTCCCAGCTTAACATGGTGAAATCATGGAGACCACCGTGTAGTTGAACTGTGAAACGTTAATTCACTTAATAAAGCAGGGCCAATTTTAATATTTATTTAATATGAATTTATCACTAGGCAAACGAAACAGCTTGGCACTCCGGCCAAGGATTACTATTCCAGGACACGACAGTCCCTCAGGATAGAGGTGTTTACTCAGATCCGTTTATTTATGGATTCTAGCGGAAGAACAGTATTTACATTAACATTTAACATTAAGATCAACAGCTGATGAACCGTTCTTTTAAGTTATTTGAACACGAAACTGATTTAAACTCTGTGAAGAATTGTTATACTAAGATCCAGCTCATTAACGAACAATATATGAAAAATGAAATAGTTTTGGAGCCTTAAGTTAGGACAGTAGATCTTGGAGATCATTAAGGTGGGTCTGCATTGAGCAGCAACAATGTTAGCAAAAACCAAAAACATTTGTTACTACACAAGTTAGCTAACTTATAAACTATTTAATCCTATAAAAAGATACTATATATATATAATATAAACAATTATTCATAGAAAAGTTAGGGCACAAGCATTGTCCATACCAAAAGCAACAAAACACCTCCGATCACAACGTTGTCATATGTCTGATTACCAAATGGAAAATGGCAGGCTTTTAAAAAATTTGGCTAGAATTTCATAATCAAATTTTTAATATTAATTAAATTAAATTGGGCAAAAAGATTCACGCCACTGCACTATATATATTTTTTATTTGTATTTTCAGTTAATGTCACTCTACGATTTTTAGGTATTGGTTATTCTAACATGTTACTCAACCACTTTATCAAAAGCTGATTATTCGTCCCTCTTTCTGAATTTCCTTGCTTCCAAACTTGTCAGATAGTTTCAAAAGTTAGTGTTTATCAGCTAATAGACCTTGTTAAATATGCAAATGAGATGCATGAGAATTCTATAGCTACAATTATTACAATTTCTACTGTTCTCAGCACTATTAACTATTTTCTGTCGATGCATCTATTGATTGGTTAATTTTTTTTTTGAGGGACTTCTTCTTCCTAAAGCTAATGTTAAAATAAGTAGTAAATTACATTTTAACCTTAAATGTTCGTGAGCCATCCTAATAACAACCGTTTCCTACGAAGTTTGCCTCCTTTGGATGAAACATTTTTGTTAGCTTTCACTTTTATTGGTTGAAAAGTTGTACGAACTTTCTTGAAATTTTATTTCCTGCTAACAAGGTTAGTGTTGTGCCAACTTCTTCACTACAAATAAGTAGAAGTTCCCCTCTTCTCGGCCCAGAAAATACCCACCTACATTTCCATACTTTAATAATAAAAACGTTAAGCGTCAGTTAACAGAGGGGGGAAACTAGTGTATGAAACAGCTTAAGCCCACTAGGGGCGTGGGTGAGGACCAGCCTCTGACCTGCCTATATCAGGCCAAGATTTGAATTTTTTCACCATCAGTCTAGTGTTAGCACTCGATGTGTCAACATCTCTTGCTGCTGATCCAGCCGCCATCTTGCAAGACGCCATCATACCACGTTGCGCCTGTTTGCGTCAGAGGTGACGCCTTGTAAGGTAACATTTCATCTTAATTAATGCCGTTGTTAAAGTACCACAGTTAATGGGGATGGTACCCCATTATAAAGAATTTTACCGTATATTTTTTGTGATAATTGTGGACTAATTTTTGGATTATGGAGGTGGACGCTTCAAGGAAGCGGCCGGCTACCACGCCACCAAATTTGGACAGCGAAGAGGAGTTCGTTGTCCCAAAACACACAGCCAGAGCCAAACGACCGGCGAAAAAGACCCCTACTCAGGTTGGCAACAAATTTCAGATACTCGATCACCTGAAAGCCCACAGCCAACCCCAACAGTGGCAAAGAAGCCACCACCAGTAGTTGTCTCAGGAGAAACAACTATTACCCTGGCCCAGATGCTCAAAGCAGCCAATATAACTGGTTTCGCCCTCAGGAAGACGAAAGAGGGCGTCACTATTTACCCCGAAGTGGAGGAGGACAATAAATATTGTGTAGACGCTCCAACAAGCAGGAAGAGAGTTCCACTCCTTCGCCCCCAGGGTTAGATGTCCAGGAGGACATAAATACAATAATAGAATCCATAATAGCAACAGAGCCTGATGTAGATATTAGAAGACTTAAAAAGACGGACCCTAGTTGGCAGACGTTTGAGATATCCCCTGTCCTGGTCACAGCAAGGGCTACTGTGACGCTCAACCAAATGAAGAAGCTACGTGCCATTAACCACGTGATAGTGATAGTGGCGACCTTCAGGGAGCAGCGGAGAATCCCGCAATGCTTCGGATGCCAAGAGTTCTGGCACACCCGCAACCATTGCGGCCGTAAGTTGAAGTGAGTTCGTTGTGCAGGACCGCACGTGGTGGTACAGTGTCCAAGAAACGAAGCCACCCCATTAAAATGATCAAACTGTGGTGAGGCGCATCCGGCCTCCTACAGAGGCTGCGCGAAGAGAAAGGAGCTCCTCGCCAGGATGAGACTGGCCTGTGACAGTCACCAGCCCCAGCAGGAGAAGAGGAGACAGGAAGATGCACCGATGAGACCAGCTCCGCCACCGGCTACCTGTTTGGATATTGTATGTTGTATATTTGAGAATATGGTGACAACACTTTCGTTACCTTTTTTTATGGTTATAGGTTGTTGTCATGGAGCCTGTTTTAGAGTCGTAGTTGCCATGATCTGTTGTGATGT
The DNA here is from genome assembly GCA_930367205.1 of Acanthosoma haemorrhoidale. Taxonomy (NCBI): domain Eukaryota; kingdom Metazoa; phylum Arthropoda; class Insecta; order Hemiptera; family Acanthosomatidae; genus Acanthosoma; species Acanthosoma haemorrhoidale. The sequence continues at coordinate 76,689,538 of OV884014.1, read as the reverse complement.
AATTATGATTAATAAATGTGAATACAAATGTAACAGTTTTGTTTATTCAATAATAGCCACACAAAACATACCAACGCCTGGGAACGACCCCTGTACCGGAAACACCAGCATCGTAACGTAGATACTGACGCTAGCACCTCGTCGCAGAGAATCCCGGACCGTACGGAAGCCACCAGGACCAACGCGAGACATCCAAGCACGTATTTTAAACCTGTGGATCCCCGTCTAGACCCTAGACTAGCGTTCCTGGCCAACGACCAGCGACAAGATCTGGAATGTGTGCCAAAATGGGTGACCGCCCTCGTAGCCAAATGTTTGTGGCTTTCATATCTGGTAATCAACAAACATAGTGAGTCATCATATATTAAATTTTAACTGTGATGGTCTCATGGGCAAAATAGATGAAGTAGAAGGGCTGATAGCACTCTCCAAACCAGATATTGTGGTATTGACAGATACGAGGGTGTCTACACAATCGATCCATATAACAGGCTATTCTACTGCCATCGAGAGGGTCACCGGTTACGGTGGTTTTCTCGTTGTTATAAGACATGGTATCACTTGTAAGAAAGTGGCTTCACCACTGACTACAGGTGATCCCAGGCTTCACCATCTGACAGTCAAGATAAATTTGAGGAAACCCATTTACCTTACCGCTCTATATAGGAGACCGTAGGCGTCTCTCCAGGAGTACTCAGTTCTGCTACACGCATGCACGCAGAGGTAAAACCATTGGGTGGTAGGATACCTCAATGCACGACATACGTTGTGGTATAACAAACACTACTATCTAACTACTAGCTTCCTGGAAAACAGATCGATGCGGGTGGGTGATAGCTTCACCGAAGCTGTACCACTGACCTGTGGAGTACCCAAAGGAGCCGTATTATCTCCAGTACTTTTCAACGTATATACGTCTGAAATTGTTGGAGCCCGGTACAAAAACACAACAATTGCTGCTTTCGCTGATGACATCGCGGTGTACAGCAGCAGCATGAGCGGCAAGTTAGCTCTTAGAGAGGCTGAATCAGGCTGTAACCAGATCAGTGAGAGATTGGGGAGTTTCAATATCTCTGTAAACGCGGGTAAGACCGACTGCGTAATTTTCTTGTTCCAAAAGCAAAAAAGTACGCTGCCTACTACTTACACAGTAGGAACGCAGCAAAACTCACCAGCCAACAACTTAGTATATCTGTGGGTTAAAATGGACCAACAACTCCGTTTTAGTAACCATTTTGCGAGGAAGTTGAAACAGACACACACGAAGTCTTACCGGCTTACGCATTTGTTGACTTCCCCCGATCTATCACTGCACCTCAAGCTCATGATCTACAAGAGTGTACTCAGGCTTGCTCTGCTGTATGGTTAACCGCTGTTTCGTCATCAGACGCATACGACAGCGCGGTGACTCCAACAATTTGAAAACGGCATACTGATGAAAGTGGTCAGACATACTACATTCGGAACAGCGGAGAAAAAGAGGTTCATGAGATTTTTGATCTGCCTACGGTGTTCATTTAACGTAGACATATCAAATTCTTCGATTCATGACGAACCCTGTATTTAGTGCAATAACCCCCATTCCGTTCCCCTATTGATGGCAGAATGCAGTCGATGTAGGAACGCTTTAGTCTTTAGTTTAGTTTTTAAGTTTTAGTTAGTAAGTTTCCCATTTTTTGTAAACCGAAGGTAAGCCCAACCATCATCTAGTCAAGCATATTGATTTTTGTAATTTTAACCATAAAAGAAAATCTGTTTTTGTAATACTGCCCTCCTTACAATGCATTATGTGCAGTAATGCAGAACATGGAGCCACTTATTACCAATCTATAATTCTTATTGTTTATAATTTGTTAAAAATGTTTTAAATAAAGGGGTTGAGAAAGAAAAAAAAAATATATTTTTTCCCCCAGCCTCTCGGAACCCGGCACCTGAAGTGAACACTGCTCGCTCTGCACTGGCGCTTGATGCTCTACTCGAACCATGGCTTTCTTATTCAACTCCTCTTCATCTCTTTTTCCTAACCTCGCTATCTTTTAGTCCGGCGTTGTGAGAACCTACACCTTCCTAGTGGGATTCTCTGCCTTCGTCTTGCTAAAACTAGCATCTCCTTGGAAGAGATCTCGTCCGCAAGTCATCAACTACCTCTGCATCTCTCTTTCCTAACATTGCTATGTTTTAGTCGAGCGCTGTCAAACCCCACACCTTCCTAGTGAAATTCTCTGCCTTCGTCTTCCTTGCGGACGATAGTCTACTGGGCCCCTACAAACTTTACTTAGTAGCGTCTCCCCCAGCGATCCAGTCTGCCTTTCTCCATTTCACATTCACCTTTGGGATCCGGACGATTTTTGCCTACTCCTAGATACCGAGTGTGAATGCGTGTTCATTCCAAGACCACATAAACCACCCTATTACCTACCCTGTTTCTCTTCTACTGAACATAGTGCACTGTCGGGGCACATCTTCTAAGATCTTATGGAGTCAGATCAAGACGAATAAAGCTGCCCGTCGACTCGGCCGCCAGCAAAGGTCAAAGACCACAGGTCCACCCACTTTATCTCTTTCTTGACGCTCGCCGCACAGCGGCTGGGTCGTAGAGACCCTAGCCCACGGCGGGCGTCCTCCCTCCGTGGGGAGTCCCGACAGTTAGTTACAGTGTCATCGTACACTGTATGTACCTGTGTGGATCCACCTTTAAATTGAACTCCGTTCATCTACTACTGATTAGCTCATTCCAGTCGACTGGGTGAACAGTTCGTTTACGATTGACATGTCTTGATTTTATACCTTTGATTATTTGTTACAATTAATTTTGAAGTTAATCAAATTCTCAATATTATCGAAGTCTGTTTCTTTTGTTTTAAATTAAATTTAACTTGATGTAATCTTTTGATTGGCCGCAATCAAATGAGGCGAATTCGGAGATTAAAACTCCCTTCTCTTTAAGAGCTCTTTGTGTGGTGAATCCCTAATCTTAACTTTCTATAATAAACTGATGTATTGTGCATTGATACATACCACAAATTTAAGAAAATATTTCTGCCTGTTGTTCTGAATTAAACAACCACAAAATGAAGAAAAAGGTATGTTTTTATGTTTTGTTTAGTACATTATTTGAAAAGTTATCAAATTAATTTCTAGAGTATTACTCCGAATAATAGACATGATTTGTAGTGAGTTAGTTAAAGAAATATATGTCTCGATGACGCTTAAATTATTATTTACTACCTAGTTATTAAGGGCCAGATAATACAGGTTTTACTAGTGAGATTTTAATTTTGTCATTTTATGTTTTCTATCCACACAAATGGTAATATATTTTATAATTGTTAATGGTTAAATAATCATTGTAAGTACAGAACATGCATGAATAGATATAAATTTGGTTATGAAAATGATTTAAAAAAAAAATAATACAGGAGAATCTATAAACCTTATTTAGAAAAATGTTTCGCTTTTTTTAAAATGTAATATTGAATAAATGTAGATTTATTCTAGTTTACTTAATATTTTTTTATTTTAGGTTCTTTTAATGGGCAAAAGTGGGTCTGGAAAGACTAGTATGAGGTCCATTATTTTTGCTAATTATATTGCTCGAGATACTAGAAGATTAGGGGCCACAAGTATGGTAACAATGGTTATATTTAAAAGTTAATATTTGTTTCGTACACTAATGATATATTTTTTAATTTTTATTTTACAGTCGATGTTGAACATTCTCATGTCAAGTTCTTGGGAAATTTGGTTTTAAACCTGTGGGATTGTGGAGGGTATGTAAATAGCATCTGTCCTAATGGCTATTAATGTAATTTTATGGCATTAATTTACTTTTTTTTTCAGTCAAGAAGCATTTATGGAAAATTATTTTGCCAGTCAAAGAGATAATATTTTTCGAAACGTTGAAGTTTTAATTTATGTGTTTGATGTTGAAAGCCGAGAACTTGAGAAAGACTTACATTATTACCAGAGTTGCCTGGACGCTATACTTCAAAATTCTCCTGAAGCCAAAGTGTTTTGTCTTGTTCACAAAATGGATCTTGTTCAGGAAGACCAACGTGACATTGTAATATTTTATTTATTAACAATTTACTTACACTTATCTTTTTAATATTAGCTAATTTATTTAATATTTATATCCTTTGTTAATTCACCTCTTAATATCAGCTATCTCATCATTTTGTTGTTGATCACATTTAGATATATAATATTTATGCTCATTTATTCACTTTGTTATTAGTTCAAACTATTTCATGTTGTTATGAAACTAACCAGTAACTAATTAATATATTTTGAAGATATTTAAAGCAAGAGAAGATGTTTTGAAAACAAGGTCAAAGCCCATTAAGTGCACATGCTTTAGAACTTCTATTTGGGATGAAACATTGTATAAGGTATATATGATACTTAATTATAAAATTATTTTTCATAACATCAACTTTTATATCATTTACCCCCATTTTCTTTTCAGGCTTGGTCCTCAATCGTTTATATGCTTATACCAAATGTCAAAGAACTTGAAATATCATTAACACAGTTTGCAAACATAATAGATGCAGATGAAGTTTTACTTTTTGAGCGTGCTACATTTTTAGTGATTTCACACTATGAGCACAGACCACATAGAGACATCCACAGGTTCGAGAAAGTCTCCAACATCATCAAACAGTTTAAATTGAGTTGCAGGTAAATTTTTGTATTTATCATTTTATGATATATATTTTAAATGTGTAAATCCGTTTTAAAATTCTGTTGTCATCTTTGTAATTGTTTTCAGCAAAGTAGCTGCCCAATTCCAAAGTATGGAAGTTCGTAATTCCAAGTTTGCTGCGTTTATTGATGTGTTTACCTCAAATACATATGTTATGGTTATCACATCAGACCCTAAAATTCGTAAGTTTTAATTGTATGATGATACTAATATATTGTTGTGATATTTGGATGTTGTCAATTTTTGTGATGTTGCCTTTGATTTTAATTCAAATAAGCAAGAAATCAAGGATTTGAATTTGAAATTAGGGGGCCTAAAAGAGCGGTAAACTACCCCTGGATCATGATTATGAAGGGATGGACATTATTTGTTGCCTTTCTGTCTAATATTATTTGTCGTATAAATAATATCAAGGATTAAATTTAAATATTTTAATATTGGATTTGATAACTTTAAAATAAGAAAAGTTGAAAATATGAGACAACTGGCATTGGAAGAAAGAAGGATGAAAAAATCAAGAAGGCGAGAACAGACAAGGACTTGGAAACAAATATGGTGTATTAGCGTTGTTCTTCTTTTGATCTCATGAGACAAAGTTGTTAAGTTAAGATTAGAAATATTGTGAAACTTTAAATTTTTTTACGATAAATAGTGATTAGGCATAAAGGAACAGTTGATGGAAGAAGAATTTTCTCTCAGAAAAAGGATTGAAGTGATAACAACAGATTTTTTACTAATCGCATGGGGCAAAGGATAGGAACAAACAAGGAATAAAGGAAAATTCGCCGAAGAACGAAGAAAAATTTATGTAACAATAGAAAAGGACATAAAAAGTAGTAAATCTGGCCAGTCACGAATAATAATCAGGTAAAATAATAAAAATTTGTTTTGTAAACCATTGTAGTTTTGTGTCACAGATGTAGATGTGCTTGTTGAAAGAAAAGTTTTGTAATTGAACAGTTTCCTTTTTCCCAAAATTCTTTTTTATATCAAAAGAACCTTTAACCCTCAGGTAAAATTAAATAAAGGTAAGAATAATTAAAATAAAAAATATTTTTTGAAAATAAAAAATTTTAACAAGTTTTTGTATAAAAAATAATAGCAAGAAAGAAAAAAACCATAACGATATGGTATATGTTAAGTTAGTTTTTCAAACAATGAAAAGTTTATTTATCTACTTTCAAGTGTTTTCATTAGAACAAAAAATTAAAGTAATAGAATTATACATAAAAGAAAATACTTGTAAAGCAAATGAAAAAAGTGAATAAACCAAACACATTAAAGAGGGTCAATATTGCCTTATAACTATGTTAGCTAGCTAAAGTAATCCATGCTGTTAAATTAAATTTTCTAAAGAAGCAGGCCCTGAAGTGGACCTACCTGATTAGTGATCTGCCTGTTGGTCACCTCCGCAGGTGACCAAGCCTAAAGCCAGTAAGATGTCCGACATCGTATTGTTAGCTAGCATTACAATCTAATATCGACCCTCTTCTATATTTTTGGTTTATTCACTATTTTCATTTATTTTACTTGTATGTATAATTTTGTTAAGTTATTTTTTTATATTATTGAAGGTTGTATTTTTATTATAAATATGGAAAATTAAGTTCTTCACAATTTTTCCGTCTCGACTTGTCTAGAGTATTGTTTGGTTTGTTAATCCAGACACTCCAAATATAATGCTGCCTATATGGGCTTCTGTAGATTCTGCCAATATGCAATTATGATGTATGAGGAAATACGAAGTATGAGTGCCTTCACATCAAATATGTTTGACCATCCGTAAACTGCAACAAATTGTCATCAACACCTCTCTTCTCATGAAAATCTAAACGACTGACCAAATTCCCAGTGTTCCTCTCAGCAGTTCCAATTACTGACAAACTTCCCAGTTATTACATTCTCTTCTGTGTCTATGTCATTTGATATTGTATATAATAAATTAATCCTTCTCTCATATTACTCCTTATAAATAACATTGGATTATGTTACTGATATTGCTGTATTTTTTTTCTTTATTGATGTGAATTTTTCACTATCACTGATATGTTTCAAATTTGTATACTCCTATTTGTGTATGTCCTCCTATTTGTTGCTAATGGTTTCTTGTCATTCTATAGCACTTGAAAAAGGCACCATAAGCTGCTGAAACCTATTTTATAACGTGGGCTGACACTTTTGGTGAATTTTTTATTTGAGTTTGTTGGTGATTTCTAAAAAGAAGACCACTGGAGTATAATAGCTTTTCTCTAGTATAAACTTTAAATATAAAAATGTTTGTTTAAATTTCCCCTTTTATTTATTTTTTACGTACAAATTTCTGCTACTTAATTTCTTAATTGCTACTTATAATTTGCGAGTTTTAGTAATAGATCAGGCTTCTAGGGGAAATTCAAGGATGAGTGAGATTAACCCCCTACCACCCTCCTCCCAAGTATGGGTCCTATTTAACCAAATAACTGTTGTACATAAAATTTTACCAGTCGTATTTCACTTATTTATACTGCGAGTACATTGTTAACTCTGAGTTTATGAGTAAATGGATGATTTTCCAGGGAAATTGACTTAGGTTCCCAAAAGATGAAACATTTGGCTAGTTTTACGTCTTAAAAATCCCACTTTTTCTTTTAGTTAACTTTGTTGGTCGGTTGAAGAATTATATTTATCCTGTTTTCTATCCCAAAAATGCCCCATAAGAAATATATTTAACAAATCGTACAAGTTGGAACACAGAATATGATTTGATACTTCTAAAAGCAAGGTGTGATCACCTTGTTTTAAAAAAAAAACGCACATCTAAATAAACATTTTTATTTTTGTTGGTAGCCTTCCAATCTTAATTTTATTATTTGAAACTCCTTCTCTCCTATGTGACTTTATTAAGTCTTCAACAATTGCGAGTTTGTTAATGAACAAGAATTATCACTATTCTGAAAGATCATTAATTATGCAGTTTTAATATCAATAATGCCTTTTTATATTTAATGCACCCATTGTTATTTTTCTTGTTTTCAGCTTCTGCTGCAACATTAATAAACATTAGAAATGCACGAAGGCATTTTGAAAAATTGGAGAAGGAAAGTCAATCAGGAGCAATGGTAAAATGATTAAAGGAAATCTGAAATTTGTTTATTGTAAATATTTAATTTAAGTGATATCACTGTTTTATATATTATACTGTATAATTTTTATATGTAAATTATTGTTATATATAAATATTATAATGAATTTTCATACGATCTGAGCTGTTTTAAATCATTCTGTGATTTTATTTACTGTTAGTTATATCTTTCTGACATAGAGAGTTGGAGTAATGTAAATTATTCAAAGAAACTTTTTATTTTATCAATAAAAAATATGGAGAACATTTATATGTGTTATTCTTCCATGGGACTATTTCATTGCCATGAAGGCTAAAAACCTCATTAGATAATTTTTTGGAATTTTCAGTCTAAAAGATGAGCTTTTAATTCTGTTCCACAATTCCCTAAATCATCCTTTATATTATGATAAATTATTATTGTAATAATTTCTCCCCCTTTCCTGAGGACAAACCTCAAACGGGGTATTGTAATATTTGTCCCACTATTATTTATAATTACAAATAATTAACAGCCAAAAAAGCTATATATTTGCATGATCGGTACTCAAACCTGGGATTTTCCCAATAACTAGTTAGGGACTCTACCAAACAGAATTCAAATTGCAAAATTTGTCACTTGTGGCTCAGTTGTTATAGCCCAGGTACTCCAGCAACAACATCATGCCTCCAGACCAAACATAATTTGGGTTAATGTTGTGAATAATAATTTAATAACTTTTGTAATTTTAGTTTTAGATAAAACACTGAAGAGGTTGAGATATTTAATTGATGCCCTATGTAAAAGTATAGATTAATATTTATTTGTTTGAATTCATTTTGTAGACAGTATTTTTAATGCCAACAAATGAAATCTTCATGTTACTGGATGTCTCTAGGTCAGGGGATTTACAAATTACCTGAACAGACAAATGGCTGAAAAAAGAAAAGATTCAAGCAGCTCTGTTCATAAGCATACATTTTTTATTTTTATTTTGAACTTCTACCGTTTCAAAAGTTTATTGACATAACAACAAAATCCTTTATACAAATATAAGTACAATTGTACACACTATATTTGAAGGATAACTTCCTGTTAACAAAAGAATATAAACATGTTAGGGTGACAAAGGCTAATAGTACCTTGCATATTATATCTTGATCATTAACCCAGTGCCAAGAACGCTACAGTTTCAATCAGGTAAAGCTCACTCTGTGGCAGCGATTGCTACCTGCCTAGATTCCCCCACCATTGCCCGAAAAGTCCCTTTCTGTTGAAACTAAGGAAAAGGTTAATTCTCATTCAATTCTTTGAACTTGAAAGGTGGCTTCCAAAAAAGGAAAAAAAAAGCATTGGAGCATTAATAGATGTTTAGAGAAAATAAATAAAATGAGGTTCCACCATAATATTTTGAGTGCCTTATATTTTTGTGAAATTAAAAGGATGATTCCAAAAACGGACCAGTCTTCAAAAAATTATGAGACTTGTTGAAGAATCTAACAAAAGAAACTTTTTATCCCAACTAAGAGCTGTTCATTGACGAATATTTGGTTCTTTTTAGGGGGAGATTGATTTTTAAGGAATATATTCCTAATAAATATCATACATTACTGATAGTAAGGGAGTGGTGCTCAAGTTTACTATTATAAGATGAAGACATCGGAGGTAAAGGGCACCCTGAAAAAGTAGTAAAGAAAATTATTAGCCAAGGCCCATTTAATTCACACAAATAATTTCAATAGCTCTGTAAATTTAGTTCTTTATTTGTTTCAAAATGATACATATGCTATGGGAACCATGATACTCAATAGAGGAGACTAAATAGCTCGGTTTACAAGATTAGAGATGTTTTAATTTTATCCTTCGAGGACACACAAGCGATGTGGAGGAGATCGAAACCAGGAGAAAAAAAATGCAATAATCTTTACTGATTGTCCAGTACAATAAATACATGGGGGGGAATAGGTCAACATTATCGGATGATATAGTATTATCCAGGTGAAAGAAAATTCTACCTGGTAGAATAAGATATTAGGGTGTCACATCCTACAAATTTTGTTTATTAATTCATACTTGTTATATAAAGAAAACATTCAAAATATTTCTTTACTTAACTGCATGTTAGTTTTTGAAAAATTACTGCTCCCCAGATTTCAATAACTCCTCATTATATGGCACCTGTAGGGTAGGGGTCAATCGTAAAGGAGCTAAAAAATATAAATGGTGTAAGTACCATTTTCAAACAAAGAACAAAAGGGTGGACTCCTATTATTTATGCGCGAAATGCCCTGTTAATGCAGGCTTTTGTATAGTGCTTTTTGTTACATCATGAATATTCTTAATTTCCAAACTATTTTGTTCAAATATTTCTGTTTATATAATTTAATCTGAATGTGTATACAATTATTATAATTGTAATTTTTCTTTTGTAACATTAGAATTTTAAGTTAACATGATGTAGATACATTTGTAAGATTCTCTAAATACATTTATATAGTTTGAATGCTTTCTCTTTTTTCTTCTATCCCCTGACACAGACAATATGAACTTATTAGTTTGAATTCAGACTGTCAATACAAGATGACCCAGGTAAAAATTTGAGCATGATGCTAACCTTATTATCTAAAGGCTAATTCAAGATGGGATTATTCAGACTATTGCTTTCAAAGCATAAGCCCTTTGTAACATAATACAGTTATATCAGATAATATTTAAATTTATTCTAATTTAACTAAAATAATTCAAAGAACTATAAGGTAAGAAATTTTACCTTATCGGGTTCAAATTATTGGAAAAATAAAAATGGTTGGTTTTAGCACAATTCTGTAGTAATGGCAACATTTGCGGCTTCGGTCACAGAAGAAAGCATTATTTTCTGTCACAGCTGTTGCGATAAAAAAATTTTTTTTTATTAATTTTCTTTTTTGAATGCAAAAATATAATTTAGTAATAATAAATAGAAACTTTACTGGTGGCCACAGTGAAGAAATCCTAAATAGGCCCCAACACTAAAAAGGTTAACAAAACTATCGGAGGTAACAGTTGCCTTAGGTCAACAAATAGACCTGTCTCAATTCAAGAGCCATTCCAAGACTCAACTTGACTACTTCAGACTTAAATCAAACTTTCAGTGATCATTCTCACTGATATAGATGAGAATATATTTCATCTAGTTCTCATGTAATTTATTTGAATGTTTTGGCCAACGTGCATTTTTTTTTAATCTCTTTCTTAAGTTCTAGTAGGACTAAAGAGCTGTTTTGATATTTTATATTAAAGAGAATTTCTTAAAGTTGTATTTGGTACACTATTTGACTATGTTTAGTGAAGAAGAAAACTTTTTAATTAATTTAAAAATCTACTTTTGACAACTAGTTATGTTATGCATATTTTGTTGTGAAAGTTAAATTTATCGATGTAGCTCTAACCAGAGACAAATAGGTTTGTCATAGCTCCTGATCCAACTCTTAAAGTTAACAAAAAAACTGATTTATTTGGTTTTTCATTACATACATGAAAACCCAATGAAATAAGAAATAAACTCTCATTCATAACATTAGTGAGAGTAATCTATTTAAGTTACATCTAAAATGGTCAGGTTGATTTGGCACAGAATGACGCAACACATTGAGCGATGCAAGACCTCGAAAAGTGAAACATCCATATTCCACCTTAATTTTACACACAGAATGACATAAGCTACATAGAAGCTGAAGTAAACTAATTTACAATGCTGTACAAAAATGGGATAAAGGGTAATAACAAAAAAACAAAGAAGAAAAAAAAAACAGTTGAAACATGTTACACTTTTCTTGTTTTTATATTTTCATTACCTTTTAATACATTCTGATTTAGCAATAAAGATAATTAAAATTAAACAATACCTATTGAACAAAGTGACAAGAATACATTATTGTGTGTTCCAACGAATAAAACAAATTGTCTCTGTCAATTTAAACTTCCACTACCTTGGAGCACCGCTGATTTAAGCTTATTTAATGGCTTCTTCTCTTCAGATTTTTTCATCTAAAAAAATTAATATCCACACTTTGTAAATACCAAAAACATACTCAAAATAATACAAACTAAACAAGTTATATGTATTCCCAACGACAAAAAGAAATATATATATATGTATGTATTTACAAATTTTAAAACTCCTTTAGTATATATTTTATATTATATTTATACACGAACCAATTACTTTATTTAAATTAAAAGAAAAATAACAGTTGAGTATATTAATAAGAAACATGATAAAATATTCTTGGATATAATATATATATTTTTAATATGAATAATTTTCAAAATGGACATAATTAAAAAACTATGCAATCAAATTTCTAAAATTTCAATAGAAAAATTATTGTTTTTTTTTTTTTAAATACAAAGTTACGCTGTAATAACAAAGAGCCTAAGTGTTAATTGTTGCAGTGATTAACTGGGAGGGAGTGAACATGAAAAACATATTTGTCTGAAATGAAGTGATGTAATTATTTTCTTTTTAAAACTATGTTTAAAAGCAGAATGGGATATATCAAACCTCTCCTAAAATATAATTTTTTTTTCTTTTTAGAATTTTTACTTTTATAAATTTTGCTAATATACAATCCTATGCCACTACACAAGTCTAAAATAACAAACATTTTTTTAACAAGAAATAAAAGATATATACGGGGGAAAAAGGAGAACATTTTTCAATGTACTTAAAAATAAGCTACTAATAGAGTAATTAATCAATTCTAAATGGACAGGCGTAACACAATAAACAAAATTTTCTAACCTTCATTATTTAATTATAATAATGAATTTTTAAAATAATGGGATAGATGAAGAGAAAGGTATCGTTAAGAAATGACATCAGGGGAATACATATTTAATTAGGACTGTTCTTTGCTATGGCACTGTTGATTAGGAGAGCTGCCGTGGAAAATAAAAGCTTAAAGACTTTATACCATCAAATATTTAACACTGCTTAGGCTATAAAAAAAAATTAGGACTTCTAGTAAATTTTCATTTAATAAATTTATTGATAGTAAGTATTTAACTGTTTTAAGTCAATATACATATAATTATAATTATAGATACATCTTCAACAAGTATGATAATTTATTCAGACATAAACTTTGGTTTATAAAATGTTCAACTGCTATCTTTATCAGCGTGTATTTGACTATTTTCAATCGTTAAATTGATTATTTAAAATGTAGATTTGAGGCGCTCTCTCGTTTAGACACTCTTCTATGACATAAATAAAACATTACCTAAAGTTAACACGCAGAAAAAAGGAGAGGGAGAGTGTAGGCTAAGTATTCAAAAAGCAAAACAGAACTTCTAGCAAGCTGAATAAAAACGAAACAAAAGGAACACAACAAATCATTTGGTAACATGTTTTCAACAAAATATCCCTACAATTGTTCGGCAATAGTGTCTGTCAACCCTTCTTTTTTTTTCTTTTTCTTGCATTAATTTTTTTTTCTTTTCTTGAATATATATCATTTTCTATTTTTAAACTAATAAGATTTTCACATATCATACTATAGAAACACGCTGAAGAACTTTTGTCACATAACAAGCATTCTCTTCTCTCGCATTAACAAATCATTAACGAGTGGCCGTGTTTGTTGGGGTATCGCCTTGGGTTGACATAAATATTTACATCAAATTTATTATTAGTGGGCAATATATATAATATGAGCCCCTAGTATATAGTACTTAGATAGTATATACACATCAGGTCTTATTGTGAAATGTTGACTATTTGCACAATACAGGTAATGATAATAAAAACCATCCCTCTAGTTTGGTGCAAGCACTCAACACCTCACACTAAGACCTGAAGTGTACATATTATCTATAAATGCTGTTTATTAATAAATTGCATCAAAAGCCAACATCTTTCTTTAATCGACCCAAGCCAAAATCTCAACTAACTCATCCACTCACTTACAAATTTGCCACTAACAATTAACTCCCAGTATATTAACATATTATGCACACAACTTTATACAACATATACTATCATTAAAAATGAGGTCAGACGTTTAATTTTTTTTTGTTACTCAAGTGTATTATTTTTGTTTTTATTATTAATATAAATCTATAATATATGTTTATATTTGCTCAAGGAAAAGAAAGAAAAAAACAAAGAGCAGCTCCCTTTGTAGCAGAGGGAACCACTTGTACTCGCATATAATTCAAGAAATATGCAGGTCGGACAGGCAACATTCATACACGCGGTTATGCTCATTCACACCTTAAGCAACACCTTTCCGCCTAAATATCCACTCACTATATATATATATATATTTTCATATTTTCTATTATATCATAAATATATACAAGGAAATCGAAAAGGGGGAAAATAATATTAAACAAAAACGACATTGGATTAGAACAGCTAAAACTAAATACCTATACAATGAATCATAATAATTGATATAATAATATTGTGAGCAAGAAAAAAACAAATTACAAATGCGAACGAAAATTAAACTATCCAAAAAAGAAAACAAGAATGAAAACATAAACCCAACGATGAATTTACTAGAATATATTTATCATTTTATTTAATAATAATAAGTTTAATATGTATAACCAATTAAAGATAATCATTACATTATAATTACTAATAATATTGAGGATTAAGACACATGGGTCCTCTGGGGGCAATAACATAAGTCATTAATCATCCCCAACAACTACTAACATCAAATAAAAAAAGAAAAAAAAAAGAAAACAAAAAAAGATATAACAATGTATCAAGAAAAGCCAGCTTTCTAAGATTTTTGCAATTCTCAATGTTCCTTACCAGCCACACAGGAGGACAACCACCGTTCTGTGTACATATCTGTATATGTGCATACATATATATATTTATCTCGGGACATGCTTCCATATACACATGCGTACACGCACATAATTGGCGTTTAATAGTCTAAAATTACAATTATATATTATAATACACATTGTCCTCAGTTCTTGGGCAAAAGGAGCTTTTGTAGTATGAAAATCTAGCGTCATATCTGTGTAGCATATTTCACTTCTAATGTATAAGTATATTTCTTCTCAGCACACTCAATAACACACAAAGTTCACCATAACATTAATAACTATAATATTATTTATATTTATATATTTATAATTTTTATATAATAATGATGTATTATCGTTATATCATTATATATATAGAATTGTGAGGAGAGACTCAGAAGATAAGAGGTTAACAGGTCAAGTCCGATATATAATATTAATTATAGACGTTGGCTGTCGATCTGTGAATTATATCTTGTGTATTTTCTCGCCAACGACGACGGGGTTGTTCCTCCGGATTTCCTGGGCACCAAGCTCCCGGTAGTCAAAGGTACAGTTGTGTTTGTCTGAATATCGATGCACCGCACAGAACTGTCCTCCACACCGGCATTCAAAACCTGTTGCCAAATAACCAATAAATTATAAAATTAAAGTGCATTATAACATGAAATCGATTATTTATGCTACTTTTATTTAATTCCCTACATACTGGCTGTCTTTGTCCTTAATAGCTGAGCTAACACTACCATATATACTGCAGGGTGGCTAATTGACCATAGTCTGGGGTTGTCTTTTCTCTGCTCAATTAAAGGTTCAAAGATGCTTTTATTGCCAGAAAAGGGGAAAAAGCCCTACTTTCAAGCAGGTTTAGGGCAATTGTCAGGTCTGCGATTATTTATTGTTATATTTTATAAACAGTAGAACCTAGAGTATATAAGCTCTTTCAAAGTACTGCTTTTAATGGATTAAAATTATTTATTTTTGCAGTCTTATCAATACATTTTTTAAGTACTAAAATTATACTTAAAACACCCTGAATAACCTAAAACAAAATGTAAAGCTCTGTATAGATTGTGGTTTATAATTTTCTATATTATAGCCAGTTTTAAAAATGTATGAATATTTGTATATACTCTTTCATTATTGTCCTTTACACGTACTATAACAGTTGCAAGTAGTACAAATCATTTTATCAATATGAGATTATCAAGGAGCATTACACAACCCTTAATAATATGTTGACTTTATGCTGGTTAAAATACAATAATAAAAAAATATGAAAATTAAGTTAATTTAATGTGAAAAACGTTGACCCATTTTGTTAACTTTTATTTTTTAAGTTATAGCCCATAAGACATTTAATATACTAGTTATGATTTTCCCCCATTGTTAAGAATGGATTAATGCAAAAATAATTCAAAGATATTCCACAGCAAAATTATTGGAGCCAAAAATAGATATCGCATGTTTAATATAGTTCTAACCTATTTCAATTGGTTTTTTTTACTTTTGACAATATTTTTAGCTATTTTGTTGTGTATTTATTGAAAAAGCTATTTTCATTGGTCGGGCTAGTTTAAAAAATAAAGTGACATATTTATTAGCATAATTACTGAGTAGTTTTTTCACAATCATTTTAATGAGTTTTTCAAGAAACTAGATCTGAGACTTTAATTTGAACTTGGACATCTCAATATCGTATTTAAGAAAATCATGAATAGTCACATATTTATTAGCATAATTACTGAGTAGTTTTTTCACAATCATTTTAATGAGTTTTTCAAGAAACTAGATCTGAGACTTTAATTTGAACTTGGACATCTCAATATCGTATTTAAGAAAATCATGAATAGTCACATATACATAAAACCAACAATTTCATTCACAAATGATGTAAACAAAGTTTAGCCAGTAAAGAAAATTATCTTTGGATTAACCTTGGTTACACAACTTACCGGTGAGACCTAGTTTCTTGCGACAGATTGCGCACCTGTTCTTCTTTTTTGTTTTGTCGTCCTTGCCATCTGCAGGACTTGAGCCAGAGGCATTGCCCTCAGCAGAGGCAACCTCTCCACTGCTACCTTCACCATCAAACTGAAAACAGAGAACAAATAATGACATTCGATCTAATCTAAATAATGACGCAGCAATAATAACATTTATAGGACACAATTTCATCAGATAAGGGAACATTGCATGAAATGTTAGCACTAAATCATTAATTAACAAATGAAGAAAACTAAAGGCCTCTTGGTGTTTCATTGATGATTTGAAAATTTAAAAAATTTTACAGTGCGGTATGATGGACTACATACATATAAAATTAAATTTATTATTTTGCAGTGTAAAGTTAGTTAACTAATTACTTTAAAAAAAATTAAATACCTATATAGCTAGGTTATTGACATAAATATATACAACCTTTTCACTTGAATTTTCTTCATCAATGCATTGATTCTTGGCCTTAACACTTTTTTTATTTTTTTGATCAGACATTTATCTATTTCTACATCATTTTTGAAATTGGAACCCTCCGTGGTGGGCCATGGAGGATAACAATTGTCACCAATATTTTTTTTCTTCTTTTTTTAAATAACCTAGGCATGGGCTAAACCTAGGCTACAGATAGAGCTAGGGAAGGCAAAATCAGCATTGGACTGCTGGTATCCATGGTTACACAATATTAATTGAATGCACCACTAATGTGATAATTAGCACACTACTATGGCTCAGCAAATGTAACATTAACCAAACTATCACTATCTAACTACTAATAAAATCACAACTGCATCAAATTATTTATTTATATAAGAAATAATTCTACTGCTAATATTGCATACCATATTTAATACAACATATGCTAAAACCTGTGTGGTTAAATTAAAGCATATGTTTGATAATGGCTCCTTATCTAACCCTAACCAATCTTTATCTAACCTCAAAAAACAACAACCCCTTGACATACAAATAAAATGCCTATTCTTTATAATTGATGCCTGCAGTTTCAGTAAATTGTTTTATATTGACAATATTTTCTTGTTCTTTCCAATTCCATTCATCCTCTAGTACACATCAGATTCGTCACTGCTTGAAATAGGTCTTGCACGTTTACACACATTTTGTCGAATAGAATAGCTTCACTTGAATAATCAACAGTATAAACACTTTGATGACCATTTTCAATCTCACTACCATCACTAGGGTAGCCTAATAACTTCCATTGTCACTTTCATATAATACATCCAACTGAGACATGCTGGGAGCACTATTTATAATTTTTACTAAATTAAAATATGCACTAAGGCATTCGTCGTTGGAGGTCAGTAATGAACTGATTACCGCTTTCATCGTGCGTCGTTTACCGGTTTAGTCGATGTGATTTTGTTTATCGGTACTGTTAAGAGGGGGAAAAGATCTTAAACAAAACAGGATCAAGGCATGACTGCAGCAGTTAAAGAACCTAATAATATACTGCGCGGTGTTCGTCGAAGAAAGTTCTTGCCATCTCAGAGATGTCAAAGGATTAACACAATTAGTTATAAAACTATTGAACACTTTAATAAATCAAAAGTAAACTAATAAAAAAAATAATCCGAAAAAACTGATCCTGATATAAGACCACCATAATGTCAATACTCTATAAACTAAAGCGTAATAGATGTGACGTCTTAATCGCGTCTGTATAAATAAATAGAATTAATTCAACCTTGCAATCAGCTTTATAACAAAGCAGACAAATTTACAATACAAAAAATAAAAACTCTTTCAAACAATGTCATTTATTTTATTTGCCTTTTGTGTGTTTGTAATTGTTGCAATTATTTAAAAATGAATCTTTATTGATATGACCCCTCGATGGATTCCTTTTGGGATACTGTCCACAGAGTATTAAGATCGTTTTAATAATTCTTCACTAACTGTATTTCTTCTTAACAAGAATAACTGCCAGGACAAGATAACCAGACAGAAGGCTGCTATATTATATATTACATAAGACTGTTATATTTAACCTAATATTAGTGTCAGTCACAGATTTGTTTCTTTTGGTTAAATTTCTGGTACTCATAGCTTATTCTCACCAAAATGTCAACTTCTCTTCTATATAATCTCAATTCTAACTACTGTCACTAACTGTTTAGGTCAATTATGATAATAAACAATTCGTTTAATTCATTTATTTATCTATTGGTCTTTGTTGTCAAATTACAGATGGATTGATTCTCTTAAACCTAGCATTTTTTTAAATATCATATATGTAAAGTTAACACAGGGTACAGTAGGTCATCAGATTTCGTAAGAGCCTTGGAAAACATAACAAAACAAAAATTGAAAATAGAATAACCAACAAAAACTTTTGTTAATATTATTGAACATTTATTTACACTAACACCAACTTACTGAAATTACAAATGATACCTGTATAATATTTTCCACAAATTCAGAACAAGATAACAATAAACTGTTGTAAGAGCCTAAATTAACTTTACTACCCTTGTGAAAATTCCGTGTATTTTTGTTATATAACAAATGTTTGTTACCAATCACCTAAAGATCTAGGCATCAGGAAATTGTTTTCGTTAGTTAATATTAGATAATTGTCCTGTGTCATATGAAACTACTGATCACCTTGCACGCAGACATCTGAAGATAAATAAGATACACACAGATCAACAAAAAAAAAACTAATCAATTAAAAATATAAGTACAGTTTTAAGGTAGTGAAGCAGTTGTTAGAATGGAGAAGGTTTACGTAGTAAATAAAATGTCAGAAATGATCTCAAGACTTAAGAAAAAAAACAAAATAAAACTATAATAGGTTGAAAACTTTCGATGTGCCTATCTAACATGTTAAAGATAGATTCCTTAAGGGCAAAAACGATATAGAAGATAAAAGTTTACAAATGGTAATAATGGTTGGTACCTCACTGCTGGCACCAATGTGTTCTGTCGATGTCGAGATGTTCGGTTGTTGCTGTGGCTGAACAATGACTGGCATCGTAGGGCTTCCCGAACTCAGTGCAGACTGCCCGGTCTGTGTGTTAGATTGTTGGTTACTGCTTGCATTTGTCTGGCTACTAGTTGTGTAACCTGCTCAACATGCAAAAATTTCATTATTGAACTTATAGAATTAAAATACATAAGAAAACTACTATTGTATCTATTCTTTTCTTTTTTCCTAATGATGATAACCAAAAATAATAATAAGTTACAGGCTGATGTAATGCTATCACGATTAATTATCATCAATGCATATTTTATATAACTTCATTACTTGCCACAAAAACCACCCTAAGCATAAAGTGGACAATTGTTCTGTAATTATTTTAGTGGTGATTTTTCGCTAATGAAATTAGTAAGGACACTGACCTGTGGCAGGTGGCTGCTGCTTCTTTTTAAGAGCTTCTTTGTAGCAGAGTGAACAGAGACCATCCGTCGAAGGGTTGCCATAGAAACCACATCCGGATCTGCAGAGAGCCTGCATCGAGTTAGACTCTCTCTCCATTATAGCCACTGCAACAGCACAACAGTCTTAGATTAATAACTATTATATACACACAATACAAGGATGGAAATGGAAATTTAAACAATTATAAATTCATACTTGATTAATTTATCACATTCAATTTAGACATAATTCTGTCTTAACTAGAAAACTTAAATATGTTGGAAGACAAGTTGAATTTGATAGACGTAAGTCAGCTGATCAAATCTCCTCAATTTGGAAGTAACACTGTACTATTTTCTCTTTGGGAGAGACTATGAGGAAAAACAATGTTACAACATTAAAAAAATACGTCATATAGAACAGGGCTTCCAGATATACTGGATTCAGCTGTAAAACTATTAACAACAAATAATATTGTCCGTAATAAAAGTAAATCTTAACAGAATAAAAATACCACCAATATTTGTACATTGAATGTTAGTTGAGGTCTCTAAAAATGAAAATAGTTTTTGAAACTGGAAAATGCCATAGGCTCAGCTGAGATAGGGAATAAATTCAGGTTTTAATGTAAATTCAAGAATATTCATATAAAAAACAAAACAAAAATAAACATTAATAGAAAATGCAATAATGTGCATCTACAGCCACTTACATAAAATACATTTAGACAAAAAATTAAAAAAAACACTACAAAAATATGTAAAGAAAAGAGACACTAAATCCTAAAATTGGGAAGGGTTACATAACAAATATTGGAAGAAACATATTTTAAATGACAGCTATTATTTCACAATAAAGGTTACTCCATTCTAATATTGTATATTCATATACTGAAGGCTTTAGGCATTCGAGCAAATGTATACTTAAAGTGTGGGCACATTTAACAGTGGCTTTAAGAGGACGATCAACTTGCAAAGTCGCTTCAGTGTTGAAACACAGAATGTTATTGGCTAGACTTAGGTCCTATAATAGTTAAGCACATATGTACCCTACTTATTCAATTCACTTTCATTCAACTACACTTCCAAACAATGTGTTATCTAAACAAAGCAGAAAACAATCACCTAATGTCCTGTGCTACATCTATTCAGAAAAATACTCACAATTAGCAAAAAAATAATTGATAACCTTGGGAGAAGTGAGAGTGCCCTTGATAGCCACAAGAAGGACTTGGGTGCTAAGCGTACTTACTAAAGCATTCAGTTTAGTCTTCCTGCCTGTAACACAGGGCATCACTTCACAATTTTATTTATCTTGAGTTAAAGGCTCTTATCAAGCCAGTTTTTTGCAAAGGAAAAAAAAAAACAACTCTTACAAGTTATACACAAAATTAACCGTTGTATGCTTTTTGTTTGCAAAAACTGTGTAATATGTTTCTTAAATAATTGTAGTTAATAACGTAAGGAAAACATCAAACCTTTATGAAATAAAATGAGTTAGAATGAAGCGAGTGAGTATATCAGACTGAATTGGATTGTAATTCACTAAAATTATTAGTTGGAACATGCCGGTTGCTTCATGATGTATTATAAGTAATTATTAGCAAAAGAACAAAATAAACTGGGGGAGTTGGGTGCTCTACCAACTGAACTGAACTAGCTTTATACAAATGAGGACCAAACAAACAAATTTTGGGGAGGTCCCAGGTTCGAGCTCCAATCCTCCCAATATATTATTTTCTTTCAATAGAATTATTAAAAATTAGTAGGATCAATATTACAGCTCAAAGTAACAACATTATTGAATATATATCTTTAAAAAGAAGATTGTTTAGATGTTTTCTCTTCTTCAAACATGTAAGTATGGATTCATTTCAAACAACCACTTTGAAGAAAAAAATAGATCCTGACATTATTTTTTTTTTTATTCTTTAGAAACCTGAAGAGGTAACATTTTCAATTGGATTAAAAGAAAACATTTGCAGTATAAGTTTGGGACTGATACATTACAAATTATTTTCTGTTAGAAAATAGGAAGGATGTGGATCTATTTCTCTTTTTTTAAACAGATTGTTCAATTATTCTCAAAGGCAAATCAATACATATACGTATAAGCACATGTTATAACAGACATTCTCTACAGAACAGTAGTCTACTTACAGGGTTACTGTGGGGAGGACATTTTTGCAAAATATTGATTATTATATAAATTTTTAGATAGCAAAAATAAAATGCTTTAAACTATCCTAATTTTCCAAATAAAACCTCATAAATCATCTATTGAGTTATGAGTTTATGGGCATTAAAGAGCCGAGCACAGGACCAAGTACATCTATGTATATATAAAAAAATAATAATATGGATAACTTTGCGACTATACCAGTTTTAAAATGTGATGAGGCTAAGGTTTACCTAGAATGTTGGTACTATGGAAGATACCTGCACAGCAGAAGGTTGTAGACTGAAATGAAGGGATGGGGCACACCACAGGGTCTTTGGAGGCAGGTAGGACCTTGGTTGGGACAAAAGATGAGCCAACAAACTTTAAGGGGATTTTCAGTTTGTGTGGTGAAACTTTTGTATAATATGAAAATCAGGGCCTTCAGAAAAGTGCTAAATGAAAATTATCATTAATCACTAATATCAGGAATAAGTCTCCTAACATACATAAAACCAGTGTCCACATGATCATTGTGGATTTTTTTTAACCCCTAAAAGAAAATTTATTGATAAAACCAATACTAAGATTAAGTGCATCATGATATTGGAGTTTGCCTACGTTGCACATCAACCAACTGCATATTAAGGAAGGATTTAACTACCATCGTTGGGCATTATTCAAATAAACGTTTACTAGAATACACCTAATGAATAACTTTTTATTCATCAATTGTTATTAGATGAATAAATTTTTAAAGAAATAAAAAAACCCATATAATTTCAAGATGGAACCAGTTGAGCCCTGAACAACTATCCATACTATGATAGCAATATTTATTATAAATTACATAAATGAATTACTCTCAAATAAATTATTTATTATTTGAGTAATTCTAATAAAGAATACAAATAATAATTTTTTATCGCATAAATAAAATTAATTCGCTCACCTAAATTATTTCTTAATTGCGAATAATGAATACATTTTTTTTCTTAATTGCGATTAAAAAAAAAATTTACTATTTTTCGCTATTTAAAATGAAATCTGCCTAACTCTGCTAACAACTAAATGACTAGCATTACGAAGTAGACATTGCACATTATATTAATATTGCCAGATGTATATCGACTGCGCCCTGAATTAATTAGTATCAGGACTAAAAATCATACCTCCTTGGGATCGGGACGGATTGTTCGTGAACGTCAACATTCCCGAGTCCACGATTCGTCGTCAGGTTACTACTTAACTTAAGAGGCCACCCAAATACATGGTAAGTAAACATCTATATATATTTTATTTAATTCCCTTAATAATGACAATATGATCGGACTTTTGCGTAACGCAGCAATTGGTATTTCCCAGTTTATTGCAAAAGGATTTAGTTTTTTTTTTGTTCTTATTTGTCGGTAAAAGGATCGCATCTGACATAGCAATAAATACGTGATTCATAATTACTAAATACAATTAAAAGAGAGAGACAGATCATGGGAAAGAACTGCGGAGAGACCACGGCATGACAAAAAGAACATATGGAAGAGGAGCGGGAAGGATGGAGTAATTTCGAAAGCACGTGTGAAAGTATGTTCATCTATGAATCAAATCAAAGGGCAGCAAAAAAAAATTTTTGTAACGCTTTTAATACTTTAGAATATTTTTTTTTATTAGGAACAGTAGTTATTGTTCAACATTTTTCATTACACCAACAAATGATAGGGTAGGGTAGTGTGGGATAAGAAGGTTGCTTGCTTTCCACCACCAGCTCCCACGTGGAGCAGATCTCGGCCAATAAAGGACAGCTACAATGTGAACCAATACCCTTCATACACAAAAACATATAAATTTATATTATAACTTAACGACAGCCCAGAGTCAAGGTTAAGAACTTATAGAAAAACTTAAATATAATTAAACTGTTTTATCCATTTTATGAAAGTGAAGTTGTTATAATTTTAGCAGTTCATGTTTATTTATTGTTAAATTGAAACATATAGAGTTATGTAAAAGATAAACAAAGCGACGTTAATTTTTTTACAGCAAAAAGGTATTATTTAATTCACGTGAATAGATTCTGGACAAAACATCACGACAGGATTCTCTAATAGGGTAAAACGGGTAACTTAAGATAATGGACTGGTTTCAGGGCAGTAAGAGTAAGTTATATACAAGACATGATTACATTTTTATTTATTGTTGAGCATTCGAAATAACTGCCAAATTCGTTAACGGAGCTTATCCCAGGATGCAATTATTTATTACAACTATTCGAGAGAAGTATGAACCTACTTCTGAATCCTGTAAATATGATTTATCAGGTTTTTATATTATAAATGATATATTATATTATAAATATGATAAAGTTGAAATTAATGAGGACGTTTTTGAAATAAATTGGACATTTGGAGGTGGTTAGATAAACTTATGAGGGCTTGTCCGTTGCTCCTAATTAATACCCTGCTACCTATAATTAAGACTGCTTACAGAAACATAAAAAACATTAGAAATCATCGCCATGTAACAGTCAATTATTCCAGAAATTTGAAGGAACCTGTAACAGGAGCTAATTCTTATCTCTGTGAATTCATCTGAAGCGCATGAAAGTAAATGATAAACACATCTAGTATTTTATATTTATATATATTTGTTTTTTGGCCCCTTCATAAATAATGTTTTTCACAAGAAATAATGGTGTTGAATTTTATTCGAAATTATATTTATGTTTACGGGAAGATAATGTACAAGTACCGCTTAGACTTTTACGGGGATGGGGGGGGGTACTCTATCTCCAGCCAGGTACTGGACTTGTGCTGTTCAGAGAATGCATCCCTATTTCTTCCTGATACAGACCACAGAGCTTGGCTAGCACACTATAGTTGGAGCAGGAGAGGCATGAGCATGAGTCAAGACGACAGTGGGTCGATCGCTGTTAGCAGCAGCGTATGATCTTGACCTGATTCTTTTATCTGCCAGCCAATACCGCCCTACATCAGGGATTGGCGATGCTTGAGCAACCTTGCACAGATAGGCCTACCAAATAGGAGGCGAATGTGCACCTGTAACTGCAGAGAGGTTATAATTTTCAACGGGTCCGGAGTACAGCTTACTATCTTCCGCCTGCCCACATGTATGGATTTGAAATTAGCGGTTGTAGAAATGATCTGAAATTTTAAAGTCGTATTCCTCAACACCTCCAATTAGGCCGATTATGTGAACATGGAAAAACGATTGGGGAAAATATGAAAAAAGTGACGAAGAAACGGCTGTTTTTTATAACTTAAATCAATGTGGGATCATTCTAATCCAGGGATTAAGATAAGGTAGGGTTTCTTCGCTACGTCCATTATCGATGGGAAAGGGAAAGACCGATGGAACATAATTCCTTCGTAACTGCTTCAAACTATTGCCACCTTCGGGTCGGAAAAAAATTAAACCACTGCAGCTTGTCAAGTTCACCATCAGTAGGTGGCTGATGATAACTGCTTCTATTACAGCCGAACATGCCTGCCTCTTGCATTTTGCATCTTTATTCATTACATCACTCATTTGTCTTGCCAAAAGTTCAAAATAAACCTTCTAGGTTAATTTAATTGATAAGCACGTTTTGGCAGACAATATGACCGATGCCTTCGCCTTCAGAATCAAAACCAGCTATATCTATTTTCAGACATTTGTCAGGACAAACAAATAAACAAGCCCTTACTTAAAAAGCTAAAATATATGTTGACGATGAGAACTTATCTTGTAACAATCATGGACATCGGTTATTTCCAAGATCAGCAAAAACATTTACACAAAGTCGGATATGCCTGGATGAGTAATCTTTTTTTTTCTCCCGTAAAAGTTCTGAAAATGGGTATAGTGGTTGGTTATTGATTGTAAAGGCCTCATCGTACTGTCAACTGTACACACTAGGTGCCATCAAGGGTTCAGCCAAAAATCCGTTTGTTGACAATGCACTGAAAGAAGTAAGTTCTCTCTGATCCTTGACTGTACCCTTAGTATGTGTTACTTTCCTGTTTTGTAACACATGGGAAATGGCCCAGAAAAGTCTAAAGTAGACATCCTAGGTAGGCTACGGTTAGGCTATCTGATGTATGCCCATTTTTTAATTTAAAATACAAAAAAATACATCTCATTAGTGAATGAATAGGTTGGATGGAAGAAGATAAATTGCTACTACTGTTGGATACCCTTCAGGATGTTGATACCCGCCTCTTTTCCCGGCAGCTGCTGTTCTATCCCCACCCTAACCAGCCTGATCAAGGAACCAATATAACCACTTAATAAACTTCTTGACTTTGAATGTTGCTTAAACGTTCCCACCCACCTTATTGTTTTTTTAATGCAGCTATATTAGTTGTTAATCTGTGTGACTAATTGCAGACATTAGCGGAGTTTGTTAGTTATTAATCAAATTTCAAATGATCAACAGGCTTTTGATTTGATTTTCAACACCATGCAATTATTCGCAGAGAGATAAAGGGACTATAATGCACATGAAACGGTCCTAATTTTAATCACAAGGCCCAGGTTTTAGTAAATAAATCAATGCTCATGAAAAATAAAAGACAGTTGGTCACACTGTTTTAAGGTGGGGATAGTAGAACAGTCCAAGGATATCAGTTGGGGTGTGGCGGGAATAACATACGAGTGTCAGGTTTTGTCTAATGAGGGTGTAGCTGGACGTGGTTCACTCGGTCTCTTGAGGGCAAATGAGTAGCTACTCGATATAATGCTATTATAACTATTTCTCGACATGGACAGTTATTAAATAACATGACCTACCTATCAGAGAGACAGGTGCATTGACTGGAGATATGTTCGCAAATCCCTCGGATAACCAACAGGGCAGAGTCAATAAACAACCAGCCTTTACCGGCAAACATCAATCCACATTGTCTTCGAGCATCCGTGCAAATAATCTTCAGGTAATTTTAACGGACAAACAACCCAAGCGTTTTATATTTTTAGTTTTTAAGATGATTTTTTATTTTTTTTTTAAACTTTTTTTGAAATAGCCAACAGTTGCCGATTGTACTTACAGATACATCTCGATTTGATTCAAATTCATGACGACTGTATGACCATTAAAATAAAAAGAACAGCATATCTAAATGATTAAAATCAAACTAAACCAAAAATCGTTTAAATTTTTACAGAATCACTTCAATAGATCAGTTGTTTATATTATTATTCATAATAACAAAATGTCCTCAAAATGAAATGTTGAACCAAGTGTTTATTAAAATGTTCTAAAGTAACCAATTAACAGTACAGCTTCGAAGTTGGGATTTTAGTCTTTTAAAACCGGACATACGTCTAATACGTGTGACGAACGACAGTTCTGTTTACATAAGTATATAAAGATGGAAAACAAATAAAAACCTATTTTCTATATTAGTTAGTTAACAGTAAGATATTCCGTTTAAAAGAAAGACAACTATCCGAAGACGTACCTCTAATAAGAGAGCTTTGCGTATGACATGGAGCACACACGTCCTGAGCAGAAGCGCTGAACCTCTCCCGAAACACATATAACAGTATTTATATATTTTTGTTATTTATATGTACAGGTTGTACAATGCAATGGCGACGGAGACAGGTTATATCAGATGGAGGTAAGGCCATATCGATTGTAGCCTCGTATATTAGACAGTCAGTATGTCGATGTATCGAATTTTATGTTATCTAATAGTAATTAGAGAAAATAATAGGCTTGTATGTTAATTATAAGACATTGTCTAATTTATCTAAAAGCTTTCAAATGAATCACTCAAGCGAACGGTATAAAGCTTATACCGTTATAAAGCGTAGTGTATGTTATAAACATGTGCGTTATTTAAAAAATCACAAGATTATTTTAAATTATTACAATTGTTTAATTATATGCTAATTATAATTGTATGTATTGAGAACATCTAATGTTTATCTTTAAACAAAAAAAATCTGCTGAATCGCCACCACGCGTATATTGAGTCTCCAGAGGAAGAAGTAATTGTAGTTCACAACGAAGAGAATTATTTTGTGGTCTGTAAGAATTATCCGTCGTTGCATTATATCACAACCGGCAAATATTTACAAGTGTCTGGTATTCGGGTAAGAAATAACAACCAGAATGTTTAAGCTTTTAATATTATTTCTATGTCTGGCTTTGTGCCCTGTCATCAAGTGATGGAAAAATATCAGACTTAAATGTGAACAGTGCTAGGCTGTCTGTATAGTTGAAGGATGTCCGTATAAAATATTTTGTCTTAATAAATAATAATAGAACAAATGAGTGACGGAAAGGGACCTACCTAGAGTTCTACGATAAGACGTGCACACAGATGCACAAGAGAAAGAAGAAGTATTATAAATATTTCTGGCTTGTTATACAAATTTAATTAAATTATTACTTGCTTAATGTTTATATTTTCTTTGTAGGGGGGGGGGTACTAAATATCCGCACAAGACAGATTGATTGGAGGGACACTGACCAAGTTAGCATGCTTACAACAGACACAATAGCAGTTGACACTTGACTATCTCTATGATAAGCCGAGTGTGGCAAACCCCGTCCCTAATAACTTCTTATCTGCTCTCTTATTGTTCCAACGGAGATGTGCCAATAGTAACTGAGATAGGGATCGTTCGCGATTGCCCGTGTATTTAGTTCAACAAGCGTCTCATCCTAATTTACTTTCGCTCACTGCCCTCACGTCTGCTCATAAAATAGGGTACATACCTCGCCCTCCTACAACGATATAACATATAGGCATAAAAACCCAAGTATATGAAATATATGGCTTAGTGATATTGTTGGGGGGATTGGATATCACCTGTCTGCAATAACCTTGCTAATTAATATACAAATATCAACGAATCCCCATTACATAATTCAGATTTTACGTGAACTCCATTGTAATACTTAAAGGAGCTAGATTAATAATAGCCAAATCTGTAAGCCGCCCATTTGCTATCACATTTAAATGAAAACAGGTACATTTGACATTGTAATGAATTAATGATAAATCTTTTCTGTTTCTAGGCAGAACGGTGGGGCCTACATGTACATTAGGGCCGAGGATAAACAAAACTGGAACAAGATGAAATAACAATAAACAAACTGTACAACCCAATTTAAGTTGTGACACACTTCTGACTGGAACGCGTCGGCAAATTTGGTCCATTAACTTAACAATCTTGTACCTCCCAGAACACTTGTTAACAAACTTGTAATACAAATATATATGGCAATAATATAATTGATCTCATAACCACATTTTAGAGGTCAGTCGTTGGAAGTAATTAATTTTTAAAGGATTATTAATTATTTTCTATAAGTATTCAAGCTCAACAGAGGACAGACACTTGTCCTTGTCACAATCCAGGCAAGTAAGGGACATGTACCTCGAACCCCGGCTGGTTGTGCACATGGCACACCGATGACATATGCAGGATATGCGCTGTGTCACTCCCACCAAGGTCCACACACCGGCAAGGTCTTTCCGTACTCCCCTAGAATTGCTTGCCTTCAACTTCCCTGCGTGATAGCTAGGAGCAGAGAATCGCAAACTTGCCTGTATCTATTTTTGTTCTGTGGCTGTTATAAATGAGGGGTTTACAAAGAATCGAAAGATGCCTTCAATCACCAATATGTATCCTCGCGAATTATACCCCATTCCTCTTCCATCTCACAGATCATTAGGAGAAGTGATCTGAGGTATGAACAGCCTGGTTGCTTTGATTTGTGCCACTTCTGGAATTTTCAAAACTGCGTCAATTTGCTTCTAGCTTACTTGATGGGAATATCGACAGTAAGTAGCCACAGGACAATCCAGTGGATATAACAACCTAAATAAGTAATCAGGCTTTACTAAATAGTCGATGGCGAATACCCCCAGAAAATGCTAGCCTTCTTACGTGGCCAAGAGTTGGAGAAAGTTGGTCAAATAGTCTTGTCTGATGGCGCACTAAGGTAAACCTTTGCGTGGTAAAGATCACTCTCGAAGAGATATATTAAAAAAAAAAACCTAATGGACTTGTTAAACTGTTTCAAATTTGAATAATGGATGGCTCGTTAATATCCTTTTGACAGTGCTTTTGCATAACACCATATTTATAAGTTAGTAATTAGCTTTACCGTTAACTATGTCAACCGGCTCCATAACAATTCCAAAAGTGGATGGTTCTAGCCTGAAAGATCACCAACTTTATTTTCTAAGAGGATCTGGAGTGCCAAAATAATGATTTCCAGATGGAGAGTATCAGCCATGGCATGGTCAGTCCACACGACTCAAGTTTCAATAACTACTACCCCTTCCCATAGCACCATCTACAACTTCCATGTGTATACAGACGAGGCGGTAGCCCTGTAGGGCCGGGAGGACCAAGGCACAAGGTCGGTGGTACGCAGGCCCTGCACTGGTTCGATCCCTTCGGCTGGCGACGGCATACCATCAAAGGGTCCCCACTACCTACCTTCTCTCTGCCCTGCGTCAATACTCTGCCTCCAACATCTCATGTACTCTTTACTATTACGTGTACTCCACTTCCGCCTAACTACACATGTACTATACATGGTTATGTACAGTAGTAGCTCTAAATGCACCGCAGAATCAGTAGACAAGTCAGTACTGGATAATGGTAACACGTGATCATGGGTTATCATCGAATATACCAGCAGTTTCTGGGAAGACAAGACTGATGACAATGTATTTCAAACCAATATTTTCTCCCTCACCGGCCTTTTTAACATTTACGACATGTGCCCGACTTAGACAATTATATTACACCAGGCTGCTATTCTTGAGAGTAGTAAGTAAGTAACCTTCTGAAATCCGTGATGAGGTAACGTTCGCGCATGGTCAGTAAATAATTACAAACCAGTTTAAAACTAGTCCGTAATTCTGTGTTGGAACAAACCTTATATTTGATAATAGTTCAAGGTGCATTTAGACAGCATATAATAATACTTACAATGGTACAGTTTTATTCCAAACTAGAAAACAATAATTAAACAAAATAAAAGGTATTTGTGACAGGCAAGGTACGGCCATAACTGTACCAATGTTGAACCAGGTTCAGTTGTTAAGTAGTATTGACAACAACTACCCCTAATTTTCACTGCAATGTAAAAGTGAATTGTTCACAATGTTCTTGTAATAATGACTCACTACTTATGAACAGCAGATATCCATGCCATAAATACTTATTATATAATAGGAAGGTAATGTATAGAATACGAATGCTGCGCGATTTCGAAAAAAAAAGAGGTTCCAGGACTACTTAGGATTTTAATGGAAATCCTGTCTACAGGTAAACCTTCAACGAATAACAAGGATGTGACATGCTAACGGTTAGGCGTGTTGGGCACCTTGCTAGAATGCGGAAATGCGAAATACCCAGGTTGTTGGAGGACAACTACCCAAAACAGAACCACCAACACACTAAACTAGAGAAAGACTCCATTTTTCAGGAGCACTAGACTAATGAAGAAGAGTAATATTAATGCAATATCAAAAAAGCTAAACGTATCCACAGTATTTTCCAGAGAGCGCCTCAGTAAAGGCAACCCCGTACTTAACAAAAGCCAAAAAAGGCCATCGAGGAAGCCAGCTGCGACCTTTATACAGACAGCTATAAGGCCATTTCTGATCCTTCCTGTAACCCTTATTTGAAACCGACACGACCGCCCTTACCTTAACTCTTTTAACGAGAATAAACAATGAATCAATTACACAAGACAAATAAAGAATTAACGACTAAGAAGCAATTAGTTACTATATTCTTACCTTCAAGTGAAAAAGACAGGACGGCCAATTGATGTCTTTACAAGACTCTACAAAAAAAAAAAGAAAAAAAGTGAATAAGAATAGCGTCGGAAATACTATTTACAAACAGATTTTTTTAAATGGAATAATATTTTTGTTTAATTAAACAATCCATATACTATCGGCAATGTATCATATTTATTGGAACCAACCATTGAAGATACACCTATTCGGGATGGTGTGCTAAGAATATAAGATTAAAGGATAAGCAAGTGAAGCACCCCTACCATCGCGGGAGAGAGGATGCATGTTACATATGGGGGGGGGGGGGGCAGATGGCACTGTCAGGAGGGCCGACCCACGCTGGGGGACAGACAGTCACGTTGTGTCATCAAAGGCTTCTCTGATAGTGCCTACACTCAGCCAATTTAAAATTTCAAATCACTAATAACAGCATATGGTGGAGCAGCTATCACGTATTTTCTTTTTTTTTTTTTTAAGTATATCATAAGATATTGAAGGAAAGGTCGACGGTTTAAGTTGTAAGATGCTGAGTGAACTTTGGACTGTCTTTCACTTATGAAATGTGAATAATATGGATCTGGCGTTCGGAGCTATGTAAATTCATATCAGAGCTTTAGTCATTTCAAATCAGTCCACGTAGATTTACTCATACAGGTTATGTTAGTGATTACAAAACAATGAAAAGGGGCATTAAGTCGAAATAAAAATATATAAAATACGAAATAACTAGGGCATTGAAGCATTGTTTGGCTCTGTAGCCGTAGAATGTTACCCGCTGCAGATCTGACGCATAGGTTATAACCTGTACGTTATTATAATAGAGAATATGGCAAAGAGAATTTGTCGACGATGGCACCGAGTTACGATAGGAAACCTCAATCAGCTAACACGTACCCCCGAAGCCAGAAGTCAGATGCGACCTTGACACTACCCCCTGAGGTCGATGACCCCAGCCTGTCTAGAGGGTGGCTGGCCTACGCCACAGCCTCACGCGTGCCACAACTTACGAGGGGTGGAGAGGAGGGGATGATACAAAACGTCAAAAGGGGGGGATTGTTAGATATCTTGTAAAAATATAATGTTTATTGTAGTATTACAGTCAACGAACAAATTTCTTCAAAGTACAAACCAACATCTTTAAACGGTAATAATACAAAAAAAGTAATAATTAATGACCAAATATAGACAACTTCATCTAATTAGGCCAGCATTGCATTATCTAACCTCTAAAAGGTACCCGTCGTTAACCCGTTGTATTTTACAATACAACAGAGCTAGAATTGATATGGATAGCCCTGAGCAGTAGGAGTAAGGTTGCCCGCTTAAATGCTAGGTATTTACTATTTATTATTTCTGATCAATTACTCTACATAATAGAAAGTCGTTTTAATTTTCATTTCTATTATACAGATAGTTTATTAAGTAACGGATTTTTAACTATTCTAAACATTTGCATTTAATACGATTAATATTAGCAACCTGAGCGAGCTCTTGCAGCCAGCTGACAAACAAGTTTAAATGAAAAAGTGTGTTTTAATAAATGGTTCCCATTCCCCAGTCAGGGATCCTGGATGTAAGAAAAGAACGATATACGGCATTCAATATTTTCTCTTTAAGTAATCGTTAGGATTTTCCTCTATCGTATCTAGTGCTAGTTTGTAATGAAAGTTCGAAATCAGTAATCATGGTAACGCCAAAAAAATCAATTCACCGAGATAAAATATCAGATTATACACTAACGGTAAATATTAACCATCAAAATTCCTGTCAACTCTCATCACAATTGGTAATTGGAAAGTATTTCAGATCAGTAATGGAATGTATGAGTATGCATAAGTCATTGCGTCAGAAGCGGCTGTACGTCAGCAATAATTTTCAATACGCACAAGCGTCTTCTTTCTTGTCTAGTAACTATTTAAATACCTAGATTTCTTTTTTCCATTCTTCATATACCCCCTTGTTACAAAATCATTACAGAATTCAATATACATTCTACATAAATGAATCTATTTAGAGTAGGTCATTATGTGTCATGTAGCTTGGCTACATTTTTTAATAATTTTACATTGCGATTTGTGATAGTTACTTAAGTATAATTCACACTATACATTAAAACTAACTTAAACCTAACAAATACCTATATTATCGCTATACCAACAATATATAATAGCAGCTCGCCGGGCGACAGTTGCACAATATGGCTTGGAACCGTTGCCCAGAAATAGGCAGGGCATTGCTCTTGGGGGCTTTGCCATCCAGGCCTACGCAGTCTTTAAAAAAGGCCACATTTTTGTTTTTGATTTTTTAAAGCAATACCTAATATTTCTAACAGTAATACATAGGTGGATGATAATCAATAACAAACGAAGGGCTATAAACCATATATCTTCCTAGCATTCATACTGAGACTTCTTCAGTTGTCAATACTTCGGCAGTTTATACATATAGGCAGATAGCAGAAATAAGATCCTACAAATTCACCAATTAAGCTGATTTTATAAATAAAATAAAGGCTGAAAGGTGAGGATGTCTGTGGATCCGATTAGTAAGACATGCTGTACTGGTACAGTACCCGCGAAACCCGCCTTTGATAAGATAAGCAAGCCTGCTTACTGGTTGTAAGTTCAGTAACGTTCGTTCAATATGTTCTAATCAAGCTTACATAGAGATCATTTCTTAATGGAAAAAAAAATAGTGGTCCAGGGCCGGGATTTGCACCTAGTACGTACCTCCTGATCTCCACTTTTTCTTAATAAATGCCGTGTTTGAAGAGAGGAGCTCTACTTTCACTCAGGTACGCTCGCCTTTCAATTTTAATTGTTTTCGTATTGATGGAAGGTATATTCAATAGCACATATAACAATAATAATAATTCTGATCAACTTTTGGTTTAAAAAAAGTAATAAAACATGGATAAGACGGGCTGGCTCATTTCGTTAATTTTAATGATTTCTCAAGATATTTAATACATGACATCTACTATTAAGGGTTGGATGTGGGTATAACCACAAGGGAAAATAGCTCTAACAGTCGGGAATCAAAACCGGATATTAACAAAGAACTTTTTTAAGTTCCTTCGGCAAATAATCACCTGTACTGACAAAATATAGTTGCTCATGAATTACAAGTCGTGATGTAATAAAAGCTTAATGGTAGTTAAAAGTTATTCATTATTTTTTACTTAACATTGACTTATTTCCCACACACTGCAAATTAAAATACTAATCCGTGAATCCGCTTTTAGCATTAGCCAACTCTGTGATTGAATATCAAGAGAACATTCCCAAGATTTAAATGCTCACAAGTGCAAATGTGAATATACCTCTACTTATTTGCATGAGACATTGTAACAGGTTAAACACCCTAGACGTGGAGATCCCATTGTAACAAGTTCGTTTGTCTCATACCTCTCAGCGATAGCTCTTCTTTTTGTGTATTCCTCAATGGCGCTGTCACTGACCGAGCTGTGTCGGACTTTGACCAGTCGACATTAATTACTAATAAATCCACGACAACCATTGCATAAGACACACCCTGGCACTGTCCCTTCCTTCTGAGAAGAGAAGGTGTACGGGGGGGGGGGGCAGGCAGTGGCCATAAGAGGACAGATGTACACGAGAGAGACTCCTCTATCTACCTGAGCACTATTATGGCGGCCGTTCCCACACAATACCTACGCCTAAACCAGATACCAGCCAATACTTTACCACTGTCCATCTCAACGGTCCTAAACACATTCTCCAGGTAGACCGTCGGGCCGCGAAGTGGACCGGATGCCTTTTATCTCTCTTTTTACATTCTTCTCACTAAATTAAACCACTTTATTACAACTTTAATGGTTTTATGTTTCCTCCCAAGCGTTTACTGCCGTCAGGATATAGGGCATAAAAACAGATAGTTAATCTCTATTAGAAAATAATAATATCTTCAAACTAAACAAATCCTCTAAAGGATGAACTATCGCCCAACAGAATAAACCTTTAACTGATAAAAAAATATTTATTGCACCAACACTGGAGGTAATACAATAATTAATTTAAATTAAAGTTAATTTTATTACCTAATTTCCGTTTGTATATAGACTATAAAACTTTCAAGTGCGGGGCGTTTAAGGTAAGAAAGGCAAAGAGTTATCTTCAGCTTTCTGCCCTTTTTAGGGCGGTTTGAAATATAGAAATATTGGACATTACAGACTAAACAACAATTGTTCGGCAATCCTGGCGAAAAAACCTAGTACGAATGAGTGGTATGGTCTCACCAAGATTATTTTATCGCATAACATCCTCCAGGTAGACTGTTAATGGACCGGATGCCTTTTATCTCACTATTTACATTCCCGTCACTAAATGTAACCATTTAATTACTGCTTTATAGTTATATGTTCAGACGCGTATATAAAATGACCCTAAGACTAACTACCTAGTGCGAAAAAAAAACAAACAAAAACATTTATTGGACAGGAACTTGAATACGTTTATTTGGCTTAACAATAGGTCTGTACTGCCAAGTCTTCTTCAAGAGTTGATTTCTATTATTGAACTGTAAGGGACAGACCATGCACTGGCTATGACAGTGGGGAGATGGGTTAAAACCTAAGACATTCTGCTCCTATTAGCCTTTTTTTTGTTGGGCAAGAAGGAAAATGTGTAAGATGGAGGACACAGGCTGGGATAAGGAAACGGAAATAGGAAGGGACCCAGAGAGCGTCCTTGTTCAAGGTGAACCGCTGCCGTCGGCCATCTTGGAAGCATTGCACCGTCCATTGGTGGAGGGGCATAATGTATGTATGGCGGGCTGGCGGAGCCATCGACGCAGGGCTGCCAACCATACCAGTCATGGCAACTAACAGTTAACACGATAAATAACCATAAATATTTAGTTTTATGTTTTAGAGTCAAAGAAATAATAGTCCCAAATAACTAATTTAACACTAATGATACTCTCCGACACTCCTAGCTACTTAGTACCTATAACTGACGACCAAATATGTATCTGAAAATGGTCATTGTAATGAAATTAGGTTCAAAATAATGATTTCACCGCTATCTAGAACCCAAAAATTACTCTTTCTCCTTCCTTACTGTGTTATATTTAAACCAGCCATGATGTTGATTTGATGATATCCTTAATTTAGAAATTAACCTTTTTGATTGCCATACCCGAAGGACGTGGTTTTACTTTGAACAAGCTCGGGCGATCATCTTTCGTCTATTATTATACAATTAACCTGTTTAGTTACTAAAGGATTAACTGGGTGAAGATTGCGCCAGTTAATCTATTACTCGGGATGTCTCTAGCCAGTGGAACCTGTTTAAAACTAGAAAAATATATTAATGAATCCAACTTTCAATGTTGTAGAAGAGTATGGTTTGAAAATGAAACAACATACACTTGACATAAATATGGACATAACATAATAATAATATTTATCCCATGAAACAAAATAGCAGCGGAAATGACAGAGCTCCTGTTATACCAGATCTGAGTTCATACATAAATTGCCCCGGGGAGCAGAAGTTTCCCCTGAGCTGTCATTCGTCATTTTCCGCCAACATTTTCCCCCTTTGGTAATTATTTTTTTGGGTTACGAATTATATTAATTTAATTTAGATGTATCTGAATTTCTATATAGAAATATTTAGCTCCAATAGCGATTGAAGACACGTCAGAATTTAATCTCCCTCCTGAACAGGATTAGGTAGAGGTAGCTGCATTTTCAAATTTCAATCCTATCTAACTAAATAAAACCTGCTTGTTTGAGGGATTACAACAGTTTTGTAATACATCACGATATAGATAAATATTCATGTTTCTAAATACATAATAGAAATGCTTAAATATTTAATAGCAAACCAAACCAAAAAAATTATAGCTACAGGGCTGGTATTCTAGCTCAGGAGCTCATTTCAGGGCGCTCTTTACAACTAGGATACGCCAATTACCACTCCCATGGAAAAATGTAATATGAGTAGCCCCGCCAAGTATATTTTCTGAAAACATCAACAGGCTCAAAGAAAACCATAATGTAGTTAGTCTACTACAAATTCAATTGGGAATAACGCCAGCAGAGATCAGGGTTTGAATCCATAACACTATTTTCTTCCTCTGGCTAATGAATTCTCCGAGAAGCCACCAAATTATTGAAAACAAGAACTACTATAGGGATTCTACTTAGATATTAAAACTGTTGACCCCCGATCACCCCCCAGCAATTTGAAGAAAATTACCATACTTAAAAATACGATTGAGGATATAAAGCAACTAATTGGTAATAGAAAGAATATTCTTATAATGTCGAGTAAGGCAGTGAATTAAAAGTCTCAACACAAATAATCGGATATTTAATACTTGTAAGTCCCTACAAAGCAAACTGAAAATCTTTAAATTTCGAAAACTGAACCTTTAGGGCCCAAGACAGATTAAGTTCTTGATCCGGTCAGATCAGGTCCAAGAGCTCATAGGAATTTTAACCTGACGTTGAAGAATCGCGACATTCGGATTCAATTAGGAAATCATTCAACCGTGGAATGTAGAACTCATTTTTTGTCGCTTTTATCCTGAGTGCAATCCATTTGTGTTCTTTTCGTTACATCAGTCACTATCGATTTCTACGTAAATATATTATTAATACTTTCTTAGTTGATAGTAATTAGTTAAGTTAGCCAGTTAAGAGATTAAGAGCAGTATAGCCCAATTTGCTGCCTTGCATTTACTTACCCCCCACCCCCTTCTTACCTACCTACCGCCGAAACCGTTACCCAAGAGGGCCGGCCCCATGGGATTGTTGCAACAACTGGCACTTTTGCACTTTCCCCGCGGTAGGGAAAGCTGTCTATGTGGGTCAGTAGGTCTCACTCCAGGCTACACCACAAAGCGTTACGTCACACGCGGCCCTAGCTCTAGTCACCGCTCCGACCATCACCTCTACACCACCATCCTCTCTTTCCACATTCCTCCAATCTCTCAACGCCCTCAAACAGTCCTACTACCTCTCAGGTTGGAATCTAGGAGCTTCCTATGATATTACTAAACCTTTCTAAACTGCCGACGCAATATACTCCTATTTCCAATTCAAATGACAGTTAATGCAATCTCGAAGCAAAAATCTCCAAAAGAAAGGAAATAAAAGCAATCGATTTAACAATGAAAATTAGATCCCATCGCTAATTACTACTATTTAAACGGGCTGCATGACTGTATAGCCACGATATAAGAATTTTTCCATTGTATCATCATGTTTATTTCCACGACAGACGTCTCATGATATCGATATTTATTAACGGGGATAACGATTATTTATGGTCGATATGGTTCTAGCAATAGTGTCATATCTGTTCATTTTATAACTAACATCAATCGGAGATGAAGGCTTATCATTCCTAAGAGATTAGTAGCAATGTGTGTTATAGTGCTTAAACTGTGATTTATGGTTTAATTTTATTAAATTGGTGTGGGTGGCTAATTTTCCTATCAAAGAACAACCCCCACAATAAAAGCGAAAGTCAAAGTTTGCAAGACATATGTTTAATATCTTCCTTCAATTTTGGAGCAATCTTTGTCTGTATGTTTTAATTTTGGACAAAACAAGTTGATACTACTGATAAGCCTCAAAAGTAACAATTACTCTGTAATAAAATAATTATTGAAACTTCTTCATTGTGACAAAGCTACAATCTGCCTTATTGGGCAATAAGTATTTTTGATAAATGATCTCAATCATACCATGTCTACAACTTTCATTCACTCGGTCATGCATACGGTATCTACAACCGTAGATGACTTGCAAAATCCACATGGTCACCTCCCTCGCATTCGAAAGAGGAAGCGGAGTATTGGGAAGAACCCTACGCCCCCTCGTCACCGGATACAACCCGGTGGAGGCTGACCAAGAGCTCGAGAGTAATAAAATAATAAAGGATTATTTCTTTGATGTCCAAAAAAATTTAACGACTTAATTGCACGTAGTACCCATCTTTTGTTAACTTTTATAACTTCCCGACAAGATTTACACCATACTTGACCAGGTTCTTGTGGCCACTAAGAAGCTTTGCACGGATCTGGTTTGCAGAGATACGAATCGACGTGTGATGTGAGCTACGATCTGCCCCTGATAAGGCGACCCCAGGCAGTCACGCAGACCTGTAAACCAGGGCTAGAAAAGAGTCGAGACACCACGTCAGCCCTTCGTTTCCGCCAGCCTTTATTCCGGAGAGGTGATAGCTGTGGCCCGCGGTATCAGCAGTTGGCCACTCGATTGTCCTCGGGCCGTGTCCGTTGGATCAGATATACAGTAAAAGGAGGAAAACATTACAGCCGTAAACAAGGATCAAGGAACGTTACCGTCCAGCCGGCCTTCGTAATAGACCAGGAAAACAGGACGGCAATTATTTTGAGGTTTAAGTATTAGCGCCTCGAATGTAAATTTACCCAGCCTAATTATAAATAATTACTCATAAAATGATTCCAACGGAGACCTTTTCAATTCCGCCCTAAACAGAACGTTCCCTGCCAACCCTCGACAATATGACTGACAACTTATTTCCTTATTAATGGCTCTCTCCCAAAAAGATTAAAAAATTCGAAGATTTATAGTTTTCGAAAAATAATGCGGAATACTCCATCAAAGCTGTAGTGAAAAAAATAGAAGTATAAAATAAGATGATTAGGTAAAAAGTTAAGGTACACATTTCGGTAGCAAAAGTAAAAATAAAAATAAACCTGTAACTTGAAAAGAGAAAACTAAATAATAACTCTTTCGTAAGTCCTAATTGGTGAATTTTAAGATCTAAGAAACCCTCTCCAAAGAATTTGTTATCAGTCTTCAAAGGTCTAAGGCGAGCACATCCAAGGATAAAAGTTGAAAAGTCAGACCTTTCACTGGAGTAGGAACCTTGCAGCCGGACACTAAAGTAATTCCCGTTGATACATGAGTTAAAATGACCTATGGAAGTAAACACAAAGAAATATAAAACATTCTATACCGCTCCTGTGAGAATCGATAAAAGTATGGAATACTAGATGAGAAGGGTTCTTGGTGCTTAATAATAGCGTAAATTCATTTTTTGGCATCACTGATAACGTCATTTATTAAAATAGAAAAATGTTTTTCGTACAATAAACGTGACAAGAATAATATCCAACACGGAAACTATTTTGCAACTGAAACATTCTATAGCACTCCTGTGGGAATCGCAAAAAGTATGGAATACTAGATGAGAAGGGTTCTTGGTGCTTAATAATAGCGTAAATTCATTTCTTGGCATCACTGATAACGTCATTTATTAAAATAGAAAAATGTTTTTCGTACAATAAATGTGACAAGAATAATATCCAACACGGAAAATATTTTGCAACTGAAACATTCTATAGCACTCCTGTGGGAATCGCAAAAAGTATGGAATACTAGTTGAGAAGGGTTCTTGGTGCTTAATAATAGCGTAAATTCATTTCTTGGCATCACTGATAACGTCATTTATTAAAATAGAAAAATGTTTTTCGTACAATAAATGTGACAAGAATAATATCCAACACGGAAACTATTTTGCAACTGAAACATTCTATAGCACTCCTGTGGGAATCGCAAAAAGTATGGAATACTAGATGAGAAGGGTTCTTGGTGCTTAATAATAGCGTAAATTCATTTCTTGGCATCACTGATAACGTCATTTATTAAAATAGAAAAATGTTTTTCGTACAATAAATGTGACAAGAATAATATCCAACACGGAAACTATTTTGCAACTGAAACATTCTATAGCACTCCTGTGGGAATCGCAAAAAGTATGGAATACTAGATGAGAAGGGTTCTTGGTGCTTAATAATAGCGTAAATTCATTTCTTGGCATCACTGATAACGTCATTTATTAAAATAGAAAAATGTTTTTCGTACAATAAATGTGACAAGAATAATATCCAACACGGAAACTATTTTGCAACTGAAACATTCTATAGCACTCCTGTGGGAATCGCAAAAAGTATGGAATACTAGATGAGAAGGGTTCTTGGTGCTTAATAATAGCGTAAATTCATTTCTTGGCATCACTGATAACGTCATTTATTAAAATAGAAAAATGTTTTTCGTACAATAAATGTGACAAGAATAATATCCAACACGGAAACTATTTTGCAACTGAAACATTCTATAGCACTCCTGTGGGAATCGCAAAAAGTATGGAATACTAGATGAGAAGGGTTCTTGGTGCTTAATAATAGCGTAAATTCATTTCTTGGCATCACTGATAACGTCATTTATTAAAATAGAAAAATGTTTTTCGTACAATAAATGTGACAAGAATAATATCCAACACGGAAACTATTTTGCAACTGAAACATTCTATAGCACTCCTGTGGGAATCGCAAAAAGTATGGAATACTAGATGAGAAGGGTTCTTGGTGCTTAATAATAGCGTAAATTCATTTCTTGGCATCACTGATAACGTCATTTATTAAAATAGAAAAATGTTTTTCGTACAATAAATGTGACAAGAATAATATCCAACACGGAAACTATTTTGCAACTGAAACATTCTATAGCACTCCTGTGGGAATCGCAAAAAGTATGGAATACTAGATGAGAAGGGTTCTTGGTGCTTAATAATAGCGTAAATTCATTTCTTGGCATCACTGATAACGTCATTTATTAAAATAGAAAAATGTTTTTCGTACAATAAATGTGACAAGAATAATATCCAACACGGAAACTATTTTGCAACTGAAACATTCTATAGCACTCCTGTGGGAATCGCAAAAAGTATGGAATACTAGATGAGAAGGGTTCTTGGTGCTTAATAATAGCGTAAATTCATTTCTTGGCATCACTGATAACGTCATTTATTAAAATAGAAAAATGTTTTTCGTACAATAAATGTGACAAGAATAATATCCAACACGGAAACTATTTTGCAACTGAAACATTCTATAGCACTCCTGTGGGAATCGCAAAAAGTATGGAATACTAGATGAGAAGGGTTCTTGGTGCTTAATAATAGCGTAAATTCATTTCGTGGCATCACTGATAACGTCATTTATTAAAATAGAAAAATGTTTTTCGTACAATAAATGTGACAAGAATAATATCCAACACGGAAAATATTTTGCAACTGAAACATTCTATAGCACTCCTGTGGGAATCGCAAAAAGTATGGAATACTAGATGAGAAGGGTTCTTGGTGCTTAATAATAGCGTAAATTCATTTCTTGGCATCACTGATAACGTCATTTATTAAAATAGAAAAATGTTTTTCGTACAATAAATGTGACAAGAATAATATCCAACACGGAAACTATTTTGCAACTGAAACATTCTATAGCACTCCTGTGGGAATCGCAAAAAGTATGGAATACTAGATGAGAAGGGTTCTTGGTGCTTAATAATAGCGTAAATTCATTTCTTGGCATCACTGATAACGTCATTTATTAAAATAGAAAAATGTTTTTCGTACAATAAATGTGACAAGAATAATATCCAACACGGAAACTATTTTGCAACTGAAACATTCTATAGCACTCCTGTGGGAATCGCAAAAAGTATGGAATACTAGATGAGAAGGGTTCTTGGTGCTTAATAATAGCGTAAATTCATTTCTTGGCATCACTGATAACGTCATTTATTAAAATAGAAAAATGTTTTTCGTACAATAAATGTGACAAGAATAATATCCAACACGGAAAATATTTTGCAACTGAAACATTCTATAGCACTCCTGTGGGAATCGCAAAAAGTATGGAATACTAGATGAGAAGGGTTCTTGGTGCTTAATAATAGCGTAAATTCATTTCTTGGCATCACTGATAACGTCAATTGTTAAAATAGAAAAATGTTTTACGTACAATAAATGTGACAAGAATAATATCCAACACAGAAACTAGTTTGCAACTGAAACATTCTATAGCACTCCTGTGGGAATCGCAAAAAGTATGGAATACTAGATGAGAAGGGTTCTTGGTGCTTAATAATAGCGTAAATTCATTTCTTGGCATCACTGATAACGTCAATTGTTAAAATAGAAAAATGTTTTACGTACAATAAATGTGACAAGAATAATATCCAACACGGAAACTATTTTGCAACTGAAACATTCTATAGCACTCCTGTGGGAATCGCAAAAAGTATGGAATACTAGATGAGAAGGGTTCTTGGTGCTTAATAATAGCGTAAATTCATTTCTTGGCATCACTGATAACGTCATTTATTAAAATAGAAAAATGTTTTTCGTACAATAAATGTGACAAGAATAATATCCAACACAGAAACTATTTTGCAACTGAAACATTCTATAGCACTCCTGTGGGAATCGCAAAAAGTATGGAATACTAGATGAGAAGGGTTCTTGGTGCTTAATAATAGCGTAAATTCATTTCTTGGCATCACTGATAACGTCAATTGTTAAAATAGAAAAATGTTTTACGTACAATAAATGTGACAAGAATAATATCCAACACAGAAACTAGTTTGCAACTGAAACATTCTATAGCACTCCTGTGGGAATCGCAAAAAGTATGGAATACTAGATGAGAAGGGTTCTTGGTGCTTAATAATAGCGTAAATTCATTTCTTGGCATCACTGATAACGTCAATTGTTAAAATAGAAAAATGTTTTTCGTACAATAAATGTGACAAGAATAATATCCAACACAGAAACTATTTTGCAACTGAAACATTCTATAGCACTCCTGTGGGAATCGCAAAAAGTATGGAATACTAGATGAGAAGATTATTTGTAATTATATCTTGAGCAACAAAGTTTATAAAAAATATTTTTGATATATTTTTTAGTCATAATTGTAACATTTGTCAAGGCAATGGGTCTATATAAAAGACAATGTGGAATGTCACATAAGGAAAATTTACAGGAAATGGTTTTGAATGTTTGGTACTATTCAGACATAGGTTATTCAGAAATTGTTTCTTCGGTAAATGTAAGTCGGATTAAACATATCCATCGAATAAATTTAGAGATATTTAAACATCTCTTGTCTAAAACAGTTTCCTTTTTATGACTTTTAGAGCGCAAGTATACAAATGGTGTTTATATGATATAGATAGTTAGTAATACTCAAG
The DNA here is from genome assembly GCA_930367205.1 of Acanthosoma haemorrhoidale. Lineage (NCBI taxonomy): Eukaryota > Metazoa > Arthropoda > Insecta > Hemiptera > Acanthosomatidae > Acanthosoma > Acanthosoma haemorrhoidale. The sequence continues at coordinate 76,644,558 of OV884014.1, read as the reverse complement.
ATAAGTTATTATTTTTAAATTAATGATTGTCTTTTAACTACTACATTCCTTAATCAACATAATCCTGATCAGAAATTAACTAAGGTAGCTAATAAGTTTCTATAGCACTCCTTTGGGAATCTCAGATAGTAATAATTACTATTGAGAAGGGTTCTCGGTGCGTTATAAACATACTATATGATTTAAATATAATATTTTGATGGTTACAGATAGAGCAAAGTATCGAATTATGCTATATAACTTAGCTTATTGTTATCCTACTTATAAAGAGCTACAACCGCCTAAAAGCTAATAAATACTGGAGAGACCAGCAACTATTGTGCTACTGCTACTTGTATTTGAATCGTGATTCCGGCAGATATCCAGAGAGAAAAGAACATGCAAAGACAGACGCAGGAGACGGTGGTTTTGGCCTGGGCCCAAACCGGCCGTACCGTTAGACTCGGTCCCTTCCTGGTCCCTCAACTTTCTTATTATACACACCACGCCCGGTCTGCCTCTGCGCTTTTATTTCAGACGTCAATGCCAACCTTCCACAGGGTTTTTTTCTCAATTGTTTCTCCTATTCCAGGGTAGAAGTGGCGGGTTGGCTATATATTATATTATATTTTAATGATACTTCGTAGACATACCATGAAGCTGTAGTTACCTAACAACGACTTACTGTGGTTAATGATTACGTATTAGCCGACACTAGAGCATATTGCAACAATATTTTAGTAGGTAATAAGGCTTTACATCGGTGACCCTTAAGAGAGAGGGCTAACCACACTGCTATATGTGCACTAGGAACAAAGAAATCACCTTGAGATGTGCTGCTCGCTGTTGTGAATCGATTTGCCCATCACTAACCCGCCAATGCTGCCTATTTACAGATACAGAGCAGACGTGTACGATTGTGTAAACATCCTTGGAACCTCGGCTGTGCTCTGCCTTCAGTTCTGCTGATAGCCACACATCCTCTCTGTCATTGGTAACAGAGCGTGGTTTGGCTTACATTAGCCACAGCTTCAATTCCCAAAACGTACTTTTACATTTCATTATTCACTTTCACCTAGAATTATACAACGAACATTTTTCTCAAATATCGACAACTCTCATTTCAATTCGGCTAACCAACAATTCACATAATAGAACTGAAATGAACCTGTCAAGTGTCAACTTGTGTTCTTAATTTGAAATTCAGTGCGCAATGAGGATAATTTTATAATAAAAACGACTTCTATCATCACTTATTATGTATTCGAGATAACCAAGCTGTACCACACAGCAAGGTCATCCACTCACCACATCCCTAAACAAAAAATTTTTTTTTCCATATTTTCCAAGTTTTTCTTACACGTGCACATATCATTTTTATTTTTATATACATCACATGTACCTACAGCCTAAAGAGCATCATAATATAATTGGTTGTTACCATATTACCGAAGAACACCACAAAGACTCCCGATCATAATTGGCAGGCTACATCGAGGGGCTAGCCAGTAACGTGCACATAGGCTAGGAGGGCTTTTTATAAAATCGTCTGCGTCACACACCAACACGCTTGCCTTGTCTCCACTGCGTTTAACTTAAAATTATCGGTATATTTTATAATTTGTGTTATATTTCACAGATCACCGACTAAGGTTTTGAAATAAAAACTGACACTACCTCAATCAGGCAAGATAGGCGGCTTTTGGAGGAAACAGGACAATAATGCTTGAGCTAGATTTAAAGCATATTGCATTAAATCCGAATTATCTCGACTATATGAACAAATGTTAGGTCAACTGTCGGGCTTATCCCGTTAATAATTAACAGAGGTCCGCCAAATGCCGCCGATAACAATAACAAACAAAGCTTCAAACATTATTTTCAAAAATTAATATTTTCGAATAAATAATGAATTACTAATACATAAACCCTGGAAACGTACAACCTTTATTTATATACACATATATTTTTTCTAGAAGGTTTGTAAATACATACTTGTATAAATTAACTAACTTTATTTTATTCTCTGTGAATATTTCTTTTAAGTTAGGTAGGAAGTAGATTGCTACATCAATAGTTGTCGCTACAATTGGCCAAAGCAGGCACACGGAGAGGTTGGGCAAGCATACAACCCAGCCAGCACCTTGCACCACCCAGCCTTGGCACACATCGCACTACCGCTGAACTTGACACATCTTGCTGTGTCGTACCTTACCAATACCCCACGGCTTACGCTTTTACCTGCTAACCAATAGCCTTATTAATTATTATCCCCTCTAGCTCGTAGAAGGTAGTCCCTGTCACTGATCCAGGAACGAATATGCCCCTTAATAGATAACAGCTAACAAAACCTACCGGCGCAAAATAAGAAGAAATCGAGGCCTTACCAGATAACCTGCCGAGATAAAATATACCCTATTCAAGTGTACAGACAACGGGGTTTATACCGTACAGCATGTCAAGAACGATTAAGCACTATGACGGTATGGATCATATGCAACTTGCAAGGTGTTTTGAGAAAGGATGACAATAGACACGCCTAGATCGAACTTCTACTACTAACAAACTATGGCTTGCATGTGCACTGCACAGTGCTACGATTGAACATTGATTCATAGCTGAGCTATGATCCAGCACCATTTGACATATATGCTATGTTCACAACAGAATATCAGTGCCAGTAAAATAGCTACTGGGTGAGGGAACTAGCCAATGCTACAAGCAATAACAAATTTCACTCAACAAATCGAAAGGATTTTCGTTGCTGAGTAAATTTGTTTTTTTTCATTGTTAAAGCAAATCATTCTGGTCACAGAAATAATAACACGAGTGTACACCCTCCATAACTTGGGAAAACAATAAATTACTACGTATGTTAATAGATGAACTGACAGAAGAAACAATGAAGAGAGAACAGCTGTTCCCAAGAGCGCTGTCCAACCGTGCGGTTTAGGGTTTAGCAAGCATGTTTTGTAAAGGAGATAACAAGATCCGACACCAGCCAGCAATGATAGGCAAGAATTGTCGTACAAAGGTTCAATTCCGGCGCAACATCGGCGTGTGGCAAGCTTACAAGGTCATCACGCTCAACGGGACACAACACGGACAAGACAATTAACTGTAACACTACAAAATATACAATACAACAACCGCAGGTAAACCGATGTTACTATAGCGCCACGTAGGCAATAGTAAATAGTAGTTGAAGGTGGAACAGAACATATATACCCATTCCGTCTAGCAAGTTAAAGTTTCATTAGATGGAAACACAGTTTGGTATTCATGCGTGCTTGTGCATGGTTTTAGAGTTACTCTTGACAAACTTGTTCTGCATACTTTCTTTGAGAGAAGCGAGTCAAATCATTGTGGAAAACGCCTGAAATGTCAAAGTGAAAGTAGCAATGATTAAGCTAAGACGATCAAGAAGTATCAAAGTCGAAATTTGGCTCCAATGATTACACAGTAAACCAACGACTTCAAAAGGTTGTAACGTATTTTATATAGGCTATTTGCCAGAATAGCTTAAGTGTAACTTGGCATGTAATGGATTTTACGTAACAGATAACGCAGCTACGCCTGCAAATTGAACGCATTTTCAATTCAATAAACTAACACTCTTTGTTACAATATTTTCATAATTAACTAATTAAAAGCCACCTTGAAAGTTTAGGCCGGCTAGTAGCCTCTCTTGAAATATCCACTAAGTAACTTTAACCATAAAGATTGTCCAGAGGCAGTTAGCTATTACAAAATGTAAATGAAAGGATTGGATGGGTACAAGATTACATCAGAGACGGCACGTGGAAGAGCTATGACAGCCACGCTGCTTTATAGATTTGATACGCACCGAGCTTATCTCATCACGCTTCGATACCAGTAATAATATCGTACTGTAGCATTAAGACAATACTTGAGGACATTTGACCTAAATCTGGCTATTGTTCCTAACCGAAGGAGTCACTTCTTTCAAGTTGGGACATACATCAGCAAACATAACTGTAATTTTGTTTTACGTCAGAGAGCGTGCAGAAATGATTCAATACATTTACAATTTCTCTGAGTATCTATTGAAAAGGCGAAAACAGTGACTCGCAATAAACATTTCATAAGCAGCAAACAAAGTTTCTGACACTATTACAATTATTCATAACAAAAAGGAAAAGATTTTGGTGCTATAGTTTCTGATGCGAAGTAGCCTGAGCAGACTTAAAAATTGGGTCAGTCGCCCAGGTCCAGCCCAAGTTCCCACGGGAGTCAGTCATAATAGCCGTCCTAGGAAACCCTCAAGGGCGTCATAAACACTATCTGTATAAATAAGTTTTCGACAATAAACTGAACTAATACGGCACTTTCGCCTAACAGCCTTTATCAATCGGTGGTACACTACCGACATGGGGGAATGTAAAATAACATACAACATATAAGGCCTGTATTGTTTTACTGACTTGCAGTAACAAAGTACAGACAGTTCCTAGATGGGGCGAGCCTACTTAATCAAGTCTGTGAAATGTATGGACAGAGCTAGAATTTTTTGTGATTTTCACGCGGTAAATAATTATCTTTACCCTTCATACCTCAATTATAAATCTGAATTGCAAATTTCTTGTCCTAATCGCAGAATCTTTACATATTGCTGACGGGTAACTAGGCAGTTGCGACCACAAGAGAGAAAAAATATAAGCATTTGGTTAAGATTGGTCTATGGCTGTGCTTAGGACGAAATTGGTCTTTTGATTCTTTAAAACAAAAAAGTTTATGGAGTATTTCAATGGGCTGATAAATACCAGGAAGTACTAACTGTCACCCCCACCCTTCTCTTTGTAATTTACGAAGAAGTTGACATTGAATGGAGTGTTGCCCCATATCACCAATTAGACACAGGCACTCCGCCTTGATAGTTCTTCCTACAATGTCATATCGGGGATGTTTTTGTCATCGCACAAGGCACATCACAAATAATTAATACGAAAGTAAATTTTGAAAAATAAACAAAATAAAAACTGTTACAACAGTCATAGAAGGCTACCTACCTTCTACCAACCACCAAAGAAAAGACGAATCAAAATGTAGCAGTGAAAATAACCTTTTGGTAAAATGTGCTGAAGGAAGTGACTAGCGACTTTCGTCCTTGCCTGCCAGCTGTGGTGACGGTGGCGCCTACACCGCAGCTTTCAGCAACTACCCACTTCAGACTCCTGTCTTTAGCTCATAGCTATCTCTCCCCTATATTTCCCTTAACAATGGGTATTGTCGGTAAATTATTATTATTCTAACCATTATGTTACAACGCATTACGTTGTGAACATTGCCCCCTTCGTAGTTACCCCCCCCCACGGCTATAAACGAGGGGGGGAGGTTATGGAAAACATCTCTTGAGATAAGAGAGAGAAAACAAATGCAATCTTATCGACAGGCCGGAGCATGCTAACAGCTTCACCCTAAATAAATGGCAGGCGATACAGCCTTCGGGGGAATCTTACGTAACATCTTAGAACCAGCAGCGATAGCGATGTAACAGTTATATTTTTTCAGCAATACCAGGTTTTATACTTCAGGACAAAAAGTTTAGTATTCATTGACGTGTTTAAAAAGAAGAAGAGGTTGTTGATCCCTGCCTGCACCAAAATAGAAACTTAACTGATAACAACTCATACGCGGGCGGGTAGAGGATTAACAGAAATCCTTTCTGATCTTTACATTTCTGCCGTACAACGTAAGTTCTGAAAAAGTTGGAGCGTCGAATGATGAAGATTGGTCTGCTGTAAAACCAAAAGGAACGTGCGAGAGATAGCTAGCACTTTTCCCCCTCCCTCCTAGCTATTAACTAGAGCAGCGGACTGTGATCACTGGAGCCAGGAGCAGTGAGGAAACGGAAATTTGGACAATGACGTCATAGAGGAGAGAAGTGTGACGTTACTCACCTGTTGCGACGGTAGTCCTGGCAATGGCTGACGCTCTCAGTAGGCAGGTGTGACGCACTGGGACCGAACACTGGGGCCTATATATACTGAGCCTGAAGCACTAGATATACACAGCAGTATATGCAATGCCAGCTAATGCAGATACACTGCTCCCATAACAAATATACTACGAAGCACAGAGAAGAAGCGAAGCACAAGTGTCAACCCAGGAGGGCTATCCTCACAGACTGGCCTGCCTCAGCGGCGGCAGGGTGGGGGATACTTACCCCCTCCACATAACTGCTATCCCCTCCACTCCTGCCTCTGTAAACAAAGCCTTCTGCGTTTCACTTATGGCAATCCCCTCATTCTCCTTGTCTAAGTAATTACACATATATATATATATTAATATGACACGGGACATTAATTTCTACCAGAGACGGAGATACGACCAACGATATTTTTCAGGCACCAGTCTTACTGTGGACAAAAAACTTATTTCAAACTGGCAGTCAAAGTTATTTCAAACGTGGAATACAGTAAAATAATTAAATAATAACTCCATAAATCCTCAAGTGGATATATAAAAAATCTGCCTTGGACAAAAGAACGAGGCAAAAATTTTCATTTTAACATATTTATAAATATATTGGAAGGAAATGACAAGAGTTTGATCTGTCAGTACTTCACATTACCAAGTATAAGTACCGTGAAATCAGTAACATCATAAAAAAGGCATACAAAGTAAAGGAAAAATAGTCCGGTGCGTGCGTGGGTGTTCTAATAATTTTTTTAACTATCTCTCGGCCACTAAAAATGTTGAATAAAAAAAATTTAAAAGTGGCCTTCAGCTATATTAAATGTGCGATTTCTTTTGTTGTGTGCAATCAGAGCATTATTTTAGGAATTGATTTTTCAGTATATATTCTGCATAGCCCAAATATATGTGACAATAGGATAGCCATTAGATAAGCAAAACAGAAGTAGTTGATAGGTCTAAATTTGAAAATAAAAATGTTTTTTACTATCAGATTCCGTCAGATATACTTTGATCTATTGCCAGTATTAAAAAATTCACTTTTTCCTGCAAGCTATTTATCTCCCCGTGAGATATCTCAGCCTACTAAGGTATATAGAGTAACGTTATTTTTGTATCCATTAGGAAAAGCAACGATCCCAACACCACTATAAATCCTTAACAAAATGAAAAAATGGCGTTGTTAAAAAATAATACATTCTGTTCCTCCAAACCAAGAAGAAGAAGAAGAACTTGATCCTACTTAAGACGGTAAGAAATATGAGGACAGAAGTACACAATGGTTCGTACTTCTTCTGGTAACTCACCTTTCACTTTCAGAGCAGGGACAAACAACTACTAACTTTTACTAGGCCGTTGGACTTTCTAGGGAACGCACTTGATTCCAGCCGGATAACTAAAAGCAACCTAGCAAATTTATTTTTGACGTAAATATTAAAGTCCATTTTGAAATAAATGTTTTGTTTCCTATTAAACAAAAGTTATCAACAGCCATTTTTAAACTTATGAAATATGTTTTCGCTTGACAGAAAGCAAAAAGTACTTACAAGATACATTGAAAACAGCTATTGAAGAACCTATCAACCTAACCTAACCTTACAACTTATTAACAACAGATGAGGATTTAATATAGAAAGGCAGAGAAATCAGCCTAATTTAATTATTAATATTTCTTATATAAAACTAGATAGCGAGATGTGGATTTGATCGCTTAAAACTTTATGTAGAAAGTCTTCTTCATCTAAAAGTTTTCTTTTAACAGTTATTTTGTATGTTAAAAAATAATAGTTTTCGAGAAACCGTACAAAGTCAACTTTATATATAAAGTGAATATCTCTTTTATGAGCCGGTCGGACAACTTAGTTATCGAGGGCATTAGAGAATAGAAAATGACAACTTTCAAATGGGTCTGGACGCATTCGGGAATTCCCAACATTTCAAGGTAGGCACCATTGCTCTATCTGTACAGACTGCAATGGTTGCTCATGCTTAATCGATAGTGCTTAAGTAAACATGAGCCCTCATTGACTGTAGCTAAGGGATGGAGGAATGTTTGGTCGATCAATGGCAAGGTCTTAGACCTAAAACCAAGCAAGCACACAAAAGAGGGTAGGTACGCATCAAGTCTAACTTAGGGCCTTATGAAAAGTCAGTAAAATTAACTATGAGAACTTAGTCGTGGTTTCACGGCAAGTGCTGCTATACTTCAGGATAGAAATGGCGGCCGTCCTATCGGGAGCCAGCCCCGCTGTATATCGATGGTAATAAAATAAAATTCAATGTCTGCCTACGTATTTTTGTGGGAACAAAACCTTCATATCCACTAGCTGGACCGAGAACCAGTCGCACTTTTTAATCAACAATATTAAACGTTTGTTTTAATTGAAATTGCATAGCACCAGTACTGGAACTGACTGATATAGGCTACACACTCTGCATGGGTTTCTAGAATACTTTTTATTATTTTAATTAAAAATAATTAAAATCGGCTTGAATTACATTAAATAGGAAATTTCTATTGTTGGGTCTCAAACTTCGGAATATCTTTAAAATTGTTCTCGTATTACAATCCTAAATGTATCTTTTTATAAATTTTAAATTTTTCTGAAAAAAAAACACAAACTTTTTGCACGTCTAACTTAACTTATTATATTATCTGATTTGAGATTACTTAAAAGTTATAAAACCTACTATTAAATAATGTTAATTGCATTTGTGGTAACACAATTTGATCCCTAATTAAAGATTCAAACTGATCACAAAATTCACAGTTTGCTCCAATAGTGCGAAGCACCGTCACATAATTGTCAATAGTCTGACCATCAATTCTGAATGTTTTAAAAAATGTATACCGCTCAAAAAACACATTCTTCTTTTCTTTACAGTAGTTTTCATATTTAGTAATTACAGCGTCATATGTCGACGTTTCAGTAGATAGTCCAAACGTAGTAAAAATAGCCAAACCTTCATCACCAATCAAGTTGAGTAAAATTGCTATTTTAACTTTATCTGCTTTTTTATCCTTTTCAGTTGCTAAGAGGTAGTAGTCCAATTTCTGCTTCCAGTTTTTCCAGTTTTCTGCAATACTACCAGAAACGTTAATTCAGCGGGTGGTTTAAACTCCCATCACACAACGCGGTTGGTCGTAACGTATTATAACTACTTATTCACGTATTTAATTTATTAAATAACTAGGATTTCACCTGACACCATGTTGCATTTATGGTTTATAAATACCAGTTTTTAATATATCTTTATTGATATAATCAAGTTTAGGAGCATAAATACAAATTCACAGATTTTTTTATTCCTGGAGGTTCCACCGCTGTTACAAACAGTGTTACCACAGTATTCAGCATATCACACCTCTATCAAAAACTCCTAAGAATTAGCAAAATGTAAAGACTCGAAGGTTCAGCATGATAATTAATCAGCCAGATTAATCCATCAAGCCAGTGTCATTTTGTTCAATCTCATGAACTATTAAATAAATACGCATATAGAATGTAAAATGTAGTGAACGGATACAGCAGGCTGGAGTGGGAGAGCAGACGTTGGATTTGTGTAAGCCTATAAGGAGATGGGAGGGCAGCCTGCATAATGAGAGGCCCCTGGGTAATACTGGAGGGGAGCTTTTAGGGCACGTAGGAATTTTAGGGCCCTATAGCTAAAAAAAGTTATTATTATCTATGATGAAACAGCTTTTATCGCTAGGAAATACTACAACAATTCTATACTAATTCGGTTTTTTTTCTATACAATTTGACATTTACTTGAAAATTTTAAACGATTAAATGCACTACTCGGGATCTGATATTATACAACAAATATTAATAATAAAATGACTTCTCTGCCTTTCTATATTAAAAGCTTATATCTGCTGTTCATAAGTTGTAAGGTTCTTCAATGTATCTTTTAAGCGAACAAGTAATATTGGTGATAATCATTTTGCCATGCATCAAAGAATCCCTGGTACTACTTTCTTAAGTTTTAAATCTTCAAAATAATTATTAATAAAGTTTCCTGGTATTTTTTTGGGTCGCTGAAATATCAAGTAGAAATTCTACTTGAAATGTCATACATTTATCCAAGTCAAAAATTGATAAAACTGCCTAACCACGAAGACTATAGACCTATGACATAGCTTCTTAGCATTCGGCTGGTTTTGCTACAATCATCAAACGTTCACCTTCATCATCAAAAAGCTGTTCACCCAACATTTGCAAACCGAGAAAATTATGAATAAAGAGTAAAATAAAACCGAGACTTGTCCACGATTCGAACTCTTGAGTCCCCTTTCCGGTGCCTTCAGAACTAAAGTATAAAAATAATTATTAAAACGTATACCCACCAGTCTGACTATATACAACTAGTAATTGACGTGGAAGCATTTAAATATAAGCTATTTAAGTTAATACCTTACTCAACAAGATAAGAATTTTCTTGTAATTACCAAACAATTGCTTTATATCCTATTAATCATTTTCTTAGAATATTGGTAATAGTTTACATATTGCTGGGTCATCGAGCCAGGAAAAATTGTCTATATACTAAGTGACCGATACATAAGCTATAATATTAAAGTATCTGAGATTTTTCGGGTCAACCATTATTTCGTTAAATATGAAAAGTCAAATGACAGAATATAACTTTTTACATCAAATAAAATAAATATAAGGGCTTAGGGTTGAGGTTAGGTTATTCTGGGTTAAAATCACTAGATGGAAAATGGAGTGGGTGGCTTCTAATATAGCGAATAAACAAACAGAAAATACATAGTAAATAACATTTTAACGATTATCCTTCCAGGAAAGAATAAATATAGATGACCAATCTGATAACTCAAGTCTTGAGGAACAGGATTATAGTAATTATAGAAATAATAATGTTATCGGACAAGGTCAGCTAATTCTATAGCAGTAGTATAATGTGTTTTATTTCTTTAAACAGCCGTCATTATAATACTGATAAAAGCGGAAAAGAAACGGAAATCAGGAAGTATGGCGAGACCAGCACAGCTGTATGAATAGTAATTAACCCGTATCGATTTCACACATACACACGTGCGTCATGTTGGTGTTGTTAAGGATCCAAGTATTTAAGAGCGCTACAATCGACACAATCCCCACATTTGGATCGGCATATCCGGTCAAGCATACATAGCATTGCACTTATTCATCATACACTTACATCTAATGTAACATGCATATATAATTCCACTGCCGTCTAAAATTATTTTTTACAGGCAAACGTTTGTTTATCTAAATCGAGCAGAGTTTAAGCGTTAATAAAAACATTCACATTATTATAGTGGATTATCGGCCGTAGAAGATGATATTAATAAAACGTTGGTCATAACATAGCATACAGCTGTACTTAATATGCGCCCGTCATTGAAATTCGAATCATTTGTCAACATTTTTTAAGGGAAAAATAAATATATATCGTTGTAAGGAAAATAACGAATTTTATTGCTATGTGCTATAAACATTTTTTTTCAAATACCTTTGATTTTTTACATGGCACCTCTTTTAATGTCTCCTCGACCTGGTGGCACTGGGATCCAATTTTTTTTCCGTTAAAATTTTCATTCACGCTTTCCGTTATTGTATTGCAAAAAACATAGTCATTGCAATACCAAGGTGGTGTAGAATATAATTCTAAACTTCGGATAGATGAAGCCATTTTTATCGCTACAGCGAAAGAACATACATAAAATTGATTACGATGAATGATTAAATCAGTGGGAAACAATCGGTTAGTCAGACATGTAGATAGAAATTCAAGAATATTTTTTTTTGCTAACGAGGCCGTAATAAATTGCACATAGCTTGCTTATTTGTTGGCCCCCTTAGTAAACCCCAGGCGCTAATACGCCAGTGCATAAACAGAAAGGGAACTTGAAAAGCTTTAAAATGTGGAGAGGCTATTTAAACGAACGCCTAGCGTGGGAATGGACCTGAGTGAAGCCTTCGACTGTGAACGGTGACCGAGGGCTGCTTTGTTCGACGGCAAACGCCTTGCTCCCCAAACTCCACGCTGCAGGTACGGGGCTTGGGAGGAATGTAATAAAGATTCTAGGGTAAAGAATAGCTCAACACTAACTTAGGATCGGGATAAAATAAAAATTAATCATAAGGAATAATAAAACGAAATCGATATGTTATTAAATCAATTTTTATTATAAAAGCCAGATTGAACTTTACTTACAAAATAATAATAAAATGAAAACTTCAACAACCCCTATATTTTCTTAGATTTAAAAGATAGGGGGTTGTTGAAATCGCAATAAGTACTTATCCAGGAAATCGGCTTACGTTGGAATATTTCTCATTAACGTAAACTACCATGTTCCTTTTACCTTCCTCTCTCTTTTTTCCTCTTGTCTATGAATAATTACAATACTTTCTCAGAAAAATTACTTCCCAGAAAAGGTGGCTGGCCAGCTATGGTTAGCCTAATTGCCTATATGACGCCAAGCAAATAATTTAAGGCAGGTGTGAATAACTCAACCATCTATTGTTTCATTACTGCACCGAAAACGTTCATTAATGATGCTTTAAGGAGGTGAAAATATTTCTACTGCCAGCAAGTAACGTTATAAAAACATAAGTGTTTCTACTGTTGAAAAAAAACTGGTAAAGCCCATAACTTAAACCATTTAATGGACACATCCGCCAGCATTAATCATTATTGTGATACACTTTGATTACCAGTAAACGTTAAGTGGGAAGCATAAACAGATATCATAAAGCGATGTTTTAATAAATCTATCATCAAATTTATGAAAAAAATTTCAGAATCCAAGCAACATGTATGCATAGATATCCTCAGTTACTATTTTATTTTCTTATATTTATTAATACAGTTTCTTTATAGATTCAAATTATTCAGTAGGATCAGTTTTAGTTCCACCATTATAGTAAATAATGCAACAAGAGAAATCTGCATTTAAAGACTGAATTTAGCTATAGACTGTATTGTAAATGAATTAATTTTATTATGCAACGCTAATAAAAGTTTATGCGAAATTCACTAGTCAATACCTGACGGTAAATTAGATAGGCAGTATTGTTATGACTGTAGATGCGAACCTAATCAGATACAATAAATAATTAAATGGCTAGGCCTTGAACCGAGACAAAAGACGCCAGGGAGCCAACTGTCGCACACAGAAAACCTATATTTAAGCAGACCTTCTACAATATATATATTTAGAGATTGTATATTTGAAAACTGGTGGTAAACACAGGAGACTGTAACTCCGCTCGACTCGAGAAGGCGTTTCCTAGACTGCAAAAGTAGTTGCCACCAATGCCGGAAATAGATCAGGTCACACAGGGCAGGTATCCCTGATGACGGAAATGGAACCGGTCTGGCGGCCTGTTAACATTGTCCACTTGCTAGAGCCGTTCGTGAACGAGCCATGAAAGCTATAGTTCGAAGAAGTTTCCCGTCATCACTATATCATATAATGACCAAACCTAGATTAATTAAGAGAACTGCCTGTATCAACCATGAGCTAATAAAATAAGCACTTCTTGAGTCGTTAGCCTTGCAGTAACTGCGATTAAACTTAAACTTCATAATTTACTTAATCGAATAGCTTATACTTCCGGAAAAGGGGGCTTATCAACTAACAATTCAATCAAAAAAGTTTAGATTATCATTTCACAAAAAAATAATAACAATAAAATAAATTTAATTAGGTTCATTATAATGATTGTAAGCCTGAATGTGACGATTAGGGATCAGACCATTTCAATTAGAACTGAAAATGTGTTTTTTTTATTTTACAAAAGGGGCTTTTACTACACCTTTTAGGATGAATTTACAAATCATCACTGAGTAAAAATTATTTTTTTCGGGAAATCAATTCTTAAACATAAAAGTTTAAATTATTTATTTTTAAATGAAGGTTGACAATTATTTGACAGCTCAGCTATCAACTATTGCACTAGTGCCTTTTTCTGCATCATCAATCGACAGTTCACAACCAACAAGTTAATAAAACTTAGCCTCCAACCTGCATAGATAAATGAAGAATAATAGACTTAAGTTTTAACACCAGGACACTGGTTTTTTTTAAAACACAAAATCGCCTAAAATTAAAATGCAAGAAAAGAGAGGATGGCCTAGATCGTTTAGCCACCTCAATATCAACTAGGAGAACTAAATGCTGAAATTAGTTCGTGTTTCCATCGCCATCAAAAAATAATATAAAATATGGACTATGATACGAAACTGATAAATGGTGTATATGTACCATTGATATCCATTTTATAACAAAAGCTTTCCATATAATAGAATCGACAATACCACGAGTTCACACGTGCAGGGGTTGGGTTGTGAATATGATCATGGTTTCTACCACCCTTTATCTACAAGGCAAATCAAACATCTCAATTCATCCTATAATTATTAACTACTCTACCTTCATATAGTCGATTCAAGGATGTTGCCTCACCAATCCTTATACCACATATTTCAATTTTACCGACGGAAATGTTGTTACATCAATTATAAACTCATTAATATTTATAAAACATATATTAGTGATATAAATGACGATGTCCAAATATATTTCATTTCTTTTCTTAAACCATCTACCTAGGTCACTGAAAATCACCATTTCAACAAACAATGAACAAATAAAATCCCTATTGGAATTAAATAGGCGATTTTTACTGTCAACAGAGGTCAGAGTTAATGTATTTTTCTCCATAACTGTCCCCCAAGGAGAGCTAGAGACCGCTGATTTAGGCTTGTACCATATCTCAGGTAGTACAAGTCACTCGGCTGGCCTCACTACTACTCTCACATCAATCAACGAGTATGGAGTATAGTGCCATCGTATGTTTTTATGACAGGCTCTGTTCAAGCGAGCAGCTGCATACTACCCGTACACCCAATAATAGAGCCCTGAAGTGATAGCCCCGACCTGTAGCACTCGCGCATCGTCATTATACCAGAACCTACAAACGTAACATATACGTAAAGTAAGGTTTTGTAAAATATAACTCTGTGTCTACCGTACAACACAACCGAAAAACGATTGATTTAAACCTTAGCCTCCGCGCTCAGCAAATTATTGCGTAAGGAAATAATAGTAAATAAAGATATTTTTCCTATATAAATTGGACAAAATATCCGTAAGTGACGACATGAAGGACCACAACAGTGGAGAGACTCCTCGTAAATATGAGCTGGGAACATGCCAACGTATCCGCATCACAATATATTTAGCCTGCAATTTCCGCCAACTCACAGGAATCCGGCGGTTTCAATAGATCGGCTGTCATACAGCTGGCCACGCACTTATTCCTGCAAGTATACTACTTAGAAATAGGTATTTTCATAGATATACGAATGTAGTCAGTGACTGAACGGCCCTGTGTTAAAAATAACATAGCTAACAGATATCAGGTCGGAACCGAAAAAGCTACCAGGTATATGACCTTATCGAAGAGGCAGTGGGATATTCACAAGGCAGTGGTCGATAATCGATAGAGAGAGCGATTTCCGGGCTAATTGGCAGCTGTGACAGTGACACTCCAGTTGCCTAACACGCGTGCACATGTGACTTGACACGATCAACGACCGGACCCCTACTAACGGCTCACTCAAAATGAACGACTGCTGTCCTATAGCCCTTTAACACTTCACTCGCTCAAACATACATTTCAAAGACCTCATTTGACATTATCAAGTGGATTCCAGGATAAGTGGGATCGTATGTATACTTTATTAAACAATCTCGATCAATGCATTTTCAACAACAAAAAACTAATAAATAAAAGTGTTGAAAAACTATTAGCCTATTGAAATTGGGTCAAACCACCTCAATACCTGATTTTCGTTATTAATTCTTTAAACTTTTTTTCAGAATATCTTTAAATTTCTTTTTTAACCTTGTGGGGATTTTGGTTCTGAAAAGTGACTAAGAAAATTTATAAATTTGACAAACTAGTGTAATCCTACGCGCAGTCTATTCGGTAGCAATCGATTAATAATTGTTGTTCACTATTAGCGACCTAGCTCATCTTGCCTAGAACGGATCTTCGACTGATGAACTATATGGTGGGACTGTAATGGAACAAAACCAGAAGTTGGGGGACCCCTCGCAAAAGATTTATAACGATATGCTCCAGTGAGATTTTCTTTTTGCACGGATAAAAACACCGTTCTGAGTACACAGTAATTACGCAATGGAAAACAAATCTTGGCCACTCTCCGGTTATATCGTTCACATTTCATATTAGTCATAAATCGCCTGATAATGGTGAGTAATGCCTTTTGAAGGCTCAAAGGTGTGATGATGAAGATCAAATGATTCATTTTAATTGTTTGTACAGCCGAGAGCTACGGTTTGTGACGCGCTTTCGTAACAAGACCCAGCACCCCGACAGACAAATATAAAAACTGCGTGCTGGCTAAGATAGGGGGTCAACGCCCGCCCTTACGTGGTGCCATTAATGGCAGAAGGGAGGTACATATTAATAGTCTTGTGCACCCTTCTACTGAGGGGAGAGGGACTCACAGCAAATATTAACCATAGCTCGCCCCATTCTAGGCTAGTCATTGTAGCATTTCATTCCCTCTGAACATTGGCGAAAATTAAACGGAACTATCGTTCTTAGCCAAATATATAACATGATATATTACATTAGATATAAATGAGTGCAGATAAATACCCACGACCTTTGAGCCTCTGTACAGCTATCAGATTTTTTAAATCACTTGTTTTTTCTTCAAATCAGCAATAACAATCCGTACAATGTGGATTAGACTCATTAGATGGTTGAAGATTCCGTGTTTTTGTATTATTATTTAAAATTATGTAACCAGCATGTCAAATAAAAAAATCTTCCCGGAAATTTTTATTTAGAATCCCTCATTATCAAATTAGTTATATACATTTAATTGAAGCCAACAAAAAAAACAAAACAAACTACTTTCCCCCCGTTAAGTCCAGCCAACAAAAATTCATCCCAACTTCGATGAAGGAGATATATTACACAGGTATCAAAAAAAAAACTATCGAACAGCATATACATACTATAATAATAGGATTATATTATTACAGACACTATGGCACATAAGTACAGGCAGACAAAACATAGTGATATTGGAGCTTTGACAATCTTATTCTCCAGATGAAATAGTGTAAACACTTAACTCTACTTTTAAGAGCAGATGTTCGTAAATACTTTTGGTGTACAAAAAAACAGCTGTGCCTTCGGCCAAGGATAAGACAAACCTGGCGCTATAAATAGAAATGGAGCATTGCCAGAGCGGTTCCTGCAGGCTCTTTCTTCCTTGCCTGTGTGTGACATCTGCACGTTGTCGAGGATCTGGGCATGAGTAGGACATGCAAGGGACCGCCTGTTTAAAGGGGGAATCGGTGTATGTGACTGGAGGGTGGGCATTTAAACAGGCCACGTGGAGACGCAGGGTGTAAAGGAGGGGGAATGCGCTGACGTCACAGGGAGCCTCCGCAGGTGACTACTGGTCAGCGGTCTTCGACAATCGATAGGGAGCGATATCGATACAAATATCGATGTTAAGACCGGAAGTCCGCGCAGTCAGAAATAACGGTATGATCCATTAACAGATGTAAACACATCAAAACAGCTGATAGGGAACTGTCCAGTCATTGATCAAAAAACCATTAATTGTATGCCCTACAATATATGTATCTACAGAACTAGATAAATCACCACGAATCATAAAAAAAGATCTTTACATGGGAGAGGTATTAACAAATAATAAATTATAAACTCAGTCATCAATATTACACAACAAGAAGTAATTTACATCAGATAGTCGACGTATCTTATTAATCATTTTTTGTTATATTTTAAACCATTTTGGGATGGTAGGGGGATAACATTCCTTTACAATTCAAACACCCTCTCATTTTGCATTATAATAATAAAAACATAGTTTAATGTTATTATAATCATAATCTACACTTGTCATATCCATCAACCCCCCATACTAAAAATTAAAATCATGAGCAGGTACACCTTATCTACAAATTATAAAACAAGCTATGACTCATGCACTCAAATGATGAATCACTGGGAAGAGACAGAACAGGAAAGATTAATTATAAGTCTAGGCCTGTATTGTAAAGAACAAAACACAACATAATAAGTTAATTCAACAACTATCTGGCACAATATCGAAAGAGCTAATAGCTTTAACAGTGATGAAAAGATATGTTTTTGAACCTCAAGTTGATAGTTAGCCATGAAATTAGATTTGAGAGGATGTGTTTGTTCTAGTCGCTCAGATTAACCAAAAATTTATGTTAGATTTTTATCATGTTTCGATATGTCATGTATGTTTGCTTCAGGTTACTGATAATCTGAGAATGGAGGACATTTATGAGTCTGCAAAGACATTTTCATCCTCAGACCATCTCATGAAGGGATACGCTGCAAAGTTTAAATTTAATACAAGGTTCTTTCATCCACCCCAGCAGATTCTCAACAAATACATCCAATCAAATATAATATATTTCTTGACGAACTAGCCGTCCTTTAACTTTTAAGGCAAAATTATCTCTTTAATTCATCACGCTCGGCCAGCCCCTCACAAGATGATACCTAGCCTGTTCAAAAAATTAGACCTGGGGCTGAAATTGCTGCATGCTGACCACATAACTCCTCATTCCTTCAACTGATAGCCAGAAAATCAAAAATTCTGATCCATTTGCTCATGCATAATGGCCCAGATGATTTAAAAAATATTTCCAGAATTGTTTTTGAATATAGCAGAAAGTTGTCATTTTCAATTTCCAGGAACAGATTAAATTTCAGAACATTGAGTGCTATTTCAAAAATTATTTTTTTATCAATAATGATGGCACGAAACAACTATCAGTAATTAAGGATGTTGTTTTCTATAAGTCAGCCTGTAATTCTACAATCATCAAAAAATGGTTAATTTAACATTAAACTGGGAAATTTAAACAACAACTGCAAATCACAAACATAATTTTTTCTCACAAGACAAGGATGACAAGAAACAGACAGCCGTAAAAACAAAACATTATTTTATTCATACAATTATTTAATTGTCACAGTAGTGCGGGTCAATTTTTATTTGGGTACTATTCATTCAGGCAGACCACATTACCCAGGAGTTGGCTATCTACAAGTGGCCACCCTTTTTTCTTTTTTTTTTGAAGACATGGCAATTCAGGAAATTTGACCACAAAACTAAACCCTACCCAGGGCAGGGTTTGAACTGGTTACATTAATCACTACTTCGATCATAAAATTCTTCATCTTGTTTATAAATTAAACGTAGATATGCTACTAGCAGAAATGACCAAACTTAACAAGTTTTGGAACATTCAAAATTAAACGATTATAACAAATTTTTAGAACATTTGAATTAAAACATAGAACATAAAATAAAAATCAGAGAAAAATACATACCCAAATATCTGAAAAACATATTTAAAAGAAAATACAATGCTGATAAACTTACAATTTTAAGCTTGAGGCAGAATATCATGTGAAGGACAAAAAATAATCTGCATCCTTCACTAGACCGCCGTCACAGGCACATTGTGATTCAAATCTGCGAAACACATGAGCTGACAATATACTATATATAACCCCACACAAAATACATTTACAGATACGTTACAAGGATATAGGCCACATAATTGATTCACTAAAAGAATGAATATTAATTTTTTTTATCGACCCATTATTGAAACAATTACTTGATATAATTAGTGTTCATTTTTACTAGGTATTACTCTATAAAAATGTTTGGAAAAATTCCAATTAATGACACAAAGCTATCATCAAGAGGAATAAGGTTGGACAAAGGAAAGATGAGAGGGGAAACCCATTGGTCAGCAATGGCTTGATGGTCCATAACATTACTCACTTTAATGACCATGAATATGGCATTTAACAATATGCAAGCTTAGTCATTCATTATAATTATTTTTCGGCAGACATTTTTTAAATAAATGTCAACTTGGACTGAGCTCTCAAGTTAAATGCGTAAATATGGTGAATAGACTGATCAGATTCACTTCAATGAACACTATTATACCAGTGGTAAATCATCTAACATTCCAATACACAAATTAACATGCAGAAAAAACAATAATTACACATATTTTAGCAGTCACAAGACAAAGTTAGAGCCATTTTAGGGCCGAACTTTAAATAAATTACGACATAACTGAAGAGCAGTACAGAAAATGGCGACGCATCTAACCCGCATAACTTCTTTAGACGTTTTCAGAGCACTGAACGGTCTTATAGGGTTCTAAAGCCCTCTTAAATAATCTATATAGGTAATATTTTATTTTTAAATACTTACATTTGATAATATCCTACAAAAAAACGAAAAATATAACCACAAACATTCACTGGTGACAGGGCATTCCCAGACACAACTGGATGGAGGAGATGCTGATGGAGGGGGTACCACGTGACCGATCCCACCGCTCTCATTGGTCGTTCAGGGGCAGAAGTGTGTTACAGGTAGCAGCACCCTACAACCATTCACACAATAACTTATTGGCTTTTCCTATAGCAAAAAAAATGTTAAGAATATTGGGTAATTCTCAAATAGAGGACTGGTATCCTAAATGTTTTTCACGAAACAATTAGGTTTCGGTCCTTGAAAGAAAGTATTCACCTAATGTTAAACCAAGCATTTGACAGCTCAATTATTTATTACTTTTTATTGTTAATACCATTCTGTAGGCTCTACTTTTGACATAATAATGACTAATTCCAATCACTTCATGAGCCACCAATACAGTCTGAATAAACACTACATATGTTTGTTTATAAATTTTATGAATAGGATAGAAATCAAGTGTCTCTCTATAGATAATTTTATTGTTACCATTCCTCCAGAATAAATATATTACAATAAATATTAGTGATATAAACGATTTTCAACACTCAAATAAAAAACAAAACTTTATAAGTATATTTACAATGATTTCCTGAATGTATTTACAGACTTTATAGGGGTGCAAGTGTTGTCAAGGCAACTTCATGACATGAAGGTTCTGGGTTCAAACCCCTATAATACATAGCAATATTATTTCACTCGAAGCTGCATAAATATCGGAAAAATCTAATTTGAACTCTGCAAAAAATACATTAAAATATAACAATCAAATTCCACAAAATCTTGAAATATACCAATTACGAGATGGTTAAAATACAAGTGGAGGTGTTAAAAAAATTAAACCGAAAAAGTAGGTCCTATTTCACTAAATTTTAAAAGTCACAGCTCAGAATCTATTTACAATATAATATAAACTTCAAATTAATTCCCTTTTGTTAGGTATACATTAATGAAAGAGTACAACATAAATAACTTCAAAACATTTGGGAATTATCATGTATCATTCTAGCTTAGTTCAATAACTTTTTTTTGGTCAATATTTTACCTATATACAATGTTTTATATTTGTCACAGAGCTGATTCAACAAATACAATGATATATTTTTTATCATAAATACAAGAATAAGTAACTCTTGATATTGTGTCTTTAATGTATACATCTTTTATTTTGTTTATACAAAATAAAAAAATTCAATAGATTCCTGAATGATATAGAAAAAATGTAGTCCGTAAGATTAAATTTAAAAATGGCGAGTCTGCTGAGCCTAGGATCAACTAATATTTTTTTAACTTGCCTAACAAAACCTTAAATGAAATTAAAATCGTTTTCCAAGGTAAATTTGGAAATTTACAAGTTTTTAATATAATTGATGATCATTTAATTTAGATAATCATGAATTGTCTAATTCATAAATTCTCTTTTGTTCAGTACAAGGTTGATAAATTATGCAAAATTTATAATCATAAAAAAAGTAAGTGAAAGGTGTTTACTAGTAAGAAAGTGATGTTCTTTCGGTTTCTCATTGTTTTTCCAAAGAAAAAAGTAACTAAACCTGTTTATTTGTTTCATGTTTGACAAAGAATAATTAATTTATGTCACGTGACACAGCCAGCAACAAATATTGGAGCACCATATTAGTTTCTTTTAACTGTAGAAAACTAACCAGATAATTTGTTAGAGAAGGCTATTTTAAAATATTATTTATTATTACATATATTTTTATAACTTAATTAGATCTAATTCTGTTGAGCCTGAAGGGAAAAGCTTTACATTCAAGCAGGTTTAATATAATTATCATTGACATGCATGTTCTAAATAACAGTTGTTTAAATTTGTTTAGTCTACCTGTATGTGTCTTGTTGAAGATATTATAAGAAGTTTGAAAAAATAAATATTAAACATGATAAATCTGTGTTGCTTCTCTTCCTAACATTAACATTTAAGATTTCTGTAGACACAGATTGGAAGCTATCCCAGATTCAAAATTTTCATCAAAGTTAAAGACAGATTAGAGACAGTAAATCAAAAAGAATTTCAATGGTATTGTAAAAAAATAAAGCAAGAAAAATAGAAACCTCTTCTTCCACCCTTCCATGCAAATTTTAATAAAAGTTTTTCGAGAATATTGTACCTATTTGAAATTTTTTTAATTTCTAACAAGGATATTTTTTGTGAACATTATTAGATAAATAATGTATGAGGGGTCAAAAATACAGAGTGGGGTTTTCACGATCATTTCACAACTGTTCAGTCCTCTTTTGGTATTGTTCCTTTATTCCATTTATACATATTTAAAATACTACAGTAAAATTATTTTGTGATATTTTTAATGTGGGAAAAAAAAAAAAAAAAAAAAAAAAAAAAAAAAAAAAAAAAAAAAAAAAAAAGGCAAGACCTCTACTTTTGGATTTACTAGGTTTGGTATTCATTATATATGACTCTTAAAATTTTATAATAAATTGAGTCGTATAAACCTATTTTTTAGCTTTTCATTAGAAAAAACTTGAATGGGAAGGTAAAACATTCCAGACATTCAGTGTCTGAGAAATAAGAAATTTATACAAACTAAAGAAGGTTTTGAAAATGTATATTAACACAATTAGTACTAAATTATGATAACAAACCTTTTACAACAAAGGGATATTTCCGTTTATACATCATAAAACAATCTAACCATGCATACTCACCTAATTAGACAATTATACACATTTTTAGAAACAAATAATAATGTCAGACTTCAACAAAATATTAATCTCAGTAATCATTTGTTCAATTTAAGTGCTAAACCGCTTTTGAAAACCAAATCAGAAGCACGTTATACAGCAAGCAACAAATTAGTTTCTTTCAACAGTAGAAAACTAACCAGATACGTCCAGGAGAGAAGGCTATTTTTTTTAAAAATCAACAGCCAAAAATGACTAATGTTACATTACTAACAATTGTAATCTAAACAATGAAGCAGTGCTAGGTATCTCCAACCACAGTTGACTTGAGCAGTTTTTCGACGTACTGCACTCTCTGGATGAGCTTCTCCCGCGGGTTGTAGTCTGTGTACATTATGTTTATCACTTTGTAGCCCACGAGCTCAGCCAGGTGTGTATTGAAGTGGGCTGGGCCAGCCTGGTCTACCTGACCGCGAGTGCAATCGTGGTATTCATGAATGAAGAACGCTATCCTGAAACAGCGTAAATTAACTTTAACATTATAATTTTCTATTACAATAGTGAACACTTAATTTAATTTAATAAACAATTCATGCAGTAGTAACAGTTGATCATCTTTCATATGCATTCTTCAGGTGTTCCGCAATACCAGTAGTAAAGATTAATTAATTAATCTGAAATTTAAAAGGTATATTTTACAATATCTCAAAATATCCTGATTAGTTTTTGGTTAGTATATAATATAGCAAAACCTTGACTATCCCGTGTTCAATGAACTGTATTTCCAATTAACAGGGCTGAGCGTAAAGAATTGAACAAAACTAAAAACAGAAGTTCATTATTATATCATGTTTCATTTTTTAATACAATGAAACAAAAATTCTTCCCATTTCTAGTCAGATAGATATTTATATTAATATTTATCTGTTATGTATAAAATTATTTACAAGGTAATTTACATAATAAAATATAATTAAAATACACATATTATCTTTTTTATCTAAACCTTAACATGTTTTGTTACTTAGTTTGATTAGTTACTAATCAAATTCTATTCACTATATTTTTAGATTATTCATGCCCACCCCTTCCCTGAGTGTGCGGTTGGGCGTTAACTTGTTGAAACAAAACCCAATTTCTGTTTACTAATGCTGGATCACGACATCATACATTCTTTGTAACTGATCACTATAAAGTTCTGAATCAATGGTTCAACCGTCTGAAATAAATTCATAATGAATTATGCCTTTGCAATTCCAAAATACAGAGAGCATTGAATTTTTTTTTAAATTGCCCTTCTTTAGCGACTGGCATCGCAGTCTGACTATTGTTTCTTGGTCTTAGGATTTTTATTCATATATATCCACTTTTCATTACAATTAACAATTCTTTTAATAAAATGATGGTCATTTGGGTTTTTCAAAAGTTGTTGACATATTTTTACTTGATGTTGTGCCTGATGATTTATGGTGGATTAGGAAACTCCAAAGCTCTCTTGCAAATTTTTGTTGGGTCTGCCTCAACAGAGTCCCACAGAGCTTCCCCATTGATAATTGATAGATAATAATGATTTTCGTCCAGAACCCTTTTTCCTCTCGAGGATTATGTCACCAGTTTCCAATATCTGCAACCATCTACTCACAGTCTGTTTAGAAAGAGCATCCTCTTCTCCGAATTACCACACCAAACGGGAAGTTTTGGCAGCTGAAAAGTTACGTAGCCAATAATCGCATAATATTTCAAATTTTAGTGTCATGTTGTTTAACCGAATGCCAAGACAAAACTGAAGGCAAGATGAGGTCATTTTTTTTTACAAATACATTTAGTATAGTCCAGGGATTAAAGTGATATCAAACTTAATTCGATTTGAAAAACAAATAAAACCAATGAGTGGATACAATTTTTTCATCATTTTTTATGGCTCACCCCACTATTTCGTGATTTTTTTTCTTCTCTTTCTACTTCCTTTATTCCAAAAAAATAAAAATCTGTGGCACAGCTCCTCATGAAGAGGTGGGGCCAACCAAAATCAAAGGTTGTTGCCATAGCTGGTAGGTGGCACCGAAGGTTTAGTGTGGTTAGCACTTCTCACCCTTAATTTGGTTTTCCACCAGATTATAACTTCTCATTTATTCTCCGCAGTTAATCCCGACTTTATTATTTATATAATACCTAATAAATTTATAAAAAAAGATATTTCCTTCAATTGGTTAGTAGTACTACCTAACTAGTAGACAACTGACTTCAAGCTAAAGGATCTAGCAAGAACTTCTACAAGATCTGTTCCTCTCCTAACCTTCCTAACACCAAACATTTAATAAATTAAACAATAAAATGGGATTTTGGCTTAGTAAATAAAAAAATATATGAAGGTTTCAATAGCAACAATGTTCAAAGTTAGCTATCAAAGACTATGAGTTCAAAGTTAGCCCTGAATTGTGAGTGGCTGTTTGATTTGGAATCAGCATAGATTTATGAAAATATAGCATTTTTTTTTTTAATCAAATATATATGCTGTTTTATTACATTTAACAATTTTTTAAACATAAAAATGAATATATTAAGTATACATGCATAGAGTAAATACACATTTTACACTTTAAAAAGTTAAGTAACAGTTCATTCAAGCATGCATTTTAATAATAAAATATTACATAATTTTGAACCAGCCATAATACATACATAAATAATAAGATGTTAGTTTATTGTTGCAATATATTTTGCATACCTTGTTCCTTTAACTTTTTTGGTTTTCCTGCTTGCATTTAACACATAACAGAAATCATTAGTTCCAAATAATCAAGGGATTTTCATACAAGTTTCCCTTTTAATTTTCACATTATGAATTGAAAAAAACAAAGAGAAAGCCAAGCATTAATCCTGTCTGGAGAAGAAAGAGGACAGATCTGAAATGACTAGATGTCAGTGAGGTGGACCACATGATCAAGTAATTGTCCATTCAAAACCCCCTTATCAACAATGAGTTATTATGAACAATTAGATGAAATAAATCAACAAGTAGCATTTATATTATTGTAAGTTAACCTGTTTTTAGTGAACTCATGCCATTATTGTCTCTTGATATTTAGTTTTGAGTATTAGATGGGACATTAAAAATACACAGAAGAGAACTAGAAAAACTTATAGGTCAATTCATTCATTAAAATAAAGAAAAGATAGAATTAGTTTATAGTAAATTGTAAATACTTTTTTTTTTAATCTTATGATTTTAATGTTCACCACTCAACAATTAAATCAATTAATGTCCATTTCAGTTTGTTTTGTTCCCCAAACAGGGGACAATCAACTTTTTTTAATTATTCAATTAATGTTGGAAAAAATAAATAAAATAACCTGTTTTTCTTCCCAGTTGGATTCTCTTCAATGGGCTGGCCAGTCTTCTTGTCTATGAGAGGGGATGGATTCATTTTGGCATCAACAATACACTCAGCATCTATTGAAAGAAATTGTCTGTTGACTATTAAGCTACAAAATGCTATAAATTCTTAACATGGAATTAAGTTTTACACCGCCCTACTCAGCCCTTGATAATAGCAGAATTTAGTAGCTTTTTCAATTTAACTTGACTTCAGCTTAATATTTACAAACATGGAATATACCTGAATCAGTATAATAATACAATAATTTTACCAATTATAAAGCCCATCCCACTATCGACGCAGGACTTGTAGTAGTTAGAAGAAGGGAACAAGTTGGAGAGAGTGTCGAGAACAGAAGCAACCATCAGCTGCTTTTCCTTATTTCTACTCTTGGTCAATTCCAGGTTGGAGTCTTCACTAAGAAGGGGACCTACAACAACAGATCGTATTGTAGTGGATGTTATGTTCATACCAATGTCTATTATACTATTTGGTCTAGCAAACCTTTGTATCCTTTGGTCCATTTAGCGGCTCCATTTAGGTTAAGTAGTTTCCTTTTCCAAGAAGAACCAGCTAGGGAATAAATTAGGATATAAATATGAATGTTATTATTGACAAACATATGATATATAAGCAATAGGCACTATATCATACCTGCAGATCCACTCAATCGGTCGACAAATTTGGGATCCAGAACAGATGAAAGTTGAGTTTCTGATGCGACTCCGAAGACGGACAATGACCAAACCACATCCAACCAGGTTGAGGCAGAGGGAAGTTCACCTTCAGTGATTTTGGATAGAATCTAAAACAAAATCAGACAAATATTAATAATTGCTAATAGTTGTCTGTAATTCCTTCAACATTGCCTGGCCAAAGATCAGGAGATCTCTTTAAATATCTTTTTTCTTTGGGTAATAATTAAAAGACCGATTGCCAAGCGATTAGTATACAGACTTCTAGCTGCTGAGATCCCGGGTGGCCGAAAGATATTTTCTTTGGAGGATGGGCCTGGTCTAGATTGACTCGTGAGGATTAAAAGAGGAGCTACTTGAATAAATATGTTGTGTATCCGGTTTAGGAAAACAAAATTTAAGGTTGAGAGATAAGGCCTAATGCTAACCACATCATCATCACCTACTAACCACGGCATCAACCTTCAGTCAGTCCTTACTTCTTCATATCATGTCATGTGGTAATACACCATAGAATGGGATTATTATTAGTAGTAAGCTCCCAAAAAATCCAAATCGACTGCATTTTAATCTCGTTTGAAAAGTTGTCCTTCTTGAGTAAAAAACCAGCTAAAGAGAATAGTTGCAGGCAATTGAATTCTAACCCTATCCATGTTTATATTCTGTCTAATATAAATTAACTAATGTTCACAAATCTGATTTTTTCATTCACTTGGAGCTCTGTAAATAGAATTAGGTGGCTCCCAATAGGATAGCCGGCTTTATCTGCCATTAACATATTAATGGGAGTAGATTAGAGCAGGGAAACTAATTTAAAAAAAAGATGAAAAAGCAATTAGTTATTAGCTTATATTGTTCTAATTGAACAAGCCCTGAAATAATTTGATGCAAAATTTATATAAAAAGGTATTTTTAAAATAGAAGATTTTTTATTAATAAAAATAATAAATAAAACAAATTGTTAATAGACCTACATCCAAGAGCTGCTGGTTGGGAGGATGCCTCACATTGACCAAGCAGAGGAGCAGTGAGACGAGGTCTTGAGTCCTGCATATGTCCTTCTTCTTCAGGCCCCAATCGCACAGCACATCGAGCAACTCTGACAGTTCATAAGGGCATAATAACAGTCACAAATTTCTAAATTTACAACAGTAAAAAGTTTAATATTAAAACGCTTTATTATTTATTATAACGGACGGACTTTCCCACAATCAGATATCAGACAAACAAACAAAATTGAACTATTATCTTAAAGAACTTAAACTGTACGGAAAAAATAATAAACTCGATGATGACACTATGTTACTAACATCTCCAAAGGTGATATAAAAGCATTTTGATGTTTTAGAAAATTTTGTTGTAAATCATATTTGGTTTCATTCCAGAGACTAAAGTTTGTGACAAGATTTATCTTTCAAATAAAGTTGTAGAGGAGAGAAAATTTGTTTTATTAACAGTCTACCAACAACAACCAGCAAAAAACACTATAACCTGCCAATAGGTTACATAGGGTGGTTGCTTTATGATCCAGGATTATAGGCAGATTACAGTAGTACATTTTTATTTATTCCGCTATCCCCTAAGAATAATTACAAGAGGAATAGAGTTGGTCTTTAGATCCATGAAAATAATAATAATTAATCCACAAATGCATGAATGATACAGAATATCATGCAGCAAAATAAATATATAAATGGAAGTAAAAGACACAATAATAGACATAGAAATAACCCATAGCACACTACGGATATGGGATGTAAAGACTGGACAAATTGAAAAAAATTATTTGAATATGGGAACAGTATGACTTCTGTTTGTTAGCAGAAACAGAGTTCGTTCCACTGATAAACTAATAAAGAATGATTCGCCAGAATATGAATATACATGTCCTAAGGGGGTGAATGGCTGAATCGAATTAAAGAAGTTCGAAAAAGTATGAAGGATGATAGAGGAAAGATGCAAGAAAATATTAGCAGTGATCAGTATGTAACAGAGAAATTTCTCCGTTTCTTAGGATTCCTAAAAACAATCTTTAAAAACAGACGTGGTATATTTTGCAGCAGGCTATGTACCTATAGGGTAATTAGAGCCAGAACAGATTGAAGAAGAAACTGCACTTAAATATCAACAGGACAGTTCTGTGAGCAGCACATCTACTTATGATGGGCGAGAGAAGACCGGCAGAGGAAGGCTACATTGTAATTATTCCTGGATAACTAAAGTATGATGCTCAGTCACACCTGAGTGTTTGTTTGGCCTGGGTTACCTTCTGTCACTAATCGTAAACAGAGGGAGAAAAAAAATTAAATTAGAAAAGATACTGCTCTAGACTGGTACTAATGAAATTGAACACACAACAGCAAACATATATTAACCATTAGTAGCAGGTAGGTGTTTTTCCCTAATCCCGGCCAAGGGCAGACTTACTTTTAGGACCTAGCAACTCTGCCACATGAGTTCCTAAGTGTTTATATGGCCTGTAATCAGGAGGATTCGTATACCGAACCAAGATGTTTCCTCCTTCTAGTTGTACTCCTTGCTTACCTTATCCTGATTCTGGTAAGGGGCAGCAGTCTTATCAGTTCAGATGTGAAGAAAAGGTGAAACCCCCTCCACTGAAAATACTGGTAGAGTTGGAAATGCCCGATCAAAAGGTGGAGTTAGTCCGGGGTATTGCTCACCACACAGCCAAAAAACTAGACCTTCCCTAAATAATGGCTAATCTTGTCATTTAAGAAAGATAGACGAAGAAGAATATACTAATGAGCAACCAATTTAGTTAGCTGATGGGTCCAATTCCAATAAAAGAAGTTTAAAATTTAATTTATTTGAGCATCCTAATACTATTTTACTGACTAATCAAACACATACCTGAATCTTTATACCTGAGGTAACCCAAACTGGTGCATATGGAGCCGAAGACAGCTGACTTCTGACAATTGGGTAGGGTCTCGACTAAATCACTACATACTTTCTCCAAAAGAACCTAGAAAACAATAAAATATACAGATGAGACATAAAATGTCATTTCCTAATAATAAACCACACAAGATGATTTTGTTTCTTGAGTCAGACTAAAACTTGGTTGGTCAGCAAATCTTTAAACATTCCTGAATTGTTCCCACTTATATTAATTATTAAATATCAATCTAAATATAGCATTAAAAAATAAGTTATTGGACTAACCTCATCTGGAAAATTTAGAGATGACACAGAATACAAAATGTCTGCTGACTGCTTTATATCTAGCTTTGCTGGTATGCGTCCGAGATTAAACGCAAGTGATTTCAACAGAGGAAGTGAGCGCCTTTTCTTCGTAGACAATGAAATTAGCACCTGAAATGAAAAGAAGGCTAAAAAATATTGCTAAAAGCCTAGTTAAATTACTCTAACAGATGTCTAACCCTACCCAGAAGGGAAGTGAGTAGCCCGTGAAGAGTTGCATCAGTTTCCCATTGTATAGCATAAAGGAAAGGTTGACGAATGAAAATCAATAATTTTATGCCTATTTTTTTTTTTTAATCCTGTAATTCAAGGAATAAGATGGCATGGACAACTAACTAACTGATGGTCAGGAATTATAAACATCAAAAGAACCTGAAAACTTATCTTACTTACCAAAGTACCACACAAGATCAAAGTTCATCTAAAAAACAAACAGCGGGTCAGATCACATACCAACGGGGAAATTTCTTCTGATGTGTGGTACATTTCCAATAATAAGAACAAGTCAGTGCTTAGCTTAAAGGTAGACCCACCCCTCCAGCAGATGGTCAAATGAATGAGAAAACCTCATCCCTTGGAGAACCCCACTAAACAAAATCTAAATTCAATAATAAATAATTTGTCACCATGAATGGTGACTATGAACTATGACATAAATTAAATATTTCCTGGTCAATATAAAAGTATAAGTACCAATAAATCTTGCATTAGATTCGCTCTGCTATTGAGGGTTGATAACAAACGTCATTTTTAATATAAGCTGAAAATGTATGAAACACCCAAGTAGTTAAGAACACTTTATAAAATACCAGGTTATATATTTTTATTATGCTACTCCCAGAGGTAAAAATTTTCTCTTGTCGGATCGTATAACAATATCAAAAAAATTACCTTAATCATTTGATGAAGATTCAAAGTGTCAATAATCTTCGAAGCTTCATCCTCGCCAGTAACTCCTAATACAAGAGATAAATCTCCATTCTTCATAGCAATTTGTGAATATGGCATACTTTTAAAGTTTTTTCCAATTATTTGGCAAAGGGCATTGAATCTGCGATCCGATTCCAAATCCAAACCTTTCGTTTCTCCTTTTAACGACCAATCAGAGAGTGTCGAAACAATCTAGAACAAATACAAAAGTAATTACACTGCCGTTAATGATAATTCTTCAGAATAAAGTAGTTTAAATCAATCTAATACCTGGGTCTGGCACTAATTGAATAATCACTAAATACTTGTTACTTTGAAATAGAATCTGATTAAGAGTTGGCTTATGTTCAAAACTATCACATAACTTCTAAAGTAATACTATGTTGCTTAATTACTTTTAAGACAACTAAATTAATAAGTTAAGACCACTAAATTAATAGTAAATATAATTATTGCAACAAACTTTAAAGTTTTTAGTATTTACAGGTAAATATATGTTTAAATCAGAAGTGTCTGCTTAAAGAAATTAAAATAACAATTCTCAGGGTATGCTGATGCCATTTAAGTGGTCACCTTGTCTATTTAAGTGAAGCTAACTAGGTATATTCAATTGATATCCTATACAAAACATAAGACAAATATCTTCAAATTCAATGATAACATTCCAAAGGAATACAACTAATGAAATTAAAGCAAATGGTCTGTTTGGATTTAGTCATAAATATATGAATAGTTATATGATCTAATGACCTTTAATGCTTGTTTTCTTGAAATATACGACTTTTCTGAGAGTTGAAGCAATTCTTCAGGTGTTTTAGCTTCTTTGATTTTTTCATCCACATTATTAGCTGTCATTAGATGTGAGTGATTGTGCTTTAAATTAGAAAAAGCAACCTTAACCAGATTTGACCTGACTGATGAAACTTCTTTTTTGACTACATTTTCTTTAATATCATCATCTTTCACCTTATTCTGGATGTCAGCATGAACTTCATCTTGTACCTTATCTGAGTTTAACACTGGATTTGGAATGGACGAGGTGCATCTTTGATGCTGCTTAAGAATACCCAAAGCATGCCGAAGACAAGTGGAGCGAAGCATATTACGGTAATACTGCTTAAAAGAAAAAAATTACATGGGCAGTAAATCTTTAACAGGTCATAAGAATACGAATTTCAGCGACAGTTTGCTACATAAAAGTAAGGTTACTGAGAGAGTGGTACTTTTGGAGGAGTGCCACAACTAAAAATGTAATACCTAAGACAAATATTATTGTCGAGAGATTTCGTCTATTCCATAACAAAAAAAATTTTTTGTGAAGATAAAACTCAAGCTTAATCACTTAAACTTGAAAATATCCTTTGAAATAGAAAGATCATTATGTTCTTTGTCCTTTCCAAGTATATTCTATAGATGTTTCATGAACGACTGGAACTTAAAGATTCATCACGTCAAACGAAATAAATCAGTCTTAGATCGACGAACCTTACACACTCGACCCAAGTTTGTTTTTTAAACTCTAAAACTTCCTCCCTTTCATAAATTTCCTCATCGTCAATTATAATTCTGATACTTAAGACTTCTTAAAAAAAAAACTATATTTGGTATAAATCACAAATGTACAATTATATATGGTTGTAAAGTAAGTGCTTGCTTACTAGCAAAGTGAATGCCTGAAGGGAATGACAAAACCCCTTGGACGGCTGTATATATACATACGAAGAAATGGTAACAGTGAAGATAAATAGTGTGGGATAGAAATAATTCAGAAGGTTTGATTAGTCTTATTACCTAAATGTCTTATGATTCTTGCATGGAAGATAAAAAGCAACGTAACTTACACCTCTACCACGGCTTGGTAGCGCTTCAAAGGGTGGTATCCTCATCTCCAACTTGTTCCTCCCTCCTGTACACAGCTGGCATGCCTACTCACCTTCAATTCGCTAACAACACATCCTCTCTTTTAATTATGAAAGTATCCTTGCATCCAATGCACTGCAGGAACACTTTGACCTTCAGGAACCTTGGCTCCCCAATTGGAGATTTAATTATTGATAAAAAGTCTTCTCATGTCATCTTCCATGGCTTAGATTTAAATTCCAAAGGAAATTGTGGGATTGCGAAACACATCAATAATTGTTAATATATTAGGATTTTTCAGCGGAAGGTCCGTTGTTCGCTTAGGAACGTGTCTAATATTCGGGTTCATCGTCGTGTCAATTCTCCACCAGCATTCGAGAAGAATTAAGAATCTGGTTTTTTTTTTTTTATCGTAATGATTTAACTGTCTAATCCGTTTTTCTAGGCCAATGAAATATTTCACTAAAAAACTTCAAGTTTTCAACCATTTTTAAGTCAATATGAGCCTCAAGTTAAATTTATTTTCAGTCAAATAATGAATTTCAAGGCTAATAAGTTTTGACAAATTAACCCCTTTCTGACCCAAATTAAAATATTTATCAATTTTGTTAAATGCATTGTAGCGAAGCGCTAACTATATATGTAAATTACCCTACACTCTGGTTCATAATGTATTATAATAGAAATGCAAATCTGTGTAAACTTCTTGTAATAAATCATAGAGAGGTTGGTAGTCGTGAAACAGGTAACAGAGGGACGAAGGTCCTGCAATAAAACCCTAGAGGATAAGCCACTGCCCCTAATAAAATAGACCTTCAGTCACGTTCCGGCGGTCATAAAATCATGCCAGAAACAGTTTAGGTCACGTAGCTCGGGAGGTGTGACATCATAAACCACACCCTTTTTAGGCCAACAGTCATAAAACTTAAGGCTCCGCCTCCCGGTAGGGAGGGGTGACGGATATTTAAATCAAGGGTTTTCGCCCTGAATAAAACACTCTGTTTCTTAGTCTCCACAGCCACACTACTTGTCACTTTACGCCAGGGCCGCTTGGCCCTGGTAGGCTCACTCTTCACTCTTTTCCAGTCTTTGCATCTCGAAAGTCGCGATACTCCAGGGCCCCGGGGCCCTGGAATCTTCTACCAGTCTACTCTCTCTCTCTGCCACACCTCTGGGCAGTCACCTCACAGCCTCTAGCAGACCTCTGACGACTTGTACCTATTACGCTGCCGATCTCTCGCCCGAACTCTGAAAACTGGTCTTATTCTTTATGAACCTCTGAACCTCATCCTGAACACAGTGTATTGTCGGGACACATCCCTATCAATAAATGGAGTCAGATATTAACGCCTACATGGAACATGGTCCATGTTAATAACTACATCAATCCGCACTTGTCACCAGGGCTAGAGTGATCAGGCACTCCCCTAGTGACGCCCCCCGACAATTGTTGACCTTTTCCGACATGCATATTTTTTTTATGTTACACTTATTCAAAACAAATTATCATCAATATCTTCCCTGGCATTAGTTTTTTTTTAATAGGAAAACATTTCTAGTAATTTAAAAAGCTCCAATTTTTTCTTGAAGTCCCCCGTTTGACTAGAAAATTAAATCCTACTTACAATCTATTAGCAAGATACTTGAAGATTTAAAATTGGTTGTAATCTGATCTAATTCTATGTACCCCCTGGGAAGGTCTCGTATTCACCTGTGCTAGTGAAGAAGTCATTAATAATGAACTGTAAATTACTCTTGATTGTTCGTGCTCTGCAATATTGATTTAGGGAGGTACCTCAATTTATTTTAAAACTCAACTCCTGTCTGTTTGTACAATCTATTCCTTGGTGGAAGAAATGAGCGGATCACTGGAGTGAGCGAACGTATACTGAAATGAACGATGTCTTCTGGCCTATAGCCTTTCAAAACCTACCAGCTTGCTTTGAGTTGGCAAAAAAAAAATTTCTTGATTCTTAAAGCGCAATTCATTTTAAAGCAATGAGCCTTTCTCAGTGGTTATAAGTTTATTAAATTTCTTATCTATGACGACACAATATAATCCGTTCTGAAGAAGTGTATACCAGCTTCTCGTATTCTAGGCATAATGAAACTTCAGAAGTTCTCTGATTACATAGACACTTACAGTGGGCGAGATAGAATCATGAGGATTTTATACTACTCTTCTCAATTAGTCGGAGGTTTGACTTCATCGAAACCATTGGCCCAGAAATTAGATATACTAAGTGACCAGATAAATTCTTGTAGAACTGTATTGAGACTTTTTGATGATGTTCCAATGCTTTGCTACACATTGTCTTATGGGCTTGGAAAAGAGGTAGAGTTTCATTGTTTTAATCATGGAGACCATTCCCCTCCCATGGGATTAATATCAAGTTAGTTAAATACATAAATAGAAACATCCAGTCTTAATGTATTACTTTTATATATTTCCAAATGGACCAATTAACAGTTGATTGTTTTACTCGGTGTTATAGGATCCCGATCGGCTAATGAGGTTTTGTGGCTTGGCTGTAAATTTACTTGACCAGGTGTACTATCCTTTAGAGCATATAGCATGGGCCGCTGATTGTAAATTTTTACAAATTGAGAGTGAACGATGGTGGACTGCTAGCAGTATATGTTGGGCTTTATCGATGTACTTCATGATTTTTAAGTATGTTTATCAACAGACTACATAAACTATCTTGTCAATCTAAGATTTGATAGATTTCATATTGGTGTTATCCAGTATAGATTATTTTAGAATTGAGAGCTTAAACTTACAAAGAGTCCTCTTTAAAAAAAAATAGGGAGATTATAAACCACAACTAATAATTACTAATTATTTTCCAAATAAGTTATGAGCTTTATCTTTCTTCCTGATTCTTCATATGACATCTGGGTTAAAGGGACATTCCACACCTAATTAACTAATAATAAAATACCATCATTAAATTAGGCCCATACATTCTAATTACATTTATACATAACAAATATTATAAATTACGTGTTAGTGTTTTTAAAAAAGTAACTTTGTAATTGAAGGGTTTGCTGCAAAAAGGAGGTAGCTCCAATTTTTCCATTTGTTGGGAAACCAAACAAAACGTTTAAAAAATTCAAATTTTAAGTTATGTAAAAATATTGTTGTTGCTTACTTTCAATTATGGTGTTTACATATTACGATTGGAGCTGCATCCTTTTTGTGCCAAATAAAATAGGTTTTTTTTTGACACAAGAAAGTGTTTCTAACTCCCAACAGCTATGGGATGGAGCTACCTCCTTTTTGCAGCAAACCCTTCAATTTAAAGATTGGTTGGTAAAGTCAAGTAACATCAAATTATAGCCCTTAAAATTCTGGAAAGAATAGCACTATTTTCACCTTTCTAGGGCTATTAGTTTGGGAGCAATTTTCCAATGTTTCTCAAAGTTTATAAAAAAAACAGTAGATTTTTTTTTTTAATTCATAATACAAATACTGAAAACAGGGAAATTTTGAAACTGGTAGTAATACATGTGTATAAAAAGTCATAGATTTCTGAGAGTTCAAATTCCAGACCTTTGGTTGATTTGACATGGAAGACTCAAAACGAATATCATAAATTATCTAGCAAATCAAAAGTCTAGTTAGTTATGAATTTAAAGATGAGTGAATGATTTTTTGGATATCAGGTTTAGTTGATGAAAATCTAACCAAAGCCGGATATCCTTACAAATACATCCACTCAAAAGTAAAGTAAGCTTTATTAGTACTGGATTGAAAAAAAAAAAAAAAAACCAGACAGAAACTGGCTGGATTAGGGAATTCACTTGTATTAATGAATTCTTCACTAATATAATTATAACTTTT
Organism: Acanthosoma haemorrhoidale; assembly: GCA_930367205.1. Lineage (NCBI taxonomy): Eukaryota > Metazoa > Arthropoda > Insecta > Hemiptera > Acanthosomatidae > Acanthosoma > Acanthosoma haemorrhoidale. The sequence continues at coordinate 76,607,638 of OV884014.1, read as the reverse complement.
AGGTCTCTCAGGTATTTTGTGCTTTTGAGGAATCTTAAAAACTTAGTGAAACCAGACTACATTAATACAGGGTAAGCTATTGTCATTTTGATAAAAATATACTAAAGCTGATCTTTGATACTATTAATCTAAGAGTTTTATCTGCATACAATGTGTATTTAATTAACTAAATCATAATCCTAGTTTTGTTATTAGAACCATTCAATTTATTTAAAAAACATTCTCGACATCCTCAACAGAAACCACTGGTGGGGAATTTTTTCAGCCTCTCCCTTCGTGCAAGAAGATATTTAGTGTATAAGAGATTTATTTGAGTATTTTCTTTTCTGTATTCCTTTTAACTGTCGAGGTAATTAAAAGAAATGATTTATTTTTTTCATCACATTAAAGTAAGAATTGTCACGTTTCATTTTGGCACCTAAACAGGGACCTACATCATCCCTACATTAATACCTACATTAAATACCTACAGGGTATTTAAGAAATTGAACCATACATGTTTCAATATATTCTATATTTAATAATAACCAAAGCTGAATGTAAAAAAAATCTTTAAAGTAATCAAACTAATGTTATTTGATGCTGGGTTTAAGTAAATAGAAATTAAAATAAATCTTAATGCCAAAATTGATTACAACCCACACAACGTTCCATTTTGGTGCCTAAACAGGGACTTACATCATTAGGTATTAAAGAAGTTGAACCCTGCAAGCTTCAATATATGTATTCTATATTTAACCATTGAAAATGATAGCCAAGACTGTTCAAAGGCTTTTGAATCACTAAAATGTTCGTGTCGCAAAACATCATATCTTTTCTTATTCATTAATAAAGAACAAACCCAAAATTAGCAGCTTAATGTATAAAATTATTTTACGTAATCAAACTTATGTTATTTGATGATTGGTTTAGGTAAGTAAAAATTAAAGTAAATCTTAATGCAAAAATTTATTACAACAGAGTAAAGTTAAAGTGCTTGTGTTATTAAATACATATTACAATATATATATATATAATTTTCCCATTCAAAATATTTCAAGCACGAAACTTTATTTTGAGAACCCATCTGTATTATAAACCACCGTAAAACCTAACATGTGTTGTGCTTTGCAGAGAGACTGTGCTGCGTAGGCTGAGAGAGGCGCAAACATGTGAACTGCTCACCGCTGCCAGGTGCTCGTTAGATCTCGTCCATGCGGTACATTGGCTGCCCATGGGATTCCTCTGGGCAGGGAAGCTTCGACAATGGCACATCGGCCTCCTGGGAGTCGCCTCTTCCCTCATCAGCATTTATCAGTCTTCCTGAGCTAGTCATCCCGGTACAATGAACTTATTCAATAATTACAAAACAGAGTTTTTCAAAATAATGTACTTATTTAATTTTGTGATTTTTTTTTTAAAACAAATTCAAAATGATAAAATACATTGTTTATAGTAATAATAATACAAATGATTTATTTAAATAATAACATAAACTTATTTACCAGCAAGTGTATTTAAGAAAAACAATTGTTCATAAATAAATAATTTTTTATAATTAAATCAGTTTTGTCTTTAATATCGAACTTTATTAAAACTTTTTTTTAGATATGATATGATGTCATTAAATCTATAAACACTAAATAATATTTTAGAAACACTTCCTTTATTTATATTTTTGATATATTTATGTTGCTAGCTCAGAATCAACATATTATTCACATAACACGTTTTAAAATAACATTTATAATATTAATAAAGTACATAAATGATTATGTGTTTTTAAGATCATATATTTTTTGTATTTTTAAACATTTTTTTCTCAAAAATTCAAACAAGTCATCAAAAATATTATTTTATAACTTTCAGATTAAATTTAATTTTTTTTGAAAAATATGAACATCTTTCTTTTTAAATTCTTATAAATACAATATAGAATAATAATCACAACAAAACAAAGTACCAAATAATGAAAATACCATCACCGTGACAACACGTGTAAAATTAAAATAAACCGATTGCCCACTTTGGAACATAATGCACTTTTCAAAGTCAAATAAAAGATAAAACATATCACAAAAACACTTTTCTTCATCAAAAACTCGCCTTCATCTCCTTAGTTATAAGGATAATAAATAAATTAGGAACTTTTAAAAACTCTAAACAACAGCTACAGTATACAAAATTTAAATACAAATTTTCGTCAACTTTAAGTGACAATTTTTTTTTTTTTAATTTTTTTAAAATATATATAATTATATAAATATATTCTATTTCTGAGAAAATGCAAATTTCAACATAAATATACAGGAAACACACCACAATTGACGATGTAACTTTACAAACAATTGAAAAAATAATTAAGAGTATATTAAATATATATATATAAAATGTCAACAAAAGAAAAAAAATAATAACAGGGCAAGTTTCCTTTAAAAAATGAGAAAAAAACTCGAAACCCTATTCAAACAACAATATGTTGTATATTGTTGTATGCCTCCTTTGTCGACATCACCTTAAACAAGATTCTCTCTGTTAGAAGCACCACTTGGAAACCCTGAGGAAATAGAACATTATACACAAATGTATTTCCATTTTAAAATTTTTTTTTTATTATATTATGCAAATTCGTCACAGTGATCATTTTTTTTTTTTAATTTTACAAAAGCTTTGCTTTACCATGTCTAAGCTGAAAAAAAAAAAAATTATATAAAATATTGTGGAGAAATTAGGAGAGCAAACAAAATGATCAGTTAAATCATGTTACCAGATTTGAAAATGATTGGGTATTTAATTATGCAGAATCATGTACAGTAGACTTTCCCATATCAAGGGCAATGGTTGCCCAATACTTCTTGATTTATCAAAATCTGAATTTTGATTTTTGAATGTCAAGCAAAAGAAAACAAGTGGTCATGACAACAGAAAAGAAGACCGAAATCATCCTTCTGAAAAGGCGAAAGCTGTATGATTGTACAATTGTATTGTATGATTAAAATTGCATCATTAAAGTTGCATTGTATGATGAGACTTTGATAGCAAGTGGCTGAATAAAAAATAAACTCCTTCACCATTGCTAAATCAAATGGGTCGACAATCAATTATTATGCATTATAAATTAAAATGCAGCACACAGTCAAGACCTCAGAGGTTTATATTTTGGCAAGGGAAGATCAGTGCAGCATGTGGAATAGTAGACTGTTAGTCATTAGCCGAGGAACATAAGGTTTCTTTAACACCTGGAGCAGCATAAACTAACTATCTACACACAGGATGGATGACATGATACTTATTATACTCAGGCGAGACTTCATAGCTTGGAAAAGTATAACCATGAATCAAAACAAACTACTTTTTATCGATATTCCATATTTCAATTCATAAGTTACTCTCTCGTATCCAGGCTGGCACCGCCCACATTAGTCCGGATATGAGAGAATCTCCTGTACTAGGTTCTGAGTTCCTAATGTGATAAATAGAAGAGTAATAAACACATTTATGTCATAAGCAAAAGTATTAATTATAATTAATAATTCTGCAATATATTGATATATTTAACGGAGAATTTCATAGTCAACCGAATGGAGCTCTTAAATTGTTAAATACAAAAAAGTTAAATTGTGCCAAAGCCTAAATGAAGTTAAATTTAGTTAGTATTAAACTGAAGACCGATTACAAACACCATCTCATGGTATTAAACGTAAAAGATTCAACATTAATTGTGTAGGGTTGCGATTGTCCAGAACAGCATACAAATTAAGATTTGACATTTTATTTAGGATAAGTTCAAATGGATGCTTGTTGTGCCTCTTCTGCCAGGCACTACTTGCCTGCAAAATAAAAATTTGCCATTAAAAATATAGCTCTGTTATGTTATACTTCTGTATATTGCCGTTCAGTGGACCCTGGAGGTCTCTAGTGAGTAGAGATTTGCCAAGGATAGAGTGGGAGTTGATAGGATCAGGTTAAGTACATGATTCAAAAATCAAAAGTTCATTTGGGTAGGGTTGAAGGGCAAGTCTTATAAATAGTTTTGTCCTCGCTAGGATTATGAACAATTGTATCTACTTGTTACTCTTAATCCTCTTCTTGATAGAGAGTAAAAGTGACAAAATCAAGGAAGAAACTTAATAATTGCCAATGCAAAAAAACATAGTTTTTTATATATTGTTGTGATTTTTATGGTGTTTTTGGGATAAAACTCGAAATTAGCGAGCGTACATGAACAATATATGACTTGTGGATCACAATTCATTAATGTTTAAACACTATTCGTTGCGTTGTCTCTACCATTAATATTTATAATAAAAATAATATCAATAATTAAATATAAATATTGTTGTGATATTTTAATATGATGATTTTTAATGATGTTTGTTTAAATAAACTCGGAATTAGCGAGCATTGAATAACGTAATAACGATCCGTGGTTCATCTCTGTGAAAGTATGAACGTTTTTTATTGTCGTCATATTAATTATTAATATTTATAATAAAAATAATATCATAACTAATGTAAACATTTATTTTATAAACTACGTAAATTAAGCAAAGTATAAATATTCAAAACAACTGGCATTAAATAACGAGTTGAAAGTCAAGAAGGCAGCGGAGAGATGCAGATATATACAAACCGACAAAGAACCAAGAGACATTCGTTCATCAGAAGCAGACAGAGAAGGGACTACCAGGTAGCGACCCTACCAAGAAGCGGTCTCGTAGTGCACGAGGTCTGACTTTCACTTTCACCAGATGCGACAACAAAGACGTCTGGAACCACGCGCGGCAGATAAAAACAAGTATGCTGATCCGAACCACACGAAGACATCAACACAAAGAACACTGGCCAGTATAAATACGTAATTTTAATCTTAACAGTAATTTTTAGTACGTAATTTATTTGTATATCAATTTTTATATATTCATTGTGTTTAAATAAAACCAGTATTCCTTTTGCCAGAAGTTTCCTATAAATTATTAACAGAACCCTGAATTAACGTATAAGTTATAAATATAAAGTTTTTTAAATTATATGAAAGAATATATAATTAAAATATTATTAATAAATAACAAATATTAGAATAATATTTTATTTTAATAACTTCAAAACAAGAAAAGTAATCATATATGAGCCAAAGAGGTCAAGAGATCAAGACGGCAGCGAAATGGTACTAAGAAAAAGACCGAGGCCACAAGGTCACTCTTTCACAGACGGCCCGACTTAGAAGACCAAGCAAGAAGCCGGCTCCCATTTCACTTTCACCCGGCGCGACAACAAAGGAAGACGATCCGGACCACGATATGCGCCAGACAAAGGCAAATAAGGACGCTCAACACAAAGGAACACTGGCCAGTAACACGCGTTTAATAATTAAGGTACATTTTAACTTTAGTTTTTAATAATGTTAATTTATCAACGTACGTACTTATTTGTATATTAATTTAAATCAATTTGTGTAAATAAACCATTATTTCTTTTGCCAGAAGTTTCCTATTTTTATTAACAGAACCTTAAGATAAAGTAAAAGTTAAATATAAAGATTAAAAATAAAATATAATTATATTAAAAATATATAGTTTTTTATATATAAAAAAAAAAAATTTGACTTGGGAAATATTGGCCTTTACTATGGAGTAAGATTTTATTTGTTGACCATCTGAATTTCAAGGTAACAAAATGAGATTGAGAGCAAGAAATCCTTAGTGAGAAGTTTTTGTTTGTATTTCCTATTATTTTGGACTAGCATGACTTGCCAGATAATATAAACTCTCTCTAATGCGGTTTAAGATAATGGCAGAGGACACATACTCCACCCCTCCCCCTAAAATACAGTTATCAGTAGACTAATTAAGTTGAAACCAAGGCTATAAAATAAGTCAGCTGGAATAACATATTTACAGGCGAACTAGGTTAATAAGTGTCTAATTAATATGCCTATGAAAGAGATAAATTTCTTGGGAAAAGGCGGGCGGCTTATTTGTGACAAAAAAAAAAGTGATGATTATATCTTTTTATTGTGCACTATGGTTCATATACAGTATTTTCACTGTAAGCACCGATATAAAATCAGTTAAAAAAAAATAAAAATAATATGAATCACATTCTAGTGTATTGGAGCTAATGTAGTGAAAAAACACATGTCGAAACATTGTTTATAATAAATATTCAGTGAACATGAACACAATTTGCAAGTCGATTCACAACAAATTTATCTCTAAATTTTGAGACAAAAAAAAAAAATGAAATACTAACATTTAATAATTAAAAATTAATAACAATAAAGTGAGAAAAAAACATACTAAAAATATGTTTAAAAAATTAAAATAAATAAGATATTTTAATTGTTATTTTATGATGTATCACAATACTTGTTTTAAAAGTATTTTTCATTTACAACAAAAATCTAATCTTCTTTAAAGATTAACTTAATATTAAAATAAATAAAACTCACTAAATTTAAAAACATCTTTAATTTTAAAAACAATCAACGCGAATAAAGTGATGTTTAAAAATTATATTAAAATGAACTATGAACGTAACATAATACAAACATAAAATGACGATGAAAAAACAAAAAACTTTAAATAAAATATTTTATAATTAATATGAAATTGAAACATTAAATAAACTGTCAATCAAAACTTTTTCCTTCGGGAAGCCATATTTTTTTTTCTCTGTTTAATATAACATCTTGATAATAATCAAAAAACATTTTGAGATATTTGACCAAACTGATGGGAGGGGGGGGGACACAACTCACCTAAAGGACATGTCCTGCTGGTGAAATGTTGGAGCTTTTCGAGTTCCTGGATATGTACTGGTGGGAGCGCATAGGTCCTGTCGAGTGGTGGAGGGCCCAACATCCTCGGCAGTAGTAACGAAAGCATACCATTTCCCTGCAAAAGTAGGGTCCTTGCTGGACACTGCAAGAGGAGCAAGGCGAGTCCTCCAGGTAAGGGTTCACCTGCACCTGTTGTCATCAACGATGTTTAATGCACAAGCAAACTATTGGATAAAGACTTCTCTAATTTTGTCTAAACCTATCAAGAATTATCAGTTAATTATAATAGTAAAAATCTTCACTCACTCGTAAGTTTTAGTTTTGAATATCAAAAAAAAAATGTTAAATTGCAAATAAGTTCATGTGAAACACACAATAGTTGAATCGATTTAACAGTGCTGTACAATAGATAATAGTTTGAAAAAATAATTTTCTAAAATTTTATGTAACCCTCAGCACATTTCTTCAAGAGAGGAGGTACTTAGGTCGCAAAATCCCAACCTTTCTCACTCTACTCAATCGTAAGAAATAAAACTGGCATTCAGAGAACGAAAGGTAGCTGTACTTCAGTTACAGTGTACTTTTGATAAACGTCTTACCTGGAAAAACATATCTGCTATAAATTTGAGAGGGTTGAATGCTGACTTGGGTTCCTTGAGCAGGGATGGGCTGGTTGCTTCATAAGATAAATAGTAAAGCTCTCAGAATAATTACTAGAGGTCCTAAGTCAACTCTTACCCGAGTTGAGTAAGTACTTGTTGTGTTTCATAGACTGAACTGTGGATGCTCTCTCTAGAAGGAACAGTTTATAGCTGGTCGGTTTCCATAAACATTTTCATTCATTTCACATCATTGAGCGGTTACATTACTCCGAGGCTGCATGGAAGGAAGGATAAGGATTCCTGCCACCAGTGTTCCATAAAAAAAATCTTTATAGGGAACAAAGATAGGTTATATTATCTCTCCACCTATATTTTGTTTTAGACTGTATTTGCTACTTTTTTAATCTAGTTTCTACTATTTTTCTGCCATAAATCTGAGTGAACCCCGACAGAAAAAATCCTAAGGGAGGGCCCAGATATTGATCCTGATTCTCCATAGTAAGTTTTCAAAAAAATTTGAACCTAACATGTGTTGAATAAGTAATGGGATGAGTCATAAAAAGTTACCATATTTCTTGCTAATTAAAAAATAATTTTATTTTAACACATTTTGTTTTTAATATTCAAAGTATACACCGATGTGTTCTATGTTTTGTTGCTATATCGAGGCTTTCAGATTTCTTTACAATACCACTGCTTGGGTTTTAAATGGAAGAATTCTGCAACTCCATTTTGAACCTAATCCAGGGAATTAAAGGTTTTTCTTTGAAGATAGTGAGCCATTGACCGGAACAAATGGTAGTAGGAAGGTGCTAAATCCGGACTGGACTGTAAGCAGAACAGGATGAGGGAAAAGTTCAATCCCATCCAGTTTTGAAATTTTTGTTTTGTTTAACAAAAAAAGTGTGTGGTTGGGCGTTATCTTTTTGAACCGAAACACAATATCTATTCAATAATCTTGGGTAATGCTGGGCCGCAATATCATAAATTCTTTGTAACTCATCACTATAAAGTTTTGAATCAATGGCTGGACCTTCTAAAATGAATTATGCCTTTGTACTTCCAAAATACAGAGAGCATTGTATTTTTTTTTTTTAATTGCATTAGTTTAGCGACTGACACAACAGGCTGATTGCAGTCTAACCATTGTTTCTTGGTCTTAGGGTTTCTCCAATATATCTACTTTTCATCCCAAGTAACAATTCTTTTAATGAAACTATAGTCAAATGTTAACAAATTTCTACTAGACATCGTGCCTGCTCAGAGGTCAACTCATGATGAACAGTTCACTTTTCCCAAGTCATGCAGCCCACAATTGATGGTGGATTGAGAAACTCCAAGATCATGCCGATTATGGAGTACTCTTGATTGGTTCTGCCTCGACTGAGTCCCGTAGAGCTTCCTCATTGAATGATTATCGCCCAGATCTCGGTTTCCTCTCGAGGCTGATGTCGGCAGTTTCCATGTAACCCTGTACTCACAGTTCGTTCAGAAAGAGCATCCTCTTCTTCGAATTGCCACATCAAACAGGTTGTTTCGGCGGCAGGAAACTAACGTTTTCAATAACGCCATAATATTACCAATATTTCAAATTTTAGTATCATGTTCTTTAACCGAATGCTAAGACAAAACTGAAGGCAATATGAGGTCATTTTGTTTTCAAATTTATTTAGTATAGTCTAGGGATTAAAGTGATATCAACCTTAATTGGATTTGAAAAAGAAATAAAGCTGATCAGTGGATTACATACAATCTCCAAAAAAATGAAATCTGTCATTTTTTATGATTCACCTAATCAAATGAAATATATATTTTAAAGTATAATTTGAATGAATACAGTACCTTTTTAGTGAACTGAGAAGTCTTTATTTCTATGAAAGCTGCTACGACTGCTTTCATGTACGAGCGGTGATTGTTGAAAGTTACCCTAGCTGAGCCGATGGGATATTTGTACTTGTCTGTATCAAGGCCTGAAGGAACAAAGAATGCAGAAATTAACAACACTTCACTTTATTTATTTAATAAATTGCTGAAGCCTACTTGTTTTAGGGTTTGTGTTGTTTTTATTTTTTAAAACCAGAAACCCTACGTTTTCATTTTTCTGTCTGTTCAGCTCTTTTGAGTCCCCACTGTACTTTTATAGCTATGAAATTTTAAGTAGTGATAGCATTTGGTGTTTGTAAGACCATGTCATTAATTAATCATTTCTATAAGTTTAATTAGTGTGGCAATTTAAATATCTTGATATCCTGATTAACAACAATGTAATTTGTATTTTGTTTTGTTTAAAGTACCTATAATATATTGTTGTGATATTTTAATGTTGCGATTTTTGATGGTGTTTTTAAAATAAACTCGGAATTAGCGAGCATTGATGAACAATGTACAACTCGTATACCACAATTCACGAATGTTAAACATTATTTGTTGCGTGTATCTACCATAAATATTTATAATAAAAATAACATCAATAATTAAATATAAATATTAATATTTATATAACTTCAAACAAGAAAATTAACCATATATAAGCCAAAGAGGATCGAACAACCAAAGAGGTCAATAAATCAAAATGGCAACGAAAGATCAATAAGGCAGCGGAAAGTTATAAAAGGCTGGGTTCAAGCCAGACTCGCTCTCATTCATCCGATCTGGCACAGAGACGCAACAAAAGGTCACTCTGGCACACACAACCCGACGGAGGCCGGCTCCCACGCACTTTCACCGGTACGCATAGAACAGGAACGCTTAAGAAGACAATCCGAACCACCCGAAGAATATCACATAGAAATACTGGCCAGTATAACGTTGTGTAGTAATTTAGGTAAATTTAAATTTAGTTTTAACAGTATTGTTTTATATGCGTACGTAATTATTTGTATATCAATTTTTGGATAAATGTGTGTGAATAAACAATTATTCCTATTGCCAGAATTGTCCTATTTTTATATACAGAACCTAAAGATAAAGTAAAAGTTGAATATGGAAAATAAAAATAAAATATAAATATATAATTTAAATATATAAAAAATAAATTGTTGTGACAATATAATACTCAGTAATTTTTTTTGTAAGGCATATTTTGTGGTATTTATATTTGACACTCTGCCCTGATGATGGTAAAAAAAAAATAATAATGATCACTAGTAAATTAATTAATACCAATAGGGTATTAAATAAAATATCTTGACATTCTGGCTAATACGTCATCATCATGTGTTTGGGACTATAGTTACGAAAAGTAATAAAAATTGTTGATCATTTGTTTCAACCTGATATATAATAAATTGTGAACTTCATAGGAATAAAAATGAATTACCAGCATATATAACTCCTCCAAAGAGATCGTTCATGATATTGGCTAAAGCTCTTGCATTGATCATTCCATGAAGTGCTCCTACAAAGACAGTCTTGAGCGGATCAAGCTTCTGTGACACTTGAGCGTAATTAGAGTCGCTGACAGCCCACGGGATCACCTGGACCTGTTGTTTAAGGATGATTTATTTGTTTTTAGCCCTCTTTGAATAAATTACTTTTTTTAGTTTAATTTATGAAATTTGATAACCATTGATTGCTGATATACCTCTTTCGATTTCATTTTCCTAGAAGAAATTTTGTAATACCAATTGCCCCCTTTAGAAAAGTCGTGTATGCAGCAGTCCAAAAGCGCTTTCACCTAAAAAATATACTTGGATTATTAGCTAAACAAGAAAAGATTAATTCCGCTGCAAACACCTTATTGGGAACAGATTAGCTGGAATTTATGTTGCTGGCATAGTACATAGAATTGACCCACCTACTAATGCTTGGCTGACATCTCTCCACATTTATTTTGATTTTCTTGACCAACAATATCGTTGGGTGTATGGCAAACTAGTGAATCTGAAAATATTTATATTTCACTTTCGAAATAAAAACATCTTCTTTTAAGCCGAATTTCACTCTGGTGAAATTGAATCTGTAAGTGCAAATGATTAAGTGAGCCACGTTCTTTCATTTTTGCGAATTCACATTATTTTCTGATTCCACCATAGTTTTTTTTTCCTTATTATGTCCTCCTTTGATTTTCCTTTCCTGATCAGTTTTCAAAAAGCAATTGTAGTGTGAACCCACCACGCTCACCAGTCACTCATTTACAGAAATATAATGAATTATCCCAAAAATTTTATTAATCGGGATTTCCATTCATTTATTTTTTAGCCTCATGTTTTCTGAACGAATAACTTCTGCTTCCCCACCACACCCACTACTTACTGATTGACAGAAATAATGTTATGAATTATCCCAAAAATTTTATTAATCGGGATTTCCATTCATTTATTTTTTAGCCTCATGTTTTCTGAACGAATAACTTCTGCTTCCACACCACACCCACTACTTACTGATTGACAGAAATAATGTTATGAATTATCCCAAAAATTTTATTAATCGGGATTTCCATTCATTTATTTTTTAGCCTCATGTTTTCTGAACGAATAACTTCTGCTTCCCCACCACACCCACTACTTACTGATTGACAGAAATAATGTTATGAATTATCCCAAAAATTTTATTAATCGGGATTTCCATTCATTTATTTTTTAGCCTCATGTTTTCTGAACGAATAACTTCTGCTTCCCCACCACACCCACTACTTACTGATTGACAGAAATAATGTTATGAATTATCCCAAAAATTTTATTAATCGGGATTTCCATTCATTTATTTTTTAGCCTCATGTTTTCTGAACGAATAACTTCTGCTTCCCCACCACACCCACTACTTACTGATTGACAGAAATAATGTTATGAATTATCCCAAAAATTTTATTAATCGGGATTTCCATTCATTTATTTTTTAGCCTCATGTTTTCTGAACGAATAACTTCTGCTTCTCCACCACACCCACTACTTACTGATTGACAGAAATAATGTTATGAATTATCCCAAAAATTTTATTAATCGGGATTTCCATTCATTTATTTTTTAGCCTCATGTTTTCTGAACGAATAACTTCTGCTTCCCCACCACACCCACTACTTACTGATTGACAGAAATAATGTTATGAATTATCCCAAAAATTTTATTAATCGGGATTTCAATTCATTTATTTTTTAGCCTCATGTTTTCTGAACGAATAACTTCTGCTTCCCCACCACACCCACTACTTACTGATTGACAGAAATAATGTTATGAATTATCCCAAAAATTTTATTAATCGGGATTTCCATTCATTTATTTTTTAGCCTCATGTTTTCTGAACGAATAACTTCTGCTTCCCCACCACACCCACTACTTACTGATTGACAGAAATAATGTTATGAATTATCCCAAAAATTTTATTAATCGGGATTTCCATTCATTTATTTTTTAGCCTCATGTTTTCTGAACGAATAACTTCTGCTTCCCCACCACACCCACTACTTACTGATTGACAGAAATAATGTTATGAATTATCCCAAAAATTTTATTAATCGGGATTTCAATTCATTTATTTTTTAGCCTCATGTTTTCTGAACGAATAACTTCTGCTTCCCCACCACACCCACTACTTACTGATTGACAGAAATAATGTTATGAATTATCCCAAAAATTTTATTAATCGGGATTTCCATTCATTTATTTTTTAGCCTCATGTTTTCTGAACGAATAACTTCTGCTTCCCCACCACACCCACTACTTACTGATTGACAGAAATAATGTTATGAATTATCCCAAAAATTTTATTAATCGGGATTTCCATTCATTTATTTTTTAGCCTCATGTTTTCTGAACGAATAACTTCTGCTTCCCCACCACACCCACTACTTACTGATTGACAGAAATAATGTTATGAATTATCCCAAAAATTTTATTAATCGGGATTTCAATTCATTTATTTTTTAGCCTCATGTTTTCTGAATGAATAACTTCTGCTTCCCCACCACACCCACTACTTACTGATTGACAGAAATAATGTTATGAATTATCCCAAAAATTTTATTAATCGGGATTTCAATTCATTTATTTTTTAGCCTCATGTTTTCTGAATGAATAACTTCTGCTTCCCCACCTCGCTTCAACATCACGCTTACTACTTACTGAATGACAGATATGTTATGAATTATCCCAAAATATATCAAATTTCACATACATATTTTTTTGTTCTATTTTTATCGGTGCATTACCTACATATTAAGTTTTATAGTATACTAATTATTATACTAAATTTTTATAGTTGTTAAAATGTAAATTAATTAATAAATTTGTCTTAATTGCTTTGTATGTAACTAGGTTTACCTCATATAAATAAATAATTTAATTAATTAATTTTTCACATTTACCTGATTTTTCTATTTTTTTATTTTCAGAGTAAACAAATATGTATATAAATATCATTGTGCTCATATATGAACATCCCTATCCCTATACATAAATTATCGTAACTCAAAAAATGTTTTAATGGAAAAATTATTTTACGGTAAGTATTACCACTCTTGGTATTAGCCAAGATATATGATTTAAATATAGCTAGGTGAGGGGAGTGAAGGAAGAGACAGTGGCAGGCTGCTGTGGCAAAACAGAGGAAGGAGAAATGATTGTGACAGAGCGTAGAGTGAAGAGGCTAGCTGCTCGGGGGTTGTAGGCGTCAATGTACTGGTAAGGATCAAGAGAGTGGAGCAGCTCGCAACTGCTCCAAGCCGAGATTAGGTGACGCATCACTGCTCCACCAGTACCAACACATTCCTAGTTTTGAAGTAAAAATAGTCACCCCACACCTTTTTTCACCAACTTAATTGTCTTCTTTTTCTCTTTCCCTAACAACTTATTTTTCTTTTAATATTTATAGAGGCAAGAGGCACGGCGCTCCCACCCGCGAATGCCCATGGTTTCCGGACTAATTTGTCATTTATTATTTGCAACATCCTTCCAATGCACAAATCACCGAAACTACCAAGACCGAATCAATTTGATAATAATTTTATTGGTCAAAAATTTTTTTTTTTTTAATATTGCTTTTAGAATATTCTTAAATTGCCATTTTTTTCAGCTTGTAACCGAAAACACAAAACAAAGCTTCAAAACCAAGAAGTGTCAAGCAGTAACTATCAGTCTGATGCTTCTGAAACTGGTACTTCAGTTCAAGATGAAGTCATCATTGCATCAATACCAAGAATGATTCACCATCTAAACCTACAAAAAAACGGATTGGTAATCCAGTCTAGTGGGTTTGGTACAACCAGAAAGCTAAGCGGCTGAAAGGTGAAGTCAAAGGTAAATTAATTCAATCTAGATTATTTACAGAGCCGATTGAGATGGTTGAATAAAACTGGCCATCATTGCTCAAGCCTTGTTTTTGAAGGATCGCAAAGCAAAATTTATGAAGAATTTCGGTCTTTCACTACACTCACAGAAAAACTGCAGTTCATGTTAAATACCATTACAGTATACCATAAGAAAAGAACTACAATCTCCCATAGAGCATTTACAGTTGATGGTGTGAAGTACACTGTCTGTTGAGAATTTTTTTTTGACACTTAATTATTAACGAAGGATTAGTTCGAGAAGCAATATAAAATTGACTTGCTTAGGTATACGTACCCCTGATTTAAGAGGAAACATTCACTTACTAACAAATTTTTACCGGAGAATGAAAACTTTATTAGTACCTAGTCATATTTTGTTGTTTCCCATTGTTGAATCCCATTTCTGCCACAAATCGAGATATTACAAGTATGTAAATACTGATCTTAATGTTAAAATGATGTATAATTTATGTAAAGCAATGTGTGTCGAGCGAGGAAGGAAAGTGGCAAGTATTCAAAAATACTTTCAAATGTTCAAAAACTGAAGTTTTTTTTATTTAACATTTTTTTAAAGCCAAGAAATAAATGAACCGTATTTTGAAAAATTTAATAATTTAATTTTTTTTCGTCCTTTTTTATCAAGCATTATTTATTTTGTTTCATTATATAAACGAACAAATTTGAAAAATAAATATTTGGTGTTTTTCTATTGTTTTGTAGTGAAAGAAATTATTATTTTACAGCATAAATTTATTTGTTTTTTTTCCTGAAACCCTGATAAAATATTTAGAAATTATTGGTTGTTTTTATGATTTTCAGTGAAGTAAAGTAACAAAAGTGCCAGATTAGCAAAGTAAAAAGTAGAAATTTATGTATCAAATACAAACTAGCGTTTTCTTGGAAACGACCAAAATTCAAATTTATAATAGTGAATAGACTCTCAAAAAATAGCAATGGTGAGAGAAGTTTGTTTCAGGTAGTTAATAAATTTAATTGATAATTTGTAACACAATTAAAATCTTGTTTTTTGTTTATCTCTCCTGAAAAACAGCAGTTGGCTCTTTCTCTAGTTTGCCATACAACTGACGATTTAAGCAACTTCTTTAGCTAATAATTATTTATAAATACTTAATAACAATTGGCTAATAAACAATATTACTTTTTTCTCGGCCTCCAATATGATGTAACAGTACCCTTTCGGCTGGTTTGGCATGTCTTTGCCTGGCCATTCTATCTTTATAGTTCCAAATTTACTAAAGGCTTGAACTAAAATACCCTCAGTGATATCCCAGGGTACACCACCAAGAAAAACCTGCAAAAACAAAACAAATTAATTTTTTAAAAGAAT
The DNA here is from genome assembly GCA_930367205.1 of Acanthosoma haemorrhoidale. Classification (NCBI taxonomy): domain Eukaryota; kingdom Metazoa; phylum Arthropoda; class Insecta; order Hemiptera; family Acanthosomatidae; genus Acanthosoma; species Acanthosoma haemorrhoidale. The sequence goes on along the minus strand of OV884014.1, from coordinate 76,591,664 downwards.
ATTATAAGAAAATAATAATTATTATATAATTGTTTATTTCCTCATTAGAGAAAAAACATCATTTATGCCTCAAGCAGGAATGAAACCTAGGACATTGTTACATGTCCTTCTACTATTTACAATTTAACATTATGATTTTTAATAGAAAATATCTCGTATTTAATGTCAATCAGGCCAATGTCAATATGTAGTTTGTAGATAACATGTTTTTATTTTGTATCTATTTTCATTTGTTTTTAATTTTAATTTTTTTAAAGTAATACTCAGTAACTGAGATGGTTCAAAAATGAAGTAAGAATGCCACTAGATTTAGTCAAAAACCAAGTTTTAATTTATTAATATTTAAGAAATTCTAATATATTGTAATTTTACAAATGTTTCTACTGATGAAACTGTGTTGAGTCTTATTAATATAATTCCGACAAATAAAAAACGTTTACACTTACTTTACACGAGTAGGTCGGGTTTGTATGGATTCTGGCAGGAAGCTGCCCGGTCCAGGTACAAATAGCTGCTTCCCGCTGGTTACCTGGACCACAATACTTTTTAATTAATAAATACTAGTTGTGGCGTGTTTTAATAATTATTATATAAAGATAGTGACATGGCTGGGACTGGGAATTGAACATGGGATCTTCTTGATCTCTGACCAGGTGCTCTTACAACTAAGCTGGCCTGTATCAAACAACAGTTCTGCCAACATTCAATCACTTTTCCAACCTCTGAAAAATTCTGCCAGAACAAATTTTTAAAAACAATATTTTTTTGTTCTTATGCCATTATTTTGTTTATAACTTAAATTATAACAACCTGTTAACGGCGGGAGGTAGCGTGAAATCTTCTCCTGAGCCTGCGAGAACTGAGTTGGCTCGTCAGATTTAATGTCAGAATTTACCGCTGCCAGGATCAGCCGTGACGTGTGCTCGATTATCTTGTTCATTATGTCAGAGTCCCTCCTCAGTGCAAACAGGTTCTGGATATTGGCCAATTCTTGATCCGTGCTCGGGCAGAACATTCCCTCAAAACATGATATTAATTTTATACTTAACATGAAGTAATGTAATATACATTGCAGTGATATTATTTGTTAATTAATAAGAGGTGAAATTTTATTTATAAATAATTAACTTCATTTAAACATACAGGTTTTTTTATTGTTCTTTTGGATTAAATTCCCTCTTAAATGCTTGTCGGTTGTTTGCATTTCTAATTAATCTTTAGAAATAGATGTATTTTAAAAATAAATTTTTATGCAGTGAATGGCAGTAAATTAACAAATAGAGCATTTTTTGTAAAAGTAATTATTGCTAATAGTTAAGAGAGTGTATTTTAAGAGTAATAAGAAATGAATCTGAATCTGTCAGCTTTGGATATATTCAATTGGAGGAAATAAGCCAGCCATGAAGAGGTGAATGTTGTGTGACAAGCTCAGTTAATATTTAAGAGAGAAGAAATACATCTGAGTTGACCAGAGGAAGGCAGATTGAGAACAATCAGGTTAAAGAGAAGTGATCAGCCTTTAATTGATTAGATTTTTTTTTAATACTGGTGTTTAGATTAAAAGATTAAGTTCTTAATTTCTTGGAAATCTCTTCTAAATAAGATTTCCTTGATGTTTCTAATACAAATAAACAATATAAATATTGAACAGATTTATGAGTTGTTACCAGATATCATGATGGATTTCATGGCATTATTTTCATTGATATTTGTGTGAAATTATTTTTAATTGAATCTTACTTACAGATGCATTGTTATTGTTGCTTTGATCATTATTCGATTTATTCAAATCAGACTGTATGCTTGAGTGGTAGATACTTGACTCTTCTGGACTACTCCGACTGCTGTAAACAGATGACAATTAAATAGAATTATATATAAAAGAGTATGAAGCTAACAGAGAACAAGGAGATAAGATTATAATAAAGACCAAAAAAAAAAAGCAGCTTAGAGAATAGGCATAATTACTTAGTTGTTCTAGCTCTCTTGATAGTAATACTTTGTGTTTTTCTGACTGGTTCTTTTATTTTACTTGGTAAATACTTTTGGAGAGTGATGAAACGCGAGGCGTCCAGTTGCCCCAAACAAGCATGGCCACCCCTGCCTCTGGACCCCCTTTGTTCTATAATAATTTATAAAGTACCCAGGTTTTTTTATGGGATTGCCTGTTCCCCCCCCCCCTCATTTTGATTTGGGCAGATGGAATTAGTGGTGACATATGGAGCATACCGCTGTGTTTTTATCACAATTTAAGAATATATTATAGATTATAGTAAAGCTTTGAAATCTTCATCTGGAAATAGAAAAAGTAGGGCTATTACTACTTAAGAGTATTTCAGAGCAAAAACACAAAGCAAAAAATGAAATGAGGATAAACATAAATGGTGGTAGCTTGGGTGATGTTCAGAGGGGAATAGATGTATATCTGATGACCTCCATAAATAAGGAAAATGGAAATATTTGTTCACTTTTATCCTCTCCAGGGAACAAGATTTATAAGGGGCTTCAACGCCTAAGGGGGGAGGAGTCTGCTCCTTGGTCAGGAAGATGAGAATATGCTCCAAGTGCCCATCAACTGATGTCTGAGGTGTAGCTTTGGCTAATAAGGCATGAATTCATACCAAACTATCGGCTATTAGTTAGTGTCAATGAGGAAACATTGGTTCTCAACTGTAGAAGAGGTAGACGACAAACTATGTGGGAGAGCTGGTTCAAAGCGTAGGTGTCGAGGCCCTGTTGTTCCAATGGGAGATACCGGAAATAAGTCCAGTAATAAATATTTAGAAACAAAGTCCATTAAATGAAAGGCATGATTGACCTAGTAAAACTAGAAGAAATAAATAACCCTATTGGTAAATATGATAACAGCAATTTTGAGATTAACAGAAGCATATGGACAGCTGGATCCTGCAACACAAAGTACATTTTTCTGAAACCTATTTTTTCTTTGTATAATAAGATTTAAGCCGGCTGTTTTATCAATTAATAACTTATTTGTATGATTATGCTCTTGTTTCTTACCTGTTGAAAGGTGGAGATCCCAGCTGCTGAGGGGGGCAAATTGGTGTCACTTGTGAAAAAGGGGACGGTGGCGTTAGGTCGAGAGGCCTAGGTGTTTTCCTCGGTGTTGACATTGACTGAGGTTCATATCGACTGGGGTAGTTAAACCTCCCACCAGTCTGACCCTATGGGCACAAAATATTTTTAATCTAAAAAAAATCTTAAATTTATTGTTACTGTGTGCAATACTTAAAAATAATATATCCATATTTTCAGACCAGCATATGCTTTCTTACACAATTTAAAAAAAAATTAATAATGAATATCTTAAGGGAGAGGGGGTTTGAGGTGGCGACAGTGTGAGGGCTTCCCTTGGCTGTTGTACTCAATTCCTGAGACATTTGGTAGGTTGCTCATGTCACCTTCTTATTTTATGTTACTATTTATAGTACTTAATCAATGGGAGTTCTAATTCTTGACAAACCATCCAATTTATTATGAACCAAGCGCTTGACCAGAGATGACGTTACTTCCACACAACTACCAAATGTAGTTAATGAGATATGGTTAGTAAAACAGAGTTAGCATACATATAAGGAATAACAGGAGTAGTGAATGTTAAGAGGGTACAGTTTGTATAAGCGGGTATGCTTTTGTAATTCAGAGTATTATTTCAATTTTTTTTTTTTATAGATAACTTAATTGAACGCATTTTGAGAACTGTTGTAATCAATTTTGAATATTCTTTCAAGTCATCGAATATTATTTTCAGTCAAAATTAAAATGAAGTATAAATAATTCTTTCAATAATCGTATCTACTACTAGGAGACATTACCTGCTTGGTTAAATCGTAAAAACCCGTTCCCTATCAAATGCATGGAAAAACTTTTAAAAACAAAATTAATTAATTTGTATCATTGCTTCACAGGCGGAGAAAATGATACAAATACAACAGCAAGTTTTATCCTTGAATAAATAAATGCTCGGAGTAGTCCTCAGATTCGTCCACTCAACATTTCATAGCCATAAAGGAAGCCATTTTTTTAATACAAAAACTAGCTATGCAATTATATAAAAAAATAAAATTTATTTCTAATGAATTTCATTTTAATTTTGCAAGTGTTTAGCAGACTTAATAGAGAAGAAGAGAGAATCTTGGACAATATTTGATTCATTGGTCCAATAATTCATAAATACATACTAGCAAACTGAACGAAATGAGAGAGCTACTCTTGGCCCATTGCAATGGGAAAATGGCCTCTTATGGCACTTGTCCAACATCTTGGAAGCTATAAAATATGCCCTCAATCGCAGTGTAAATGGATCCAACCAACTATTCCTATCTCTACTTTTGTTGCACCACTCAACAAAACAAAGCTGCTCAGTAGTGGTCGTTTTAATTTTTTTTCACACAACATTAACAAATGTTTACTAAGGAGTGTTGACAAATATTAGGTTGTAACTTTCACCTATATGCTATGTTATGAAGATGAGGTTAGGATTGTGTGAATGACAATCTAGTTATTATGAAATAAAACGCCCTCTCCAAAGTTTTTTATTTTCACCCAAACGTTTTATACACACCAGCACCAAGCCATCACTAGTAATGGGTTATTTGGAAATAATAGTTCACTTCACTTCAAAAAAATCTAATATTTACAAGGGTTATTTAATCATCATAGTTACTTCATCTAGAGAGATTTCATGAGCTTACTTTTCATACGTTTCTCATGCAAATTTACCTTTTTTCTACCTGTTTGAATTTCTCATGCTATACAAAATACCAATGATGCTAAAAGTTAATATTATAAAAAAATTGTCATTTTTTAACGTAAAAAATAATTGTTAAATTAAATAAAAGCATCTTCATATAAAAGACAATTTTGAAAAAAACAATTATACAAAAATTTTGTTTATGACTAAGTATGAAAAAGTTCGAAATCGGTAGCAATTATCAAATTATCATGCACCCCTGTTTGGAATTGAGTTCATTTTATTAAAAAAACGTAATAATAATTTAATGGTTATTTCACATTTTAACAGTTATTTCCCATGATTTCTTCTTAGTAATGACTTGCTGGAGACTCCATGTTTAAAATTAAAAAATGAAGTTTTTATACTCTAAAATTGACCATGGCTCTCTAGCTATGCAAATGTTTGTCTTTCTGATTCTATCCAAAATAATTTTTTTTTTTTTTAAATGTTAAACATTGACTATTAATCAATTTCTAGTACTTCTTAATTAAAGTTACCTGATACGATGAATTTGATTCTATTGTCGGTGTGACATTGAACGTAGTTCCTAGCGGGTTGGTATTGCCAAGCAATGAACCCCTTGGCATGTTTAAACTTAATAGTTCTGAAATCGAATCAATTGAATCACCTAATAACAAAAGCATAAAATGATGAAAAATAAACTTATTTTTTAAATATAAAATATACTACAATTAATCGAAGAAGAACTAGTGCTAAATAAAATATTTTGAAAAATCTGTACAAAATTTTTGGCCCTTGAGAGAGCCTTCTCTTTGAAACCACAGAAGGACTAGATATTTGTTTAATAAACAATAATTTTCCCATGGTTTTTTTTATCTCCGAGATGACAGGTGGCTATGAACCCGAGGTAACAACTCTGTAATTTATTGTCTAATCATGTAGTAGATCTTGACTATCTTCCAAAATATCATTACACAAAGAACGCTTTTGTTTCATTCAGTAAAAAACAAATGAAAATTTTTAAAATTTGTGCCCAATATAACTTTTTTGAAAATAAATTCATAAAATATATAATAATAAATCTACTCAAGCAGTTAGATCTATTAAATACAGATCCGTTTGATATTTATGTTATGTTAGGGCTGATATTTATGGAAATAAATAACATTTTAAAAAAAAAGTTCCTAATGTCTAGAAATAACTTTAAAAAATTTTTTTTTGAGAACTGTCTATCAAGATAGATAGATTATCATTAGTATAAAAATTGATAAGTTGCTATTAACCTTGTGCAGGAGGTGTATTATCGAAAGTTGTAGAACCCTGGTTCCATGTGTAATATTCTTGGTTTTGGCGAGCCTGGAACAAAGAAATATCATTCTTTAACATTAAATTTTATGAATTAAAACACCATTTACAACAGTAAATTTTTTTTCAGGGGATAACCCCAATACTTCAATTATTTTTTTAAAAATTTCAAACTATGCAAATAAAATTGGATAATGAATATATTTACCAAGAGTTTATGGTCTTTAAAAAAACAGGTATGCATGGCTAAAACTTATTTTAGTATAATTAAAAACTCATTAAAACCTAAAACTGTCCTTTTGCTTAAACTAAAATTATAGCTGAATGCTCACAAACAGCTGACTAAAGAATTTCATTTGTTGGTGATAAATTAAAAAGATTTAATCAATTTGTCTCTTTGGAAATATGTATATACAGACAGATAATAAAAATAAAAAGGAAACAGTTAAGATATAAATGAATCCTAAAATTATTTGACAGAATTATTTAAAGATTATATTCAAACAAAGTAAAAACATGATTACTTAATATTATTTTCTAATTCGGTAGAAAATGTCATTTGTTTTGTAGTGGTCAAGTCTGAGAGAGCAAATGGGTATTTGAGTTTGCCTTGAAGAAGCGGGCATAATTGAATTGAATCACAGTGTTGCCACTCTGACACCAAGCCATCATAGGCTCACTTTCCCTTTACAAATATCATTCTCGTATTTGGTAATTAATTAAGCATTATCCACCCAAAAGAAAGCCATTAAAAGATCTTTATAATGAAAAGGAGTAAATCAAAATTTACATCAATACCATTTTTTTTTTCAATTGAGGGAAGAAGTAAGCTAGGGGGCTCCCTAGGACTATTGGCTAATAGTCCTCCTAATTCAAAATGTTTTCAGAACATTTTCGAAGTGGTCGCAATAATGGCCCGATCAACTGGAAAATTTTAAGTTATATTCAACAGCAACACATATTACGTTAACTTTCTTTTAAAAATTTAATCTGAAATGATCCATCCCCTTTTCGTCAATTCTAAAGCTTTCTCAAGCCACATCTCAGGCGCTCTTAAATTTCTGATTTTTTCCCATGGTCAAAAACTCATTTCAGACGCTAACCCAAAAAAAGTTTTGAGAGACAACAGAAATCTATGTTGTATTACGGATTTTAATTTTTTATCATTAACCCAACCTTTTTTTTTTTTTTTTAATCATTGATATGACAATTTTCAGAGACCGAGACAGTTCAACAAACAAAATGAAGTATTTCTGGGGAAAAATAGTTTTTTTTTCGCAGTAGTTTTATAAGTAGTTAGGAAAATCTACTTCCGTTGTTTCGTTTATATGCATTTCAAAAAATACAATTTAGTCTAGTCATTAGTAACATGATATTAATGTAATCTATCAAAGACGGAAGACATCCAATGAGGTTAAAAGGAAGTTACCTGTTGAAGGAAGTGGGCGTGGTCCCATCCTGTTCTGGCTGCGATGGGCATGTTCACGTGCAGAAGTTCTGAAATTGACTCCACCGAATCACCTGCAATGGCCACGAAACACGTTTACAAACATAACTGTATTAATTCTATCGAATATTGTTGAAGTTATTAACTAAAAATAATCAAGTACCAGATCACAATGTTTCAACTGTGGATCTTCCGTCTTCATCCTGACCTATGGTCTTGTCCGATCACGATTTTGGGATAGAATAATAGCTTATATTAACTGGCGTGTAATTAACAATGTAATAAAGAGCTAAGCGACGAGGCTATGATGAGAGTGTGACTGCTACTGTTATCTGCGTGGTATGGTACATGACACGTCACTGCTTCAGTGATAGTTGCTTCCACTATCGACTGTGCTCGTTGTAGCTAAGTCACCTTCCACAATGCTGTGTACTTCAATACAGGGCAATTTTAAATAGTACGATGGCAACTTTTTAAACATATATCTATACTAATAAACAACACCGCCTGCCCTGTATATTTACAATCCACACAAGCTCTTTCAGCCGTTACTACACTGTTATTGCAAGTTATAAATTATAAAACATAATTAAATCTAAGCCGAACAAAACTGACAACGAATTTCAATCTAGACTAATTTATGTACTTGTGTACATGCATAAAATATCTAACATAAGAACTTTGGTGCATTAAAACACCTAAAACTGAAGTGAACAAATATATGAACAGATTTACAAATGTTTAAAAACTAGTCAAGCAATATTAAATGTTAAAGGTTAAAAAAAAAATTTCAGGGAACCACACTAAAAATCAATAAAATACTGAAAACATGATGAATGGGTATAAAAAGACTAATGGTAAAAATGAGATGCATATGAACCAAATCGTTCTACACTAATTTGTAGAAAAGTAATTTCCCATCCGGTAGAAATTCCTTACAATTTGATTGTGAATCTCTAAATAAAGTTTTCATAAATTTCCGATGAAAGTTTGGGCTTTCATAAATATTTTGGGCTTGTTTGGTGACTTGATCAGCCCTTACCGTTAGCGAAACGTTTCTTTAATTTATAATTTCGATGGAGAATGTAACGTTTTGTGTTCAGGTGACTCTGCTGTAAAGTAAATTTTTTAAAGTTAATATAGCCATTTTACAACAGGCACTAAAAAAAACGACGAATTTTTGCCTATAGTGGGGTTAAACAAAAATTGTAATTTTCAAGGTTGTGCATTTGTAACACCGTATCGCTGAAGACGTTTGCGTTAGGAGGTTACTTAACTTCCCCTCTACCGTCGCCCAGGTAAAGATACTTCTTCGTTTACAATTTCTGGAGACCCTGTACAGATAAAAAAAAAAAACTGCTTGAGGAAGGTTTTCATTTCCCTATATTACTTCTCATTCAACAGACCAAAGACTCCTAAAAAGTCAAATAAAAACCAAACTCTTACTCCAAACTCAAAAAACTTTAATGAAAATATAATGATTAATATAGATTACTAGCTTTACCCATCTTCAAGTTCTCTACTCAACCGTTAAAACAATTAGCTTGAAAATTACATACCCTATTTTTTAACGAACGGTATAACAAATATCCTATTGCATAACCTATTGAGCTATTGTAAATATATTCATTTATATAGAATCTATATTGAATTCCATAAGTTTTAATAACAAGGGCATATGAAGAAAACAAAATAAAAGGGCATTATAAGGAACATATCAATTTCCAAAATGTATTCAGCACTTCTTGAGTCTATTTTTTAATTCGTTTCCATAATGTGATAGAAGGTTCTTTTGAGTTCTATTTAACTACTCCATTAAACTTGGGCTAATATGTCATCGTGACTGTGTACCAGTCAGCTTAGCTACCTCTAAAAACTATGGGTTCGACACTGATATCTGTCGTTTTCGATAATTCCTACATGCCTTCCATCTATTAAATGTCTCACGGGCGTCATACTATAAAATAATAGTCCAAAGAAATGGAAAGTATCAAAACAAAGCGATATAACAAATATGATTAATAATAACATTTATCGACTCCATAGAAGGATTCTTGTTGCTTTTTAGTTCAATGTCGTCCTCCGTCTCAGTATCCAAGATAACATTTCCTAAAAATTACATCAAAATAAACAAAACCCGGGCCACCATCTTGCAAGATCACTTTTAAACAATGTTTGTAAATATTTAGTCACTGAAAGTTCTGGCACTGGCCAGTCTTTTCCCCTCAATGCCCTGAGCGTCTGAGACTCTCGCGTTCTCTTTCGCATGAGAGAATGAATGCATCATTGCATATGGTATGACTGAGCTCATTTATCTATAAGTGTATATTGCCCTATTATTATTACAGATTGTAATTTTCTTCTATTAAATATTACAAAAAGTCTTTGGAGATTGTGTAAAAAATCGCGAATCGGGTCCAACCATTTTCTAGTTTAATTTTGCTGTAATTAGTTCAACCGCTGAAGTAGGAGAACATACAGGCAGACATGAAGTATTATCGCCTAGTACCTGTATGATAGTAGAGCCTTTTCCTTCTGGAACAGCAATAAATGTTAGTAGCTCCATGTTTAGTTTATACATTACTAAATATGACTTACTATGTTAGGGTGCTGATAGGATCAATAGAGAGATAAGGATATCCTACCATTGCTTTCCTGTTCTGTATGGATAGATAGTTGAGGGTATGTTTTTTGGATTACTTCGTTTTTTTTTATTACTTGTTAAGACTGTCTTCCTGGTGTTTGTCAGTGCCCTTATCAAGAAGCTAGAGGTGACAATTTACCTCAGGCGTGAAACATATACACATCTGTTTAAAAGACGAGTAAGTCTTCTTAACTAATTAAATATTTTACTAATATATATATATATATATATGTATATTTATGTCCATAATTGGCATTATGCCATCAATAAAAAACCTGACATCCTGGGTAGCAATATGCAACAGATATTAGCTTTTAAAACTGTCATTATCATCGTGTTCGCACCTTTAGCTTTTAGAGCCATGATATTTTGCATGCCTCGGATGCTACTGAAAATAAACCCAGTCTCAAGGAAAACGATGAGGGGTCGTTAAAAAATTAATTGGTAATACAAAAAAAAAGTAAATATTTTTCTAAATAGATTCATGTAATATAGACTTAACTGCACTATAATTACGTAAGGTCATTTATTATAACTGTCATCAAAAGCATATTCACAATTTGTTCGCAGTCCCAGTTTGATGTTATGCCTCAAAGTTTTACTTGATGCCCCCAGAGATTATTGTCATTTAAGTGTAATTACTTTTTTTTAAACTTTATTGATTGATTTACAGCTGTGACTAGGGTGACAACCAGCAAATGTGCTGTAAATATGATAAAATGGCATGTTTGACATCTGAAGACAGAGCACATCCAGGCTTTATATTTTATTGTTATTAATTTATAATAATTTTATCTCAACGTATCCTCAGCCGTCGTTGAATGTTACCAGGTGAGTCAGGTGTAGGCAGTCATTGTATCAGCGGGTTTGGTTGTCTGTGCATGTAATTAAATAATAAACTCGATTCCGATCTTTATGTAGTGTATCTATACGTTTCGGTTAATAATGCGTATTATTTGATTATTAATAGAATCAGTCATTAAAACAAGAGAGCCCATTTTCGTAACTGCAACTGAACTCTTAATTCACGCCTGGCTAGAATACTATCTCGCATATCGCTTTATCTATTTTTCACTATGATTATCCTGAAGTGCTCCTTTATTTACAATGTACAAGACAATGAACGGCTTAGCCGGGCTGAGAATAAATCCATAATATTTGTTTATTGTCAAAACTTATCTATCAGTCTTATCGCGACATAGAACAGAATCTTCAGAAAGGATTCGTACCCGTATCAAAGTCTACAGTACTATGGTATCATGGTTATACCCTAACTATATTAGGCACTTTCACATTATCCCGGACTACTATTGGCCTACTCATCTAGCAAACTACTATTAGATCACGTGGTCCGGGAAGTGATATCAATTAGACGTAAATAGCAAATTAAATATTATAGACTGAGAAGAAAGGCCAAAACTACACCTATAAACCAAATACACTATAGTTTAATTATGACTTTTAATTTTTTTACAATTACTGCTGCCACTATCTACTGGTAATGAGCTAATATTCTTTCTGTGCCTAGGTAATCTTTCTCATCAGCATATGTAATACTGTTTCTCATCAGGTGTATATTAAATTTTTGTATTTCGAGTTTTTAAAAATGTTTCTATTCATTTTTAATGTAGTAATAGTTTGCCGATTTGTAATATTTATTAATTTTATTAGGAATTTTTCCGAGTATACCAAGTTGATTATGTAATAAATGAGTATAATGATGTTATCATTCAAAGGTGTGTTGATTTTTTTTTAGCTTGTTTCCAATTATTATTTTTAAATATTTTCTCGTTATTTATACATTTAATTTGTTTAAATTTTAGTCCAACTGGATAGTCAAGATGTATGTAATTGTCATAAATAAGGAATGGAATACGGCAAGGTCTTTTTGGAAAATTTAATTTTAAATTGCAACAATTAAGAAAAAAATGTATTTATTTATTTTGGAAGACGTAATAAACAGCTTTTTTTGAGAATCTCCATATATTGAGGAAATTTACAGACATTTAAATTATTTATTTTTTTTTAAGTATTTTCTGTAAAATAAAAATGATCGTAAATTAACATAAAAGATCACAATTTTTAGTAGATCTGTTGTAGAACAATCTCAAATTATTGTTTAATATTCATCATAGAAAATATACTTAACAAAAAGCCATTTGTATCTAATAATGAGTGCTAAAAAAGAGTACCCTCCCCCCATAAAATAACCTTGTCCTCCCTGGTTTTATCATCTTAAATTAACTTTTTCTCAGCAATGAATGAAACTAGAATCCCTCTCCATCGGTCCTGTGGCCAACAGGTGTTTTGGTGCCGGAGTATTTGGAGCTGATTTCACATGAATTTGATCCAGTAAATTCAAATATGGCATTAGTTTTTGCCTAGGAGCTCAAATTTCTAAGATATAACATTTTAGTGAAATATACCTTAAACTATTTTAGGTTAAATCCACGGATCAATTAAAAAAACCTAACACGGAATTTTTATTATTATATTATACAAATATTCTTATATAAGAAGATGGAAGAATAAACTCATCGATGAAACCAACTAGTCACTGAACACTTCGAAACGTTCTTTTCCGTGGGATTCTTGAATGCATTTTAGAACGGTGCCTGTTTAAATTCCAGGCGTAATCTGCCATCATGCGCCTATCCCATCTTCCTTGGTAGAGGGCCTCCATAGTATTAATATCCTGGTGAAATCTTTCACCTTGTTTCACTGGTGTCTACTAAATTGTCAGAACTTTTCACGGTCTAAGTGGCTGTGTAAATAGTGCACCTTAATTTTAATACCCATGTTACTCCCAAAGGATTTGAAACTGTTTAGCATCTGAAAACTATGTTTCAGCTTTGCGTTTGCCCAGAAAATTTCCGCCAACTGCAACAAATGATGTCCAGGCTTTTCACTCAGCCTCACTCATTTAATTTACGAAGGCAGGATCCTTAATGAGTTGTCTTTAATTTTCCTTACTCAACTGAGGATTTGTCCCTCTTTATACGCAAAGGATGATCCGTTCTTATCAATAGTCTTTACAAACTGTTTCATAAGGCCCAGCAGGAAAGATGATTTTCAACTAATGGGTCGTTAATGTCATTATTTTCCCCAACGTCCGTGTTTTTTTCGCTTAGGCAATTCTTTTCTAACCCAGTGGTGTGTTTGGTCTCTGCTATTCCAGAGGCACAAGAAGCAAGGATATTCGGTGTGGCTACTTTCCTGTCCAAGGAGAAAGTTTACCATTTTTCAAAGCCACATAAATCACCCATTGATGATCATGATACTTTATCTTCTTCATCTGGTGGGTTTTCCTGTAAGTAATTAGACAGCAGACTGACAATAGGGCAAATATACAGGAATCAATCCTTGTATATGTGATTTAGAACTACACAAAATGGAGTTAGAACTGCACGTAAAAAAAAAAAAAAACTTTTATCTATACAAGTAGAACAGATAGAGAAAAACTGATCATATTTAGCTTAAGTGCGCCAAAAATATCTAAAATCCTAAACACCAAAACAAATTTTTTTTCTTGTAGGCATGTCTCAAACTGATGTGTCCTCCGGCCAGCTCTGCCGTACGGTGCCCCGCTATTTACCCACTTGACTGACAATACAGCCAAATGTCTCCAACATTTCCAGAATGGGATCATGCGAAAAGTGGTTCGACATACCTCTCTCGAGAGGTTAAAGAACGCTGACCTGCACCCATTGCTTGGTGTGCCGTCGCACACTGGTTCCTAACAAAAACGGGACAAAAGTCCATTTTTGACACCTTCGTGGCCATAAAATGGTATTATAATTCAGTTAGAGAGGTACCTAAGGTATTCAGAACCGATGGTTTCTAAGCTCTGGTCGTTATATTGTTATATAGCTCATCTACTTGAAGAAAGAGTAAGGGGTTAAGAATAAACGAGAAAATCGCGAGGAAAAGCCAAGTTTTGTAATGACGGGTAAAAGATATTTCAAGCTTATTTTAAAATTGTCTTTCAGTGGCTTTCTTTTACAGGGCAAAAAATGAAGCTAGCACGTTATTCACACTCGGGAAAATGTAACGATAACGTGCGTTTAGATCGTTTAATATAAGAAAAATTCTAGTTTTTATACATTATTTACGCTTTTAGAAGCTTATGAATCTTCCGCTTCCACCCGCTTTTTAAAATGAAGTTAATTCGTGTTCATACAAGTATGGAGAAGGGATTAAAACACAAATTAGTTGCGACCGAGTGCGACCCTTGATTCTAGATCCTTATTAGTGGAGACAAACGCGTCTGTTTATTTACATTCTGAGTATTTGACTCGCTATTAAAAATGAAAGGAATATACCAATGTGGTCCATTCCTTGTTGATCTTCTGACTCAGTTGTTACCACCATTCTAAAGATAATAATCATGGTTTCTGCTATAAAAGTGCCGTATTTGGAGTTCGAACAAACGCAAAGGTAAGGAATTGAGTGAGTTATATTCAATTTCTGAACATCAATATGTAATGAAGTATAGTTTGACAAAAAACGGGTTCACACATGTTTCAAAAAAATTTCAGAGCTTATGAGCAATGTAGGAAGCCTTTCAAATTTGTTCGGGACCGAACCGAAGAAGGACGAAAGTGATACGCTATCAAAAGAAGAAGCCCTTGCTCTGTTTGTCGAAACAATACAAACAAAATACCAATACAACCGAATTCGATCCGAGGTCTTAAGCAAAGGTTGCAATGTATTTCCTTCATATAAAGCTCTATTGCAAGCGAAAAAGGATTGCTGGGTAGCAATCCGGGTGGATATACTTGTCTCTGAAACAAAGGCAAGTGTAGTACTTCAAAGCTTATTAGACGAAACCGTCACTAGGTTGCTGATTTCATTAAAAATGGCTGTTGATCTCCCTAAGGGTAAAAATTTGATGTTGATTTCAAAATGGGGCTGCGATGGAGCTTCCAGCCAAGGGGCCTACAAGCAAAATTTCAGTGCCCCTAACATATCTGACGCTTCTGTGTTCATGGTATCTCTCGTACCTTTGAAGTTGTCTGAAAATAGTGACATCGGCACCAGCATCCACAGTGCGTGCTGGGTCAATCCTTCCCTTTCCTCTAACAAATTTTGCATTGAGTCTTCACGCTTAGATATAATTAATGGAATGTATTTTACATACAGCTTACCACTTGCCAATCAAATTCAAATAAAAAAAAATGGAGTGCGAGATTACCTGACAAAAAGCGTAGAATGAAAACTACAAAGGAACATATCCAGCACAGCTTGAAAGAGAAAATCGGTATTTTAGTGGATGTGCCGAAACAAGGATCTGGTACAACCAACGATGGAAACAGCGCGTGACGTTTTTTTCAGAGATTGGAAAACTGTTGCTGAGATTACCGAAAATAACGAAAACTTGATCCAAAAATTTTATGTGATTCTTCAAGTGATTTCTTCTGGTGCTTCTGTGGACTCCTCTAAGTTTGAAAAATACTGCCACAAAACTGCAGAGCTATATGTTTCTTTGTATGAATGGTACTACATGCCATCCTCTGTTCATAAAATTTTGATCCACGGAAAAGCGATTCTGGATTCTACTGTTTTACCGATTGGTTGGATATCAGAGGAAGCTCAAGAAAGTAAAAACAAGGATTTTAAACGATTTTGGCTGAACCATTCCCGCAAAATATCGAGGACCACAACAAGCGAAGACATCATACATAATTTAATTATTTCTTCTGATCCACTCCTTTCAAGATTGAGACCAAATTGGCAAAAATCTCTAATTGAACTTGAGGAAGAGGCTGAAAATCTCCTTACAAACTTTCATCCAACACATAGTCACGAACTCTGGATTTATGGACGAAGACGAAATTCAAAACTGATGTTTACCAACTTTACCGCGTGTGGGTATCATTTTATATACGTTATTTTTTAATAACTTTTTTCATATACTATTTTTCTGCCCATAAGTACTTTTTTTTTTAATAGCCACTAATCGGGGTAATAGTTCTCCACTCCTTGCAAGATTGAGACCAAATTGGCAAAAATCTCGAAGAATTGAACTTGAGGAAGAGGCTAAAAATCTCCTTACAAACTTTCATGTAAGTAACATTATAATAATCACGAACTCTCTGGATTTATGTACGAAGACGGAATTGAAAACTGATGGTTACCAACTTTACTACTTCACTCATCATGTTGTTTTTTTCAAATATAGCCATTAATCGGGGTAATAGTTTTATTGTGAGGACCTACCTATGCTTATGTGCTGTGTACCTACATGTATTTATTTCCCAATACATTTTTTCACACTAAAACCAACGATGACTATGTGGAAAACTTACCTAATATTTTCTTGGTTGTTGAATAAGTCGCGTAAACTAACACCATTGCATTCAGCGTAAAAAAAAAAACTTTGAAAATCATGGGCCACGCTTGATTTTTTTGTGTGTCTATTTTCGGACTATTTTTGCGCTATTTTTGGAAAATTTATCACCAGTTTTCCATCAAGGGCAATCTATACCTTCATTAAAAATGTGAAAAAAAATTTTTTGAGGCGAACTTTACTGTTTTGCAGACTTTTGTCCCGTTTTTCGTCGTTAGGAACCAGTGTGCGTCGGTGGGTGTTATCATCCACCGGAGACACATCAAGTTTTTTGACTCGTTGCAGCACCTCACAAATCCAGTGTTTAACACTATGACCCCCCCCACCACCCCTCCCGCATCGATGGCAACAGACTGTCGGGAAAAAAATGGGTTAAGAATTGGTATGTAAGTTAGTTTTAAGTAACTTGTTTATTCCATTATATAATTTTATAAAATAACAAAACCTGTACATAATGTAGTGACGCTACAGGAAATACAAAAATAATTTGTAAATAGATTCGCCTGAGGATCTATAATTGTATATAATTATCTGTGAATTTAAAGGGGCTATGAAGGGGGGGGGGCATCTACGCATCATACCATTATAGATCAGTAATTAATCATAATATCTACTGTCGATTTAATCTGTAATATGTATGAAAAAATTATTTTATCACTATGTTTCCCGTTCAACTGATGAAACAAATATAACTATTACTATAGTAAATTATATAATTAAAATAAAACAAAATTAGACTTGAAGATATATCGCCCCGTTTTAGTATTTCCTTCAAACTATAACATAAATTATTCAAAAATATCACAAGCCCTCAGGGTCAAATATAGGTCAAGTTCGTATTCCTGCCAGATCAGGTCACAACGTGTGTAACTTGTGGCCCTAAACACTATGCTTTGTCTACCTGTATGCAATGCATTTTTTGTTTAAATCGTCTTTAAATGGTCCTTGGAACTCAAGAAATTTTGACCGGATCTTGAAGAATTGCAACTGTTGAAAATATCTGTACTAAATTGTAGAGGAATTTTAACTAATAAAATCGTCCTCGATCTCTGTAAAACTCATTTTTTTATCTTTAAAAATCCATTTAGTCACTTTTAAACTCTGTACGATGCACTTATTGTGTTGCGGCTTTTCACGTATTAAGAGCCAATTGATGAAGATTTATTTTTATTTTTATAAATTATCCTTCTATTTTTACGTAAACATATTATTATTATTATACTAATTATTTAATATTAATCTTAGTTATTAGTTAGAAATACGGGACCTTAGCTATTTAGTTTGTACATTACTATTTTGTTTATAAAATAATTTTTACTGAATTCTAGAATCTGAGAACTATACTAAACGTATACCCAAAACACAATCACGTGATTACACCTCGAAATTTATGTTCTGACAATTCTTAACATTGTTGACAGTATAAACCCATTCAAACATTACATGGTGTTATAATGTACTTGCGATGTTTCTGCAACAACATTGTTTTCTCCATTAACAAATTAATATACTATAACTAGCTGTGTTGTAAAATGAGCGAGATAAAATATATATGTATTTTGGAGGTAACTAACATACTTTTTATGTATATTTATAGCTCGTAATCAAATATCTTTATTACAAATTAAAGCATAGTTTATCTCCCGTTATGTTTGTTATACTCATTTGTTTTTGAATCGTTATTATGGCATGGAAAAATATCGCTACAAACCCCATCTACCTGTTTAAGCAGGGTCGGCTTTTCGGCCGAGAGGCCGACTTATTTCAGGCCCCTGCCGGGGCGGGCCAGGCTTGACCTGGCCGACTACAAACCATTGCCTAGGTACCCCTAGGTAGACTCACACTACCTTCCTGGTTCCACCCGCCTCCTTTAGGCATTCCACACCCTATATCCTTCTTATACATCCTTCAAATGGGGGACTCTTAGTGAAAGGCACTCATTAGCCCAAAATAATTTTCCTTTATTTTTCCCACATCCTATTTTATAAGTTTGAGAGCTAAGAAAAAAAAAATAAATAAATAAATATCAGTGTTTGCTGATGTCTTTTACGTGGGCTATATAAATTTTTTTATACAGTTGTTTCAAACGAGTAACGCTGAAAAAAATATTTTTCCTCTATCCAGGAGGATGTAGAAATATATTCATTCCTGCTCGTTTTATTATTAAAATAACCAAGTAATTAGTGTCCTGTACAGTCAACCTTATCAACGTTGGAGAAGTAAAAAAACTACAAACAACCTATACTTTACTCCACGACGTGTATTTGTGATTCTAATGTTTACCGTAAAAAAAACATCTGGGCATGAATTAAAGCCAATATCGTTTTTACAGCCCTAGTTTAATTTTTGTATGCTTATCAATATCTTGAAATGAGCTCAGTAAAATATAATTCACTATTATATAAACCAATTACCTTGCGACCGTAGGCTCACTTTCACAGCATATACAAACCATAAATTCACAACCAGAGAACCAGTCAGGATAGTCATAACTATCCTTTTTCCAATTATCAATTCATAAAACATGTTCTACTATCTTCTAGATATTTAAAAAGGAATATAAACTTTATAGATAAATGTAAACATAGCGAGAATCACAATACAATACAAAATATTGCTAACGTAGATAAATTAGCCAAACATAAAGGCTTAGGGCATATATATATATATATATATTATAAAGAAATGTTTTTCAATTAGCATTTAGTTTTTTTTTAATTTTTTAAATCGGAATGTATGTGTACTTCAATGAACACTTTATTCATAATAGATTAGATGCATTGCATATTAGCATAACATTATTATTATGTAAATATTTGAAATATATTTACATAATGATATTCTTCTTCTGTATAACTCTTGCTATTATGGACATGTCCTTGGCGGACAGTACCATGTGTATTATGTATTGTGTATACTGACCGGTGGGTGGCGGAGTGTTGAAGGGCGAAGGCGCCTGGAGCCAAGACGTTCCTTCCTCCCTTCGGGTCTGCATCTGGAACAGAGAGCACAAGTCGACATCACTATCGATTCACAGAGGACAGACTGCCAGATAGCCGGGGTACGCCCCCAGCTTATCTCTTCTCTACAGTGGCCACTCCAAGCGGTCATTACTAATGTCAGTACAGCTACATACACACAATCGCCAATAATAATGACCGCTTAAGGCCCAAATGAGTCTTGAAGAGCCTGTGCCAAGGTAAGCGGTCGGTCTTTCGAATCTTTTAAATAATCTTTCTAGAGAAAAGTCTTTAAAAAAAAAAAGCTCCTTCCAAAATGAAAGCAATAACGCGACTGGTCAGTGAGGTGTCTGGGGTTAAAGTTGAGACATATATGTAAATGGAAAGGATAAGGTTCTAGGAAGGAAGCGATTGCTAACTTAAAAATAACAGGGAACCATCAGTGACTTCCATGAAGTCACGAGGCAGGTATACAGCTCTGCTCAAGATCTTTCCGCTTGTTCACAGTATTACAAAACTGCTGGAGTTTCCGGACTGGATCATGAACTTTATTCAAGACTCGTTGGAAAGTTAAGTAAGTTCTATTTGTTTATTTTAGTAATTTTAGTAGTATAGCTTCTACCCCCCCCCCCTCTGGACCATAGTCGTCTCACTCTTCTACGAAAACATTTTTTTCAATTCACAGGTGAAATTGGGAACATAATGTGAATTAAGCTAACTTTTAGTGTGTTTTTTTTTCCATACTGCAAGAAATTTGCAAACAATTGCCATTTTTTATAAGCTACTAATTTCTAGGGTTCAGTAGTTTTTTTTATCCAAAAGCAGATCCTTATATGTTTGTACACGTGTGTCGCTGCGTGGATTACTTTGTTGACAGTATTGAGGATATTATTCAATTATAACTATTTTATAATTATATTAATATTGTTGTTAAGTTTTTTTAAAAATATTTTCTCCTTGCAGTAACACTACAAGGAGGGATTTAGTTGATATACGTGTTCCATGCCATCATACCAACTGTACGTTAAATTGTTTATTTTGAACATTATTGATTTGCAACTAGAGTAACCGGTGAGAAACTAAAGGAAAGACAGAATAATAAAAATAAAGCATGAGAAATTAAGTAAAAAATATATAATAAAAGTAAACAATTTTTTCGTTTTTTTTTTTTAAGTAAGCAATGAACTAAACCATATATAAAATTTGTAAATAGTTACAAGCACAATTGTAAATGTCCAAGAGCGCCGTAAGCAATTCTATTCCTGATACTTTTTTCTCTAACATTGTCTCTCTATTTCTTAGCTAATATATTTCTTCGTCATATATTAAATGCCCGTGTGTCTGTTCAGTCATATTATTCATGATCTTTTTTTTGTCTTGTTTCATATGTGTCATACTTCCATTATGTCATGTTTTCTAGGCATAGTCTGCATCTCAGGCAGGTTTTAGACATTTTGGCATAACTTATAGTCATATTGTTACATTCTTAAGGTACTTTTGCTGTTCTGTCAGTCATCTCAATTACAATATCACCCAAACTTCAATAATTATTGGTAAAGTATTGTCCACTGTAATGTCGGTGAAAATTTGAATTGTTTTGTGTTTAATGCCGTCTTTATTTTCTCCGGTTCGGGAATTTTAGCACAGTGTTGGGACACGACTTCAATGGAAGTTTGACATTAAATATGTTATTATATTATTATTAACAGTAGTAGTTACATAATTACGTGGTTATTATATTATTCGAGATTTCGCAATAGCAGTTGAGAAATCATAGAAAAATACATATTTTTTATTAATATGTACATAGTTTCTCATAAATAAATACAGTGTATTCGACATTGACCATAGCCCGTCACCTGCTCAGAGGTGGTGAAATGATGTTTACTATAGACAGGTTAAAATAAGATATATATCTCAAACGGCTCAAAAAACGGTAAAACATGCCTGAGATGCAGACTATGCCTAGAAAACATGACATAATGGAAGTATGACACATATGAAACAAGACAAAAAAGAAGATCAAGAACAATATGACTGAACAGACACACGGGCATTTAATATATGACGAAGAAATAGATTAGCTAAGAAATGATATTTAATTTGATTCCCACCCCTCAAAATTGAGAAAAATATTAATATCAAGTAGTTAATTAATAAATGAGACTTAATTATGTTTAATTTAGAAGGCAGTATTAGTCATGGCGACCTCCAGGTAAGATGTCACGTATCCAACACGCAAAGACAAGAAGACTCGCTGAGATATGTAAACATAAGGATTTCTGATTTTTCAGAAAAATCAGGAATCAGCTGATTAATGACAGTTTGTAAATAATTTTGTAGCTATAATTTAAAAAAATACAAGACTGCATACTGTCAAACGGTACTACTGTTAGTAAGCTGATCAGAACTAACCGACTTCCGGTAAAAAGAGAAATGGACAATAGTGCCAATGAAATACGGGATAAATGTAAAATATAGTTCTACATGCCTGCTGGATCTGTGCCAAGTCCTTCCACTTCCTCTTCGCCTGTATCGGAAATGCAATATGTCAGTAACTATTTCAAAACTGTTCATTGTCAGGTTGAGACATTTACATGTTAGCAACAATAGATTTGGTAGATAGTTGTTGAAGTGATAAAATCTCGCTTGAGTCTGATTTGGTTTTTTTGGCCATTGCCATCTGAATTAACGCATAATTTGAATTGGACTTATGTTCTCTATTCCATTGGTAAAATGGTCCAGTAAAATTCAAAATGTAATATATATTTAGAGTATTATAGAATCTAGCGAGATGTTCCTACCGTTTATACTTCTCTTCGAATTTGTTGTCTATTGCCTTTATTTAGTATTAATTATCTATTGTTCATTTAATATTTAGTTTCTCATAAATAAATACAGTGTATTCGACATTGACCATAGCCCGTATCCTGCTCAGAGGTGGTGAAATGATGTTTACTATAGACAGGTTAAAATAAGATATATATCTCAAACGGCTCAAAAAACGGTAATTTTTTTTAATCCAATGAAAAATAATTAGTGTCATTGTTACCGGTTAGTTTCTTTCTAATGGAAACATAATTTTTTTTCCTGGGATATTGTGTAGGTTAGAAAAATGAAGACCGAGTGCTCAAGAATATGCTGGGAGTTCAGATTAATGAAAATTTAAAAACAAAAAAAAATGTTCTGTGATGATAAAATTCCTTTTAAAACTCATGAAATCAAAGAAGTAATTAGTGAGATGATTGAAAATCTTAATTGTGTCATATTACACACCAACTTCTCTTTTTTGCGAATCGAATTTATAATCCTGATACTCGATCAGCTTTAAATTTCTAACTTCCAAAATTTTGACTGATTACTTTGGTCCAAATGTTTAAACTAAATATGTATACCTTTATATTTGTTTAATTTAATGAAATTGTTCCGGTATAACTTGTTTCTATGTAAGTTTTTTTCTTCACTAACGTTTAAAAATGATAAAGGATCATATCGGTAAATATTTTTTTATATAGAATTTGAAACTGTTTCATGGCGTGTTATATTTAACTTATCAGGACTAAACTTAATATTTTCAAATTAAGGTATTGAATTCAGTTGCAAATTACAGTTTTATTATTTTATATTTTTTTTTTTGCCTTTTTCTGATTTAAAAGTATTAGAGAATTATATCAATGTGAAAGTATAAGTAATATTTTGGGGTCAGAGAAGATGCAGTTTTTAGTTGAAAAATAATCAGGCCAATAGCCAAAAATTAATTATTAATAAAATTTCTGTAAAATATATTTAAATTAGAATATCTACTTCTCACCATTCAAGACATTTGGATATAATTGTTGTAGCAAATTTCTATAGTTAAACTCATCATCAACATCTATTAGTCTGCAATTTTATTTGAAAACCATATATTTTTACCCATGTGTCTGTCGGTATGTCAATCGAATTGTAGGGAGATGAAATTTAATCCATTCGATTGACCCTACGAAACGGAAAATACTCCCATAATGCATGATTAAGTTAGGTTTGTGGATAAGTATTTTTCTATCGCATCGAATATAGGGTATACAATCAAAGATATTGTCGCCATTATTAATAATTTCTCTTAATAGCTTGGAAGCTTAGTGGACTACAATCGAAAATAGCCATTAAAATCCTGTTACAACTTTTTTTCGACCGTGAACAAAGTCTCCATTGTGGTATATATGGTACATAAATTGAATTTGAATCAAAAATTTTAGATAAATGTGGCTCTGTCAAAACGAGTGTTAGGGCTTTGTAATATATCTGGTCAATTAAACTTTTTTTTACTACAGCTTGCAATAAAGTCCTTTGTTTACTCTTTCTTATTAACAATAATAATACTATTTATAAATATTTGTATTTACACAAATTTATTTATAATCGATGTGTTTAAATACAAGAAACTTACCTGTTGTGGCAACGAAGGCATTGTAAATGTTCCAAAGGCGTGAGGTGAAACGGAATATACGTCTTTATAATAAATATATATAAATCAATATATATAATACATTAAAATACCAGTCGGAATAAATAGGATTGAACGCGCATAAAACAACACTGGTAATGGTTTTCAGTTAAGAACATATTTGTAAAAACAATTTACAACGAACAAAAAAAAAAAATAATAATAAACTGAAAACAAAATAATAATACTAATAATAATAATAAGAAAAAATGGCAAAACATTCAAGTTTAACAAATAATAAATACGGATTCCCTTTCTAATGACTACATGTTAGGCGGCGGCTGGACGAGATGGGACTGACGCTGTGGGTCCGTAGAGTTCAAACTCTAATCCTTTGCAGTAGGAGACTTCATGTCCTACCAAAGGTCCCCAGTTCGAGGATTAGTTCTATCTTGTGTGTGTGTGTCTTCGACAGCCGGCGAAAGCTATCATGGGGGGGGGGATACACTTCAACATATACTGCCACCAGGGGGAAATTTGCCTGATTACAGTTTTATTGTCTATTTTACGATACATTTTAACGACATTAGTAATAGAAAAAAATCAAACTATGTTTCTAATGATGTTTTTTCTGTATTCAGAGAATCAATCAATCGTCGAAGCTCCACAAACATGATAAAAGTCATTAAAGACTGTAGGGGCTTTTTTACAGGATCAACGTTTACTCTACAGAACAAAAACATTGAGAGCGTAGATTACATATGAAAGGTCTTACAGTTTTAAGATCCAGAAAAGGTCCCAGTTCACTAATTCGTTATCATACAAAGTAATAAATAAAATATTAAAAAGCAGATATAATATAAAAAAAAAAAAAATAAGCATTACAAATTAACAGCCAAAATATACTGGCTAGATCAGGACCTCTCCAATATCTTGTCAGGATGTAGTTTTGCAACGGTAGACCAAACGACACAAAGTTAGTTTTGAGTAATTTGACTTTTTACAAACAGACTTACAAGTAGTTATTAAGTTATTAATAGGGTTGGGATTTTTATATGATAAAATAGTCAAAATATGCGTTTATTTTTACATAAATATGTAATAAAAACATTTAATTAAAAAATTAGGAAATTCACTTTTTAATTCATTAAAAGAAGGTTTTAGTAATTAAAAAAATTACATTTAATTGTAATGGTTATTTTAACTCATCCTATTTAAGAGTGCAAAAAAAAAGGCATCTTCATGTTTTTATAAAAAAATAGTCGACGATTAAGTCCCAAAATCGATTTGTATCGAATGAAAGTTTGTTCCACATCAACGGAAGTGATAGATGCATACTTAAAAGCAATATAATCCCAATGTGCATGCTAGCAATAATTTTAATGTGGGGCAGTCCAGAATTTTTGTTCGAAACATCATGTAATTGTTTTTTTATTCAAACCACCGCCGGTCTACGCCGGCGTCCTTCATTTTTTCAATAGTCTCGTCAACAAGTTTTAAATTTTCGACAAGAGCCAAAATTTTACCATTCTAATTTTTCATGGGCTAAAAATGTAACGTTACTGGTTATGGAAATTAGACTTTGCTTTAAAGAATTTTCTTCAAATAGGAAATCGTTTTTTTTCAATTGCCACTGAATCAACCTCGAGGCTAGTAGAATCTAGATGTTTGCGTAAAGAAAGCTGAAGATGCATTTCTTTAAATAGATTAATTCGACTCGCGACTTTAAGGATTTTTTTTTTCACTGTTGATATCAATGCGTCCACAAGAGGAAATTAGATCCTGGCCGTTTCCGCAAGTCGATGCACAGAGCATGAGCCAAACATGTCAAATGTATCAATTTGGGATAAAAAGAAAACTTTTGGAACGTATTGAGCAGTATCAGATAAAAACAGCAAAACTTTTTCGCTTTTTGTCTTTCCAAAGAATATTCATCGAGTCGTTAAAAAATCGGGCTATTGCGGCATTGCGTTGCACTTAGCTAAAACTTTACAATTTAGCAAAAACTGTATTGTTAGATTTTGACGGATCGTCTGACAATTTACCGACGGTAATATTAGCTGTAGTTAAACGTCCGTCATTTCGCTGTGGACACCCGAATTGCTCAGTTGCCAATATTTGACTTTATTTTATTCGATGTTATTCCGAAGAGTTGTTTCATCAGTCATCTTCTGTCCAATATATTTTGTCATAGATCATTTAAACGCCGGGTTAGTTTAGATTTTATGGATGGGAAGCTGTTATCATAGCTTGGCATAAATCGAAACATAAAACTGACTTACTTGAATTTGCTATAGCAGATCTCAAAAAGATTTTGCTTATTTTCTGTGCGTTTATTTCTTTTTGCGAATTGTAAAATTAAAGAACGTTGAGCTGTTAAAATTGTCTTTTCACAACACAAACAATATAAAAAAAACTCCGGAAGTTTTCGCACTAGGTTTATTTTAGGCATCTTGAATGAAATCAGATGGCAACTGAGACTCAATCTCAATTGTAAGTTAAAAGGAACCATTGGTTTCGCAGGAAAGATAAGGAGCTCGGAAATACATTCAATTTTTTTTGTTTACAGCATTACATTTTATTTTAGGTTTCCCGTAAAATAAGTGAAAGTTCTAATTTTTATCTATGAACTGTTTTTTTTTCTTCCAATTTAAAACGATTTTCATTTCGATTATTTAAAAAAAAAAAAATACTAAGTGATAGTGAAATACTGACTATAATATGTAGTTATAGAAAAAATATCTAAAAACCATAAACTATTTAAAAATATGTGAAATAAAAATTGTTTAAAATATCTCGAAATGTACCTAACAGTGTCTTAGAAAATGTGAAAACATAAAAATCCCATCCCTATTTATTAATATTGTATTTATTACAAGTACTGGTAAGTACTCAGAACAAACTTTGCGTCGCTTGTATCGATCGTTGGATAAATACATCCTATTGAGCAGGCCTGTTAGACGATCTACCCAATATAATAACATGCAAAGATCTCACTGAGATTATTATTAAATAACTTAGGTAGTAATTTGTATATAAGTAACTTAGTTATTTATTTATTTGTAACTTATTATATACAGTACAATTCCGATAATTTTTCATGGCGTTTATAACGAATTATGGAGGGCTAAAAAAAGAAAAAAATTTAGATTAAATGTATTAACAGTTTTTATTAAATTTCCATCTAGGTACAATACAAATACAAAACAACAAACTAAAATGTTTTAACTTTTCAGTCCCACTAATATTTGCAGTCAAGTTACCTTAGCTTTAGTATTTTTGCCACCATGACATTTTTCGTCTTTGAAACATGTCAATAAACGTACACTTCATACAAGAGTGATTTATTTACAGGAATCAGAAGTTCTAGTTGAAGATGTTCTACGGTTCATAATCCTCTACCAGCTCGCTCATTTTTTCTTTCCATTGTAAACAAACATTGCCACTTAGACTCGCACTTCCGCCAGATGGTTTCCGAAAAGTAATGTGTCGTTTTTTATGACCATCCATCACTCGCTCTGAAATTTTCTATGCCCAATCTCTCTGCCAAAAAAGTGACCTTTCCTCTCTTCATCACTCCACCAACTGTGTAAAAACACACAACACCAAAGTGGATGGCACCGCTTCTAACCGTGCTTAAAATAGTTTTTAGGGTTACAAGCCATGACAGGCTGTCATTAACCACACAAGCTGGAACATGAACTTGACCCTGAGGGTTCGCTCTGCAAAATTTGAAGAATTTCATTTCAGTTTTAAAGGCTTAGAAGTATTAAAACAGGACAAAGGCTATCCTGCTATAGTGAAGATTATTATATAGTAACTCAACCTAAAACATATGATTGTAATGTTTGTTTTTACGAGTGAAAATTTTCAAATTTATCTATCGGAAAATGCGGCGACACCGACCGAGTATACTCCGACTGACGACGGCCACGGCAGATGGCAGTAGGACAGGCAGCGAAGAAGAAGCCGCCAGAGGACCTGAACTGATAAAGGTGGTGGCCTGCCTTCAACAGATGACACCAGATCAGGTGGACCGGATGAAGAGGTCGATGGAGGTGGAGCTGTGCCTGGCGGAAGCGAGGTCTGCGCTACGTGGCTGCTTCCGGGCGATGAGGACAGGTAGGAGGTGCCGGTTGTGCAGGAAGGTACGCCCTTTCGGTTCAGGGCACTCCGCTCAATAAACGTACAGTTCATACAAGAGTGATTTATTTACAGGAATCAGTCGTTAGGACATCACGATCGATTCTATCAACTAATAGATTATTCATAGAACAAATTGGAGGCATCAAAACAACATTTCAAACTGCAATATTTTTTTTCATCCCTCCACTGCAATATACATTTCAGTCGAAAATTATTATTTCACAAAATTCAGGGCGCTTCGCCTAGCTAAAGGAGCTCAGCGAAGCTTACGGTTACAATGTGCAACGGTTACATAATAACTGAAACAAAAATTTGTTGGGTTACCCGCAGCTGCCATTTTATTGTCTCTGTTCCAAAAGGAAGCCAGCAAGACCCTATCTGAATCTAGTAATGTATTTGGCGCCTGTATGTACGTTAATATCCCAGATTAACGAAAGGAATTGAAAATAACCATACAATTTTAATAGATATTTATTTGGAGCTCAAAACCTTGCAAATTTCGTTGAATGAGAAGTACGCTGTTTCTTGGTTTATGAGACTAGTAAATGGTGCTGGAGCCCATTCAAAGAGTTTCATGATATGAGTTGTATACTTTTGGCAGCTAAGTATATAATATGCTCTTCTGTTTTCAATACACCACAACAGCATGACAGAGTCTGCTTCTTCTTGAAATAGTGGAGCTTCTAGTTAATATTCAATTAAAGCTGTAGATCTTTTTAAAAAGGACTTTATTTCAAATTACACTACACAAAGTTTGAAAGAAAATATTAAATGGCTAAGCTACTAAATGTATGTACTGAATGGAATCACAGAAGGGGATTGCTTATCTCTAAGCGAGGAGGCTCATATATAGGATAGGAAAGGACAGTGGTCAGCAATGCGATAGTGAGCTGATAGCAAACTGTGTCAGCATTTAACTCCTCCCACGTGAAAATTCGACATTACTCCGGGAATGGGATCGCTGGGAGTAGAAATTTGGTATGGATTAGCCATGGGTAATAATGGTATAAAAGGAGGTGTTGTAGGAATAAGTTCTTGGGATTTCTTCTGTTTACATTTATAATAGATAATTATTCCTATTGTACAACTTATTATGGCTAAATTAATTATAATACCTCCATGCATAAAAGGAAAATCGAAGGTGTCTTCTATTTCAATAAATTGGGGTACAGTTTGGTTAATAGTTTCAATTTTTAGTTGGGTTATATTTGTGAATTTATACATTGGCAAAGGGATCAAATTATAATTATGGGTGTACGTTTTGTTTAATAAACTATCTTTTTTAGTGGTGTTAACTAATGCTATGTTAGGTAGGAATATACTTTCGTTATTACAATTGGTTAGTTTAGTTTGATTAAAAATAATATAAACTTTTAAATAATCATTAAATCTAATGTTAGCAGAAATTTCTCTATGAGTACATCCTTTTATAGTAGAATTTATAATAATATTATTAATACAAGTATTGTTACTAATTTCTAAGTTTTTACAATAATAATAATGATCAAGGATACAATTTCCTTTATAATAATCGTTATTTTTCTTAATAATTAATTTATTTACAATGTCTGTTTCTTTATACGTTTTATTAATAAGGATAGTTGTTGGTACAATAAGGTATCCTGTATAGGACTGTTCGTGAATGGGTAACTTGACAATTACATGAAATGAAGCATGTTGATATGAACAATACATTTTTGTATTTTCCCAGATAATAGTATTGTCATTAGAGATTAACGTTACATTGTTTCATATCCCTTTAAGGATATCGTTTAATAATTTAGAATGTATTACTCCGATTTTGCAAAATTCCATTGTTAAAATGAGTTCAGAAATCTTTTTTTCTAATAGCTGCATATGAGTAAGAAATGAATAAGCTGTTTCTTCTATGTTTACTATTTTTATGCTAGATTGGGTTTCTCTAAAATTCGTATTGATTCGTCCTATGTCATTATTAAATTTGTCTATAATCTGTCTGTTTGTGTTAAAAATGTTTTTAGCTCATTAATATTAGTTTGTTTGTTTGCTAGTGCTAGGACCTGGATCAATATGTGTCAGTGTCATTTTCTGTAACAAAATATTTTTTCTTTTGTTTATTAGGTCTTTTAATGTTATTTATGTGCGTGTTGCATATTTTTATTTTATTGTATAGTAAATTCTTTTTTGGTTTGATTCTAGGTGTTTTGACAGATTCCTCTGAGTTAAGCTCAGGAGAGCCACTTTGTTGGGCCATGGCGTGTGTGAGCGGCTTGTGGTCTGTGTAAATGATTACTTCCCGCGCTTCGAGAAGCTGTCGAAAATATTTGACTGCTTCGTAGATAGCTAATAGCTCCCTATCGAAGGTGCTGTATTTCGACTGAGCAGTGTTGAAAGAGCGGCTGAAGAAGCCGATGGGCCGTAGCGCGCCGCCCTCCATCTGCTATAGTGCCACCCCCATAGCTGTGTCGCTGGCGTCAGTGGCTAGGATGAGCTGCCCGTCTGTTGATGGATGAGCGAGATGGGCGGCGTTTGCCAGAGTCCTGCGGGTTTCCTCGAAGGCGCTAGCAGCTTCTTCGGTCCAGCCGATTATGGTACGGTCATTTTTCTTGGCCCCTTGTAGGTAGACATTAAGTACCCTCTGGTGTTTCGCTGCGTTAGGTAAGCACCGGCGATCATTGCAAAGTTGATCATCCCGAGAAACCGTCTGAGGTCTCGTATCGTAGTAGGTCGGGGGTAATCTAAGATTACCTGTACTTTAGCTGGCGATGGAACGATGCCCTGGGGTGAGACATGGTATTCTAGGAATCCGACCTCGGGCTGTCCTAGTACGCATTTCGCGATGTTAAGGGTTAGACTATAAGCGGCCAGACGACCGAAGACTGTTTCCAGGTGACGCTGGTGTTCCTCTTCGTTGGCCGAAGCGATTAGTATGTCATCGAGGTATACGAACACAAATTGTAGGTCTCTAAAAATGTTGTCCATATACCTCTGGAACGACTGGGCAGCATTGCGAAGTCCGAACGTCATTCGGAGAAATTCAAAAAGTCCAAAGGGGGTGATAATAGCCGTTTTGGGGATGTCCTGAGGGTTTACCGGAATGTGATGGTAACCCCTTTTGATATCAAGTGTTGAAAATATGGTAGTGCCAAACAACTGGTTGTTAAAGTCTGAAATATTGGGTACACCATAACGGTCTGGGATGGTTTTGTTGTTCAGTTGTCGGTAGTCTCCACAGGGGCGTATTGTTCCGTCCTTCTTCGTAACAATGTGAAGAGGACTTGCCCACGGGCTGTTGGAGGGCCGACAAATTCCTTCGTCCATCATACGCCGGAATTCTTCCTTGGCGGCTTGACATTTTTCTGGCGCTAATCGACGAGCCTTGCTGCATACGGGCGGTCCACGAGTGTATGTAGTGCTCTACCTTTGTCGGCGGAATTGAGTCCATAGGTTGTTGTGGTTGTGTGAGCTGAGGATAGCGCCGTAAGAGGCCGGCGTATTTGTTGTCGGGTGGTATGCTTGATATCATGGAGAGCGTAGTGACGTGTGTTCTTCCCGTGGTACGACGACCAGTAATGCCATCGATCAGCTGGCGGTGCTGGAGATCTACCAGTAGGTGAAAATGAGCCAGGAAGTCGGCACCTAGGATTGGCTGCTGAACTTCTGCCATAATGAAGTTCCAGTTAAAGATCCGCTGCAGGCCTAGGTCGAGGTTCCTGTTGACTTCTCCATACGTTGGAATGGAGCTGCCGTTAGCAACGTAGAGCTGGTAGTCGGAGGATATAGCCTTTTTTACTTTGGGTGGAGGAAGTAAGGAGATAGCTGCTCCCGTATCTACCAGGTAATGCTGCCGCGTGCGGACGTCTGTCACGAATAGGCGGCGAAAGGTTAGGCCTGCCATGGGTACCGCTTTGACCGTGGCGACATTTAGTTTCCCCACCGGTGTGGTAGCGTCATCAACCCACCTACAGGCCTGCGACATCGATGTGCATCCTTACCGAATCTGTCGTGGTAGAAGCATAAGCCCTTACTATTAGATTCGGTAGTTGGTTTTGGTCGCTGGTATCGCCGAGCGGACCCGTTTTCTTCTCGTCTGCTCATTGAATTAGCCAGCACGGTTACTTGTTGGGTGAGCTGTGCGATGGCTGTCTGGCAGTCACAGCTGGAGCGTGGTAGGCTGGCCTTGGGAGTCGATGCGGGCTGGACTGTATGTATTGCGGTAGCTGAACTTAAGTCCATGATTTTGTCCGCTATCAACGTCAGTTTCGCCTCGTAGTGCGATGCCAGTATGTCGCGGACCCTGTCTGGCAAGGCGCGTAGCCAGAGGGTGCGAATGACGTCCTCAAAGGTCGTGGGTCCTGCCAGTGCCTGCATTTGACGCAGGAGATGTGACGGTTTCTGGTCTCCGAGGTGTGTCTCTTCCAATAACCGGATCAGTCGTCTGTAGTGGCTCTGGCTGTATGTTTCGATAAGACGAGCCTTTAAGTCTTCGTAGGGACTATCACTTGGAGAATACGCAAGGTCTGCGACCTGTGTTAGTACCCTGAACGGAAGCTGAGCGTAAATATGCTCCGATTTGGCCTTAGACGAAGAGATCCGGCTCGTTGAAAAAATATTTTCGACCTGCAGGAACCTTAGTCTTGGGTCTTCTTCGTGAAACTCTGGCAGTTTGCACGTCCGAGAAATGGCGTGTACGGTTGCACAGGATGCTTCGTCGGACGGGGCTGGTGGGTCGGCTATCATAAGAAAAGGTTTCTTTTATCTTCTGATATCACGTCGGGGTCACCAGTTGTCGGGTTGCCACTAGGGGAGTTCCTAATCACCCTAGCCCTGGTGACAAGTGCGGGTTGATGTAGTTTATAACATGGACCATTGTTCCATGATGGCGTTATTATCTGACTCCATTTTATGATAGGTATGTGCCCCTTCAATGCACTATGTTCAAGAGAAGAGTTACAGAGGTTTCATAAAGAATAAGTCATGTTTTCAGAGTTCGAGCGGAAGCCCAGCAGCGTCACGGGTACATGTCGTCAGAGGGTCTGCAAAGAGACTAAATTACGGGTGAGAGACTCAGAGGCGGATGAGGAGAGACTGATTTTTAGGACCAGAAGCCCCGGGGTTAAATATCGTTTCCCCTTCCTGCCGGAAGGCGGCGAAGGTCTAAAAGGGTCTGTTTATGGCTGCCAGGTGGCTAACCCTTTCAGGTTTATGGCTGCCAGGTGGCTAACCCTTTAAGGTTTATGGCTGACGGCTGGCGACCTTCTTACGTTTATGACTTGTTTATGACTGCCGGCTCCCGCGCATTTATTGCTAAAAACTTTACAATGATTTACATACATTTAGTTCCTGTTATTTTACTTTTGCTTACACTATATGTGCACCAGAGTATAGGGTGATTTAACTCATGTAGTTAGCGGTCGCTACATATGTTTAATGTCAAATTCAAACTCTTGTAGTTTCCATATCCATTTCATTATTCTACTGGTTTCGTTTTTCATAGTAAATACCCACGTTAGCGGTTTGTGGTCAGTTAATAATAAAAATTTTGTTCCATAAAGATATGGTTTAAAATGTTAAGTAAAGTATACTATAGATAATAGTTCTTTTTCTATTGTACTATAGTTTTCCTCCGTTTTTGATAGTACTCTCGAAGCAAATGCTATCGGGTGTTCTCTATTATCAATTATTTGACTGAGTACTGCACCTATAGCCTGATTACTCGCGTCTGTTGTTAGAATGAATTGTTTGTTCCAGTCAGGGTAAGCTAGAATTGGTGTGTTAGTCATTTGTTTAATTAAGTAATGGAAACTATCCTGAAATTCCTTGGATTTATAATTTTTTGAATTAATGGCTGCGGTAAGAGGTCTAGTTATTTTTGCCTAGTTCTTTATAAATTTCCTATAATATCCCGTCATTCCTAAAAATCGTCTAAGGGATTTTTCGTCATTGGGTTGTTTAAATACTGTTATAGTTTTTATTTTATTTGGGTCCGTTTTTAGTCACTATATAACCTAAAAATTTTAGTTCTGTTTTGTCTAATTGTATACTTAAATTGTTTTTCTTTAATGTTTGTAGAACCCTTTCGATGTCTTTCAAGTGTTCTTCCTCGTTATTCGAATAAATTATTATATCGTCAATATAAGCCTTGGTTCTAGGTAAATTATCTATAGCCATGTTAATCATACGTTGAAAGGTTGGTGGTGCGTTGCATAAACCAAACGGCATTCTTAAGAATTCGTAATGTCCGTCCTCTGTGCTAAAGGCTGTTTTAGTTATCGATTCTTCTTCCATGGGTATTTGGTGGAAACAGGAAGTTAAATCTATTGTTGTAAAATATTTTGCTCCTATAAGTTTATTCAGTACATCTTCTATATTTGGTAAGGGGAATTTATCATTGGTGGTTTCTGAATTAAGTTTGCGGTAGTCTATGACCATTCTCACTTTCTTAATTCCACTAGCATCCATCTTTTTCGGCACTATCCATAGTGGCGAGTTATAAGGTGAATTGCTCTTTCTGATTATTCCATCCCTTAACAGTTTTTGTACTTTTATCTGATTTTTAAATTTCTCGGGGTACCTATAATTCCTTGTGTAAATTGGGTCATTATTTTTGGTATTTATCCGATGCTTAATTAAATTAGTAGCTTGGAGTTTTTCATTTCCTTTTTTTATTATGTCACCATTGTCGGAAATTATTTTTATTAAGTTGTTAGATAAGTATGTCGGTAAATGTTCTGTTCTTAGTATGTTCTTTATTTCCTCCTCGTTATCCATTAGGTTTATTTCATTTTTTAAATCTTTAAATCTGAATTTGTTGTTTCCGATCACTATGTGATTTTCCGTACAATTTATATTCATCTTTAAATCCTTCATTGTTTCAAAACCTAATAGGATATCGAATCTATTAGAAAATGGATAAACTAAGAATTCGATCATTTGATCTATACCTAATGCATTTTTGATATTTACCTTGACACTTGAATCGCCGTCGTCATAACCCGTGGGTGTTTTGATAGAAAATTCCTTTTTTATTAATTTGAACTTATATTTTTTTTGCTATATCCGGATGTATATAATTTTTCGTCAATTAACCATTTGTTGTTTTTGAAATCTATAATGTATGGTAAGTCGTTAGTATAATGTAGTTCTTTGCATTGTTTATTATTATATTTATATTTATTTTGTTTAATATTATTTCTATTATTATTATATTTATTTTCTTTATTATTATTTCCTAATTTATTTTCTGAGTATGTTTGGTCTCTTTTATTTTCCGAGTATGTTTGGTCTCTTTTATTTTCCGAGTATGTTTGGTCTCTTTTATTCTCCGAGTATGTTTGGTCTCTTTTTTCCGAGTATGTTTGGTCTCTTGTTTTCTTATTTTCTAAAATTGGTCCTGCTCCTTTAAAGGAGGTGGATTGTTTTATTATTTTATTATTATTTAAACTATTATTATTAACTAGGCTTTTATTATTTAAAATATTATAATACAAAAATTGTTCCTTTTCCTCTAAGGGAGGCGGATCGGTTTGTATTTGTCCCGAGTCTAAAAAATGGTTTTCCACGCGGTCTAGTCTCTCTTGTATGTAATTCTTGGATTATTTTGTCTTTGTCGTTTTCAATATAATGTGCTCTGTCACTAACTGTACGCATGGAAACTGTCTGTGGGTAAGATTGATTTTGTTGATTATTTAGCGGTTGGCTCTGTACTTGATTTTGTCGCGGTTGATTAAAATAATTATGTTGTTGTTGCGGATTCCATTGTTGTTGGTAATTGTATCTTTGTTGTTGTTGTTGTTGTGGTTGCGCGTTATTATTATTATAGTTATTATTGTACCGTGGTCTGTATTGTTGAAAGTTAGGGTTAAAGTTATTGCCCTTGTATCCCTGATAATTGTTATGTGGTCTTTGTCGGTATTGTTGTTGTGATTTATTAAATTGTTTATTATAATGTTGTCTCGGTTTTTCTTCTGTCGCGTCTTTATTGAATATTTGGTTCCCGTGTACTTGTTCTACCACAAATGAAGCTTCTTTTCTTAAAATATTATAAACGTCATTTAAAGTTCTGTATTGTATATGTTGTAAAAATATTGCTATAGTCGGATGTAAGTTTTTAACGGCTTCTTGACTAATGTCATTGTCGTAACGCGCGATTTCTTGGTCTTTGTCTCGTATTTCATTGTCCGTGTATATTCTCGAGTATAAATCACATCGTTTTATTTGTAAGCGTTGTATGTATTCGATTGGGTTTTCATTGTTTCGGGGTTTTGTGTTAGAGATTTCACGAGCTAATTCACAAATTGATCGATTGTCCTGGTAGTGTCATCTAAGAAATTCGAGTAGGTCAATTACTGAGTTAAATTGTTTGTCAAATGTCGCGATTTTAGCGTTCCCTACTAATTTGGTTTTAGCACACATAAGAATAAGTTCTTCGTTCCTTACTCGATTCGGGTTATCAGCTTGACAAAATCTAGATAGTAAGTAAGTCACGTTGTTAATGTACAATATAAGGTTTTCCGTTTTCCCATTATAACTTGGAATGAATGTGCAATCGCTATTTTTAATTTTTTCATGTTCCATTTCTATATTTGTTTCGTTCCCGTTAATATTTCTTATATTATTAAGTCTATCGACTAAAGACATATATGAAAAATAAAAAATAAAATTTAAAAATAAAAATTTAGTACAAGGTTGTTTTCATACCCTGTGTAGAGTTCATCTTAAGAGGTTCTTCCTAAGGCTTCTTACAGCTCTGCTGGTTGCTAATGTTTCTCAACCTGAGCGTAGGATATTTGCAAATATTGGCTGTTCCTCTTCTGAAGTTGGTTTGTTGAGCCCTTGCCCCACAGTGACGTCCTTCTTGTAGAGTGAATACTGTTGAGTTCTACTGGATCGTCTATGATCGAAATAAAAATCGCGGTTGTCTGAAATGCCCTCAGGTCCCTGTTCGGGCGCCAATTGAAGCAGTTGCAAAGCTGTAGATCTTTTTAAAAAGGACTTTATTTCAAATTACACTACACAAAGTTTGAAATAAAATATTAAATGGCTAAGCTACTAAATGAACGTACTCAATGAATCCCAGAAGGGGATTGCTTATCTCTTAGCGAGGAGCTCATATATAGGATAGGAAAGGACATTGGTCAGCAATGCGATAGTGTAAGGTTCTTTTTAAACTTCCAGAGGGGTTTGGGTTCCAATGAGTAAACCACCACAATAAAATCACCTTACTAATATAATCTTATCTAGCAGAATCACAAGCAGTTAGTTTTTTCGGGCGCCAATTGTTATGTTTAATATATATGAGGTTAAATTAGAAAACACAAACTTTTCTTTAACTTTTTAATCCACCAGTCTGTGACAAATTAATATGTTAGTAACAATTTTTATTTACCTTTATAATTATTTATATACTGATTAACTGTTAGTCCTTTTTCTTCTCACTTCATTCACTACACCAGCAACAACAAATCTTCAAATCTTCCCAGCTTCAAATCTCCATCCAAAGCGTCCCTCGAGGATAACCAGCAGAACAACCTCCGAGCCATCTTGTTTTCCAAGTACCCCCTCCTTTTCCCAACTTGTTTACCGCTACTTTCAAATTTAAATCAAAGGCAAAGCATCTAAATATCATGACAATATGAACAAAATTTATGATCCTGTTGGTGATCTATCCTGACTTAAAATTTTAGACCCCTTACAATAGTGAGCTGATAGCGAACTGTGTAAGCATTTAATTATTCCCTTGTTTGCTTAGAATTTGCCTGGTCAAAGTTGCAATATATACTTTATTTTCAGATAACATAAAACATTGGATTTTTTTCAAGTATTGCAGTACCTATTACAATCTACTAATCTATTAATAATTCCAAGTCCATTCAAACTCAACAGAAATTCTTTAAATTTTGTATTTTGTGCAATGAATTTTTTTTTATTTAAATTGACCTGAAGTTCTGCTCAGTCTTTATTTGACTATTTTGTTAAAAAAATCATTTTTACTAAACAGCTTTTGATGTATTAATTTGTGTTTATTTATTACTCATTTGTATTATATTGAAAATTAGCGACCTTGAAACAATTCATCATGACCAAAACACAGTCAAGGGCTTTTATTTGCTATATTTAGAATTAATCATAAAATCTGTGCAGCTTTTTCTCAGGCTGAATATATCACGATGATCTATCAGGTCTTTCTCACAGCTGGGCAGGCAGTGATTTAAAATAATCACTATTCACCATAATATATACGGATGGTCTACAATTCTCGCTGAAGATTCACTAGTTGCATGGAGATTGCTGAGGTTTAGTCGAAATTCGTCAGCAGGTGAATGGGCAAATTATTCGTTGTTGAGGAATATTCCCTGGTAAGCTATCCCCTCTTCAATAAAGAATCACAGGCCAGTACTCAGCTTTTTACACATTCTGTCATTTTGAACGAGGGAAGTACCCTTATTTAGTAGATTGAGTCCATTTGAACGAATGCCATAGTCCAAAATACTACATGACACTACAAAATAGCAGTTTTTCTTTTGATTAAACTTAAATATCTTAAGACATAGATGGACATATATTATAGCGGATAGGAAAATTTTCCTTAGAATAATTGATACTATCGATACTGAGCTTTTGACAATGGCCATCACCGATTCTTTCTGACTGACAATCCATAGTTTCAGATAGTCGTCACAATTACCTATTTACATAACAATTGCTTAATATATGGTTTTGTGAAGCCTCTGTTCAAAACTGAACAGGATTATTTAATAATTGTTGGGTGTTAAGGAACGCCTGCCGTGGGCTAGGGTCTCTTCGACCCGGCATCTGCCAGGCAGGTGTCAAGAAAGAGAGTTTTTATAAAACATAAAAAGGAGGAGAGTTTAATTAATAAAATGGGTAAACTTGTGGTCTTTGACCTTTGCTGGCGGCCTAGTCGGTGGTCAGCTTTATTCGTATTGATTTGACTCCATAAAATCTTAAAAGGTGTGGCCCGACAGTGCACTATGTTCAGGAGAAGAGGCACAGGGTAGGTGTTATAGGTAGTTTATGTGGTCTTGGAATGACCACAAATTCACACTCGTTATCTAAGGGTATGCAAAAACCGTCCGGATCCCAAAGGCAAGTGTGAACCGGAGAGAGGCAGACTGGATCACTGGGGGAAACGGTAAAGTTTTTAGGGCCACAGTCGTCCACATGGAAGAGATCTCTTCCAAGGAGGTGCTAGTTTTAGCGAGACAAAGGCAGAGTATCCCACTAGGAAGGTGTGGGTCTGACAATGCCAGACTAAAACGTAGCATATTTATTTATAAAGTACTCAAACAGTTATAAAACCAGAAAATTAGAGGGTAAATAATTAATTATGACTTTACTAATATTTTTATAATGACAAAAATATAACTTTTTTATAAAATTCAAAAAAGAAATAATAGGTACCTTGGCTTTAATACTTGATACTAGAAATATTGAAACAAAAAATGGAAATTTTATCACACATTGACTTCAGGATGATTGACGTGACATCAGGATGATTAGGACTACTT
Source organism: Acanthosoma haemorrhoidale (assembly GCA_930367205.1). Classification (NCBI taxonomy): domain Eukaryota; kingdom Metazoa; phylum Arthropoda; class Insecta; order Hemiptera; family Acanthosomatidae; genus Acanthosoma; species Acanthosoma haemorrhoidale. The sequence goes on along the minus strand of OV884014.1, from coordinate 76,552,160 downwards.
ATTGGTGTGATTGCAGATATTAATGTGGTATATATCTGTCTGTTGATCTGCAGTATTTGATGAATTCGGAAGTAGAAGTAGATCTAGAAGCATCTCATTGAAGGTAAAGAAGTCATGGCCGATTAAATTGTTAATTGCAGTGGTACTTTTCTTATTGGTTTAGAATAAATCATCATCATGTGACGAGAAGAATTTTAGGCCCTTCTATAAATAAATCAGTTGTAAAGAGCCTTACCACTATGGCTCAAGGTATTTTTTATTAATTAATCTGGGGTAGAGATCGCCCACTATGTTCGGAGACCAACCGTAGTATATTACTGGACTTCATTCATAATAAAATTACCTCAAAGTGCCATGGATGTTAAAAAAGGCCTGTAAATAACCTACCTACCCCCTAGTAATGGTGTCCTATTATAAACAGCTAAACTAATACTATACTATGATAATAACAAAGGCCAGTCCTTTTAAAGCCTTCAGGGCAGAAGCCCATAAAGATTGCCATTAGAGACAGACAATTAAATTCTTTAGTATGTTTACCTTAATATCATAAGAGGAACATAATGAAGTTGAACTGAAGCTCTCAATATTGTCTGCACAAACAGTATAATGCAAAAACCAAAAAACCAAAGTAAATTACACAAAAAAGACAAGAAACGCCATTGAAAGATGGTCTTATCAAATGATTGTGAGAAAACTACTTACTCATTTCATCGAATGAAATGTAATTCAGTTTATTTTATTTATTTAACCAGCTCTTTCACTGAAAATAACTTTTTCAGCAAATAAAAAGATTATAATCATAAATAACCAATTTAAATTGGCTTTAATTATTTCTTTAATAATTAATAAATGATTTCTAATGTTGTTTCACTAAACTATAAGTTTAGGAATATCTTTGGATTCCTTTTCCCCTTAATGTATTTGATGTTGCCTTAACCGCAGAGAAAATTATCACAACTTTAAATTAAAAATTGTAGAGCTTAGAAATCTTAAAAATAACAGGGAACAGGCTGAATTTTCTGAACCGGTCTTATAGCCTAACCAAAACATGTATTACAGTGTAATCTGGGGTGCTGTTAAATATATTTTTTAAATTTCATATCAATAGGATTGCTTTATGGCTGATTTTGTAAAACAAGCAGACAGGTAAATAAGGCCTCCCCTGTAAATGTTTGAAAATAGAGCCTCAATATTTTTAAAAGATAGCAACATCAAAGTAACTCAATTCGCAGCAAGATCACTACTGAATTAATCTGTTATTATGTGCAATGATATTTTTATGGTCAAAATAATTTTTATTTTAAAACAAATGTTTATTAGATAGAATGTGTATAGTTTGGGCAAAAGGGACAAAGCCCAGAAACGCCATTGGCCTTTAGTAATAAAAGCAGGTGCCTTGGAAAAACCCAATTGTACCCGTTGCTTGGTGTGCCGTCAGTGGGTGAGTTCATCTGCCGCAGACACATTAAGTTTTTGACTCGTTTCAGCACCTGATAAACCCAGTATTTAAAACAATGACCCCACCACCCCTCCCACATCAATGGCAACAGACTGTCGGGAAAAAATAAGGTTAAGAATTAGTATGTAAGTTAGATTTAAGGTTGATCAAAAAGGTGAGCCCCATCAACTTATTAGTCAGTTTAGTCCAGTCACGTATAATGTATATCATTATACTTGTTTATTCATTATATAATTTTTATAAAATAACAAAACGTGTTTATAATGTAGCAATGCTAGAGGAAATACAAAAATAATTTGTAAATAGATTCGCCTGAGGTTCTATAATTATCTGTAAATGTAAAGGGGCTATGAAAGAAAAAAAAACAAAAAAAAAAACCCAATTACCCTGGGCATCTATGCAGGTATAAGAAGATAGGAATTAGGAGATGAACCCTGGAAACGCCCCAAAGAAACACCACAGGGCACAACCCATGACACTACCATAATAATAATAATAACCATTTTTGTGTGGTAGAGGTAGAGGCTATAATCACCAGTTTTTAGGAGAGTGCAGGGACCTTAAGTATGACTGCTTGAGAGCTTAGTTTTTTTTCGTCTTACTTCTTTAGAGTTTGGTTGTCTTAGACTCTATGAGCTTGAGTAAGGTTGAGGCCATTTCAGTGATGTGCTAAACGAGGGAATGAAGAAAGAAGCAAAGAAAACAACCAATCACCCAACAGCTCAGAATATCCATATTTTTATTAGGTATTTATTATTTTAAGTAAAAACTCTGTACAAAATTGTAATATGTAACAATTAAACAGTAACGTTATGCACCAGAACCACATTGAACCCCGAGTTAAACATAACTAGATCATTATTAAATAAAATGTTATTCTTAATGAATTTTTATGACTGTCCTTTTTTTACCTTTGATAATAGAGTATAAAAATATTTTTTTCTAAATAAAGAGGAATTGCTACATATGATTACTAAAAGCAAAATATTACCGACAGTGCTGGGTGAAGACTAGAAAGCCTCAAGTTACCTTAAGACAACAAATATTTTAAGATACTTTTTATATAAAAATCTAATACCAAACCTACTTTCAGGACTTTTTCAAATTCCTAAAAAAAATTAAAAAAAAAAAAAAAATTGAGAACTAAAGCATTAATAATAATAAATAATTTAATAATTGTTGCCAAAAACATTTAATGGTTACATACAAAGTCCTGGCCAGTCATTCCTAGTTATCACAATGATTATTGGAAATAGAATTCTTTAATGATCAATTTAGGCAACATTGGAAACTCTTTTAAATAAAATCATAATGCAAAATATAAAATATATATATATATATATATTGGACAACTTCTTACATAGAATTTAATTTTATTATATAAAAATCTAGTTTCACATGTATTAACTGCAAGCATCTAAAAAAAATTGACAAAAACTTCAATCCTTTGAGTCAAAAAATAAAATTATTTCTAAAAAACTTTGATACTTGTTTCACTAGTAATAGCAGTTTAGTTCATGTTTGGAATTACAAATATATAAAATGGAATAGAAAAAATATTGTAAAAATAGTTTAAAAAAAGGATTTATTAACAATTTAAATCAAAGGAATACAAAAAACATATATTATTTTAATTAAATCAACAAAAAAGTGAAAAATAATTATGAAAAGTGGAATATATATTATATTTTTTCACTTACCTTAATTTCATTAGTAGAGCCAGGCTCTGTTATTTACAATGGATACTTAACAAGCCATATTAACTGCTGAATATATAAAATACAAAAGAATAAAATCAGTTTGAAATTGAAAATACAACTTTGAACTAATGAGGGAAAAATACTTTTCAACAGTTTGAACAACCTAACAGTGCATAACTTCTTTTTGAATTTACTTTTCAATTGAATGCATAATTTATCACATAAATGGTTACATATATATTTTTTTTATATTAAAAATGAGTTTTTAAAATGTACAATAAAAACTTTACATAAATGTTCCAACAGTCTGACTAACATAACAACTTACATATAAGATTGAAGTGAATCGTTGAAAATAAATGCAAGCTACATATAGTTTTCTTTATTTACTGTATAATGAGATGTTCTCTGACCTGTTTTAAAACTCCCACACTCCTTGAAACCCAACAGATATTCTTCGAATTTTTCAGAGCCAACCCTTAGAGTTTTATTGACAAATACAGGCCAAGTTCTTATTTCAGCCAGATCAAGTCATGCGTTCTTACCCATGACCCTAAAAACTCCTTTTTTATCACTTTTCCCAATGCATTTTTTTATAAATCGATCTTAAGAGGTCCAACGAAATAAATCAGATCACATCATGTGGTCAAACTTTTTTTTTTTTTTTTACTTTTGTACTCTGTGCAATGCATTTTTAGTTTAAATTGACCATTCGGTCTATATTTAGCTATTTTGGTCATACTATTTTAACTAATAAATTCATTTATTACTGTTTGTCTATTAATTAATACTTTGTATATTACTGAATTCATAAACAGCTGTATATTACTGTTCTAGACCCATGATCATGCCCAAAACACTGTCGCAGACTTACACCTCATAAATAAATAAATGAAATATTAGTGATAAATATTTTAATAGCAGTAATTTTATCCTAGTGTTAACAATTATTAGCTGTGTTATGTAATCTCGCTGGTGTGAATTTTAATAATTAATGGTTAAGAAATTCAAGTTGTTTTACAGCAAATGTTAAATGTTTCTAAAACAATTTATTGACACATTTTAATGAATTTATATAATAATAGTCCGATAAATTTCCATTACATAATAGATATCATTAAGTAAGACTTGATCTTTATTAATAATACTCTACATAATATGATATGAAAATATTTATCAATTTAATATCCAGTAATTGACTCCATTTTCCTCATATGGTTTTTTTTTTTATTTTTAGCATCTGTGGAGCGGCATCAATCAAAACTTGAACGGAAAACATCATCCCTCTATATAGAAAATTTTACATGTTAAATTCTTATAATGAAGCAGAACGGTTAAAGAGTTGGGTTATTTCTACTCACTTCACTCTATGATTGGTTTTATTTAGGAGATATGGAGAGGGTGGGTTTCTTATATCCTTCTACAATCGGCACCGGCACTAACAATATATAATTATGAAATTACTTTTACATAATTATAGTCTACTGTGCCCACCGTCATTGGTGGCATCTTCATTTTTAATTTAATAACCTAACAAATATGATAGAAAAACATTTTTCTAGTATTACAAACTAATTCATGACCTTTACTCATGTTTCATGGAGATGGCTATATTTTTCATATCTTACTTACCTTAGATAAAATGGGATTTCCATAGAAAAATGCCTCTAGATTGAGCAGAATACTCGCAAAGACTAGGAGAGACAGACAGACCCACAGGTGAAAATATAAGGGTTTCTGGTTTTGAAACCAATTGAGTAGGAGAATAGAATAGATAATAATAGACATGTTTGAGAAGCAATATTGTATAGCCTAAATGCTAAGGGTTCCTGAACATTAACACTGAAATAACCTGACATCATTTAGGTGAGAAATGCGTCCAACTGTTCTGGTCGCTGCCCTCACTAGTACTACACATGATCAAAGAGGTTATGCAGAAAAACTGAAAGCAGATGGATTAGAGAGCAGTCCATTCACCAACAGGGAAATTGGACCAGGTTCATGGTACACAGTCTGATCCTGTGTGATTAAGACAGGTCAGAACTTGGTTTTAGATTAACTTCTGTCACTGATGTCAAGCATTATTTCATCTACTAACTTAACAGATTAGTAAGAGTGTAATTTAAAAAAAAAAATACATAAAAATCAGTCTTAATTTTTTTCATAACTTTATTGCAACACGAAGATCACAGATATGCAGTCTGTTTGATAGAAATTGTTAATTATATTCAACAAATTATAACTGATTACAACACTTATTTAACTTATCAAGTCATCGAATAAAAAATTTCATTTTATTAAATTAAGTACTATAAAATTGATTTAGCTATTCCTACAATAAATACACATTATTTACAATAACAAACAAACATATTGTGCTGAGTTTCAATGATAAGCATCTATACGTAATCACGTACAATCAAATTTTTTTTTTTAGCGGCTAAGAATTATTTTCGTCTTGGAAGCTGTCCGTCATGTCCATCTCATCAGCAGCAGCTCGAGGAGGTGTCCTGTTTATTAAAATTTGAGCTTCAGGAATTTCTGGTTTCACGTTCAACAGGGACGGGCAATCGAGTCCAGGAGCGTCTTCACCTGAGTAATAACAATTGAAATTTAAATAATTTATCAAAATGATTATGAGAAAAAATATACAAGTACTACAACCTTAAACTATACTGAATTATATACATCTCTCATTATCATTACCAAGTCACTAGTCTCTATTTGGACAGGTACAGTCAACAAAAACTTAATAATTAATCAATAATCATAAAGTAAAAAATGCCAAGTGTGATGTATCGCACACTAAAGGGTTTAATTTATTTTAGTAATTACGTACAACAGTTACTAGTGTCAGCTAATAACCTGTCCACGCAATTTAATCTGGATTCAGGTAAGGCGGTTTTCTTTTTTGGAGCTAGGCTGATGGGAATAGCTGAAGGTCTCGGCCTAATGTGCCCGACAACGCAATTTGAAAGGTAGAAGCCTGGATGTGCGCATATTGAAAATGTAAGATGAGTTGTAAACGAGCAGCTCCAAGATGTTTTCTTTGATATATTTGATGTTGAGTTAATTAATTATAGTAAACCCGAGCATCAGTAGTAAAGTCACAACATATATTTCATAATAGCAATTGCCTGATCTTTATTTTGACACCCTACTCTATCTATATGATAGAAAGATATTTATTGTTTAATAACCAAACGATTTTTCATAAGGTAGCTTTTATTTTTAGTATCTTTGTGAAATCAAGTAAAACTTTCATACAAAATATCATTACAATACAAAATACATAAAACTGGGGTTGCAAAAAGTGGCAAATCAAAATTTCAAATCTTGGCCCTGTCATACTTTTTTTTCTTTGAGATTACAGATCATAACTAATTATTATTAACATATAAATGTATGCTAAATAATTGATACATACAATGTCGTCAACTTTTTGAATATTCAAATATAAATTATGTTGCGATCTCCTTGTCACTCTGGCTATGTTTCACAAGATAGATAATGAGATTTGATATTAACACGGTTGTTGTTCCACATGGGACAGCTCATCAAGAAAGAGCCCCAGGTCAAAGATCAAGAGTTACTGGGTTCAAATCCTAGCACTTTACTATATTTTATTCTTTGGCTAATATAAGTGAGGATTTTATCTTAAAAGAAAAATACTTATGTTAAATAGAATTAACATTTTCCTCTAATAGCAAATAATGAAGGCAGAATAGTATAAATCATTATATTACCTGTATATGGTGGCGATTCCCCGACAAGGAGATCAAGCACAATGGTGAGCATAGAGGTGGAGAATACATCATCCCTCCGGATCCCAAGTGCTTTTTGGAATGATTCCGCTGACCTCTCTAGGTCTCCCATCAGAGCCTCGACAAAACCTATCGCTGATAATGTTGACCCATTCAATGGTGACAGTACCAGTGCCTGTAAAACAACACATTGGTTAACAAATAGACACTTTATTTTTTTTTTAAGTTTCATGTGTATAATTATTTTTGGTTAGATAATAAGCTTTGCAGAAAACTGGATGACTTATGTTTTTATCTGTTCCCACTTTAGCCCTGTAATTGGCAAATTTAATAATGTTGGACAAACAAGTAGCAACCGGAGAGCTATTATTTGAAACTTAATTATAACTATTGAGTTTTAAATGACATTTTAAAAAAAACAGAAAAGAACCAAAACCAATCAATAAGTAAATTCATTCATTAGAGAATGACCTTAAGTATTCTATTATTTGAAATTAATAGTAATTATTAGCCAAAGAAAAAAGATTCATTCACTGCAGCCGGTGCTCAAATCTGGGTCATCAAGCTTTGCTTTGGTCAGTAGCTCTACTTCTGAGCCATCTCATAACACTCAAAAGCCTTATCAATATCAAATCTCTTTAGCTTTCTTCTCGCAATTACCTAAGACCTCACACCAATGTTAAATGGAGTCTGACAGAGGATGCAACTATGTAGTCCATTGGTTTGAATTTACTGGGTGTTATTCTGTTATCTTTATAGCATTATATGTACCTAATATTAAAAACTGAACATATAAACCAGAACCTTTTTCTTTGGCTAATAATTATTAAAAATAGTGGGATCAATATCATTAACAATCAATAAAATAATTCATACTTATATGATTAATACATTTAAATTTAAAAATAAGAATTTTTCATAGTTTTAATAAGTTTATGACTGTAGTACGAGCCAAATATTTTTAACTGGAGTCAGAAAAAATAACAACATTACAATCTTATGTTCTTTAACTAAACTAAAAACATATTCTATTTTAGAATTAGAGCAAAACACTATAATAAAATACTACTGCATTACTGAAATGACAGTACTATACCTGTTGGTGATACTCTAAGGCTTTATCAAATCTGTGCAGTTTGCGACAAGTGTGACCGAGATTATTGAAAAGTGCCTCCCATTTATCTGCGATTAATGGTTCGTTGATCTGCCGCACCCTTTCCAGAGCATGCTCAAAATACTTCAGTGCTTCATGATAACTAATATAAGTAATACAAATTAACATTTAATTTATGTATATTACAATATTTATTCTATAAAATATCTTAAAATAAACAAATAAAATAAAATTTAGTTATATTTAAAGGCAGCTTTATACTCATATTAATTAATTCTCCAAAAATATTTTGTATAATAATTTGTTGTAGTTATAAATTAAAATGATGATTCAATTAATTCTTTTCCTTGTTTTGATTTCTTTGATTGATTGAAATGGTCACTAAAATAAGAAAACTTTGTACATCAATTTTCATGATTTTGTGTTAAAAAAACACTCCACGATGTAACAAGTCCACACTTTTTAGGGAAAGTAACACAAATATTTGTGATTTTCAGTTGTCAATTGAGATGAATACAATAAGTGGTTGTGATTGCCAAAACAAATATACTGCCTGAGAACAATAATCTTTGATTATTAAGAGATGTTCAGGAATAAGGTAGCGGAAAAAATATGTTTCTAAAAAATCTTTTAACCTCTCGTGAATTTTTTTTTTTTTCAAAATCATTTACACAATTAACTTTTTGCCGATTGAGGCATTTTCTGGACTTAAACAAAGTTAACTATTGACATTAATCAAAAATTCATTGAACTTTTTTAATTTGACCAACACATATAAATTGGCAACTTAACCCCTTGACATACAATGACGTCTGGGATACGTCAGTCATTTCATGTGTCATTGTAGACTTTGACGTCTCCAAGACGTCAAGAACTTTCTTCGACAAATGACGCGCAGTATATTATTAGGTTCTTTAACAGCTTCAGTTGTGCCTTGATTCTGTTTTGTTTAAGATGTTTTCCCCATCTCAACAGTACTGATAAACAAAATTGCATCAGCTAAACCAGTAAACGACGCACGATGAAAGTGGTAATTAGTACAGTACTGACCTTGCACGACGTCGTACATATTTAAATTTAGTAAAAATCAGAAATAGCGCTCCCAACATGTCTCAGTTGGATGTATATGAAAGTGATTATGGAAGTGTATTAGGCTACTCTAGTTTATACTGTTGAGTATTCCAGTGAAGCTTCAAATTCAAGTGAAGCTAGTTCTATTTGACAAAATGTGTGTAAACGTGCAAGGCCTATTTCAAGCAGTGACGAATCTGAGGATGAATGGAATTGGAAACAAAAAGAAAATATTGTCAATATAAAACAATTTACTGAAACTGCAGGATGAACTACTCTGTTCTATGAAGATTGCGTACAAATGCAACACCTCTGCGTGTTTTCAAACAAGTTTTATGTGTTTATCTTCATTTTGTGAATAACGAGACGGTTTCTGAAGAAGACAGAATACAAAATGTGGAATAGTGGAGTACTTAATACCAGATTTCAACAGTTATACATTCCAGAAGAAAATATCGTCATGGACGAATCTCTAATGAAATTCAGAGGGCGACTAAAGTATAGACAATTCATAGCATCCAAACGAGCTAGATTTGGAATTAAATTTTATAAATTGTCAAAACTCCAGGAAGTGATGAACCTGTATCAGAAAGTGTAGTCATGCAGCTAGCCGAACCACTTTTAGGGAAAGGATATACCATGTACTTGGATAATTGGTATTTGTCTCCTAATTTATTCAAAATTTTGCATGAAAAAAATAGAAATGTTGTTGGAACAGTGAGAAAAAATCGGAAAAAGATGCCAAAGAAGCTGGCATTGTATAAGCTAAAAAAAGGAGAAGCAAGAATGCTATCTTGTAGAGGTATTCTGTCTTTACGCTGGCATGACAAGAAGGATGTGTATATAATAAGCACGAAACACCCAAAATCAGAAATGTTTGATACTGGAAAAAAAGGAAGAAAGAAGGGAGGCGACGAAGAAGAACCTGTGTTGTGGACTACAATCGTGGAATGGGAGGTGTCGACAGGCAAGACCAATGTCTTCCATGTTTCCCTCTCATGCAACAGTGTGTAAAAGGACATAAAAAAATGTTGTTTTATATGTTCAATATAGCTATTTATAATGCTTTTGTCTTATATCAAAGTTGCCTACTTCACAAAAGCAATCAATCGTGAATTTTTGATTGAATATTGCAGAAGACATGCTCTGTAATTTGAACCTTCCGAACTATCTGACACGGGGCAGACTGTCGCGAGGTGAATGCCCTACTCGGTTAAATGCAAAAATTGGGCACATTTTCACATCACACATATAAAAAGCAACATCCTGCAAAGAGATGCCATGTGTGCATGAAACATAATATAAGAAGTGAAACAACTTGGCAGTGTAAAACATGTCTAGTTACAATGCATATTCCAAAATGTTTTGGGATGTACCATACTTTACTGAACTACTAAATTATTATTTTATAGTATTACTTAACTATTGGACATTAACATTATATATCAGCTTTATTAAATGTTATATAGCAATAATAACTTGAAAATAACAGGTTCTTTTTCAAACCTTGTACACAAGTGTCCACAGTTGAGCCATTAATTAAATTAAACAGTACATTATTAGTATTAAATAGTAATATTTATTTGTATGTCAAGGGGTGGTTAATATGAAAATGATACTTCCTAGTAGAGAAAGTTTCTAGATAGTTAAATTATTAGAAATCAAGTCAAAAAATCGATTCAGAGCAAATATTTTGTCAATTATCTAAAAAAAAAACACTTTTTTTTCTAGACTACTTCGTTAATGGGCATAACAATATTTTATAATTAAAGTGAAAATTTGTAAAATTTCAGATTGATACATTTTCATGATTGCTTTCTAAACTTAACATACACATACAGAAAGATAGACCAAAACCTTCCATCCAGAATTTTTTAACAAATCTAGCCATGCTATAAATAAAACTAATCATTTACTCTGTGTTCTGAAATGCTGTAACGCCCATTTCATGTAAAACAAAGGGATCGTCCGGAGCAATAGTCTGCGCCTGGCTGAAAAATTTCTCTGCTAATTTGTTATTGTTGGTCAAGCCACACTCTAGTCCGATGTACAGTAGAGGAAGGTGACATCTACACACAAAAAAAAAAATGAAAATAAACATACTTGTCAATGCTTTCAATATATGAAACATACACAACGAAAAACAGACCAAATGAATTATTGATAAATTTTTATCAAAGATATACAATGAAGTCCTGATTATTCACAGTAATTGGGGTCGATTGCCCAGTGGATAATGAGATTTTGAGGATTAAAATGAAAAGGATAAAATCTTTGAGATAAATAAATACATACATTTTTTAACAGATACAATTAGAAAAGCATACATAAAACTCTAGAACCATCAATGTAAATATGAAAAATTTTAAATGGTAATATTATGCACTAAGACTACATTGAACTCTGAGATATCAATTTAAAAACTATAAAATACACTGTTATTCTTTATAAAGTTTTATGGATGCCCTTTAACTGTACCTTTTAAAAATATTGTTACAATATTTACAAAAAATTGATTTTAACTTCTTGAAACTTGAAAATGGCTTAATTTATTTAATTAAATTTTATTTTCTTTCTTCTTGTTAGGAGGCTTCTTATTTGTTCCCATACAATTAATTAATCTGGCCCTATCATGAACAAACCATGATCTTCATTTGTAGCCACATCTTTAACAACTAACTGGACTTCTTATAATTTCTTAACGACTGCCAGCTGTCTTTCATTACTGACTACCTTCTTAACATCTCAGCTCTATTATCTTCTCACCACTGTGACTACTCTGTTTCCTCAACAGCTCTTCAAATCAATTCTTAAAAACAACTGCCACACTTCCTGCCAACATTCTGCTGCATCATGGCCACCTACAGTGCATATACATGTCTTCAAGGCTGACATGATCGCCTCACATCACATTAATTATTTTTGGAAATTTGTTGTGAAATAGTGGCACCCAAGAAACTTCTGTATTATTTAAATTCATTTTAATGTTATTGACTAACCATAATAACACTATTCTAAATTGTGAATAATTAATAATTACCCTTTCATGAGCTGAGAAGCTTTGAAGTATGCTGCCATCGCTTGATCATGCTCGTTTTCTACAGCAAAGGAATGGCCGTAGGCGAGCCAAGCTGGGCCGAACAGTCGATCAAGGGACGTAGCCTTACCTAAGTATCTTCTGGCAGGATCTGTCTTTCCTAAGCAACATCAATTTATTGATAAATCATGTTTATTTCATAATCTTTTAGGCGGTAGTGTAGTTTAAGCCATCAATAATAGGGCTTTTTTGTAAATAGATTGAAAAATAATTTTTTTTAAGAATAATATTGACTTTAGGTTTATTATTTTAAAATAATAACAGTTTGAACTGAGTGCAGTGTTTTGATAAACATCATGATGAGTTTTCGTTTACAATCGTAGCATTTGTTTATGCAATACAGGAAACTAAAACCATGGAAGCTAGTCTCGGACACCTAGAGTAGATTAGAACTTGTCTAAGCATAAATAGTTCATGAAGATGTTCTATGAGAATTAGTTTTTTTAGAGTTTGTAATGTGCCTAGTTAAGCCAAATTCTTTTTGTTTGAATGTTTTACTAAGCAATTAATGGATAATTCTTCTGTATTCAAATATATTAAGTGATTGTTAACTTTAATGATAAAAGCTTTTGATATGAAGAAACACTTAAATTATTTAATTTACACTTGATTCCATTTATGCCTAGATTTTGTAAGTTAAATTTTCTTGAAATTTATATATATTTTTTGTTTAAATATACAATACACATGCAATTAATATAGGAAATTCAATTAATATTGAACAAGAAAAAATAATTGGAACAGGATATAAATGAAAGCATGGTTCCATTATCAATAATATGACAAATAACAGTGTACCAGCCCAAAAAGATGTATGTTAACAAAGAAACTCCTAAAATCAATGTAAGGATTTAGGTATTAGCCTGAAGCTACAACGATGTTCACTTAAAATATCAATTCATTTCTTACCTTTTAAAAAGTAATAACACCCAACTGCAAACCAGGAAACAGCCAGGTCAGGTCTAATATCAACTAGGTCATGGGCAAGGTAGAAGAGAGCTGTAAATATAATAAGCATTAAACGCAATAATGAATGTATAACTTCATTAATTGGTTTATTTGAGACATGCCTAGCGAAATATACTAGTAGTTTGAAATTGGTTTTAAAACAAATCCTTCCCAATTGAATTAGAGATACCCATTTTCCATTATCCAGTACCACAATCGCACTCTTTCCCTTATAAGGTTGCGTGTAGCCTTCAAGTTACTAGTTCAGAATAATGGGATAGAACCAAATTAAAATTATCTTTAAATAGATTCATACAATTAAAATGCAGTAAATATTTAAGTGATAATTATATATACAATGTTGATTTACCGTTTGTTTTCTTCAGTTCGACAAGGCCAGCAATATGAATTGGTAAGCAGGTACAATGATAGGGATCTTCTTCAAGGATTCTGAAAATGAAAAATTGCCGAATTTACTTCTGACAGCAGCAGCTAACTGAATGTTACCTTGTAATATGCGATGGTTTTTTGTTTCTTTTTTTTCCCTTCTAATTAACATAAAAACTTAAATAAACCTTTATTAAACCCTTCAAAAACTGGAAATTTTATTACCTAATAAAATCTTCATATGATCTTATGAATATGCCTTTGTTAAAATTTAAAAGCTTAATTCAAAATAATAAAAGATAAGATATTCACTTACTCCTGTGTTATTTTATAGCAGTCAGTGTAAGCACAGGCATAATAGTGCCTCTCAGCTTCTGCCACTCGTAGGTCAAGATTACCTTTCAGCCTTGGGTGGGTCTGCACGACTGACCTAAAAAGTAATAAGACAAACAGAATATTATTGATTACTATTTTGACTGTAGAGTTCTTTTCAACTGGTCTTAGTTTTGAATAATTTTAGGTTCAAGAAGTCATGGCTGGACACTTGGTTTATTCTAGGGGCCTATACCGCCTGCACGTGATATCATTTCTTTAAAAAGGCTTCATAGTAGTAGGCAGAGAATGTCTTCACAAATGAACACAGATGACCATGAGATGTGGACAGGGAGAGATTATGTGCATTTTAAAGTGAATACTATGTGTGATAGCATTAAAGATTTTAAAATGTTCAGTTAATGTTAATCTGCTAATGTTCTGGTTGCAACATGGCATAGCTCAGCTGTTTGAGGGAAAATGAGCAAGACTTGAATAAAGATGGAGCAAATCAGTCTTGAACCGTGAAATAAAAATTAATAATATAACCCGACACTGAAGATGGGATGTCAATAATCGTATCATTTTCATGCAACTTGCCTTGTCCACATATGAAATACCAAGGACTTGAATTTATTCAATTTAATTAGGGTTTAGGTAAATTTACAAAAAAAAAAATAACAGTATAATATAACTATATGTAAGAAATATTTCTAACATGTCAAAGAGATAGAGAACAAATGTTATTGGTGAATGCATTTCTTAATGATATTGGATCATTTATCATAACTTTAAACATTAATCAGGCTATTTAAATAATGAAAACAACAGAACAGCTTCTCATTAGATTTAACTAATAAATAAATAAATTGTTAAATAGGAAATATTTTAGTTATGGAATAATAAGATATGTATTAATAATTGTTGTTTTGTTGTAAATATTTTTTATTTTTAACCAAAAATTATAAAAACTAATTTTTACTTTCTTGGATGTATGAAAGTACTCTAATTTGAGAAAAATCTGTTACCTAGGTGGAACTGAATGATATTTCTTGAGTAGGCTCTCATACACACTACGAACCAGCCATTCATCATCTTTGGATTTGCACTGCTCGGTAATTGGCAATGAAGATATTAAATCATTTTCTAAAAGAAACAAAAGAAAATAAATAACACACATAAATATCAATAAGGCCTAATCCTGGCTTACACATTATGTGAACATACCTTCCCAAGCTGTGAGCATCTGATGCTGTACCAAAGATTGAAAAGCATCGAAACAAAAAACATCCCGTTTCAATGCTTGTTTATAGCATTCCGAGGCTAAGCTCCGATTGTCTAGGGCTTCATAAACGCACCCTTTAAGATATAAAACAGAGCTATGAAGCTGTAAAAGATATAATTATCAATGAATATAGCTTATACAAAATATGACACTAAAATTATAAAACAACTCTTGGGATCAACTTACACTGGGAGTTGGAAATCCTTTAATTGTGTTGTCAGTCTGATCCAACAGCGAATTTATTGATTCAGTAATTCCTGAACTACCAGAAGAATAGTTTGAGTCCCTCTCGTCGGAACTCAGCAGCTCTAATGCTTCGTTGTATTCTTTCGCTTCGAGTAAGCATTTCGCTGCAAGGTATCGGCAAACTAGATGAGTCTGAAAAAAACAAAAATTCATTCATTAAAGCATTGTAACAACTAAAGTTAAGAAAGCTACTGTACTTCACTGTTATTAAGTATACATTGGCAAAAAAATTGGACGTGTAAGCTCAAAAAACCTGCTTTTGTAATAGAAATTTAATTAAATTTGTACATGTAGTTAGGTAAATTTTTGAGTAGAATAATTACAGGAAAATTAAAGTTGGCCTATAGAAATAAATAACAATCCTAACTAAATTTATTCACAAGCTAAATATATTATCATAGCCATTGGTTGTTTAGTTTATAACATTATTGGTACTTGGTATACACATAAGTAAAAACCATTTTTTATGTTATAAAATTCAATAGTAGCAATGAGGCCGATACAACAGAAAATATGTGTGCTTAGCTTGCCAATACTGACTGTAGACACAAAAGAATATATATAATATCCAATTTGAAACACAAGTTTAACTATGATTCATTTCTTGTTTTTGGAATCCCACCTTCAGCTAGAATCCACCCAGAAATAATGTTAGTGCGTGCTCATTACTCAAAAGTTAAATTCATATTT
Source organism: Acanthosoma haemorrhoidale (assembly GCA_930367205.1). NCBI lineage: Eukaryota > Metazoa > Arthropoda > Insecta > Hemiptera > Acanthosomatidae > Acanthosoma > Acanthosoma haemorrhoidale. The sequence continues at coordinate 76,536,087 of OV884014.1, read as the reverse complement.
AGCAGAGCAAATTATACACAATGAATTTTTTTCTTCTTCTCTTTTGAGAAGTTGACAGAATTAGGCAGCTTTACAAAACCAACTCCATACCTTAAACTGTGTAACTTAAGTTGATAAACAGATCAATTGTGGTTTTCATTGAAGTTTCTTGAAAAAGGATCAACATATTTCCTTTTAATTAACCAATTCTTATCTATGGTCGCATTAATAACAACAAAAGGCTACAAACCTTGTGCAGTCCTTTGTTCTTGAGAAGAAAAGCAGCGCGATGGTACTGCTTGAGCAGGAACATACACTGCGCCAGCCAGTAAACATCTTCAGGGTCACTGTCACTCAGAGAAACCACCTTGTCTGCCCAGAAGAGTGCTGATGTGTACAAATGCTAATAATAATGATAAAAAATCAGAAAAGTTAGTTATCCTGATAAAAAACAAAACAACTAAATTTATTTATCAAGTCCTCCACCTACCAAGTCCAAGTAGGACCGAACCAGTTTTCGGTAACTATCAACATTAACAGGTCTGTCTGGATTAATCTTCATTTCTTCTATGTAGGACTCTTCTGGCATTATCAAACATAGGCAACTTGTCAAACCATCTTTGCCGTGCAAAGTGCCTCACAAATCTTTAGCGTTAATATAAAACATAGGACAAAACGGATAAAATGAATACAAACCTACTAATTATGAACAAAGCAAAACCAAATGTAGGAGATTTATAACCTGAGTGTCACGCTATAAGTAGGTTATAAGAGCTCATTGAATAAATAACATTCAACTTTCGCGCCATAAAATAAAATGATAATTTGTCTTTTTTTGTACTCATTTATTGATGTTATTTGGAAATTTATGATATTTTTTGAATAGATGATAGGTTCATTGTTTTTTTTTTATGATTACAGTGAAATCTCTATTACATATAAATATTTTTTAAATTAAAAAAACATGAAGAGAGGGGGGCACCAGTGTTTTCAATTTCATTGTAAAATTAAATTGTGTTTTGTAATATAAAATAATAGTAATATGATATATTTTTAGAGACAACTAACTGATATTTTTTCATCGTTATTTAACATTACATTTATTGAATATCATTTTTATTTTGTATATATTACAATTTGTATACTAAAACATTTACAACTAATGAATATGATGAAAGTTTATTATGTTTACATCAATCTAAAATTTTTCCCACTGAAATAGTTCGCTCACATTATATTCCATGGCATACCATGAATTCGCTTTATTTAATATTCCTTTTGTATCACTGTTAATTTCATTAAAAATATAATTAAGGAGTTAGTGAGTTCAATACTCATCCAGAGTAGCAAATTTTATTTAGTGACGACTCATGAAATACATTCAGAACCCTGCTTATTAATAAAAGGGACGTTAACCCCAAATAACCAAACAAACAAACTAGATTTAAAAGAGGTTATACAAAAGATTGGCTGTTAAAATTCAACATAACCACAACACATGATTACTTTTAGATTACATCAATGTTCATGACTAAAGTTTAACAAGAAAATTGTAATTGGCTTCCACCTATAACATGAAATATCTAGACAAGTATGAAGACAGTTCTTCTGCTCGAAGACAGCAATGAAGGCAGAGTACCTGAACACTTTCAGAACCTCTTAAGAAGTATTCAAGCGGAAAGATCTTTTCTTTTGAAAGAGAATAAAACAGTCCTGGACATTTTCAGCTTGGAAAATGACTACCTATTGTGTGTTTTTGTAACTGTTGCCGTAGAATGTGGTTTTCGTTTGGAGCGTTCTTCAACTGCGAACTTCGACATCCGGGTCTCCAAAACTACAGCGTATGTGTTCTCCATTAATAACTAATTATAACCTTAATAAAATAGACGTTTTATGCAACTTATCAAATATTTAAAGAACTATCAAAGAATTATAGTATGGTTTTCCTTCAGAGAGAAGTTGTTGATGTTTTCTTTGCTACCTTCCCCCAACTTCTTATTTGTATGTAGGTAGGTGTAAAGTCCTCAAAATTTTGACATTCCCACAGTTTGGTACTGAAATAGGAAGTAGGTATTACAAGTAATACACACCATTAATATAATTTTCAAGTTTTTAATAACTTACTGGTACCGTATGAACCATTGATTTAAAACTTAATTTTAATTGAGCTTATTATTTATAAACTGTTAATTTATATTTTTTACTATTAACTGTTCGTATTATTTTAATGATATTAAATATGAACCCGCTAGTGCTAATTTTAAATATTTTCTGGTTTTAAAAAAAAATATTGTCTCAGCTTGGAACATAGCAGTCCACGAAAGTGCACTCCAAAAAAATCATAATAATCAACTGATATATTTTTATTTGGGCCAATGCAGAACTATTTCACACACATTTATACAAGAACAAAAGAAAAGGAAAGTATCGTGTTTCAAAATTGACCATATTTTACCTAATTTAATTAATTACTCATATAAACGAAAAATTTACAGGTACAATCCACAATGGCGGGATTCATCCCGACGCCTGTACACTGTGGACCTCTACTTGGCTAAATTGATGAACGACAGGTGCCAACTCCATGTTTCTTAAAAATCTTATACGTGTATTTTACAAATATTGACCTTTCAGCGTTCATTTTAGCATTTGCATGCAAATTTATTGTAGTATATTTTATATAACTAAACTGTTTTAAAAACTGTATTGCATCAGGTTCGTGCTCATGCTGGTTCCAGTATTAGGAAGCTCCACTCTGGTGAACCTTATCTCACTTAAGGATAAATCCGTGGAGCGGTCGGCTGTGGAAGTAATTGAGCCGGCGCGGTGGCTGTCTCTATTGAGAGTATCCGAGATGTTCAAGGGCTGGTCTGCACTGGCCAAGAGGGCACGCAAGTTCTTGCAGAGGGAGAAGGACTTGGCACTGAACTTGGCCAACGAACCCAACCCCAGCCTACTCGGCATCCCCGACGAACTGAAGAGGTACATCTTCAGGCTTATCTCGGCGAAAGAGTTCGTACGGCTAACAGGAACATGCAGGGAAATGCAGTCGTACAATAAGGATCCGGCCGTCTGGAAGTAAGTATTTGATAGTAAAGTCAAATACAATTGCTTTTCTTAATAGTTGCTCCGTTTGGATTACAGTAGGAAATAAGTACAAACTAAATGAGGCCTTTTGCAGGTATTACCTGAAGAGAGACTTCAAATCGGAAGCTGTAGAACCGTACAATACCTATGTTGAAAAATTCTGCACGGCTAAAGTGATCGCTCCAAACTACCCGGACTTTGGGGAGGAAGTATTCCCTATGGTACTAACCAGGACCACTTCGACCACCATCTTAAATAACTACATACGTCTGTGAATGTTGTCTTTGTATTTGTTTCATGGGAGGAAAAACAAAGTTAATATCATCTTTTAAACAAAACACTGCCAAATCAAATTTTACACTATAATCAAAAACAATTTACTCTTTTAATAAAATATTCTGTGTCATTAATTATTACTTGTTTTATTACAAATTCGAACAAGTGCACTTATGCTGAGGGGGAGGGCTTGCCGGCTTAATGGAAGGGTTGATCCCATGCAAGGATCAAGACCCCCTCTGGATAGTTATTTTATTTCGCAATAAAAATTACTCCCCCCTCACCCAGTTCCATAAAAGCTATATTAGCTATTAAATATAAATTTAAATAGAATTACGTATTATAAAATGTAACTAATTTGATTATTTGAGATCAAAATAGTTTTTAATAATTACGGGAAAGGAAGAAAAACCTATAACATAACAAGGTATCAGCTTCTTACTAGCTACTCTGGCGAGTAGCTTCAATTCAATGCTGGTGCATTCCTTCATGAGACCAGAGGGCAATAGATTCCATGGCTACTTTCTCGCAAAAATAACTTATAATAAAATAATTAATGGATAAATTTTTACATCGATAAATATAATGATTTTTGAGGTGAAATTCATTGGTTAATCATAAGGCAGTGGACGGGAAAAAATCAGATGTTTTCTAAGCGGACCATTGGTATCAGAAATGGCGGCCCTAGTCCAAGGAATTAGGAACAGTTTATCTAGAAATTATTCTGTATTTACTGGAACATTTCTCAAATCAGCAGCTATCGGTGCTCAAACTTGTCATTTTCATGTGAAAAATGTACCCAGGCAAACATTCATTCCAAAGCAAAGTGTAAGCATAGTTAAGCTGTGTAGCAATTTAAATTTAGTCATTACTGTTATTCCCAGCTTAATTTAGTGGAAAAAAACTTGCTAGAGATTACACATGCTTTTTTTTTTTAATTAGAGCATGTGTTTGATATTTATTTATCCTCAATATATTTATTTCTTTTGCCCATAGGGCTGTTGAAAATAGTGAAACCTCCTTTTGTCTAGCATGGCATTACCAATTTTCTAAATCTCTGAAAAATACCTTTTATGTCAATATAGTCATTATGATATAATAAATTTAAACCATATATATTCCAACACTTTTTAAGTGGAAGGATTTTTGTATGTCTTTATAAGTTGGTGGCCATTTGAATTGTCAGTTAAAATTATTATATTTAGATCAAATATCATTCTTTCTGTCTTTATGTAATTTCATAAGGTTGATGTAGACTTTTTTATTATAAATCAAATCAAATAAGATGGATTAAGTTTTTCTTTAAAATTTATGAAGCTTTCATTACTGTTTTAATTTCATGCTTAGATTAAAATGGAGATATTTCAATTATATATTTAACAATAAACTTAAATTACCTATCCGCAACATTCCTTATTCATGAGATTGATATCTGCTATTTTTCTTTTAACCCCAATTCACATTGTTTTTTACAATCATTTGTACCAGGGATGGTGTAGTTACTATCATTCAATACTTCAAGAATTACTTCACACTGCAGCCTTAGGAATAATTTCTGCTTATTAAAATTTTCACAGTCTCGTGCAGCTGATAAGCAAAAAATTAAATACCCAATTTTTATTATTGACTGTGATAAAAAACTTTATTTTTTGCTATATCTGTTAATTTATTTTTCTTTGTATTTGACATGCCCTTAATAATAGAGGGAATTACAGAATTTAAATTTTAAAAAGTTTCTGAAATTTGAATTGATATAAGTCCGAAGTTTTTCATGTTTATTTTTTTCTGTATATCTCCCTATTGTTATATCTTAATGAAAACCTACTGTTGGGTGTCAATGACCCTAGGTTGACGCCCTAAAAAAACAATAGTAAGCTGGACTGGACTTACTTTTAAAATTTCAGATCAATTGTATTACTTTTTCAAACTTATCCTAGAACAGACAAAAGATGGTGACTTTACACCTGTTTGAAAGTAGAGCAACTTTTTTTGGAATCGAGAAGTATGCACAAGAATCAGAATTGCACTTTAAAATGAACCTTACGGGAAACAGAGGTTTAGATATGGCACCATTATAACCTAATAATATAAAAACTTTTTACAAATCTAGCATTAGATAATAGCAGAATCATTTAAAATTGTGTTGTTCATCAACTTCATCACGACTCGTTATTTCTGTACATGATCCTTGCTCTAAATTTAAGTTTTGGCTCTTAACTCGAGCCAAAAACCTAGTAGAGGGCTTATATGTATATATATTTTTTTTTCAAGTTTATTGAACATGTTTCCTTTGCTGATCTTTTCCATAAATAGATTCTCTTTACTCACTTTCTCGGTTTCGGTCAAGTGTTTTCTATGAGAACTTAATGGCAAAAAAAAGTGAAACTTCTTTAAGTAGATTGTTGACAATGAAACAATGCTTGAAATTAATAAGTCTACATCATGAGCATAAATCAATATTCATACAATTGTTAATAATTAAGAACCAGTTTGCTTTTAGCAGTTTCGCTGCTATTTCATCAGAAAATAGAGATATTTTCTGTGTAACAAAATATTTACTTGTGCAGCTGTCGGGAAGTAGGAGGTGGATGTCTTCCGCCACCAATAAAGCTAAACTTCAAGAGATAGAAACAAGGGTGCTCAATGTCATCAAAGCTTACGACAAAATCACTGCAGACAAGGTATTTTGTTCATAGTTATATTTGATCTTTGTTCTGTTTTTGTATTTTGCAGAATGTTAATAACTGGCGATTGTTCAGTCATGGGCCACCGCTCTCTTTAGAACTCATCAGGGATAGAGTTTTGCTTGTTCTCAAACTCTATGATAAAATAGACCCTGAAAAGGTAGAGTAAACATTTTTCATGTTCATTATTGAATATTTATTAGAAAAAGAAAATTAAGGACATTTTCAATGTTTTAATTCTAACACTTGACAAGTTATGATGTGAAAATTCAATAATGATTAGCTATCGAATATCTGTTCCAATTTATGTTAGTAATTGTGTATTCTCTGACCAATATAAAGCCGCAGACTGACTAAAAAGATCACAGGGGACCGTTAAAAGGTAGTGAATGAATCAAGGAAAATTTTCCACGTTAGGCAATTATCCAAATTTCTGAAATGATCCAATCATAGGCAATTTTTTTTAATAACTTGTTTGATTTTGTATAGTAATATTGATTCCCTGCCGTAACAAGTTTTAAGGTATCAACACTTTTTTTAGCAAATGTTTGGTTATTCACACCTGCTTCTTATATTTCTATTACACATTAAGAACTTGCTTGTTTTTCAGCACAGAATTATGTCTTTGAATATTAATTTGCCTCAGAAAAGGAGGGTATTATAATGGGAAGTGAATCATAACGCCCAATATGAGGTTCTTTAGGAAGGTTCTAAATCCTGATTTTTGGGATTCCCCTAGTAGTTTTTCTGAATTAAAATAAGTAGCTAATTGAACCAAGAATTGGTGAATCCAGTTTTTAAAACTGAAATAAGCCTAGCTCCAATCCTGCTATCCACCAACCAGTAACCTCAGTCAGGTTATCTCTTCATGAGGTGTTGCCAGCCAAGGATATAATCAGTTAATAAACACCCTCCCTTCATAAAAACTCCATGTAATTTTTACTGTAACCAGATTTTTTTTTTTTTCAGCTGTGCCTTGAATCGCATTTTATCAACGACCTAGGACTGGACTCTTTGGATCATGTTGAGGTTATCATGGCAATGGAAGATGAATTTGGTAAGTTTGATAGATGCTTAACACGATAAATGTTGGCCTTATGTCAACTGGAGGCTTGAGCAAAACTGGCTTTGGCTTTGCAAATTATTCCGTCCTTGTACACAGAAAAATTCTGGGTAGTTTTGTGTAAAATATGCAAGAAAACGCTATTACAATTATTAAGGTTTTTAAACACTGTTTGGTCAAGGAGAACAGTAGTTCTGTGGTTAAGATTCATGCCGAGGACCTATACTATTCGGTCCTGGCTCTAAGCAGAGATCTCTCATTCCAGAGTCTAACGTAGTTCTTAGATATTTTTTAATAAGATATGTTATTAATTATTGAGCTGTGATCGGTATATCATAATTTTGGGTTTAAGAGAAAAAGTTAAGCCAGTACTGTTGCCATATTTAATTTGTTTTTTAACCCTAGGAAAGAAAATTAGACCCTTTCATATTTCATTACAGTATTTTTGTCTTGAGAAAACTCCTCCTTACATGAGAGATGTGATGCTGACTTTTCCATATTTAATCTTGGTGTGATTGCTTTTACATGCACGTTGTAAACTGATTTTAACCTTAACCTCTTGACATACAATTAAAAGAGAATTTGATATGTCCGAAAAATAATGTTTAATTTGGGCCAACTGTTGTAATTGTGTCAAGAACAGTTATGTGCTTTGAACAGAACATTTTGTTTTGAAATTTGCATTGCTTTATAACATTTAATCAGCTTGATATATAATGTTAATGCACAATACGCAAGTAGCATTATAAAATAATAAATTAGTAGTTCTGTAAAGAATGAAACATTACAAAACATTTTGTAATATGTAGTGGAACTTGACATATTTTGCACTGCCAAGTTGTTTCACTTCTCATATTATTTTTTAGCACCCCTACTGAAAACCACTCTTCGTTCATTTTCATTTGAGTTGCATGTCTGTCACCTGAAAACAATCGTCACATAAAACTTGTTTTAAAACACACAGAGTTGTTGCTTCTTTGAAAAACCAAAGGATCAATACTAAAAGTTACAGTAAATTGTTTTATATTTACAATACTTTCCTTTTCATTCCATTTCCATTGTTCTTCTGCTACATCAGAATTATCACTGTTCGCTATAGGTCTTGTGCATTTATGGACATTTTGTTAAATGGAGCTAGGTTCTCTTGAATTTGATCACTCTTGAATAATCAACGGTATGAACATTTTAATGTCCGTTATCAATCTCATTATCATCACTAGAATAGTCCATTAGACATTCATGCTATACTTACATTCAATTTAGACCTGTTATATGGATTATTTCTAATTTTTATTAAATTCAAATTTATAATATGGCATGGGATTCACCTTGCGAGATCGCTGCTATACTGAATACTGCTTTCAATGTGATTCTTTCTAATTTATTGGTGTGGTGATGTGATTTTGTTAGTGATTTCATACTTGAAAAATGTGATTTCCTGTTATTGGTACTGTTGAGAAGCAACATCTTGAATATTCTAAACAAAACAGTCGATGCCCAAGTGAAATTATTGAATAATCTAATAATATACTCCAGGGCATCATCTATAATGTCATTATGAAATGAATGATGAGTCTCCCATACATTATTGTATGTCAAGGGGTTAATAAATCTTTTCTTTCACAATGGTAAGGGTACTGGTATTTTTCACTAAAACTATACATTTAAGTCAAATTAATTAAATATACAAACTCCTGGATTAATAGATTCCAGTGTTTCATCATTTCTTAAAAGCTTTCATTGGTAAAGTTTACAGTTAAAAGTTATTTTAATACCTTATATATCTCAATTGTTTACTCCAAATCGTGAAATTAACTTGCATTCGGTCCTATATTATCTACAATCTTTTACCTTAGTGTAAAATCATAATTACCCTCTAATGATTTTACAAGCATCAATAAATTCTCTCCTTTTTTCTGAGTTCTACAATTACATTACTAATTGTATGCAATTAACTATAATATAATAATAATAACTATATAATTGTAATGCAATAAACTGAACAAAAAAAATTATTAAAATTTAAAAAAAAACTAGATTTTTCTGCAAAAAGACTAATAGGTATAAATTGGTCCAATGAAAAATTAAGGACTGACTTTTGTGTTTCCTGTAAAATTTAAAAAAATAGATTTAGTACTTTTTGGAAATCAGCGTCTCAATTTTAGATGCTTTTAGACCAGAAAATCATTGCAACATTTTAACTCTGACAACTGTTTGATGAATTATAAAACTTGAAGGTTTATATTATCATCAACACATTTTTATGGCAATTGTCGAATTATAACATACAGACAGATAACATACCTTAATAAAAGTTTCAAAGTAGTAAACTTCTACCTTGAAGCTCACTATTTAATAATTTATATTGTCATCAACTATACTTCCATTTAATTATCAGCCAAAGAAAAATAGATAGTGACAGGACTGATATTCCAACCCAGGTTCTCTCATGATCTGAATAACCAGGCGCACCCTTCTTGTGAACCGTTGGCCTATTCAATTAGTAATCTCTTTAGCTGATCACAAAGAATCTTTGAAAAATTGCCAATGCGACTATCTTTCAAAGATCATGGACTAGACTTTAAAAGTTACCAAGCAAGCATTGTCTGTTTTTTATGGGCTTGTGTATAACAAATACATCAATCTATGCATTATATGTAATAAATACCCACTTAATATCTTCTTTTTTTGACTAATAATTGAAGCGTTGCAGTTGAAAAGGGGACTAGTGCCTAAAATGATTAGCCTTGGTACCTACCGGTATATTTTGGTGACGATCAGAACTAAACCAAACTAGCTAGGTAAACTGCTTTTCCATGCCTTTGGCCTTGGAACACTTGGATTGTATCAATGAATAAACTTTTTGGAAATATTAGCACTTACCTCCTTTTCAGCGGCTGCACCTCAATTATAAGAACAGTCCTATTGCTGAGTACAACTAGTTTTTATTAATAATTTTACAAAATTTATTAGCTTTTTAATAATTTAATTAATAAATATATTTATTTATTCATTCTATCTATTCTTATAAGAGTAACATATTTTGTTTTATCAGGTTTCGAAATCCCAGATGTGGATGCAGAAAAATTGTTGAGGCCTGCTGACATAGTCCGTTACATAGGGGACCGAGAGGACATCTATGAATAATAAAAAAAAGCTTTAAGAATGTAGTTAAGTTAATAAATTGTATGTTATTTTATCTTTCATCGAGATGAATAACTTTTTTCCCCCCTGTATATATAATATATTTATGTTACTTCTCTTTATTTGTTTTTTTTTTTGTTTTGTATATAAATTGCTCTGCAATTATGGTCATTAATAAAATATGTTGTAATAAATTAAGAATTGGTTGAATATAGATCTTTTGTTATAAATTTAAATTTAATTTTCCTCCAGATGTTTGGTTTTCTAATAATCCTGTTGAGACCTTATAATATTCATTATTCTATTAGTGAAACAAATTACAAACATCAATCTCATGAAATCAAATAAACAGTTACATTTTCTTCAAAAGTATTGAGATATAGTTTTGATAAACAATTTAAAATTACTCCCCATACAGTTTGAAAAGATTACAAATAAACTGATATTGATGAAACGTCTCTCATGACAATGTCTTTACAAAAAAGGAAAATTACAGTGGGCATAAAATCCAATTGTTTAAAGAATAGATGTTGTTTGTTACTTAAAAGTTTCTTCATCTTTAAATATCAAAATAAATATAGGATCGAGAAGACAAAGGATGTTTATCAAAGCATATACTAAGTAATGTTTTGAAAGTAATTATTATTGGAAAATTTATAACCATTAAAATTATAGGAAATTTAATTACCTAAAAAATACAAAGCTTTATGATGAATGAAGGCCAAGAAACAAAAATTATTCAAACTAAGCAACAAATTATATTTAAAAGATAATATTTATATTTGAAAATAATATGAAACAGTTATAATTACACAGGATCTCAGATTACATTTTTATCTATTTTACATTAAATACACCATTTACTGATATTTACATTTTTTTCGACATACTACTTATTACTAATGTGAGCTGAAACGACGGTCCGTATAAGAAAGGAATGATAGGTTCATGTCATGTAGTAGACAACGCATTAAAATGACCCACGTTCCTGGATATCGCCAAGTGATTAAACATGAAAGAATATGCTCTTAAGATGTTTGTCACACAACTTCCTTACTTCTTCTGTAAAAAGAAATAAAATAAATAACTACATAATTATTACTAGATTCTAAACATAAGCTTACAACGCAAAACATAAATCTGACACAGCCTCAAGGTAAACTCAGGAGCCTCTTAAATATAGCTTTAATAAATGTCTAAAAGATTGAAATGAAGATGTGGAGATTACCAAACAGGTTTCTAGGCGTAAAACAGCACTATTATTACTTCATGAGTTGTCTTGCAATGGATTTTTCTTTTTTTATTAAGTTAATAAATTGGAACAAAATAAATGATAATTTATTAAATCTAGAGCAAAGATTTATTCTAATTCAAGAATGTCTTATAATTTTGCATGTTATAAAGGGTCTTCCAATAGGGACTTCTGAACTATGACAGTTGATAGCGGCCATATTGTTGAAGCTGCATTTGTCAAATTGGCTGTAATTTATTCAGTCTGTTTTGCCAAATCACCATGGACGGATATAGCATTCAACGACACGTGCAAAAGATAAAATTGTTTTATCAATATGGGTGTTCTGTTTGGGCAACGTTCCACGCACTTCGCCCATTTAATGGTCGCCATAACCGTCCTATCAAGAGGACTATTCGCAGTGTGGTGGATAAATTTGAGCGCACTGGTTCAGTAAACAAAAAACCAATGCCCGTATGTCGACAAAATGCAAGATCTGCTGAAAATATCGCCACTGTCCGTGGGAGTGTGCAGGAGAAAACGAGACAGTCGATTTCGCGTCGCTCACAAGAACTCTGTCTTTTGCAGACCACAACTTGGCGAACTTCGCATCGTGACTTGGGCCTGCACCCGTACAAAATTTAACTGACCCAGGAGCTGAAGGTAAACGACCATAGACGACGTGTGTTCACTGAATGGGCCAGAGCAGTTGGAAACTGACCCTAATTTTCATCGAAAAATCATCTTCAGCGGTGAAACCCATTTCTGGATGAATGGGTACGTCAACAAACAAAATTATCGACGATACCAATCCACATGAAATCCAAGAGCGTCCAATGCATCCCGAAAGTCACTGTTTGGTGTGGATTTTGGGCTGGTGGTGTCATAGGTCCATATTTCTTTGAAAACGATGTTGGCCAGGCCATAACCGTCAACGGTGAGTGCTATAGGACGATGATTACCAACTTCTTTTGGCCTGAATTGGATGATATGGACACCAACGACATGTGGTTTCAACAGGACGGCGCTACATGTCACATGGGCATTCTGCACGAGGGATTTGAGGGCATGGTCATCTCACGTGGAGGTGATGTGAACAGGCCACCGAGATCGTGCGATTTGACCCCGTTATACTTTTTCTTCAGTCGCAGGTCTATGCGAATAAGCCACAAATCACAGCAGTCCCCAAAGCCAACATAACCCATGCCATCGGTCAAATCCAGCCTGATTTATGCGCCAGAGTCATGGAAAATTGGACATTTCAGATGTACGCCACCCAGCAAAGCTGCGGCGGACATTTGCACGATGTTATATTCCATACATAATGGCATCAATAGGCCTTTCAAACGAATAAAAAATTTCGATGATATCTCACACACACTTTGTTTTATTTAAATTTAAAGATAGGAAGTGCTTAATGAAAGACCCTCTATATACCATTTTACTACCATCAAACTGTTTTCCTACATAACCACTCAACACTAACTGTTCAAACAGTACTTCAATTAAACCAACAGAGATTACAAAACGTTGCCCCCCCAAAAAAAATTGAAGATTAGTACATGACGACAATTATGTCTATTATTTTTTGCACACATCATCTCACACTAAAATATCTTCAAGCCTAATGAAAGTTAATTAAGATGAATGTTATAGTGTAAAATACGAAATGACAGTCTTCAAAATTGCTACAAGGTATTTTAACTTAAGAGCTAATAATGACAAAAATTGGTTTCATTTATATTAAAGTTATGGTGGAACAAAGAAATGACAATAAACATTATTTTGACCTTGGTTGCAGATATGTCAAGAACAGCTAGCCCTAAGAAAAAAATGGACATGATGTAAGATTTAGAAAATTTTGTTGGGAATAGAAAATTGAAGAGTTCTCACTGTTCATTACTATTTCAATGATGCTGATTACTTTTACATTTTGATGATGCTGAGATTACTTTATATTTTCAGAAGGGGGATTTAACAAGTTTTGTAAGATATACACATTTCCGCCCAGACATGAACATAATATTTGTAATATAAGCAGGATAGAAGGCCAAAGATTAAAATATACATATAAGAAAAACTGTCTTTACCGTTTATTTCAATAAGGTTAGCCCTCCTCCTTTCTACAGTTATGTAGAACTGACGATTGTTTGACATCTTCCCTACAATCCAATGGTCACTCATTGTCTTAATCATGGTTTCATCAGATGAATTACCTCTTTCAGACAACCTGAAATTTTGCAATGAAATATCATTTTGTGATAATGGCAAAGCTGATCCTTGGATCAACTAGTTAATTTAAGCATTGAATATTGAATACTTTGTACCATATACAAATTATATAATCTTACCATTTTTGGTGCTGCTGAACGTCTACAAGCAGCTTGAGCATTTCTTTCGACACAGTCTGTCCTCCAGGTTCCCTCCTTTTGTCAAGATTAGATTTTGTTGCCAGGTTCATCGAGTTGAAGTAAACAAATCTAGAAACAGAATGTCAATGTTTTGATACTTTAAGTTACACTGGAGCTTTATTTCTTAAACTGTCTCTCTCAACATATAACTGAGGATTGTCCCTCATAATTGATGCTTAATAATTCATGATTTCACATCTACCAAATAACAACTGCACACTGTCTCCTCAACATCTAATACCTATCTCATCCAGCGATTGGTAACAACTTCCTTCTTCACGACAATCGACTAAATTCTTTCCTCCTAGAGAGTGAAATCTTGAGCGTGACATGATCAGCTCATATCAGATGCATAAGAATACTTAAAATGACTGGTGCAGACTGAATTAGTGGCTCCATATCTGTCGATTAAACCATGAAACTTCTCTATTTAAATTAATCGATATTTATGTAATTATTTATTACTGGAGTAAAACTATCACTCCAACTAATGCTAGCCAGCATTAGTATTCTCACTATTAAAATTTATAATTATTAAGATACAAGTGCCTACCTTGTGTCTTGGTCAGAAGGATCGGAACAGTTGGCAGTCGTAGAAAGATTAGGCTGCTCCTTGAAGTCACTTAGCTCAGTATTGATTTTGTCTAACCTCTTATTTAGAAAACTGTCCAGGCGTCTGTAGAATTCCAGCCTCATAGTTTCAATTCCTGAACAGCACATACTTTTATTAATTATAAAATCAATGAACTACCCATCTGCAATAAATAATTATCTTTTCTGTGTACATTTTTACTACATTAATTCTCTCAATTTATATTTATTACCAAAGTCACACCAACTTTGGCATGAATACTGATGAGTGGAAACAAAACATTCTCTGTGGAATGCAACCTCAAGATTCTCTCTTGGGAGAGCTTGATTTTATTTCATAGCAAGCCTAGAAAACAGGAGTCAGCATCCATGCTGAAGCTAGAGCTGGACGTCAATATGTAAATAGCCTGCCCTAAAGTCTCATGCATATTTGTTTAGTGTTTAAAGTAAAGTTAACCCTAAAGTCTTAAATCATTTTATAGGCACTTACCACTACATCAGTTTAGTGCATGTAACCATGTAAAAAGTGTCCAAATTAGTAGAGTACATTCGATATCAGTGAAGGTGATAGACAATACTGTGCGGGTGGTATAAAATAATGTTATAAGAAATATAATAAGCACTTTGTCAGAAGAAATCTCTGGAGAGATTTCCACATTTAATCTTTATTTTTTTTATTTAATCTTTTTTTTTTTGTGTAGTTTACAATTTTTGAAGACACTGCTAGAAAAAAAGATTGAGTGTGGAGGTGGCAGATAAAGAAATTTGTTTGATGGAAGCTGAAGGGGTGCTGCGATGAAATACGTCAGCAATTTGGTACAAGTTCTTCAATGCCACCAGTCCTCAAAACATGCCTCGATCAGGTCAATATTCTGTTGTCAATGATGAACGATTTGAGAGTGTAGGTCAAGATTGGTATGTGACCACATGAGGATTAGGGTACAATAAAGGCCTTAAATACATTAATTTTTAAATAAACTAATTTTGTCCACAAGAACTTTTGTTAAAACCTAGTATAAGGAAAATTATATTGAGGGAATCGATTACACTATTAAAAATAACCTGGAACGAGAAGGCAGAGAGTGGTCTGTTCTACCCTGTATACAAGCAGACTGTAGAATGCAGGCTGCGGTATATGGGCAAGGTATACCCTTGGCACTTTGCTCGAGAAGGCAATGTCTACATCAATAAGATTCTCTGGGCCGGTTACAAACCTGAAAAAATAAACAACATTTCAATGACTGGTATGTTTAAAACCATAACTTCTTAAATATACTAAATAATAATTCTGTGATACCAAGGAATAAATGGGTAATTAATTAATTAATGTCAATACAAGATAAGTTTACATACATGGTTTGGTAGGGTATGTTTCCCCTGTGATAAATTGTGCATTATTCATTTCAAGTGAAATTAGGTTATTATGGTGAAGAAAGTGTCAACTTTCATCAAATACGTTATTTTCTAGAATTATGTAAAGTTAAAAAGAGCGTTGCTATGGAAATATACAGAAGTGATCAAACGTTTCCGGACAGTTCATATATTTCTTGATACTAGTAAAACTACTCATAAAATCAATAGAGTGATAAAGGGGAAATCTGTTGCTAATGTTTGAAAAAATCAGTGTCCGGAAACTTGTGGCCACTACTGTATATTTTTCCTTAGAGATTCATTTCCCAGAACCACAGAATTATTAGCCAAAGAAAGAGATATTGACAGGGCCGGTTTTCAGATCAGAGAACTCCTGATCTCCGATGACTCATAACAGTACCATCCCTGTGCTCCTCGGCCTAGTTTAGTAATTTCCTAATCTCTTTAGCTGATCTTGTGCTTGTATACCTCAGAACAGTAAGATATCAGAGCTAAAGTTAACCAAACGAGGCAATGATATACACTATTATGTAGTTGTTAAATTCTCGATTATGTTAATTGAGGCCACAGCTAATAACTATTATTATGATTACAGCAACTTGCAACAAACCTATTTGGTTTATGAGATGGTAGCTTCCCGGCCAGAGCGTTCAAATAGCAAGGTAACAAACTGTTAACAAGGTACCTGTAGACAACTTGGCCATCTTCAGCAGGCAAACCGCACCTGCAAAATTATCACTTACTATAGTTTATAAATTAATTTTCTATCTTCGAAACATAACAGAAGTAGGTACTCTTTAATTAGTGCCCTGCTAGTTCTAGTAATTATTCATCTTAATAACAGAAAACTACTACTATGTATGACAATTATATAACTATCTGCAATACACCAAAATCTCCACTATTCAAGAATATGAATATACCTTAACAGAAATTTTTTTCAGTCATACAGCCATATCTAAGAACCCCATTCTAAGAGCGATCGGTAATTACAATAAACAGAACTTCAATAGATACACTCACAAACACACATTGAACATATACTATAATTGGAAATTTTCATTTTTTATTTTAAAACCCAAGTAATTAATTCCATTTTTTTTTTCTTTTTAGTTATGTAGGTTTTCCCCCATATTTCAATACCATTTCTCTATACATATGTAATATACATAACCAGTGTAAATAATATGTAATGTAAACATGTATACGGATGATCAACCAACATGTAATATTATAATCTTTCCAGAACAAAGTTGTTTAAAAAAAAATCATCATTCTTAACTGAACAATAGTTGCGTTACCATGGTGAATTATCCTAAAAAGCATCATATTTGCTTTTAAATATACGTTTTTCATACAGGTATAAAAGACAAACAAAACAAAAGCTTAGTTGAGTTTACATAGATGTTATACATGACAACCTTCCTAACCAAAACTAGATTAGCACCTTATATTAATTTAATTGTATAGGCTTCCTTATCTGACAATGATGGATTTCCATCAAAATAAGCATATAATAAGTCCTTATCTAGTCCAATGGCTTTGATTTCTAAAAGGCTGGGACACAAATGGAAAAATGCTTAAAATGTTATGCTATGATACTTAATAACTTACCAAACAAGTTGTTCATTGAACAGCATGACAGAAAACTGCACAATAGGAAAATTGAGCTCTACATGATTAATAAAACATTGCGCATGCAGAAATGTAGGCTTGTCTAACGGAAGAAATTGGACTCCTTGAAACAAATCAATAATATCACATTTCTTCAAATTTAGAGTTAGAAGATACTAAAACAAAATAATACAAAATAATTAAAGTTCTGTTACAATGTTCAAAATCAGGTTGTTGAATATTAAAAAAATACCTTTGAAAAAAATGAATCCAATTTTTTCTTGAGCAGCTCAGAACAACCATCTTCTTTGTCTATAATCCTCTGGAACGGTCCGAGAAACAATTTTGCAGCCAGGTAAGCCTGCCTGACAACGGCCAAAAAGACGGGGTTCTGTACTTCGTTAGGCAAATATTCAATGCCATCCAACTTCTCCTTGCCGACAAGGCATGAAGGTAGATTCACCGTCTATATAATATAAAAATCCTTAATTAAAGTTAATCTCTCTGCAGTCACAAGTGATTTGTTTAAACTTTCATGCGACACTTCCTGACTCCAAATTAACTATCTCATATTGCTCATTCGAGATAAGCAAATAGCCACTTTACCATAACGAACAATCCAACTTCTTTTACCCGAGTGGTATTTCACTTTTTTGTATTAAGGTATACTAATAAACAAAAGCTTAAATGTGGAAAATAAGTTGATCTACCCACACACATCTAATATATTAGATTGTTATGTACTTTTTATATACCTACATAAAAATATATCCTAACCATATTGCATTCAATATATCTCATTGGAAAGCCCAGATTTTTACATTTTAACAAGTAGACAGATCAACCGTACCGAATAGAAGAAACTAGCTGTTACTTGGGAGTATAATTTACGAATGAGAATGTGATGGGTTCCGTCAAATACATTTAACTGATTCAGTATAGAAGGAAGCAGTGAACCTCTTCATTCATTCAGCACATAAGTAGTGAATGGTAGGATGACTGACCTTGCGAGGATTGCTACTGTGTAGGATCGTTGCAGTTTGTAAAATGAACCGGTAAATAGGTCAAACTATAGAAGAACTAGGTGAATAAATGGTTGACCCTATATATGGTTAATTCCCAGGTCTCGAAGTACTTTTCCGAAGGTAATAAACAGTATTCAAGCTGAATAGCAAATCTAAAGATAAATAGAAAATGAGAGGTGGATGGATTAACATGTCTAAGTCACAACTTCAACATTTCTATATTTTTTTTTAACAATAAGGTCATTAAAAAACAGTATCTTTACTTTGTTATAGGTAACTGTTCAGAAACATAACTATATCACCATCAAAATTGGGTTTAATAATTATAAAATTTAGGGCTCAGTGGGAAAGGAAATTTTAAGTTAAAGAATCCTGGAAGAAGCAGGAAGAGTTCTTTATTTTGTGATAATATATGTGTTATAAATGGGTGGGGTGGCAGCAACTGATAGATAGCCTTGTTAATGTAGTCCACCTTACACAGTTCCATCTATGAAATGTATACCAAAATAATTCCCTAGTAAAGCCGAAAGGACAAAAGTTCATTATAAAAACTTAAAATGTATTTTATAGAAAAATGTGTAGGAAAACTTCTGGGGGTACTGGTTTGGGTAATTAGATAAAAACATAAGTGGCAAAATTTTAAAGTATCTTTATCTGTAGGGATAAGCCTCCAAATTAAACATACAAAAATTCTTATCGCACATAACAAATTCCCAATTAAGTTTTGATGCAGACAGACTGACTTAGACATACCATATACACAAGATGAAATCAAAGGTAAATACTGTTCATTCCCCATAGCAGACTATATGGCCATCCCAACATAGAAATATACAGTATATCATTACACAATACCTAGAAACTTTAATCAGAGACTGATGAAGAAATGACAGTGAGACTCCCACAGCGACTACACACATAATCACAGGGTTCGCACCAGCCCCACCCCAAATAATTCTTTTATACCAACAGCTCTCCCTTAAAGAATAATTGCTTTGGCCAATAACTGCACTTATCTACTATAAAAGGTAATAAATTAAAACATACGAATCTATCTGTATATTAGTATTATTCACAGTATGAGATTCCAATAAGAAAACTAACAAAAGAAATCTTTGATACAAAAGCTTAGTAATTTTTTTTTTTTAATCACCATGATAATCCAAATGTTTTCTTCTGATTTAAAAAAGAACTTTTTTGTTTTAAGGGTCTGAAGTGTATCACACAGGTCACTGGAAAAGGTCCTTAAAAATACAAAATAAATACATAAATATCTTTTTATTTAATTTAAACTAGGTATGAGGGATGTGATTATGAATATATAGTTTCATCAACCAATTTCATGTTATTTATATAATTAAAATATTGAAAGTGGTGAGATAATAAAATATATCATTCTCTATACCAGACTTTGATAAAAACAAAAATTACTCAGCGAATTTCACTATAGCTTCACAAAGCCCAACTTCTTTCATTTGTATATCCAATTTAGTCCCTTTGGGATAAAAATACATAACTTTTTCCTCTTCCTAAAACAAAATAACATAGTCAGAAGAAAATTTGGAATTCATCTAAATGACATTATCGAATTACTAACATGGCCTTCCGTTTGTCCAAAGGAAACATTATATATGAAGAAATTTTTCAATGAAATGTCTGTATTACTAGTCATTGTCATCGTTTTTGTAACTCAAACATAATTGAAAGTAATACACATCTCTTTGAAACACTTAATTTGTAGGAGGATAAATCACAGTTATGAGTAACGGCTCTATGCGTCATAATTCATAATCTACTTGCACATTACTGACACAAACAGTAAAATGTTAATGATACCGATTTGAAGAGCACAGATACGGATTGTCTGTGGCTCTACAGATCGTAAACGACTCCTTCTGAAAACACTGAATATCCAAGGAGCAATTATGATATAATTAGTATTGACGTTTTATTTTTTATAGGAAGTACGTTTCAAACTTACAATTAGTATGAAACGACCAGTTGATGATAGAGTGGACAATGAGCTTATTTTTAATTTTCAAAAGTCTCTCATTTTCAACGGAATGGCCTAGTAGTAACGGCCTAACATACGGAGCTTTGCTACAAGGGGTGGTTTTACTTTGAAACAGGAAGTTGGAAATCCCCTTTCATGAGTCTGTCTGTGTGTTAAATAATACTTGTAGTCATACAAATGATATAACTAATCATACGTTTGAAAGGAAGACATATTCAGAAACGTGCTGGATTACACAGTGTATGTATGTAGGTTAATATGTAGTGAGGGGAAGTGTGTGAAACAAAAATTTAAAAAATCGGCCAACTTTCAATCAGAAGCAATTTACTATTTCTATTTTTTAGTTACAATTTTTTAAGGTCACATTACAGATAGTATATATAAAAAAAATTCAAAGATATAGAACTCTGGACCTCCCGAATCTTTGTCGGGTACCTAATGTGGATAGATCCTGGCAGGAGCGACTGTCATACGTTATATAGTAAATTGGTGCCCGGCCGGATATTGGGGATGCTCCTGGCACTAATCATTAAAATAATGGGATCAATACCACAACTAATAATTTACTGTCCAAAAATTAAAAACTAATAGAAATAGTGTATTTCATTCCGGAGCCGATATTAACACGTTGCCGCAAATACTATAGCCGTTGTGCACATTGTGATCAATAAAAAAAATCGACACTTGTTTACTGATAATCCTCTTTACTATTCACCAATACTTGCGTACACTATGACGGGTCGCCGGTTTGAACAGCTACTACGATGCATCAATGGACATTATACTTGACGTTTTGACAGCAGTACCCAAAAATTAAACAAAATTTACCCCATACTCCAGCCGATTCTCGTTAATTTTCAAGCAGCATATTCACCGTCAAAAGCACTTTCATTGGATGAATCCCTTTTGTTGTTTAGAGGTCGGGTGAGTTTCCGACAATATATAAAAGGGAAAAAAGCAAGATACGGCATAAAACTATTTGAACTTAATACGCCGGACGGATATGTTCTAAATGTTTAAATTTATCAAGGAAAATCAGACAACATACAGGAAACATCAAAAAAGTTAAAAAGGGGCGTAATTTTTTTCCTGAATTAATTTTTATTTCATTTTTGCTATTTTATAAGCAAAATAAATTACAAATGATAATTTTGTTTCAAACTGATTTTCTTGTGTTAAGTTTACACCTATTTACTCTCTTTTATTCATAGGAATCATTTTGAATTAGTAAAGCAAATGCCGTATAGTCGTCACGACGGCCACAGCCGTCATTTGCTCCGGGAAGAGAAAAAATGACATGGTGAGCAAATGACGGTTACTGCAGTCAACAGTTTTTTTGGAAAAACTGTGGCCAAATGTGATAATTTTCACTTCCAAACTTACACTCGATTTCATCTGGCAGTCATAAACAATTGACAAAAAAAATGTGTTTCTGAGCATGACCGTCAAATTAAAAGTGTGCGGCAACGTGTTAATAGATTGGTTTTTATAACAATATTTTGACTACTTAGAATGTTTTTAAAAGCAATTTTCAGTTAAAGTGATTTAATTAATTTAATTTAATAAAACCTGACTACCCCTCGATATACCCTTCACTCTTAATGATAGATATATCATACCCTACCCCTTCATTTTTAAATCATCATTGATCTTAAAAATAAAAAATTAAATTGATGACGTCATTGGTTCTTTGATTAAGCAGTTAATATTAGTTTGTTTAGTTTAAGACACCTGTATACTCTACCTCAGTGAAGGTAATATACAATTTTCTTGCCCATTGTTAGGCATCGGAATACTTATTTCATGCTTTACTTAGCCATTAGTTTATTTTATCCATATTTTAACATTTTTTCCTTATTTGATGGGAACCAACTTACTCAATGGTACAAAATGATGGCAGCATCTCATTCATGAATTTCAGGAGCGTTAGTAACAATGGTCCTTCCTTTAGCTCTTTCTAGGGGAGGCCCAATTAATTTAAATATTTTTTATTTTTTAACAACAATAGTTAATAAAACGTGACTATTACAGACGTGTAGTAGAAGCATGACACTAGGGTGAATTACCCCTGGTAGGTGGGGCTGGTTGGCGTAGGGGCTAGGTTGGCCTTTTGCTTATAGTTCTTCCAACACCTGTTGTGGAGGCAACACCACCAGTATGTGATCTACACTATCTTGGGGGGGGGGGAATCTGTCCTGAGGATTCAGGGTGATACTAGTAGTCTAGTGAGGAGGGTGGTTCCTTGAATAATTTGACGTGAACAGGTAAATTTGCTCTAAGGTATGGAAAAACATTTGACTCCCTTTCTGTTCACAATTCTCTATACTTCACTAAAAACTTTGACCTTGGATGTACTCAGTTTCTTGTTTAGTTGTTCTCCCTTGTACTGTCAGCTATCTTAAAAATGAAACCTGTGGGGCTAGTTGGGGTACTGCCCAACTAATCCCACTTGGCTTAGCCAACCAGACCCACTTTCGCTATTGATTTTGAACGTACCTACTACCTTAATTTCAGATGAGAATGAATTTTCAACTAACAGGCCTGATCCATATCAAGGTGCCGACGAAGAAAGCGCAGACGTAGAACTGTTAGGAGAGCACACTCATGACTTAAATACTCCAGGACTAAGTTTTGTTGATGAAAAAGCCCCTCCTCTCGATAACTATTCAACCAGGTCCCAGTAAAAGCTCGTCTGTTGACGTATCACCTGAAGAAATAAGACCTCTGTCCAAAGCTCAGCCATGAAAATTTCCGACAGGGGTAGGGAGAGAAGACATTGGGACTGATGGCGCAATAAGAAATGAGCTTAATGATTCAAAAAGGAAAACAAAGAAACTTGTTGAAGACAAGAATAAGAGCAAAGAAAGTTACAAGTTAAACGTAAAGAGGAGGTTAAAGGAGCACTTGTCTTAAGTTCCAGTGATGAGGATAATAGCAATATCTGCTATGTAGAGAGCGATTTTAGACGAAATCTTTGGAAATGACGAAGAAAATGAAGACATTGAAGATCTCCATCAGCCACAGTCCAATCTTATTGATCAACATCTGGCACACATACAAATGACACTAGTGCAACCCAGTCAAACACACATGATACGATCGAAGGGACCAGCAATGGGAAGAGAAAACACTTCAGGAGCTGGACTTCAATATCTCTCTGCTGGCGAATACGTTGCTGTAAACTAAGGAGACATGACATATCCAGAAATCGTGACTGCAGTTAAGTTTTGGTCATAGCCAAAAAAGATAGATGAAATATGGTACCACCTCGACATGTTAGAAGAATTCAGCCACCAAAACTGATCTGTGGTGCCAAATGAACATTTTTCATTGACTTCTGAAGACTGGTAAGTTTGTAGGAAGACGGAGGGGGTAGTTTGTAAGAAGGAGTTAATGTGGTATCTACTACCTAATGAGATTGATTTTGACACTGAAGAATATATTGCATGTCGTGATATTAGCTAATTACATAATTATTGTCATTGTAATGTGATATTTCCTGATACAAAATAAATTTTCACTTTAGGTACCTACAGTTACTAGGTACTTAAATTTTAGGAGTTATTGTGATACATGTCAGGTTTGATTCAGTTAGTTTTAGAAGGAAAATACAGTTCCGCTTTCCCATTTTCTGTGTTTAAAAAGGTGGGATACTAGTTTTATTCAAAAATGTGTCATTGTTTTCTGTTTTGCGATTGAAATATAAGTTTTTTTTTCAATTTTTTGTTAGTAGGTATTGTTCTTCTAAGCACATTTATCCTACCTAAAGTTTAAGTTTTTGATAAGGTGTTGAAATTGTTTTGTTAGATGAAAAATTTGCTTAAAATATTCTAAGTCAATGATTAACTATTGCTTTTTCCTTTGCCTTTGTTTTTCTCAAAAAAAATATGGAAGCAACTACTTATTTATGTAAAATCACCAATGTAAAGGAGTTTTATTGTAGATACCTATGTTTTATTTATATTGATGTTTTATAATTTTTTAAAAATAAACATGGTAAATTGCAGCTATTTGTCACTTTCTTTCCCCTCAACAGTGGTTAAAGACCAGAACGAAATTATTATACTATTATAGTATAGCTTTTAATAACAATAAAATAATGTGTGTCAGGTAGTAATAAAATGGAATGGCCAAATTACCCCACGCAGGATGTCAATTGACATACTTTGACTTGACAAATTCTTCCATTTTTTATGATCACAGTGTTGGAAAAAACACTTTAAATACTGCAATGCCTTATAGCTTACAGTATACACAGGTGGTCTAAAAAGTTTCCGACCTCAACATGAAGATGATAATAAAAGAAATAAAAGCTTTGTTAGGTCGGAAACCTTACAGACCACCCTCCTAGTATACACTAATGGGGTCATCATAACAGGGATGACTCAACAAATCAAAAAGTGTTGACAACCAACCCTGCTCTCCCTTAATAGTTGAACAGTTCAATGTCAATTTTGATGTGTCACACAATTAAAGGTTTCAGTTAACTTACTTCAAGATGAGAGAAATAATTTGTTTACTTAATTAGCGACAGATATTCATTTTTTATAGGACTGTTATTGTTTTGAGTATCATTTTACATAAATAGGAACTTTTATGTCTTTACAGGCAAAATTTCCATCAGTGTACGTGGAAGAGGAGCTAATAGAAAACTAGTGAACATTATATTAACATGGTTTTTTATCATTTCATCATAATAATCTTTTAAAAAATAAAACCTTATAATCTACTTTACGAAACCAAACCACTGCCATATTTGTTATCATTTTAACAATATGTAAAAATAAAGATGATTTTGAAATTTAAATGGATTTATTGTTGTTTTATAGGTACCATGACTGTCAAGGCAACAAGGCCTGTTTAATACATATGTACTTTCCCCCCTTCTTGAGGAATTATGTATGTACTTGCACATCAAGTGCATATAGGAACCCAATTTATGAGAAATATATTAATCTAAAATCTGAAGATCAACACTAAATTACATAGCTACTCTACCACATGAAAAAAGTTGTGGTAATGCTTTCTGTGAATCAATTATTCACAATTAATCATTAAAGATGACACACTACAGTTATATTTTCCAATGAATAAAATTGTTTAAGCTGCACACACCCAATAAACTAATTATATACCAAAAAGACTTTTTAATAGTAAATTTTTTTAGTGTTCACTGGAAATAAAAAAACAATATGCACAGAAATTTGATAATAAACAATTTAATAACAAAGTAATGGATTCTTTTAATTATTATAAAAAATAAATATAAAAGTTAAACAATTGGAGTACCACTTGTATGGCAACGATCACATATAATATTTATATCAAATTCATTTCACTAACAAATTGAAACAAACTTATAAAATACACGTGAAACATAAAATAATCACAAATACATCATAACAAATAACTATTTAATTGCACTTCTTGAAGTTAGCCTTTAGTCAATAAATAATTAAACATATGCAAATAATACAATTGGAATAATACCATAGAGCCAATTCTTAAAAAATATTTATTGTAAGCAGTATAAAAATAAATTTTCAATATCATATCAACATCAAATAACTGATTTCATTTATCAGGGGAACAAAATACAATTTATTCATAAACAAATATAAATGTGGTAACATTTTTACACTGGAATAGTTATTTAAATTTTTATTTAATAATGGAATGAAATAGTAATATTTTTGAAGATCAGTACCAAAAACTACTGGTGGGATAAGAATAATTGCCAATAACAAATTTAGCCAGGCTTGTCAGAGATTGCTGGATCATAGATTATTTGGACTAGAATGGTATAATTCTTACCAGGGAATTATAATCTTTATCATGGAAGATCGGATACTTGCTGCTTTAAGCTGGCATAACAAAGGAAATAAAATCACAATAAGGCTACAAGCACACAAAGGAGTTTTGTTTGAACTCGGCATATGGTTACATAGATAATAAGTGTTTTCCATTGCCCCTACAAACTAATGCTTCAAATCGAATGCACAATATCAAGTGATAAGACTACTTCATGTGTTTCTAGCCAAAACTGACCTAAAGTTTGCAATCTCAATCTTCATGTGGGGGTGGGTAATTTTCTAAATTGTTTTAGTGAAGCCAGGACACTTTCTAAGTCTTTCCATTTTGAATAGTGCAAGATATTCTATTCCTAAAGACATACATGTTCTCAACCTTATCTCATAACTTGTACTACTTCTTCTGAGGACTCGCTATATGTAAGGCACATTACTGAATATATTACGACAATACAGAAAAGCCGATTAAAAAAATTCTTTGTTGTTTCTTTCAGGCAAAGGTAAGGAAGATACAGATTTTTCAAAAACATACCAACTGAATAACGAACATCAAGAGATACTTGAGGGTCTTTGTTTAAGATTATTAATAAGTAAATTGTTAGATGATGAGGACTTCATCAAACAACCAACCGGAGCTTCATAGTCTACTTTATTTGTTAACCCTTCCCAGTATCTGATTGGCTAAATATTGTAAATGGTTAAAATATTGACCAAGAAAAACGTATTGAAATTATCTCAAACTACATTAGATATCATATTACGAATGTTGGCTATAAAACATCTTTGGAAATAGAATATCATTAAAATTTACTTTAGATTAGCATCTCTAATATGTCCGTAACCACAGAAAAAGGACATCACTTATGAAATAAGTAATAAGATAATAATAATAACTATGACTTGGGAAAGCTTAATGGTTAGCAAAATGGCACCAACTTTTATCACTTTTTTTTTTCACACTTTCTGTTAGTAGCTATTAAACCAAAACCTTATCAGCATCAGTTTTGTAATACATCTCCATAATTTTAAACTGATAGAATAATTTATTAGACCACTATCATAGATCATACACACAGGCAAACCAAAGAAGATTGCCCTGATTGAAGACCCACTCCTTTTAGGCCAGGAAATTAATTTTAGTGACCAACACACAGGGAAAATAACATTATCCTAAAGAGATTCTGAATTGGTACTAATCTGACATAACAAAATATTTTTATTGATAAAAACTACTGGCACGTAAAGTTGACCTTGATGTGAAATTAGGTCAAGCAATTTAATTTCGTACTTACAAATTTATTAAATTCGGCTGGTCATACTTATAGCATAAATTAGTCTTCCCATTCATGGTCATCACCATTACCATCCATATCATCGTCTGAGTCTTGCTGCTTGGCAGGGGGAGGAGGGATCAGAGTTGCAACTTGCTCCAATATATTACCTTCGCTATTTTCTGTTTTACCTAAAATTCCTTTTCTCCTCATTAACAGCTTATTATGAAGATCTTCCATTAAACTTAGACCTCCAGTTGCTGCTGGTTTTGAAGGATTTGTATTTTTTTCTTGTTGAACTGACTTTAATTTTGATTTCCCGCCAGCATTTCTAATGGCTTCCATTAGATTGGCCCTCATGTCTGGTTCCGGCTCCAAAAAAGATGTAGACGGAGGAGAAGGCGGTTCAATTTTGACAGTAGATGTAGATGACTGCGGAAGATTTATTTGTTGCGGAGGTAGATCAGGTTCTAAAACAGGGGGAGGAGGAGGAGGTGGAGGAGGGGGTGGAGGCGGAGGTGGCGAAGCAACTGTATTGCTGCTGACAGTTTCCAATTTAGGAAGTTCCTGGACGATTGTTATCTTGTCCTCCGAGATAGGTGGGCGATTGATAACTTGTACTGGTTCCTTCTTTATTTGTTCTATTACGTTTTCATCATACCTTAAATCATTGGCAATTCCTGGTAAATTAGGAAGATCCATAGGCACTAGAATATCAGGCACATCTTGTGAAATGGGGGTATAAAAATAATTAGGGATGTTTTTAGGGCCTAAAGGCTCATTTATAGAAACTGGAGGAGGCTCAAGTAAAGGAGTCTTCTGTTCTGTCACTGTTGAAGTTTGCTGCTTACTCACAGTCAAAGGATTTATCAATTCATATTTTTCATAAATATTATGAGGAGTGTTAAATAATAACAAAGAACAAACACTCTTTAAATCTTCGGGTATCGGGCCTAGCCCTTGCAGCGGATTCATTTCTTCATTTTTACGCAGCATTTGTGTACTATCTTTTACGTGGTATAATTTCATTTTTTCTTTTAGAGTCATTTTATTAGGAGGAAGAGGAGTATATTTGATTTTAATATCTGGCCTAACTACTTCTACTGAGTGATCAAACGCTTCAAAAAATAAATCTTGTTCTGGCACGGGATATTTGGCACTGGAATATACTGTAATGGATTTATTTATACCTTTAATTCTTTGCACTTTTTCATTAGCACGATTACACCTGTTTTTTATATCTTGAAGACGATTTTTCTGTTTATTCATTTTATCTTCTACATCTTGGAATACTTTTCCTACAATAGCTTGCAATGAATCCAAAGCAAATGCTATCTGAAGAACTGTTTCCTCATGGCTCACATCTTGTTGAATTAAAGGAACATTAAATTTCTTACTCGGCATTTTCTTCTACACATATAAATTTGTTTGGCACAAACTAACATAAATCAGAAAAGTTAATTGATAAAATACCCTAGAGACAAGATAATTATTAATTTATTTATGCTTATCTATCAACTATTCGTTTTTAACACCTCCAATTATAATTTCTATTTTCACATAAAAAATTCGTTAACAATTTCCTTATCTTGTAAAAATCAACAAGGAAACACTCTACTAACTAGCACAAATCCTTATCGTAGCACCAAAAGCTACCAACACAGTCTTATCACTAAAATGTGAGAAAATTGACTTTTATCAGTTAGTCATTTTTATTATCAGTATTTTCCAATTCTTAACATAAAATTGTCATTTTGAAGGTCCTTTCCAGTTTGTTACACACTAAAAACTGATTAGAAGGTTTTTAAACGAAGTTCGGTGATTATTTGTCAGATACATCGATGGACTTCTTAGTTTTTCATGATTATTTATTTTGTATCTATTGCTTTAATGCTCATAATTATTCTTGGATAGGGTTTAAATACTTTTATTAAGAAAGAGAATGTATGTTGAGAGAAAGAATAAAAAAAAAAAAAGAGGAATGGTGAAAACTGATTCACAAGCACCCGCTAAGCCTA
The DNA here is from genome assembly GCA_930367205.1 of Acanthosoma haemorrhoidale. Taxonomy (NCBI): domain Eukaryota; kingdom Metazoa; phylum Arthropoda; class Insecta; order Hemiptera; family Acanthosomatidae; genus Acanthosoma; species Acanthosoma haemorrhoidale. Next base: position 76,506,498 of record OV884014.1, on the reverse strand, counting down.
TATGGCAACTCATCCCAACTTTTCGGGTAGTATAGTAGTAGATAAGGACTACCTTACCGATTGATCATACAGACGCAAGGAGTGATCACAGAATGCCCATGTAGACCACGTTGCCGATCAATCCAATAAAAGAATTTTAGCAGCATTGTCGAAAAATAAGAAAAGACCAAAAAAAAACCAAACTTGGGAAATTATAGCCCACTAGTGAGTAAATAAAAAAACGGGAGCTAAGAGCATGAAGAGGACTTAGCTATCAGAGAGAGAGAGCTCACAGAAAGAAAAGCCAACCGACCATCGGTGAGGTATAGGGTTCCATCCCCGGTCTTGTGAACCCTTAGGGTCAAATACAGGTCAAGTTTGTATTTCAGTCATATCATAACCTGCGACTTATGGGCTTAAAACCCCAATTTTTTTGTCCTGAAAGTTTGTTTTTGTCACCCTTAGACTTCGTGCTATACATTTTAGGTTCAACTCGATATTAAGAGATTTAACAATGATCTAAAAATAAATGAGATCACGTCACGAGGTCATGGAAGTTTTGACCGGATATTGAAGGATAGCTACTATTGGATATATCTGTAATCAATTCTCTATATGTCGTGACATAGATCGGACTTTAACTAAATAATAATATCGCCTACAGTAGATAAAAAAAAACTCATTTTTGGCCACTTTAGTCTCTGCAATGAATTTTTGTGTTGGAACGAACTCGATGTGTTTTTAGTGACCGGTCTTCATGATTTGGAGCTCACTTTTTTTGTGGGCGTAGGATAGTGCGTTTCCCCTATATCACACAACAGGCTGATTTGCGCTAAATAGGCTCTCTTTTTTTTTTTTTTTTTTTTTTTTATAGCGTTTTGTTTTGCAAAATCTGAAACCCTTAACTTTATATCCCAGTGCATGATCTAAAATTGTAATTATACTAGAGTCTCTACAGACGCTCAGCTAAGCTATTGCGGAACAGAACGAGGAATTTCTACGAAAGGTGTTAAATACAGAAAAAGAAACGTCCAACAGACTGGTATAGACACGGAGGAAACGTTTATATTACGTAACGGGGTCAATAGTTGGAAGTGACAGATATTTATCTGTATGTAGGTATAACCCCTACCTACCTTAGTACGATATTTAGCAGAAATTGGAAATATGTTAGAAAACATAAAATAATTATTAATATCAATGAAAAATAATAGTGACATGTCTGGGAATAGAATCTGGGACCACCTCCTGCATTTCCTGCTAGGGGGTCTTTTAACTAGTCTATCACGTGCTATATGATAGTCGTGAGTTTTTTAATATGGCGAACGAAGGAATTATCTCCAGCAGAACCGTATACCTGGCTTGTGGCTTCATGGAAGTCACTTATGGTTCCCTGTTATTTTTAAGTAAGCAACCACTTCCTTCCCAGACCTCCCTGCTTCCATGAATCTTATCCTTTTCTTGTACTTACATGTCTCAGCTTTAGCCCCAGTCACCCCACTTGCTCATAGAAATTCAAACCAGTATGTTGTAACTCTGATCTCTTAATCTTTGTATATACCAGTGTTTTGCTTTTAGTTAATAATAAAGTTTTTTTTTTAAAAGACTTTTCTCTAACAATATTTTTTAACTTGCGCCCGAACAGGGACCTTGCAGTAAACTCAGTAAATTCACGTGAAAGATCCCTCATTTGGCAACGGACAGTGAGATCACTCCAATAGCGTGAGAAAGCCGATGCAAATACCTCTGGAAAGATACTCCACAGGACAGGACTTCACCGATATTGGGTACTAAACTATTTCAATAGATTTTCACCAGGTAATACCCTCAAGGTAATACCCCCCCCCTTGTTATATATCTGAGGAAGTTGAAGGAAGAAAAGAAGCTGGACTTCATTGAAGACATTATTCAGTTTGTAAACACAATTATTATACACATTCTGACTTTATGACATCAGCAATTGACAGACTTAACATTTTAAGAAACAGAAGACATAGAAGAAACTAATTACGTAATTGAAGACTCAGACTTTCACTTAATTCCATCATTTGACGGATCGATTGACACATTAGTTGACTTTATAGACAGTATTAATTTAGTTTTTCAATATTCTTGCAATGAAAATAATACGCACAAAGTACGAAATCTTTTTTTTTTTTTTTTTTTTTCCCCTTAGCTCTCAAACTTATAAAAATAGGATATGGGAAAAATTATTTTGGGCTAATGAGAGCCTTTCACTAAGGGGAGTCCCCCATTTGAAGGATGTATGAGAAGGATATAGGGTGTGGAATGCCTAAAGGAGGTGGGTGGAATCAGGAAGGTAGTGAGAGTCTACCGAGGGTGGAGCCTAGGGGTACCTAGGCAATGGTTTGTAGTCGGCCAGGTCAAGCCTGGCCCGCACCGGCAGGGGCCTGAAATAAGTCGGCCTCTCGGCCGGAAGGTCGACCCTGCTTAAACAGGTAGATGGGGTCTTGTAGCTTCGGTTGAGTCGGCCGGGAGATCGGCCTCGATCTCTCGGCTGGGTGTAGATCTTCAGTCTCCGTCAGGGGGCTAGGGTTCGATCACGTCCATCTGTCTCCAGGCTTCGCCGGTCCAGCAGTGCTTCCATCTGACGGGCATTGGTGGTGGTTGAAGGTCGGAGAATAGTGGGTTGTGGCTGTGTCGGAGTGAGTCGAAAAATTTGATGTGCCTTCTCTTGATGAAATCTTGAATGGTGAGCACTTCAAATTTTTTATGCATCTCGTCTGCCTTCATTCGGTCGAACGGGGTATGTTTGAGGGAGGTGCGGAGAACTCTGTTCTGAAATTGCTGGAGCGTTTTGAGAGTGTTAGGAGTCAGATACTTGAAGAGAGGGGTCCCATACTCTTTGCCGTCTAAGACAAAGGATTTCGGGAGCTTCTTTCTTCCGGATTTATAGCTGAATATAATTCCTTGCGTCTTGGCCGGGTTGACTTTAATGTGGACGGCATCGAGTCAACAAAGATTTTTAGCACATGTTCGTAGCAAACTTGTAGGCAAAGCGAGAACATGTAAAAAATATTAAAATAATATAGGTGATTTACTTTAATTTACAATTCCTAAAACGAGAAGCCGATGAAATTATGGAAAGGATTTACGATAAACCTCAAAAACGCAGACCACAAACTAAACAAAAATGGTATTATAAAGGGATAAACCTTGAGCCTAACTATCATAAACCATTAAAAAAAGAGGACAATACGAGACAGGAGACAATCACCAACCAAACTATCATAGGGAACCATAAAAACCAAGACAAGAAAGATATTATGAACAAAGACAAGAACTTCACGATAACCAATCATGGAAACCCCTCGAACAAAGAAGATATTTTAATAATCAACAACGACCTATACAAGAACAGCAAATAGAAAATCAAACATTATCTATGAGGAATGTGAGCAACAGGATAAACTATACTCAAAATGATAAACAAGACGAAATACGCGAATTAAAAAAACAATTATTAGGAATTAACGACAAACTTGAACATTTTTTAGAATTAGGTACGAAAGATTGCGATCCGCCAGACCCGTATACGAACTAAATCTTACTGACAACCTACCAAAATTAAAAGACAAAAAAAACCAAGTTATGGTTACTTGATACCGGAGCCACAAAAAATTATACTACCCCAACTTCTTTACCCGAAGGAACTAAAATTAGTTCGAAAGGTTTTGTTATGAAAAATCCCACAAGAAAAGCCGAGGGCACACAAAGTGCAATAGCAGATCTTGAGTCTTTACTAGTAGTGCAAAAATAACATTCTTTATATTCCCCTTCAGCGAAAAATATGATGTCCTTGGATAAGAATCCATGAAAGCATTAAACATGGAAATAAAATGCAATACCAACGAATACTTTATAAATCGTATTAATCTAAAAGGAAAAAGATACCAAAAATACTCAGAAAGTAAATAATAAAAGGAAAAGAAGAGAACAAATACGTTAAAAAAAATAAAGAAAACGAAACCAATTACATCGATGATAAACAAACAATAAAAACATTACTTAGAACCGAACACATTGATAACGAACGAATAATAAACTAGTAAATCTAATAAGCCAGTATGGCGAAATAATGAAAACAGACCCAGAAAAACTGAGATCAATAAACCTAATTAAACATAAAATTATTACAACTAACGACAATCCATGCTATACTAGAAATTACAGATATCCCGTACAATTTCAAAAACAAATACATGACGAAGTAATCACATTACTGAAAAACAACATAATAAGAAAAAGTAACTCTCCATACAATTCTCCTGTATGGATTGTTCCTAAGAAAATAGACGCATCAGGTATAAAGAAAGTTAGAATGGTAATCGACTATCGAAAACTGAACGAAATTACTATAAAAGACAAATACCCTCTACTAAACATAGAAGATTTAGAATGCAAAAATATTTTCGACTATTTACTTAGTGTCAGGATTCCACCAAATCGAACTGGATCCAAACTTAATAGTGAAAACTGCTTTAAGTACAGATACGGGGCATTACAAATACCTCAGAATGCCTTTCGGACTAAGCAATGGACCTCCTACTTTCCAACGTGCAATGAACATGATGATTGTAAATATACCCAACACCATGCAATATGTAGACGACATCATCATATATTCAGACAAGAAAGAGGATCAGCTCAAACATTTAGAAAACGTATTAAGGAAAATGAAATAACACGCCTTGTCTATTCAACTAGACAAAACAGAATTTTTTAAGACGGAACTATCCTTTTTAGAATATATAGTAACACCTCAAAGACTGAAAACAAATGACAAAAAGATCGAAGCAATTACAAACTTACCATATCCTAATAGTGATAAAGCTATTAGACAGTTTATACAAAATTATGCTGCTATTACCAGACCCAATCACAAGCAATCAATCAAAAAAATTATAATACCAAAGAAATAAAACAGGCATGCGATGAATTAAAAACATTAATGACTCATTCCACAGTACTTTTATACCCAGAACGGAATAGACCATTTATATTAACAAGAGACGCTAGTGACAAAGCAATAGGATCTGTACTATCACAGAAGGACAAAGACGGAGTAAAACTTCCCGTAGCTTTTGCTTCAAGAGTGTTACAACCCCTTGAACTTAATTACTCCATCATTGAAAAGGTCACAACATTTCAAACCATACTTATACGGATCACGATTCTTATCACTAACAGACCACAGACCACTGAAATGGATATTCACGATGAAAAACACTAACACCCGTATCATGAAATGGATATGGAGACTGGACGAATTTGAATTTGACATAGAACACATGTCGGGAAAGACAAACTTTATAGCTGACTTACTATCAAGACAACATGGACATCTAACTCAAATCAATCATGTTGACAGTGACAGAAGACTTTGAACTCATACTAATAGAAAAAAATCCAGACTACGACGCATTAATAAGTGAACTTGAATCAATTATACCACAAACACTACAAAATACTGAAAATACTAACGAACAAATGGAAATTACCCCAACAGAAAATGGCCAAATAAGTACATGCGGAGCAACAGTACACTCGCAATAATCGTCTAGTGACCAAATTGATGACCAGATAGTTTACAATGACAAATATATCAGACAATTATAACAAAGGTAATTAAAGAAATAATCTATTCTAAACCGCTTAACAAACACAGACATGAGTTTAAAGTAAATATCAGAGAAGACGCACTATTTGAAGTTTTACGACCGAAGTGTACTAATAGTATTTATTGCGAATCAAACATCCCTTTACTATCGGATGTTTATGAACAATTATTTAATGAAATTTCACTAATTATAACCGAAAAATACAGGACAGCTAAATTAAAAAGGTATAAACGATTTGTAACTGAAGTACTTAATAAAGAGTAACAACTAGAAACAATTGCAGGCTTAACACACTGGAAAGACATCCCACTGTGGAATAATGGAAACTTACAACAAATTAAGACGAAATTATTATTTCCCGTTAATGAAAGAAAATATAAATGATTACATAAATCAATGCGTAATATGCAATAAAACAAAATATGAAAGGAAACCTATAAAAGCTTAAATTTATGGTTACACAAACTTCTAACAAGCCGTCCAAAGAACTAAGGATAGACACCTTACATTTTGAATCCAAATATATAAACAGTTATCGATACGTTTTCAAAACGACTTTTTGCCAGAACCATACCATACCATAAAGTATGTGAAGTAATTAAGCAATATCTTGAACATTACCCAACGCCACAAAATATAAAAATGGACAACGGAAAAGAATTTCATAATCAATTAGTTACTAATTTCCTACAAACAAACGATATAACATTATATTATAGGACTCATTAGGATTGCTTAACAGACAGCACAGTACTTTAATGGAAATTCTAAGAACTTTAAAGAACCAAAATTTGACTAACAGCTCGTTAGAAAACAGATTGAGGCGAGGAGTTATTTCTTATAACAATACGTTATAATTTAGAGAGAGAGGGAAGTATTTCATTAAATAAATTGACATGCAGCGCTATCTGTTGGGAGAATTATTATTTTGTTATTTATTTTGTCACTTGTATTACGTTTTGAGGTTTTGAAAAAAAAAAAAAAAAAAAAAGAATGAGGAGAAAAATTTGTCAATTCTTTGTTCATATTGTATAAAAATTAAAGGGGTTAAGGGAGGGGGGGGGAAGAGCTTCTGAGGACTCTGATACAAAAGAAAATTATTTGACGTGAAATAGCGGCCCTGCTAAAACCAGTTAGTTTTCCTAACGCTCAACAGAATGCAGCACGGTGCAATTAATATGACAAATATTGCTGATTAGTTCCTTCTATCTCCCAACAGACAGCGCTGCATGTCTATTTATCTAATGAAATACTTCCCTCTCTCTCACACACACAGGCCTGTACTGAAGCTAGTTCTCTTTTCTCTTAACAGATAACACTGCAATGCATTTAATTCCCTATTTTTTAAAAGTTAGTCCTAGATGTAACCAATAGATCGTGCTGCATTTCAATTATTTACATGGAATAACCCTCACAATTTTGTAGGCATTTTTCAGGAGAATCATTTTATTTCATAAAAATATTTTAGAAATAATCCATTGATTTTAAATGGCAGTTTCTATTTATATTAATCAATATATATCTATCTAAATGGATGAGTGCATTCCAGCATAATTATGGAATGGCTGGAGCAATTTTCTCTAATCTTTAATCAAATCCATTTAATTTAATTTAAAACCTGGTTTAAATTAATATGTGTAATGATTATTGGTATTAATAAGTGTGTTTTATTATTGGTATTAATTAATATGTGTAATATTGTTACTGAATAAAGATTAGGTACATCTTAACAAAGTACGTTAGCCGACGGAGAGAATTACTAGACTTTATTTTCAGTTCTTCCCTAGTTCCATGGCCCTATGATATTGGATTGATGTTAGTGCTAAGTGGCCGTTGGAAGAACTTTTTTTTTCTCCTCTCTTCTTCCTCCATATCACTTTGTTACAAAATTAATTACACAACTTAAATATAGATTTAAAACAATGAATCTATATACATCATACAGCTTATTTATATGTACTGAGGTTGCCTACAATTTAAAGATGTAAGGTAAAAAGATGATGGGGCTAACCACAAAAACTTAAAACTAACTTACATATAACCAACAAAATCTTGACTTAATTTTCCCAGAGTCTGTTACCATCAATGCAGGAAGGCTGGTTGGGCCATAGTGTTAAACACTGGGTTTATGAGGTGCTGCAACGAGTCAAAAAACTTGATGCGTCTCTGGTGGATGAACTCACCAACCAACGGGTCCAGGTTGACGATCTTTAATCTATCGAGAGAGGTATGTCTGACCACTTTTCTATTAAGTTTCTCATGATCCCATTCTGAAATAGATGGAGACATTTAGCTGTATTGTCAGTCAAGTGAGTATATAATGGGGCATTAGAGCAGAGTTGGCCTGAGGACACATTTATATATCATCAGTTTGAAGCGAAGCGATAAGCTGGATGAAGTTAGCAAGTGCGAAAGCCGGTAAGACCTCTGTCATACTGTTTCTACTATTTTTTTTACTAAAATGAGTAGATAAATGGAGATGTAAATACATTTTTATACCCAGATAATGCATTGAGTTCTCTTGCCTTCCTATAGTATATGATTTTGGCAAGGCTTTTTTCCTCTTTTGGAGGCAGAAGATTATGCAGTCGGTTTTCCCAGCGTTTTCAATGATGTTTAACTTACCCAGTCTGTCATTGATTACGTTAAAAAGTGACTTGGCCTGTGAAAGAGCTCTTTGTGGACTTATGTTGCTGCTGTAAACCGCAAAGTCGTCGGCGAAAGCAATTACAGCTTTCTTGTAGTTTGTCTCAACAATGTCAGACATGTTCATACTAAATACCACCGGAGACAAAACTGCTCTTTGAGGAACCCCACAAATTAGAGGGAATGAGTTCGAGAGGCAATCACCTCACCGTTCTGTCCTTCAAGAAGGAAACCAACATGGCGTAGAACTGCTCTGGGCATTCCCAATCACAAAGCTGTCGACACAGCATCCCGTGGGACACGAAGAAAGAAGAGTCAAAACCTGTGTGCAGTCTAATGAGATCATAGCAGTGTCTGTTGATACGGAAGGTGCCTTCTGTCTTTACCTTAACACGGGGATGTTTTGTACTCAGATGAGCCTGAAAGCCTGTCTTTTCATAGGGAATGATGGAATTTTCTGAACAGAATTCTTTCAGGTAACTCGGTGTAATCTTTTCCAGAATCTTCCCCATGAGAGGAAGGAGAATTATCAGGCGGTACTGGGCTGGGTGGGTGGTTGCTCTTTGTTGGCATAACCAGTTGGGCAATCCCTCTCCTCGGCTGCTGCTTCAGCAAAACAGTTGGCACCCTTTCGTGCCCTGGTGCACACTTTCCGTGCCACCAGCAAAAAATCGCCTTGAGTTGCTTCAGGAGACAAACATGTACTTTTGGTCTATGTCCAGCAGCTGAGGTTCTTGGTAGCTACCTGTCCTAGTGGATGCCTGATTCCTTCTCGGCAGTAGTCTTGGTGTGGAGCTTTCAAAACTTAAGATGAACAATTCATACTAAGGCATTTAGACATTGTCCTTACAATCACCAAAGACAAATATAGGAGCTTAAACTTTCAATCTAGGTTTTCAATTATATTTTTTATTATAGAAAAATAGAGCTACAGGCTGGATTTTTAAAGGGTACTTTTTGATTTATGTCCAGATGCTCTTACTGACTTGCAAGTAATGAATTTCACTTTGCTAGTTATGCTTTATAAATGTTTCTGGCTGATAATTGAAGTTCAAGTAAAAGGTTGACGGAATTAATTTTGAATATTATTGTTTTTTATTTATTTTATTAATTTTTAAATTCAATCTGATTAAATTTTTATCTGTTTATCTGAGATTTCAATGGTTCTTGTTAATGATATAAAGAGGAAATACTCTGGCAAAAGGAAAATTTAATTATTACAATAATGTTCATTTATTCTTTTAAAACTCAGTCTTTGACAAATTACAATGTTATTATTACTAATCCTTTATTTTACCTTACCAATACGGCACACAACTGGCCAGATTTTTATAATTCTCTTCTTTTACTTGATCTGCCATGAGGTCAGCCTTATCCGCAATTATCACCTCAATCCTTCTTCTCTTGATATAAATATTCTTCCACACTACAAATCACTATCAATTACGAAAATGTTCATTCTTCTCTTATGCAGAACCATGCTCTCTTCTTTTACTAAAATGAATAACCTTAACATTCTTCTTCCATCGCAGGCTAACAACTATTGCAAAACCCTCTCTTACCAGTTGAACTGACCATTTGCCACTCTTTTTCAATTCAAATGTATTGAATTAATTTGACATCAAATATCACAACAATACATTGCAATGCTATTTGTGTGTTGGATAAATTAAATTGAATATATTTTATCATTTAGAAAGAAAGGTAGTAAGAGATAATTTACCTAGTAAACAGAAAATAATTGTAGGAATTGGAACAGTTGGTAGTTCAACTTGTTCTAGACCCAAACCTTCGAATTAGTTCTAAACCATTAGTCTAAACCTGCCACGCATTAGTGAGAAGCCATCCATCCACAACCTGACATTTATGACTTTCCACTTATCTAAATATTAATGTTTGTAACAATGATTATGTAACTATTATTTAAATTATATATAAATTTCTACAGTTAATTTTATTAATACGAAATAGACAAAATTATGGCCTAGAACCAATACCCTGAGATCATATTAACCAAGTTTTGTTAAATAAACTGTCATTTATTTATAAACTTTTTATAGATTTCCTTTTTCTCCTCATTGATAAGCAAGTAAAATTTTAGCAAGATATCATTATAATATGTAGATTTAATAAATGATATAAAGAAGAAATAATACTGAACAATTTTTTTATTTACAAAATATAAATTATAATACAAACATTAAGTAGTATACAGTAAATTATAACATTATTTTCTTCTGTTTCCATTTTTTTTCTTATTCTTGAACTTGTTTTTATTTTTGTTATTAAACATTCGTTTGCGGACACCAAGAGAAGTCTCAGTATCGTTATCGAAACCATTATCGACTTCAGTGCGTTTCCTTTTCCTTCCTTTAATGTCTTCCATATCTTTCAATTGCTAAAACAAATATTTAAAATTAATTAGAACAATAACATTATTAATTTTTATTTCACCAAACTCCTATTTTAATGTAGTGAATACAAACCTTGACAGCTGTTCTTTTTGCTTCTCCAACCCTCTCTTCTAATACCATCACTTCCTCGTCTTTTGTTTCATACTTAGGTAACTTTTTACCGATCAGGTGTTCTATCCTCTGATAAAGCTCTACATCGTACTAAAAATAAGTTTAAATTACTACTAAAATTAAAAAGCACTAAAATAATGAGTGGTATTTCACTTTAATTTATAAGCAATGTTCAGATATTGTATGTTTGATAAGTATAAAATACCTGAGTGACAAATGTGATGGCTATACCGGATCTTCCAGCTCGTGCCGTTCTTCCGACACGATGTATGTAGTCTTTACTATGTGTAGGGATATCCAAGTTAATCACGATGTCCACATGTGGAATGTCAAGTCCTCTATTTATGAGAAAAATATATTATCAAACATAATGACTTTTCAACAAAACATAATTGTAATAAAAAATACTTTAAACAAAATCAAGCATCACATAATTAAGTCTATCAGTATGGCTGCCAAAACAATTTTAATGACATATTGTAATTTTACTTCACCTAAGTCTCAACATATACTACAGATTATCAATCAGGATGTGGAGTTCTTAAATTTAATAACCTACTTAGTACGATAGGAAATTATTTCATTTTTAATAGTAAATAATTGATATTTTGTAGAAATGATCTTTGTCTATAGTTAATCAAAATGTTGACATTGTTAATTTGATAGGATTTTCTTGGCTAGAGTATAATAATAGGATTTTATAAACTGTGGTATAATGTTTATGTATTTGACAAATTAATACAATATATGACCAATAACATAAAAGATAAATGACCGTACCTGCTAGCGACATCGGTAGAAACCAAAACAGATCTAGATTTGGCCCTGAATTTTGTCAGAGCTGCTAAACGCTTGTTTTGAGACATTTGCCCATTTAAAGGAATAGCGGACAGTCCTAAATTTCGAAGCATTAGAGATGTCTTCATTGTTCCACTGCATGTGGCACAAAATATCATAAATGAATTACCAGCCAATTCATTTAACATGTACACCAAATAGACATCCTAAACAAGACAAAAAATAAATTATTTCACAACCGAATGAAAAATAAATGCAATAATAATCTATGTATGTAAAAAATGGATGTATGTGTTTACTCAAAAATGCCTGGAGGAATTATACTAAACTTAGTACACATATGACTGAGGGTATGACACCTCTAGGGTTGGGGGGTGGCAAGCGGGCGATGTAAGAATAACCAAAATCGACCAATGTTAGTGTCAAATCCCTAGTTTTTGGGGTCATTGAGATGAATAATGAAATAAATAAATCGTAAAAAACAAACTTGCTAAAGGAAATCATGATAAAAAAGAAGAAATACAATGCACGTTCCTTCAAAAAGACATAACCAATTGTAAATAGCTTTTTTATTTATTTTTTTGTTCAGATTATCAAAAGAGACACCAAAAATGTTACTTATGTTGTAAACAATTCATATTAAAAACAATCAATTAATTTCTTATGTATAAAGCTGGGAATTTGATGCACCTAGGTTTACCCAGGTAATGTCACACATGTGTGGTGCCACCTGACAACCACTTTATGAAAAATTTACAATATATATACATATATATGTATATATATATTTACAGGTATATAATATACCTGAACAAAAATATGTAAATAAGTAATAAAGGGCAAATGCTTAGGTCATTAAAACACTAATATTTATACTAAACTATATAACATACTTTGTATCTCATCGGGATAAAAATGTAATACTGTTGAAGCTTTTCAACAGTTTTATACTTTGTAGATACTTCAACTTTCACTGGGTTTTGAAGACACGCTCGTTGTAGCTTTTGCACTTTTTTCGTCATTGTAGCAGAAAATAGGAAAGTTCTCCTTTCTCTAGGGATGACCCGGAGAATTTTATCAACTTCAATTTCAAAATCCATGTTCAAAATACGATCAGCTTCATCCATCACCTAAAATAACCAAATATTTCATAAACAACTTTTCCTAACAATATCAGCATACATTCAATATAGATACGGTAAAAGAATGCATAATATTCTTAGCAAAAATCTTTAGTTGACCATTGATAACTAAAACCATTCATAAATTTAAGAGGATTAGAACAAATAAGTTAAAAAATCAATTGTTTTATGTATTTTGCAAATTGATGAAGATTGATCAAGACAAAAAAATTGACAGTATCTACAAAAAAATTTGTTAACCACTTACTAGATATTTTAAAGATCTCAAACTGAATCCTTTAGTATTTTCCAGGTGATCAACAAGTCTGCCAGGGGTGGCTATGAGAATGTGCGGTTTCTTAGATAGCATCATGGCCTGCGACATCATGTCCATCCCTCCAACAATGACTGCACTTTTTACTCCAATCCCAGCACCTAAAATAAGATTTATTTGTCACATTTTCACTTATTTTTTTTAACAATACCCTCTTATAAAGTGTATTATTGCAGAAAGTATGTTTTCTAGATGGTGACCTTGATACAGGAATCAACATTTTGTCAGTAGTCTGTTTTGAGCTGTTGATAAAGATAAAATAAAGGGAAAATGGTAACTAATACTAACAACAGTGTTATCAAAACATAGCCAGATTCCAAGCTTACATAGAAGCTTCTAATCCTGTTCTATGTTTCTTAGAATAGTACCTCTTTAATATCAGCTGCTAGCCATAGCCCACACAGGTAGTTATAAACGGAACAGGTCACTGGAAAACTGGATTTTTTTAGACAAATTGCTTTTAGTTAAAAAAAAAAAAAAAACACACTAAAAATACTATAAGAAATTAACAAGTAGCAGATCCAGAAAGTTGCTGTAAAAGAACTTGGAAGAAAGTGAAGAAATAATAAAACACTGAATTTCAAGACTGATGACAATAAAGAAATAATACTGCATTATGGTGAAATGATTATCATCAAAATTAACTTTTCAAATTAAAATATCAGCTAACCATATCAGTTGAACCATTTACTAACGGAGCCTAATAAATAGTGTCCATAGAAGTAGATAAGGCTGATAATTAAAATTTGATTAATTAAATATGAAACAATAGTAAGGATTTTGTTGACTGTGATACACAAGAAATGTGCAATGTAACATACATTATGTTTTTATGTATAATAAATTTTGGAAGCATGATGACTGATTTTAATTACTGATACTCTCTGAGGTTGAATCGAAACATTTGGAAACGATATAGAAGAATAAAAAAAATAAAGAAGAATATTTGTCACTGTTTTATTATTTGTTTATACCATTCAATTACCATAAACGTCTTCTTCTTAAGATTATTAATTGAACTTTGCATCTATAATAAATTACATTAGCTTTTGGTATTATTAAATTTTTTCTTTAGAAATCTTTCCTTTCTTTAAAAGACAACAAGAAAGCATATTCATCATAATAATAAGAAATAGTACCTAGGGGAATATAATTAATACAGACATACCAAGAGCTTCGAATTGTTCAGAAATCTGAAAAGCTAACTCCCTGGTAGGGGTCAATATGAGAGCGAAGTACCTCTGCGGTTGGAGAAGCAGCTCTTGTAGGATCGGTAAAGCAAATGCAGCAGTTTTGCCCGATCCGGTTTCAGCTAGCCCAATAACATCACGCCCTATTTTAAATAAGAATTTAAGTGATATTAAACAAATCAAATCTTAAAATAAACATAAAAGCATTCAACTGAAAGATTTTATTTACCTTGAAGAGCTAATGGAATAGCTTCTTTTTGGATTTTTGTAGGCGCTGACCATTTCAGCTTTTCACAAGCTTCACAGAGTACATCTACAACACCCTAAGCACATATAAATGTAAATTAAATGAAAAAAAAACTGCTACAAATTCCCCTAGTAATAATTTTTTTTTAAAATAATTTACAGCCATAGTCTTTACAGGTAGCCGATAAACTTGGGATTAAAGATAATTATATATGAATAAATAATTTGATAAATCAATAAATATTGCAAATATATATTACAACTTAAAATTTTTTATTGAATAAACACTAAAACAAACAAAAAAAAATTGGACTTTTCGGGTTTAAGGTGCACAAGAACTAATTTACCCAGGTCTTCCTGGATTTCAAGGGAAGCACCTTCGAGATCTGAAGGATGGAAGGATAGTAGTATTCGTATGTAACAGAAGATTAATCATACATTGCCAGAGCATCATTAATTATAAATGGTGGTTATCAAGTATCAATATAATATATTTTAACTTTATTATATATATATCTGAGTTAGGAATGATTAGCTTTATTAAATAATATTGCTAGTAGTTAAATTGACCAATCTCATAGTCTAGTGGTTAGCATGCTAACTTTTAACTGCGGTTTTAACCTTAACTCTCCCTTAAGGATCATTTCTTTGGAAAATCCGTCTAGTCGAGGTTCACACAGCCTCACCAGGATAAATGAGTAGCTACTTGAATAAAGAAGTAGTGAATATGGTTAAGAAAACTGTATTTCAAGTTGAGAGGTAACACCCAATACTAATTTTACTAGGATTTCAGTCTCTTCTGACAACCGCAGAGAAAATATTCGGTCGGGTGGATAAAAGACACCACTGTAGAACATTATTTTTCTCTCAAGATTACCATTCGGATAACTATACTCAGACATCACAAATAGCAGTTACACATTTAAGTCAACAACCATGAAAATGAAAAAGAGGGATCTACTAAATGATCTTCTTTTCTCCGACTTTTAAAGCCACTGCTCAAACGCAGCTTTAAAATTAAACTTTGTAATTACCTGTATATCTAAGAGGGTAATTTCAAAGTTGTTCCATAAAATTAAGTTTTTGGAGCTATGAATATAAATAATATCCATGTTTATTTTTGACCAATATTTATATCAATAAATTAAATATGCAGCAATTGTAATCATAATCTTACCAGATCTTTAAATGTCTTAAGATCTTTTAAATCTCCATCTTCCTCATTTTCATTGTCTATTCCTTCACTTTCTTTATTTTGCTGAGCTTCACTTCCTTCATCTTGTTCCCCTCCACTTTCATCTTGGTCTTCTTCACCTTCGCTCTCTTCTTCAACTGCGTTCTCACCTTCCCTATCAGAATCCTCACCTTCCACATCAGAATCCTCACCTTCCACCTGTATACCATTGAAAGGATTAATATTATTAGGCTATAACAGCTAGGATAGGTAGATGATTATTAGGATATTACAATATATAATAGAAAATATTTGATTAATCATAATAATAGAAAGATTGAAACAGTTTAGGTAATAGTAAGTAGTAATCGGTCTATCTTACATCACTATAATTATACTCTGCATAATCACCTAAAAAGAGTTCAAGTAATAGAAACTGTCAACTCCATTTCCATGGGAAATTTTTCAAGGAGTCAGGTTAACAATGATATTGACATCTAATACAAAAGTCCTCTGGCTAGTATGGGAGCAACAAGGTAAACATTAAACTAACTCCCTTAAACACGGTAAGATCCCCTTTATCAAAAAGATATTCCCACAGAAAGGATTGCGACAAGGCTTCATTGAAAACAAACACCATATATAAATTATAAAAAATTACAAACCACATTAGTGATAGATCCTTCATCAGAACCACTTAAGTGGTCTTCATCGCTTGAACCTCGAGACATGATTACCTTCTTCAATTTAGCGACTATACACAACGAGGCCAGGTTAAAGTTCGTCGTTCAGAAAACAATGTTCAATCAGAATAACTGTTACAGACAGCGAGCTATAGTTTACTCAATTGGTTCAAGTTAAGAAAACTATTAGGTTTAGCCTTGTGTAATTAGAAATAATACAATAATTATTATTTGTAAGTATATATATATATATATATATAAAAATTCACATATTATTTTTATCTCGATTACTTATTTTAATACCATATATATATATTTGTTTATAACTCTTTTATATAATATATATATTTGGAGTTATAAACCCCTTTATTTGTTTATTGAGATAAAAATAAGCACTTAGGTTGTAGTGTCCTTGAGCAGCATGAGAGCTGAATTTTAAGGAGTATCTAGTCAGGATCCGGGTGCCTCGATTACTTGCGCATATAACTCAACTTTATAACAAATGCCTCCGGAAAAATTATTGAATGTTATCAAACAAAAACACTATATTACTTACGTAAACAGCTAAAATATAAAAAAAACTTTTAAAATCAGAAAAACTAATGTTCTAGGGATTTCGTTTATTGGCTCTCAAAACTTGATTTTTTTTGTTAATATTTTTTAATTTATTTATGAGTTACTGCCATCTACAAAAAATAATTTAAAAAATAGAGAAGGTTGTTGTGAATAAGTTTTAATATGATTTTTGTTAGAGCTAATAAACTACAGGAGATACTCGCCTTTAATTAGAGTGTGACATAACGAACGAGAGTGAAAATACTTTTTTTTTAAGAAGGAGGAATAACCAAATTATAAAAAAACATCTATATTCAGTTACCGAGACTAAAGGTAAATGTTCTACTTTCAAACAAGTACGATGTTGGTGATCTTAGAAATGACTTAATCAGTATGAAATTTTAAAATTATCTTTTAGAATGGCTGGAAATACGCTGATGACATATTGGAGTTCAAATGCCGTAATCCAGGCAAGGAAGGCCAAAATAAGACGAAAAAAAAGATGATGTTTTGGAATTTGATAGAGTTGTAGGGGGAAGTCTCCTTCACATCATAATAACAGTACCCTAGGGTGGGTGTGAGAGTAAGGGGGGGGGAGAGTAATAAAGGTAATTTTTTTCTCAAATATGCCACAAACTAGTGATTTTAGAAAAAAGTACTTAACATACATAATTAAAGTACGCAAAATTTTCTTTAACAATGTTTTTATTCATTTTCCCCGTCGCGTCAATGGTTTAGGAGATAGCGAGTGTTAAAAAAGAGGAATTGTACCAATTTTTGTTAAAGTGGTTTATTAATGGGGAAAAAAATCAAATTGACTAAAGCAAAATGTTTTAATACTAGTAAAGTGAAAAATGAGAGCAAATAACCACCCCACTTACTACTATATGCAGGTATTTCGTTTACACACCGGTACCCCACTCCGCTTTCTTCACCTTCGATGGTTCACCCTCCTGGCTAATTTCAGCTCAGGAAAAATTATCACAGGATACTATATGGGCGAGGTTAGCGAATAATATGGTGAACATGTGATGTTTACAACTTAAAAATACAAAAAACAGTTATGTTCTTTCGCTATCGTTATGATATTTATCAAGATGTCAGAATGAATGAAAAGAGTGGTTGACAATTCTACGAATCACTGCTACTATAATAAGAGATGATGTCCAATCCCAGTCATACGAAACTAACATTTACCAACCAACTGACAATTGTTTTGACAATACTGCTGAGATTGTTCCAGAGACCCTCATTGTATTTTTGGATTTTCTTTAACTTGCAAAAAGAAGGGAACAGGATAAACTGAAGAGTTCGCTTGTATCTATTGCAAATATTTTAATCACTTCAATTCAACCTCGATCTTTTATATCCACTATTCTGCATAGTCTTGCTCTAATTATTCACAGAAAGTTTGGACCTAGAAATTTACTGAATCTACTTTCAGGTTTGGGATTCAGTGCTTCTTCATATTATGATACTCATCAGCTTGAGCTATCAACTGTTTACCACCCTATCCAACCTATACCTATAAAGAGGATTTAAGCAAAGAATTGTTGAGGATGGAAACAAGCTAAATCCTATTCCATTTGATATGTTTACACCAAGCCTACCAGATTGATGTGTGGTAAATGGCTCTCATCACAGAGCATATCAAAAGCAAAACACAGAATGGAAGGGTTTCACATATCTGTAGAAAGTGCTTTAGAATTTCAGCCAATCATTAATGCACCACCTAAAGTTCGTTCGCTAAGAAAATGCAATTGAAACGTCAACCCTACCCATCTAACCCATTTAAATATATATTTATATTTAAAAAATACAATTAAATTCGTATTTGCAATGACAAATAAATAATGGGTACAAATTAAATGTTTTCTGGAATAAAAAAATTGGATATTTTTCAGAACTTTGGATCAGTTAGTTATTATATTTGACACTAGTGGTGTTACATACTACAACTAATAATTATAAATATATTTTACCTTATTTGGTTTTATCTATCGATTCAGATGGGGAAGGGTTGATGAGCAGGTTATGTTTTCAGGAAAAGATTTCAAAACCTGGATCTACCCTTGGAAGGGTGAATGTGTCTTAGTAGAGTATAATGTCCTTTGGCTTATATCCGTGTGTATCATGTTATTCACGTGCAATTAAAATATATTCATTTCAAAGATGTGTACAAAGGGTAAGATTGTTTCTCACTTTTTGGGGTTAAGGAATAGTACTTACCTCAAGATAACTCTGAAGAGCTCAAAGTGTTGTAGCAGAATTTTATACTACGTTATATAATTGATTTTCAGAATTTGAGCTGTTCATCATTTCTTTACAAAGCTGCACCTAGTAAATCCAATCTCAGTAATGTGGTACCTGCACATCTCATCGTTGACAATGAGGTTCCTAAGACTGGTGATAAAGAAAACCTTTCGGCAACAGTGACATCTCTACCTCAACAGTATCTTATGCTGTCAAAAATAAGATTGACCTGTAATGTATAGATTGTCTATTAATTGCTAATAATGGTGTTAATTTTAATGATCATTAGTTATAAAGAAAAAAAAGTGAGTCAGGATTCGAACTTTGGAACTTCTTATTACCATGCAGATTCCCTCGCCAACTAGGCCATCTAATCCGTTGTTAAACCATGTCACTATATATTGTCTTGTATTTATATTTCAATATCTCAAAACTCCTAGCATCTTTATTATGTGTTTAAAATATTTAGAACTATCATAGGATGCCTCACTTCTATTTTAGAGACTCAGACTTATAACAAGTAGAGCATACATATTATTGAGTAGAGCCTTAGAGAGGTAGCTATAGAGCTAACAGCCGTTAGCAGGACTCTGATGATAATATTTTATCATTTAAAGAAGTTAGTGTATGGAATACTAGCAGTTGACACTCAATTTTATTAATCAAAATTCAAACAGCATCCACTTAAAAATAAAAAAGAACTTTGACGGTCGCTTGGTTTTTTCAGCAATAATTTTTGTACATAAAAATCAAATTTTAATGAATGTGATACTGAGAAACCCCTTAAATCTCCATTCTTGCATCCAATCAATTTACGTCGCCCTAAATTATTAAGGATATTTACTTCCAGTTCCTGCTCTCAATAAGGATAGTAGTACCACTGTGCAAACCTTTTCTTGTTAATTAATTATTGTATTGTTCTCAACATGTTATATGTATATAAATATTTTCTTTAGCGCTTTGCGTTCAGTATTCGAAGGTAGAAAATACTGCTCTCTTTAATAAATATAATCTTAGTGAATTAAAATAATAAAATGCAATATAATATAAATAAAAGAGTTCAATGTCCCAGAATCAATTTTAATAAATATTTTTATTACTTCTTGCTATTTTATTTCATCTTAGATATAAGCGAGTTTATATTAGAACATTCATTGATAATTTAATTATATCCATTTCATATTGTTTACAGCACTTGTGGTGATGACCAGTATGTGTGGGTATGCCATGGCCCCATCAGCATTCAGTTTGTCTTCAGTACTCATATGTACTGTTGGAACTGGACTGCTTTCAAGTGCCGCCAATGCAGTGAACCAGTTTCACGAAGTGCCTTTTGATGCGCAAATGGCTCGGACAAGAAACCGCCTGCTGGTTAGGAGCATTGTAACGTGAGTTGTATTTAGTACTCTGCAGTAAGTGCATTATATTGTTTAATACCCGGTTGCTAATGGTGTAGTAATCATTCCTTAGATTTAACGGTGGATGGCATAAGTTCTGATCGGCTTGTGCTTATTTTATTGCAAATCTTCATTTACTGATATTAGTTATGTTAATTGTTGAAGAATTAAATGTTCAAAATATATGTTTTACCTTTAAAAATGCTGTACGATTGCAGTCGATTCAATAACTAAAATTTTAAAGATATATTAACCAAAGTGTTGATAAAATGAAATGGTGGAAAGTTTACAGATAAAAATTAAACATAAAAAAGTTCGGCCTTGTTTCATAAAATTTTAACATTCTTCAAGTAAGAGCTCAGAAGCTATAAAAGATTTAAATATATGATTATTCTCTGTGGATAAGGGCACATTAGAGACAGTAATGCAAACAGAACTCCTAAGATATATTTGTCAAAGCTTACAATAAAAATCATGTATTTAATCTTTATCACTCTGATTTCAATAGGTTTTTTCAGATAATATTTTGGCTATTTACATTTTTCTTATGCTGAAAACGCAAATTTCAGTAATTTATATGATCAAATAAACAAAATGAAGTTAAAAGGCAATGTGTAGTTTTTTTATTTGTCATAGTTACAAAAAACATTTGAATTAATTGGTGCCGCCTGACTGTTTCTCAATTTTGTTCATTCACTTTATATATCCTTTATTTAATTTATTATATATTGTAATGGTATTTTTGTGGTAAAATTGATTTTTATTTTAAAACAAGTATTTGTTGGAAGGAATGTGTATGGTTGGGGAATTAGAAACAAAGAACCAGAAAAGCCATTGACCCTTGGTAATAAAACCAGGTAGCATAGGAAAGTAAAGAGAGTCCGTGTAAGTAATGTATACAATCAGTAATCAAGTGGCCGTTATTAAGTTAGCCATGTTAATTATGATGTAGAAGATAAGTAGTTATCAAGTGTAAAAATCCAAGCAACCCATCGCCAATAAATTTATTAATTGATGTAGTATCGAAGAAGGAACACTTCCAACAAACACAACATTGTAACTATTTGTTTTCCTTCATATCCCCTTGTTATTATAAATTATGGAAATCAGTAAAGATTCAACATAAATTAATCTATTTACAGTAGGTCATTATATGTCCTGTAGCTTGGCTAAATTTTATACAATAATTAAAAATTGGAACCTTACACCTAAGTTAATAATAATTTCCCTGCATTGTT
The DNA here is from genome assembly GCA_930367205.1 of Acanthosoma haemorrhoidale. Classification (NCBI taxonomy): domain Eukaryota; kingdom Metazoa; phylum Arthropoda; class Insecta; order Hemiptera; family Acanthosomatidae; genus Acanthosoma; species Acanthosoma haemorrhoidale. The sequence goes on along the minus strand of OV884014.1, from coordinate 76,484,717 downwards.
AATTTGAATAGCGAAATCAATAGTGGATTGAAGCACTATAGGTCTGTATTTTATTCTGACAATTATTTGAATCAACTTTGTTAAAAGACCAGTGAAAATTCTTTGGGAAAAGAATGATTAATTCACTATTAGTGACCTAGCTCATCTTTGTCTTAGTAGGGATCTTTGTCAAGTGAACTATATAGTGTGGCACAATTTTAAGAATACTATTTTATTTACTAACATTTCTGTTGTATCTAGCATTCATGAATTACTTCTTCACTCATTAATTTAAATATGTTACAGGCCATTACATGCTGTTGGTTTTGCTGCAGTTTGCATGAGCACTGGTGGACTTCTGCTTTACTTCGGTGCTAATGGATTGACAGCAGCTCTTGGAATTGCCAATTTCGTGTTATACACATCTATATATACACCGCTCAAGAGAGTTAGCATACTTAATACATGGGTTGGGTCAATAGGTAAGAAGTATTAGTTTTTTTCTCAGTATTCTATAATTTAAGTCTAATTTTCATTTTTTATTTATTATATGAGGTGGCTAAATTAAATTCCAACTCCTAAAAATTTAATTTTACCAGGCAGTCTAAAAATATATTTTTTTACTTGAATTATTCTAACTTTTATTTTTTTGCCCTGTACAACCACATGAGCAGATCTATGGTAACACTTATCTTTTATTTTTCTTGTCAGAAAAAAAATTAAATCGCCAGAAAAGCCCACTTCCATGTGGTCTTGTCTCCCTGTGCCCAAGCACCATCTTATTTCTTACCTGGTCCAAGTCTAAGCATTGCTCAGTAACTCCACATAGATGACTCTCGAAATACTGTTGGGTTTAATGTGAAATCATCCATGTCCTATAAGAATCTGCTAAGACCTATGTGGCCTTGAGCCTAATTGCTAATATTGGCAAAAAATGTCTCTCCTTGGAAGAGAGGATGTAACAAATACTTGTGGACATGCTTTTCCCAGATCCTGTCTCGAAGTGGTTCCATTAAGCCCTCAAAGCTCTCCTCACATTGAGGCGAGCGTATTCCTTCCTCTATAAGCACCAGATCAAAAAGCTTCTAACTGTCTGGTTCACTAAAATACCTTTGATTAATGAATCAATAGCTATTGATGTATACAAACTATTAAAGGGTTTTTATATTATTATCCTAAACACTTTGTTGGAACTTTCAGTAAGTTACCTACGGTCTCATTGTTGCTGATTTGAGAAAATGGGTTAGTACTGATAAGAGTTAGGGATTTTTAAATAAAGGTGGCATACTCTAATTGATACATAAAGCTTAAAGCCATGGTAACAACTGTATTTATTAAAATAATATATTGAAAATGTCTATAATCAAAAATTGTTAAAGTGTATGTCATTTGCTCATAGTATCCTGCTGTAGCTGCTCATTTATTCATTTGAAGCGTAAAACTTTGTAATTTTTCTTTCAAAACAAAACAATAACAAAAGTATTGATGTGTCAGTTGGAGCTCTTCCACCTTTGATGGGTTGGGCATGCGCCACTGGATCCCTCAGCCCTGGCGCCTGGATCCTCGCTGGTATCCTCTATGCATGGCAGTTCCCGCACTTTAATGCCTTGTCGTGGAACCTCCGTCCAGACTACTCCAGGGCAGGCTACCGGATGATGGCCGTCACCGATCCGGGTTTGTTCTCTTACCAAAAGATTTACTAGCTATTTTTTTTATCTCATATTATGATAATATTTGTTATTTTACAACTTGAATCCATTAAAAGCAGTTTAACTTCTATAATTTGTAAGATTCTAGTTTTGTTTCCCAGTTCTTAAGAATGTGGAATAGCCTGATCATACATGGAATTCTGGCCACATGTGTTCTTCAAAGTATTCCTTCTATTTCCCCTTAAAAAGGTCTTCTTGTGCGCCCACATCAGCAAACACATCATCCCATCAGTTTTTGTGTAATCCACTTTGCTAAATGCTCTGGTTTCTACTTGACAATTGTTGTTAGTGAAGATGGTGGAATATTAAAACTTTTGGCAATATCTTTTTTTTTTAGGACCACTTTCTACAGCTGCGATAATATTTTTTTTGTCAGACGCAGAAAGAGAAGTATACTTTTTGTTGGCACTTATTCTGACTGGTGTACATAACTAGCTGAGTAAAATGTGAAGGAACTAAGTTGTGATAAACAGTACGCGGAAATTTATAGTAAACCTCACATTAAAGTTTGAATTTAACCCATTAATGTTTAATAATATAATAAAATATTACAAGTAGATCCTATTTCTCAAAGTCACTAAACCACATACAAGTGCATAATCGAACAATCAGCATTAATTATTTGAAATTGTACAAACGTATCTCATTCTCAAAATTATAAGTTAAAAATTGAAGAAAAATGATCACTAATCAAAACTATTTAATAAATTATTTATTCACATTATAAAACCTATAGTGGTCATAATTGAATCATTTAAAAATTAACTTCCTAATCCTAATTTATGAGTGCAACCAAAAGTAAGAATATATGTTATGGTTACGTACACACTGAATGCCACAGCATAAACTATATATCAATAATTCAAATTAATCGAGTGTTAAAGCAGATATGTTAAGTTCACTGTTTTCAAGTATTTACCAGATCTAACTATCGGGGGTTGCCCCCTGATAATTGTCGATTTAATAATGTCCTCCTGAGTATTAATATTATTTAAGCACAAAGAGTCTAATATTTCTATGCTTTCTGATTTTGTTATTTTTCCTTTGTTTGTTAAATTGTGTAAGATATGCATTAAAATTTGGTGGTGCATCTCAGTTTCCTTCCTTTTCTTAATAAAAAAGACTTGTCTTTTTGTCTATGGTGTTCTTTGCTTGTTGATTATTCTTATATATGTATAATTTTCTACCAACATAATATTTCTTACATTCTTTGTGTAATTTTGATTATTATTAATTTTGATTATATGTACTTGCAATATTTCAGTGGATCAGATCTTTAATGTGGAAGAAACAACTGCATAAAGTGCAGCTATTTTTGTAAGAAATCCCAAAATTTTCTCTTTTGATGATATTACTAAATTTATTCGATGTGACTGGTAAATTTGGCAGAGTTCACCATTCCTCATGTTTATACTATTACCCAACTCTTCCAGTTTGGTATTTACATTCGTGTTTATTTAGTGTTGTGTTGTGTTATGTACATTAATTGAGATTGGGCTTAGTAATAGGAGCCTAGTATTTATACTGTTCAGATGGCCTACAAATTGATTTTGTTCGTCAGGAGTTCTGCAATAGCACATTAACATGTCATCGACATATGTAATCCAGTGTTTGATCTTTGAGAAGAAAGGGTTAGCCATTAACATTATCAATTTACTAAAACATAAAAATTATATATTTAATAAAGATTTATATTTTTATTGCAGGATTGTGTAGGAGAACGACGTTGAGGTACACCGTAGCAATCAGTGCTCTGTCCTGCGCTGCACCTTTCGTTGATCTCACTAACTACTGGTTCGCTCTTGAGGCATTACCTGTAAATGCGTATTTTACATATTTAGGTATGTTTATCCCTCCGTGAATCTTTTTAGTGCTAGTGGTATCATCATTTATCAACTAAAATTAGAGAATTGCGTGTTTCAACTCAAGTGGACTATAATTATCTAAAGTCATTATAACTGTCATGAAAAGCATATTCACAATTTGTTTACAGTCCCAGTTTCACATTGAGGTAATATTTTGTATGAAAGTTTTATTTGACCCCTCAAAGATGGTAAAACAAAAGCTACCTGATGTAAAATAATGGAGTCAATTATGAATCAATTACATTATAAAATAAAATTTTTCTATCACCTTGAGTAGGCTATGAAATGATTGAATTGGTGAACTAATCTATAATATGCAGTATCAAAATCCTAATTAATAACATACATAATAAATAAACGGCTATATTGAACTATAATTAAAAAAGTCATTACTACTATTAATAAAATTGTTTTTGCAACCATAATGTTTAATTTTGTGAAACTTGATTTGATTTTTTATCGAATTGTACTTGTACATTCCAAATTTATTTTGTAATTTTGGAAACAAAATGTTATTATGTGGCATTCCATAACATGTTTCCTCAACTGAATCACAAAGTCAACTTACCCAATAATATTGGGCTAAAGTGAATTGTTTCTAAACGAGCTAGTCTGAATAAATGTTTACTTATCCATTTATCCAAATAAGCAAATCCTTGATTGGTGAAGTTACGAAGAAAGATGTATTAATGTGTAGTATTTGAGAACCATTGCCAAGAACTGATGGTAGCTCAGTTGAGAAAGTAGAAACCAGAAGGTCTTGAATTCAAATGTTGTCGGTGCCTCTATTTTTCTCTTTATATTTTTATAATTTTTATATATAAATTTACATTTTATACATGTACATTAGATAAATACAAGAGACAATTATTAAAACATTGTATCAGACAAAACAAATTGATCTGTCATGCTCATTTTAGGATGGTAAATGCTAAGCTGCTCGTTGGGCATGTAGCTCTCTCTCATGTCTTCCATTCTAAGTTCACAACTTCTAACCCTCCTGTGGTCGGCTGATAGCTGCTCGATGTTCTCTTCATATTTTTTTACACCTTTGCCTACATTTTCTAAATAGAAAGGATTTTTTATCGGGCTAGGCTTGTTAGCCTTATACATTTCTTTTTCGTTTCTGTTTCCAATGCCCTTTCCTCTGCCTTCTAATTTGTTGAGCGATTTGTCATAATATGATGATCTATTCTCATCAAGCAATTTTTTTTCTGTTTTCTTTTTATTTAGATTCAATATATGATGGTTCATGCCCGTTAACCTTCTGTTATTATAGTTGTGGTTATATTCATTTTGTTTTGAAACTTTGTGTTGAAGATTCGCCAAGTTTGTACGATACATAGAATTGTAATAATTTTTATTGGTTCTCAAAGTTGGCATCTGTGCCATTTGAATTTTCCCTTTTGAGTTATCCTTTGTTCTGCCAGTAGCCAAATTATGAAATGCTTGGACCTCTGTTTCTTGATTCTGTTGATGGATCTTACTAGATTTGCATAAAATCTTATTTTTAAGTGTGCTCTGCTGTTCAAAACTTTCCTTGATGTTATCAGGCAAGGTTGTTGTCTTGTGCTTGCTGCCAATCTTCATGTATTTTTGGTAGAAGTATCTTCTCGGACCTTGATCATTTTTTGGAGGGCTGTGTACACCTTTTTCATTCTCGTGAATGAGAAAATGTTGTATTTGATCGTTTATTCTTTTAAATGCTTTTTCATCATTTGGTGTATTCGATAAATTGAATTCTTCAAAATAATCATCATCTCCTTTATGTTTAACTTCTATAATTGCCTCACCTGAAAAATTGAATGAGATGTTTATTAGGCATACATTTTTATTGTTTAATTGCAGCATTCAAATTATAGGTACTTCCTTTAATTTATAGTCGGTGCTCTTTCATTAGTGGCCCACTTGTTCAAAGATCTGTTCTCTTAGATGACTCATGTTGCTAAATGTGAACCAATTTTATTGAAAGGCCTAATATTGAGAGGATGTACAAGTTAATTATTGTGTGAAATTCTGCTGGATTTGCTATTAATAACAAACTGACCGATTTTTTTTTCATACTATCCGATATTATATCTACTTATAGAGGTCTAATCCTGAGTGTTGTTGAATGAAACTTTGAAATTTTTAGATAAGTTTCATGGTCGCTAATGTAGAATACACAGATAGGCCTGTTGGAAAGCAAACCCTTTCCCTTAAAGCTCGGCAATTATTAGTTGTTATACTGCATCAGTGGCCTTACCATTTTTTTATTTTTACAAATTATAATTTGTTGACATCAATCTTGAACTAAATTATATTTATGAAATAGACATCTGTACCTCAGAGGTATGACACTATGTCACTTCCCCTTATAAAATGTTACAAAAATAAATAGTTAAGAAAATAAAAAGTTTTAAAAATAATACCTGTTTAAACTGCTCTCAAGTATTGTTAGGGAAATGTGTGTAGTGTTCTATACCTCTGAGGTCCAGATATATAAACAAAATAAAGGATGTATAAAGTGGAGGAACAATATAATAACAATAACGCCACGATATGGTTCTTAAATACTTAAAAAAATAATTATGACAAAACTACTCAGTATTTCTTGTTACAAATACTTTGATTTATTTCTTAATTCATCTCGCTCATCACTGAAAATTGATTGCCTTTGTAAAAAATAAATAAATTGTAAACAACTAACATTTTTAATAATCGGCTCTAATGATGTTATCATCATAACAATGTATGGTGTTATCATACATGCAATTTCTAATGTTGGCTCCCGAAACTTTATTTTTTGGAATAACTATTAATTTAGTTTTGCGTTATCATCTTCAATTTGCCCGATGAGTCTGAATTTTTCACATTTAGTTTATTTTTGTAAGTCAGAGAGAAGTTTAAAAAGTTAGGTTAGGTTTAAACACTTGCAATCTTAAGGGCATAAAACTCTCGGGAGTAGTTATTTAAATTTACTTATCTCGAGGTAGGGAGAATCTAATATCATTTTCAATAACCTTCTCTACCAATTCACTGATATTGAGAGGTTTAAACCTCTCCAAACGTATGTTGCACTTACCGTATTTGCCCATGCTATGTATTATCGTACATATAATAGCTCCTTGGAGGAACCCTGGAGTGGTCATTTCATTCCTGTTTGAACATTATACTTTGATTTACCACTTTTCATCACCTCACTGCTTCGTAAACATGATATTATAAATTTACATCTGTTATTTAAATGATTTTAGTTTGTAGGTGGTTAATAATTAACCATATGGCTTCTATTTACAGAGTAATACTTAGATATAAGCATTGAGATAAACACAGAATTTGTAGCAAATAGCTTTTGTTTTACAGGACTTTCAGACCTTAATTATTTACTGCTATATAAAACATTTTTTTCATTGTTTGAATAATTTTTTTTTCTTTAACCAATCAAAATGTATTTATATCAATTAAACCTAAACTAAAGTGTATTTATTGAAATATAAACAAAATAAAGGACATAGAAAGTGAAGAAACAACATCAAGAGATAGGAATTCGGCAGGAGTTTCTTAAATACTTATTAAACTATTGTGAAAAAAGTACTTGGTATTTTTGATAAAAAAAACTGTTCATTTTATTTGTTAAACCACCTTGGTTACTGTAAATTGTATTTTTAATAAATAATTAATATTGTGATCAGATACAATGTTGTCTAAAAAGTACCTATTGAATTCTGCTTGAACAACATTACAGACATGATTTCCATTGTGGCTGGCTCCCAAAACTTTTTTTTTTTTTGGAAATCCATGAGTTTGTTTTTGAGTTTTCAATTGTTATTGAGCCCTAAATCTTTTGGGAGAAAAATATACATTACACAGCTCTATGCAGTGACCTGAGAAAATATTTAAGTCTGAAAACAGTAGAAACGGTCAGAGTACAGTTAAAAATACTGGGCCAAATGTTTTTCATTTTTTTTATTATTATATCTTAACCAATACATATACAGTGGGTATTTTTTAAGCATAGCTTGAAAATTTTAATCAGTTGTATCATTTTTACAGTCACTATCCTAGAAGACACAAATAGATGCACAGATAGTCCCATACTTGGAAGTCTTAGAAATTAGAGGAAACATACTATTTAGGAATTAAAAATTGAGGAAGAAGGTGTGCAATATGAAGTTTGTAAACCTTCTTGGTTTATAAATGTATCTATACCAAATTTGGCATGAATACCTCTTCTGGTTTAGAATTGTTTGTGATGTATTTTAGGTATAGAGGCACATATTTTACTATTTTCTTTATACATCTGTAAACAAAATTGAAACTAAACAAGCTAATACTGGGTTTGTTTAAGTAACAAAGTATTAGTTTTAAAAGTACTTACTTAACTACATCTGTGATCTGTTCCTGAAAAATAGTTTAAATAACAGCACTTTATGCAGTTAATTACTCAAAATCCATAAAAATAACAAACTAATGTTAGTTTAAGGAGCTGTCATATCGGTTTGTGGTTAGGGTAATTGCTTCATGTGAAGGTTCTGGGTTCAAATCCTTATATGGAATGTATATTTATTTTATTTCAATAAATAAAATTGAGAAAACAAAAATGGATGAAGTGGGTGCCTTTCCTGCTGTGAGGTCTTACGAATGCTTACATTTATATTATTGATATATCCAGTAGTTTTATATGCATTATTTTTTAAAGTAAACTTATTTTTGTTCTCTAGCTTGGGAATTTTATAACAAATCTGACAGCTCCTCTTCGAGGAAATTGTTCAGGTTCTCCTTGATCCACCTGCCTCTTCTGATGCTTCTAATGCTCATAAATAAGAAATCACCATGGTAATGTTTTAAATACTTTACATTTTTAGTTTATATTTATTCAATGAAAAATAATTGTATACTTAAAATCATTAGCTTAGTATATTAAATTGATTATATATAATTTTAAGGGCTATATCTATAATTTCCTAACTAATTTTTACTATTAAATGCTTGTTTGTGTAAAATATGGCGTGAATTAGTCAATAAATAGAGAATGTGAAAGGATGGGGAAAATTCAAAAATTTGAGTTCTTTAACCTGGCCGTAGTTTTGCTAAATCTGGCGATATAAAGGAATCGAGGGAGTAAGATAATGAAGAGGTTAACTTTTGAGGTTGTGCCAGTATTTTTTATAAGGTACTTGTAATGATCAATGAAGAATACATATACCAGGGCAGGCTATTGTACCTCAAAACTGGGAAAATTTCCCCTTCAGTGAATAATCGATTCGCTCCACCTGCTGATAGATTTTAACCAAACAAACCTCTTTGATTTTGTTTGACTCAAGTGAGTACTTGCTCCAGCAAAGTGGACACTTTTACTGCCTAAATGGCTATTTTGATGTGAAAAGCCTGAGTTGATTGATGGATCATATAAAAAAACAAGTCAGAAATCTTACTGTTTTAGGGGTAATGTCATCGATGTAAGCCTGGTTTACTTTTTAAATTTTGTTTTTGTTTAACTCTGTCCTTTGTTTGATCTAGGTTTAGTAAGGAAGACGAGGACAAGGAGAAGATGGAAGGATCATCCTCAACAGTAGATACATAACCTGCTCGCACAGCAATAGTCAGTAGAATTAGAAAAGAGGGGGCGAATGCTATTAGTATTAATAATTAAGCGATAAGCAGCGTAAGATATTAATACGGTCTAGTCACCACTGTGATGTAGATAATTCAAAAACTCTTTTCAGTTTAGGTGCCATAGAAGTTACCTGTCTGTACATATCTTCATGTAAGAATATTTTACCTGTTTGAATCATCACATACACACTGTAAGACAATTTGTCTTTGTGTTTTCATGCTGTACTATTGTAAATTTTATCGATTGTAAATTGTATGTATATATGTATTTTACATGTAAAAGTAATTTTGTTGTAAAAGCACTTGTACAATGTTTAAAGGTAAGAAGTTAATAAAACTTATTTTGACTCTTGGATCATTTCTTTATTTCTGCAACCCTGAAAATCGTAGTAGTAGAACTAATGCAGATAATTTAAAACTAGTTGATTCAAGGATGAGTAATATCTCTGATGTTTTTTTCCATTATCTTATATACTGGTTATGGAAAAAAAAAAAATTGGTACATTAGACTATGAATGCTTCATTTTGTTTGTTAAACCTCTAGGTTAGTGAAAATCCCTAAAAAAAACAGAAAATTAAAATAAAAACCTATAAAAACAGCCTATGATACTAAATAATAACCAATTTATCTTTTTGTCATCTAAAATAATAACTTAAATATTGACAAAAATAACCAATTAAAGTCAGACAAGAGATTTACAAAAAATAATTTCGCAATATATTATATTTACCTTTGCCTTTCTGTTACAATATTTTATTCGTTCTCGGCTAAGCATAAAATCAAAGCTCTAAATCTAAAGAATCGTTGAAAGTACAAATTTTTAAAATTATTATTTGGATAATCCAATGAGTTGTGAGTTGTCCCTTTAAAATTTTAAATCAATCGGATCATTTTTTTTGTCGGCTATCATACTATATGTACATGGACAGATTATTGTCTGTGATGGTTTGGATGCAGAGCCCCTCCTTTTGGATCCCCAATTAATTGGATTAACTAAGCTAATTTAGACTGAGGCTTATCCTTCAAACTTCTAGGGATTCATTGGTGTCGGATTACTTAGTATTAGTGACTCCAGGCTTCAAGGGGGATCTATTTGAGGCACAGTAGGACTTAGATTGGCTAAACTATAAGTAAGTATATGTAAATATTTACCACATTGCCCTGTGAATTCAGCCAACAGAAAAAAAAATTAAATGTTTTAAACTGAAAATAATTTTACAAAAATATCATAAACATTAGTAGTCAATTAAGTACTGTTAAAATAATAGTAATAATGAAAGCATTTTTCAGAAAAGAATTAAATGACCATTGATTTCGAACTTATATTGTTTATTTATTTCCTACAAGCCTTGCAATTAAATATTATAAATTAGATATTATTTATACTTTGGATACAAAAAATTATTTGCTTTAATAAGTATTATGTATGTTTGCCAATATTTATATTCTTTGTATCTGTAAGAGTTCTTTTAGCTATCGTTTGAGAAAATATATATTTAAAAAGGCGTTAAAGTGTTGTATTAAAACTTTTTTCTACTTACGTTTACAATAACTTAATTTTTATTCTAATTGTTAAGTTTTATTGGAAATAAATAATTAGCAATAGGAGCAACCGGAATAATTTTTAATAACAAGGATATGTTTCATTTTTAAAATTCAAGTCAGGAGTTACATCACATAATAAAGTGTTTTGTTATTACTGCTAACTACTTTAAAGACTTTACAATTATTACAACTACAGTATATGTTATTATAACAAGAAACTGATGAGACCCTAAAGAAACAAATATATTTGTATGCATTATTATAAATCTATTATACAGTGTTAAAACATGGGCCTAGTTGAAGAGACCACAGGGATAGGTAATTATCCAATTATTGTCAATTTATACTGCGGAATGACTTTGTTGATTGATTAATGAGCCTTAACATCATATAAGAAAACCAAATCTTTCTTTCTGTCTCCTTTGGCCATATCTTATAGGATTGATTAAACATCAAAAGAGGCATTGTAATCAAAAGGTTAGTGGTAAGTGCAAATATTATTTCCAGCATTTTATCTGTACTAATTAACCCAAGGATTAGTAGCTTTATTTTTTCATAATTTTTTTCTTCCATTATTTAAAATAAATGATTTTTTTGCTGACTATTTTTAATTTTAAGTTGTGAAAAATGAAGAAAAAACATTGAGAGATACTTACGAGACTCCCGTTGGTTTGGTATTATACCATTGTAAAAAATAATTATTACTAAACATTTGAGTGAGTAGTAAGTGTGATATGATAAATTTAAGCACTTGATAATGGAAGTGTAGCTGCCGAAACCACTAGTGAAATAAAAATATAAAGACTTGTAGGAAGACAAATTCCACGTTATTTTTTTAATGCCTTAACCCTCAACCATAAAATAAAAATAATTGGTATATTTAATAAAATTTGTTTATCTTGGTCCTTGAACATCTCCTTTTCACAAACAAAAAAAATTGTGAAAAACTAAAATATTGATCTTAAAAAAATCCTATCAAAATATGCTAAAATGTTTTCAAATGCCATCTTTAGTGTTGGAATGGTTTTAAAATCCTTTTGTGTACTGTCTTTAATGTATCCTTAATCATGGAAGAAAAAAAATAGAACTTTAAATCTTAAATAGCTTATGACCTGCAACTTGAGAAAGCTTAAATTAAAATTCAGAGCAAATCGGTTAAATATAAATGGAACTGTCTTTTTTTTATGTTTAATTATTTTTTTCAGCACACTACTTGTTATTGTATCTGTATCAAAACATTTTCAGTATACATTTGGATGTTGTGAAATATAATTTTTAAGTTTGTATCCATAGGATCAGTTTGAACCACCACTGTCATAGAGTGCAGACAAAAGACAATTGCCTGTTACCAGTTTAGCAGTAGAGGTTGTGTTTTCTTTCACATTTTATTTGTTTTCTGATAGTTTCTGTTATTTTATTTTAACCAAAATCTAATTAGGATATTTTGAGGTGTTATGTTTTTAAAAATTCAGAGCGATTGAACTATTTTTACAATCGCTATCTCAGAAATTACATCCAAATATACAATAGACATTAAAAGAAGAGCTCACCCTTCCGACTAAGTATCCTACTCACAAGCAATTACATAGATAGATACAATTATTTACAGTATTTATCTGGTTCACTGAATTATTCAAATTAGTACTTATACACATAATTTTAATATTTACTAGTTTTTCAAATTCAAACGCAATATTTTTTGTAAATTTTTTAATTTATTTCTGTTAAATTTAATAAATTTTATTTAATAATTTAGAATCATTATTGCTGAAAATGCAGCAGGATTCCTACTCAGAGCCAACTGAAACAGGAAAAATGACAATAAATATGTTAAGATAAGAACAGAATTAAGATTAATAATGAACTGAAATACAATGTAAACACTTTTAAGCAACTGGAAATCAAAAATAAAAAGAAAGGGAGCGTAACAGTGAAGAAAATTTGAAACTTTATTTATAAAATATAAAAATATTTATGATAAGTGACTCATAATAGCCTTGGATTGTTATTTTTGACTTCTTGAAATATAATACGGGAAAAAAGAAAAAAAGAAGAGGGATCACTTACTTTGTGGGAAAACTTTTTTTCCCGGTCGGACTTTTTAAAGAGGCATATGATACTCTTGATATTGTGGTTATGACTGTAAGCTAAGAGGGGATTCAAGGCTACAGGTATTGACATTCATATAGTTATTTCTTTGATTGAACAGACTTGTCTGTCAGAACACATTTGTTATTGGGAGAAGAATGCACAAGTTGTCTGTTATCCTGGTCTTGAAGGCCCTAATACCTCTGATCCTCTCAACTGGACACCAGCCGAGTGTTCACATCGAGCAGGGACTTCTCAAAGGGAATTACGAAGTGACTGTCAATGACAGAAAGATTTCTTCATTTTTAGGCATCCCCTACGCTGAGCCACCAGTAGCAAATCGCCGTTTCGAGGTATTTGCATTCATCTATTGCCTAATACACTTAATTTGTTTGTTATTGTATCTTTAATGATCTATTATTTTAGTCACCCATAGCAGCATCAAAATGGCCAGGAATTTTAAATGCTACCACACTACCCCCAGAATGTTTGCAGTATAGCCATGTCACTTATAAATATGAATTTTGTCAAGTTACTGGCTCTGAGGACTGCCTTTATCTTAATGTTTACACTCCAAAAGTAAGATCACAAATATATTATATTATGTTAATTTTATAATACCCCTATAAACCTGGGAGGGAAGCAAAAACCTATTCATTCTAATCTATAATTTTTGTTTTAGCAGTTTCCCAAAAACTTTAATTTCTAAAGATTCAAAGTAATTGTTAAATTAACACTTTTATTTCAAAGTTTTTCAATTCAACTTCTAATTATTGAAACAATATAAAAAAGTTTAATGTAATTACAGGCCCAACTGGATATTTTATGAAAATTATGAATAATGCAATTAAACTAGTTATATGTGCTATTGCTTTTAAGTTCATTTTATGATAGTAAATAATCAGTTTGATCCAGTGGACAGGTTTTTGCCCTCTATATTAACAATAATATTTCCATTTGTAGCTTTTTAACGGCGATGACACAAAGCTGATGGAGGTCATTGCCTACATCCACCCCGGGACATTCATGTACTTCAGTTCCTCTTACTCTGGTCCCGGGGTTCTCCTCGACAGGGATGTTGTATTAGTTACATTCAACTACAGACTCGGAGTTCTTGGTTAGTACAAGTGCTGCTGTATATTATTGCTGATTTAGAAAATTTGTTTGAGAATATTTTTTTAAGTTATCACATAAATTATCAAACAGATCATTTAATTGTAAATAATATGCTGCAATGGTTAGTAAATCAAATTGCATTAAAATGTTTTACTTTTTAAGGAGAACAAATTAAGTTTCTTTTAAATATGTTACTAATTATTCACTTAGCAAAGATAAGGATAACCTAATAAACTTTTGGTACGACTTGAAGGTTTCCTGAGTACTGGAGACAAGACAGTTCCGGGTAATAATGGCCTGAAGGACCAAGTGCTGGCTCTCAAGTGGGTAAAGAAAAACATCCAGGCTTTCGGAGGAGACCCTAACAGGGTTACCATTGCAGGTCTAGATGCAGGAGCAGCCAGTGTCCACTACCATCTTCTGTCTCCTCTCAGCAGAGGTAACTCCTTCAACATAGAACATGCAAATCAGTAATTCGTCATCTAGGTCATTTGGTACTGAAAAAACAGAAAAGTTGGCTAAAGTCAGTGCCTGTCCTCATGATTGGCTTTTAAAAAAAGACAAAGTTCTTCTCTGTTATAGAAAGGCATATATTGGTGACAATAATCATTTAACAATTAAAATTTAATAGATAAACATTTTACAGATTATAATGGTGACTTTATAATATCTTTAGAATACATATTTAAATGGCATATAGGTTTGTTCAAGAATGCTATATCAGTGAGTGGGAGTGCACTGTGCCCATGGGCTACTGCAGAAAATGTCAAAGAGAAAACTTGGAGGATCGCTGATGAACTTGGCTGCCCAATAACCTGTTCGAAAGCTATGGTAGACTGTCTCAAGAACCGACCTGCCTTCCACATTGTCGCTCTTTCTAAACTGTTCATTGTAAATATTACTTTCAATACTTAATTTGCACCTTGATTTAGTTTGTTTGTAATTGTTTTACTTAATGAATTTTGTTTTTAATTGTTTTACTTTATGAATTTTTCTCTTAAAGAAAAAAAATTGTTGCAGCCGTGGCTGTACAACCCTTATTCACCTTTTGGACCAGTTGTTGAACCAGATAGTCCAAGTGCATTTTTAGCCGACTCACCTTTGAACATCATCAACAACGGGGAGGCCAATGATGTGCCATGGCTTGTGTCATATACTTCGCAACAGGGGTTATACCCAGCTGCGGGTAACTAAATAACCAACAATTTTACCCTTGAAATAACAAGATGATATAAAATATCAATGGGTTTATTTAATTTTTTGTGTGAAAAAAACCTTTAAAAAAGTTACATTGAGGGTTCCCATGGTAACACAACATATTACCATGTTTTAAGTCACCGAAAATTTCAAGTAATTAGTTATTAAATGACCCTTTATTATTTTTTCCAGCTTAAGGAAAGTGTAACATCCCTGTACAATTTCACGCCTCTAGGTCAAACAGGGCCTGCACTAAAAATAAAAATAGTATTCTATCTAACAACTTTTTGATATTATAGTCTACTAAAGTAATGGCAAACATATGGTAAAAAGTTGGTCATGTTCCGTTCTCTCCACTCGCCCAGGCCAAAGAAGCCATAATCCATGTTATTTAAAACATTCAATTTACAAAAGAATACATAAACAGTAATATACAGTATTGTGAATATAATGTTGAAATAATTAATGTTAAATTAATTCAATTGTTTAAGTTAATATTAGTAAAAAATTATAACATTAAATAATATATTATAATGCAATAAATAATATAAGATATTAAATTATTTTAGCTCTTTAAATATGTTATTTGTGGCCAACCTTTTTAATAGCCAAAAAATGTATATCACTGTTATTTTGCAGAATTGTTAGGCCCTGGAAATCATATTACAGAGATGGAGTATCGTTGGACTGAGCTCCTTCCGCATTTATTAGATTTCAACTATACCGTACCCAGCGACAGAGCAGCACAAGTAAGCAGTGCCATCAAAGAGCACTACGCCATTGATTTCAGCACATACGAAGGCAAACAAAATTTCATTCAGGTAATTGTATATATTGCTCATTGTATAGTTTTATATTTAACATAAAAATTTCTTTATTATCCAGATAGATTAGAATAATAGTAAACATTATTATAAACTACTTGTATACAACATATTATCACTGATGTAGTTTATTAATCAGTCATCAAATCAGTTCTACAGTATTCAAATAGACTAAAAGAAATAATGTTAAAGATGTTCAGTGATCGACTCTACTTGCAAGGAATCACAAAAGCGGCCAAGCTCCACGCCTCAAAATACAAGTCGCCTGTATACATGTACAAGTTCTCTTACCTGGGGCAGCACAGCGTCTCAGACACTATGACCAAGTTCCAGCCAGTTGAAAGATATGGTAAAAATCTTACTGTAACAATTTTTATCTCATATTTTATACTGAATATACATAATTTTTTATAATTTACATTCTGAAAAATGGGAAATATTTTTAAAAAAATATATTTTTTACAAATTCTACTAGTCCCTGGATTTTCGTGAGTATTGTTACTTAAACTAACAAAAAATTGTTACTTAATCTCCTCAACGCGGAGTTCAAGTTACAACATATACACATATTAGGCCGGATCATCATATAAGTTTAAAATTGAAATATAGTGGTAATTTTTCAGGAGTGTGCCATGGTGATGACATGATCTATGTACTCCCAATGCCGTGGTTTAACTTTAACTCCAACGACATAGCAATGTCACTGCTGTTAAGGGATACTTGGGTAGAGTTCGCCTCCAAGGGGTAAGCAAGCTTTAGCTGATAATTAATTATGTTAATGTTTGAGCTTATGTGATTTATAAAAGTTTAAAGGGACAACTCCTTTTAAAGGTGCATGAGTATTAAGGTTAAACCTAAAGTTGACTGACTCTACTTGTAATCAAGTACAGGGACCAGATTATAACTCAAAAAGAAAGATTTTCCACTTACCCAGGTTAAACTACATATAAATGTATAATTTTTGCTAATGATTGTATCTAAGGAGCCAGGATAAAAAAATGTAAGAACTATTATTGAAAGAAAATGAAAAAGAAACGGAGGGTGCATAGCTAGATTAAATTAGGGCAGGATAATATTAAAAAAAGGAAGTGTGGTATTGGTAAAATCTTTTCATAGAATAATAAAAAAAATCTAAGGGTCATCAAGTTAAATGACAATAACAGTCTTAATTGTTTTCATGTAATATTAATTTTCTTATTCTTTGGGCTGGATTCCGCCAATGGAAAGTTGCACTGTACTAGAAAACTGACCAAATTCCTAGCCATGATTCTTGTTGCAGAAAACTCGACTGGACTACAGTCAATGAAAATCTACCTCAACTCTCGACATTAGACATCAAAGCAGTCGATGATCTTCAGCAGACAGTCACGAAGGATTACAGTGAAGATGACTTTTGGCTGTCTTTAAATATCAAAGAAAATATCCTCTCTGGCAGCAGAGATGAACTATAAAAATATTATTTTCAAGAAGTATGATGGATTATATAATCGTTAAATCTAATATGCTAATAAAATAAATTAATGCTCTGGTGTTTTACGATACTTTATGAAATAACAAACAACTAATCAATCAATTGTATAATATATGGGATAAATGTATAATATAAGTGGCTATTAAATACTTTAATAACATTTAATTCTGAATTTGCATATTTTCATTTACTTTTTTTTTTAATAAAAATAAAAATAACTTTTTTCTAGTTGACTGGTTCATTGCCAAGCAATGAGGGAGATCTACTTTCACTGAATTGCAGGCATTGATTTAAACTAAAAAAGAAATATTAATAATAATTTGTTTTCTTGAGCTACTCTTATAGCTAAGGTTGGTTCAAAACTCAAATGAAAAATATTTACAGTGTTTTCTTCATCATCTGGATCGATATTCTTTCACTAGATCACTGATCGTCTCAAAAAATGATATTTTGTAAATTATAATCTCCACAGATCTGGTTATTAGACATTCACCACGGCTGTATCACTCAACTATTACTGATGGGTAACTAAGCTAGGACCAATTACTAAGGACTTATTTATATATGACAAGCATTAACATGAATACTGGTTCATGACCTCAAGACAACTGCACTCCGTTGCTTCTTAATTGAACAATCTACAATCACAGTACACTCCCATGGCCTCTTTTTTATTTATATTCATTACCTTGTATAAATCAAATATCATTACAAAAAGAAATTTTTAAAATGGCAGCCTAGATGATTAGGTAGGTCATTAGTAGGATTGGGATTTATATGTAACATAGAAAGTAAAATGTGTACATATATATGTATTTATTTTCACAGAAATATGTAAAACCTTTACTTTTTTTAAAACATTTATTAAATAACTTTTCATTCGAGTTCTTTAGTCAAGTATTTTTCTATCAGTATTTCTAAGAAATCCTTGAAATGAGAGTTGTTAATTTTATGAAAGGTGATATCGGCCCAAACTACAAACTAAAGCACGGCAAGACTGTGCATTAAAAGTTGACACACGTGATGTGAAATCACTTGAAGATGCAGTTAAGAAAGTTTGTTGACCTTCTTTCTTTGTTTTGATGAATGTATGCTGAACAACTTCAAAAGTCGAAACTGGGTCATCACAGTACTCATCGCATCACAAGAATTCACTTATGCACTTGCCAACTTGTTTTCGCATTGTTTACAACCACTTTTTCACATTTATTGCACAAAATCACAACTTGGACTAAAGAGACAGACCAATAGGAGTTGAGTGTGAGGTTAAGGAATTCCATGAATTTAAAAATTTAACAATTATCCCTCTAGTTATCCAAAATAACAAAGAATCTGGCACACAGTTTATCATTTCTCAAAAACTGCATCTTACAAAGTTCACAATTCTCAGTCTGATTAGATAAATGAATAAAGCCACCTGTTCCAAGATTCCAAAAAGCAGATTATCATTTTCCCAAATACCTATCTTTTAATTGAATATGTGATTTCACTGAAATAAAATTAACCTACATTACTTACTTACTTAAATTACCTTAGAAAGTAGAGAAATCGATGGTACAACAAACATTTTGCTCTGGGGAAAATATGTAAATACACATAAATCCAAGCCTTAGCCACTAGTATAGATGGCACTTAGCGTTGAGAATAAGCAAGAACATTGCGGAACACTTAGAAGGAATGATTTGAAGCAGCGTTTTATTGTGCTATTGGATAATGGGAGACTTCGGAGCTTGGAAAGGAGGAGACAGCGATCAACACTGGCAAATGTTTCGGATTTTTAAATCTACTATTTTATTTATAACATCATACAAACAAGTGGGCAAAAAATAATCAATGCATGTTTTGCTGTATACATATATATATAATTTGTATAAGATATTAACATAAATCTAGTAATTCATCAATACATAACATAAATACATAAAATCAGTTTGTATATAATTTTATAATTAAAATATTATACACATAAATAAAAAAAATGCAGTCTTTTCAACTCTATTAATAGAAAATAAAATCATAAAATCTAAATATTTATTTACAAATACATGGCAAGTTGAAAGTGTGCGCTAAATAGATGCAACTTATGAAGAAATAAATACAAATATAATTTTAATAAAAAATCCGATGGCACATTGTACATAATAAAAAATATAACCTTAAAAAAAACATGGCGCTTGGAATAAACAGATATGAAAAATGTATTTGATAAATCTAGATCTAAAGCACATGGCATAAAAACGTCATCTCTTCTCACTCATTTATACTTTTTTTAACGTTGATTAAATGCATAATATAACCCTAAATACATATACATTTAGTTTTTTAAAACTTGTAAATTATTAAATATATTTTATATATATAAAAACCCTGTTCTATTCAATAAATCAACTGATCAATCAATCAGTAAAATAAATGCTTTAATGTATCAACCACTGAATCAATGATATCAACCTTACAAAATGTAACTCCTCATTCATAAAGCTCAAAAAATTAAATTTAAAAAAAAAACACTACAAAAAGAGTCTTGATAAATTAGGAATGTTGAGTTCCTACTAATCCTATTTATAGAATATAAAGTTTTACATTTATATATGAACTTGTCAATAATTACTCCTAATATTTTCACATCGACTACAAGTTATCTTCTGCTGAGAAACAAAAGAGTAAACATACAAGAATTAGATGAAGATGTTATACCATATGAATTCGGAAGTGAGGAGGAAAGAAAGTCAGGCTGCTTACAAATCATTATTAATATAGTTCTGGAATATATTCAATATGGGAATAAAGGTAAACCAAGAACAAATATAGAATAAGAAGTGAAACACAGAAAACTATTTAAAGTTTGGGCCTACTTTTGAAACTATACTTATAGCTTAGCAATAGCACAAAGTATATTCCTCGTTTAAAAGTTCTAATGCATCATTAAAACACATAAAAAATGAACACCATTGAATTGCCATCTGAACATTCTAATTAGCACTTGGCTAGGGTTTGATATGGTTCCATTTACAATTTGGTTGAAACAAAACGATTCAATGTAAATCCACAGAGGTTGTACATATTAAATAAATCATCAAAGAAATATTATAAAGTTCAAACATTGAGATCTTAAAAATAACCCTGCGACTCCCGATTTCTTCCCTCCTTGTAACCGCTCTAAGAAGGTCTTGTTAACAACAGCCCTTCACATAAAAACAAATGTACATCACAAATATAAACATGGTTATTATATTCCTTATTAAAAATCTTGATTGAATGAATCCTTATTCAAAAATTGGTTAGGCTTTTCATTCATTCATTGTTCATGAAAAAAGATTAAAATCCTCCCAAACCTCCATAATTTCCACAAATTGTGATGGTTGGGAATCATTTAATGTCGTCGAAACAATAACTGCTAGCAGAATCTTTATCAAATTCCAAAGACAAATTTCATTCACCATGATATGATTAAAAAAAAAATTATATATATAGATATATACATTTGAATTTATATGCTGCCTGGAAAATGGCACCTGACACATTGAAAAGAACCCTTACAAAGCAGAAAAGTTCTCATAAATTCATAAAATAGAGAATTCAATATAATAACAAGGCGCAAAATATATAGATTTAGACAAAAAAAATAAAATAAGTATCCATTTGAATATATCAAAGGCTTTAAAGTAGAGCAGGGAGTTAAGTTACTCATTCATTTATTTTTTAAAATGAGAAAATTAACTTCTGACAAAATACTAATAACCCACAACTAAGGAACTTAATCAGCTATTTGGGTCCATGAGAAATAGATTGACAACAAACAGATTTTGAGAAGAAACTGTAAAACTGCAGCTGCAGTGAATACGCCGTAGGTAACAGACAAGATGTATTTACACAAGGAGATGGCGTAATTGTCATTCAGAGATCTGTGTCATACCAGGCTGCTACTTGGCTATTGTCTTGCGGTGGGTCCGGCAAAGTCCCGAAGTCCAAGTCCTCAGGTCCCAGGTCCATAGGGGAGTCCAGGTCTAGGCCTTCCATTGAATCTACTGGTATCTGGTCATAACCTTTCGACCGGGCACAACAAAAATTGTATTAATAACGGTTTTTGTTAAAATGTCTTATAAAATAATACCAATCATCCGATGCAGGAACTTGGCTCTTGGTAAATGATGTTTTTAAAATTTTAATTATTTTCTCCTCCTATACTAATGACTACCATTAGCATGGGTACCATAAATCATTTACAAAGACATTGGTTTCAGTTACTATATAGCAAGCCTGCTCGAGTCTGATATTGATGTGCAAGGTTCACAAAGAATAGGCCAATTAGTTTAGTGCTGGTACTAGAGGCTTAAGCTGATAATAATGACTTATGTGTATTCATTGGCGAATAAGGTAATTGCTTGAAAATTGGGTTTTATAACTTAAAATATGATTTAATTTAGTGAATTCAAATAATCTATAACTTTTTTTTATATTTTATTTGAAAAACAAGAGTGTCTTGTATACTGATAAATATGGAACTTTTCTATCACATTTAATAGAACTAATTGTTTAAAAAAAAAAAAAAAAAAAAAAAAAAAAAAAAAAAAAAAAAAATTAAGATCACACTCCTTAAACTATTTTTCAAAGACCCACATTAGTTTGGATATCATACGTACAGTATTGGCGAAGAAGAAATATCATGCAGGAAACCAGGCAGTATGAAGGTAATATCCTGGGTTTAATTTGAAAACCCAACTTTAATTAAATCCCCTTAATATGATTATTCTTTATCAGTGAAACATGGTGAATAAAAAAAAAAATTGAATTATTGGCTTATTGCATTTAAATCAAGATTAATGGCACTCTGCAGTGGTATAGCCAGGAGGAGATATCGAGAGGATACACAAACTAAAATAAACCCATAATTATAACTATTTTTGTAATGAAAAAAAAAGTCCATGCTGTGAAAAGTGCCAACTGTAAGAATGTTAAAAACAATCCATGCACATTAATATTACTTCTAACTAATCTGGGTTCTTTCACACAATTTACCTGCAATGAAGGAACTCCAAAATTCTTCCAGAGATATATGCTAAGAAGTTCTTAGTTAATTATTTCTCGGTCTCAAGCAATATCTACTCACAGCCGATTAAATAATTAATTATGGTATATGACAATTATTTTTGGTTATTGATACCCTCAGATATAATGTATATGTCACAGGACTTAGTCAAATCATTCACAGTTAAAAGCCTTCTAAAAGAAATTAGTAAGAAATGTTAATAATTTAAAGGCTGGATTGTTTAAGTAAGATTATTCAAATTAGAGAATTTGACAGTGTGTATACTTTTTAAGTTGAGATAGAAATCCTATCTCAGACCTTATATCATCCAATGCCTACTGTATTATATGAATTAATACAGTCAGCAAAGGGTAAATGTCACAAATAATATAAAAGTATACATCATTAGACAAATTCTAAAATTTAAATTATTAATTAACATTAGTAGAAACAATGAAATAATTGTTAATTATTAAAAAGAGCGCCAAGCTGTTTTTTAATTGTTACCTTGATATGTTCGGCCACCATGAGTGGTAGGGGTTCCATAAGTATCATAGTTGTCACCACAACACTCTCTTAGATACAACTAACACAAATAATAAACAAATACAAATGTATATAAAAAACAAAAATAGAAAAAAATGAAATAAATAATTAAACAAATATAAAAAAAAACCTCTAGGCCAAAATTAACAGACAAACTAAGTAAAATTGCCAAATAAAGTTAATTCTTAGCCCGAAGGAAGAGACTATTATTTCAAATAGGTAAGGGGCGATTGCCTTTTATCTATCAGTCGGTGGGTTCTATGATAACAATTGTAAAAACGATGCAATCAATTTCATATTTAAAAGAAATACTCAACAATACCCTAGTAGGTTACGCTGCAAATATTTTGGTTAAGGTTAAATCACAATAAATAATCATACAATAATCTTTTTTCTCACTTCTAAGATTTCTGAGTTCTGATTTGTCTCCAGCATTACACAGTAAAAACAATGCAAAAGAAATGATGTACTTAATACAGTTTGAGCCAATTTTAAAAGATTTTTCTTGTCAAAATGTCAGCTATTTACAAATTTTTTCCCCTATGTTAAAATGTGACCTATAAGTGGCCAACATGGTTTAAAAAATGAACTGAAGTATTTTTGTTTAAAAATATCGAGAATGTTTTTTACTAAGTGCTTGAGTAACTTATGGTGAGTCCCCGCACTTTATCACTGAACCACCTACCCTTGATAGGATAATTTCACATTTTATCTCTTTTATTTATTATATCATATGCATGTGATATTGTGTGTAAATATATATTTAGTTCTTAATAGATGTTTAGGAGGAAAATTCTAGGTGGTAAAAATAATCAATAATATAATAAAGGTAAAGGGCACTGACTGCCCTCTGACTAATGGTCAGAGCAGAGTGCACTGTGGTGTATCATGAACAGGGAAAATTTCCCCACAAACAAACTAATCAGATAGCACCAGAGGTCAGATATTTTTGCCGAATCCCTGATACTGATTAGTAGTACAGGGAAAGCGTACAGTCGACCTATTTCCTGCCTCAGCTGTGGTTAATAATGGTCTAAAGTGTTCTCACTTAGTTAAAGTTAGTTTAAATTGTAAATCACGATTGATTGGTCGCATTATAATACTTGGATACATTCCTGGAGAGAATATTCCTGCTATTTGCAAATCATGGTCACTAGCAGTTAGCGCCATGCATTAGAAAGAAAAGACAAGACCACTGATCTTTGAGTCTACTACATTTCTTTTGTATGGCTGATGAGTACAAGTAAAGATGACTGCAGTGACTTTTCAGGTCCGGTAACTCATCACAGACAACAAAGTTTAATGAGGTATTGATTAAGGCTGGTACAGCTTTTACATTTTTTAAAAATTACGATTAGTCAAGTGATGTAGACTCTGGTTATCTCCAAACTTCTAGCTAGCCCGCCTCTAAGGCAAGGGAAGGGCATATTATTCCCTTAATATAAGAGCTGGGGAGCTCAGGCATGTATGCCAGGTAACTTTTAAATTTTTTTTCTTAAGTAAAACTCATCATGCACTTGTTGATATAAAAATAATTGAATCTAAAACTAATGCAAAAAAAAAAAAAAAAAAAAAAAGTGAACTAGATAAAATCTCATAATCAAGACGTTTTTAAGCATGCAAATTAAACCCAACATACTTGTAAATCTGGAGCCATGCTTAGATCTCCTCCATTCCACATGTTTTGATCTTCCCTGAACAGGGAATTAGTCAGTTCCATTGACAAGCGTTTTTTGTATTCTTGCGGCTTGTCTTCTGACATTCTGAACAATACTGCTGCAGCATAAGTAGCTAGAATGAGTGGAATAAAGATGTATTTTTTTTTAAAAGGTTTATTACTTTTAAATGTATTTTACAAAAAATCTGAATGTTAACTCACCAACTCCTTCATTTCTTGAATGCAACAGCTCCGTGAGTGGTGCTGTAGCACCTTCTTGCTCTATCAGTTCAGCCCCTTCTTTGTCTTGGGCTAACTCACAGAGTACACCGGCTGCAACTCGTTGGATATTTTCGATTTCGTTGAAGAGCAACTGCACAAAGATCGGTATGACCATCTGACCCCTAATGATCGCTCTGTTGTGGCTTTCTCTTGCCAAGATGTGGAGAGCTCCTACAGTTCCTTCCACAATCTCTTCCATCCGGACACCATCTGCATAGACACCAGCCGATTGGGTTCCACCGCTGGTGACACTTGTTCTCTGTTAATCAATGTAACAAACATTCATATAAATAAATTTGAAGTCTGTCTATGGAGTATTATTTAACACCATGTCACAAGTACTTTCCACTGTACTTATACATGTGAATAATATTTTCTAGCCTCCATATATTTTGTTTCTTAAACAAACGTTTTTGACAACTATAGGCTTTAAACTTAAAGCTACAAACAAAACATTACAAGATTAGCAATAGAATTACATATTAACATCTATATGTTCATACCTACATAAAATAAAATTTTCCTAAAATATTTTCATTTGACCATTATATTGTTTTTAGTATAAATTGACTATTTATTGAGACAATTTTAATAATATTTTATTCAGATTATAGATGTGAGGCCAGGGGAAAAAGGTTATAACTACATTTTTTTTCAATTTTGTAATTTTAGTGCTATATTGGAGCTCTAATACAAACAAATTGAATACTGTGTTCTGTTCAGGAAAAATAAAAGTCTAAATGCCAAGTTTTTAAGCACAAAAGACTAGGCGGTCAGAGGAAAAACATAATTACCAGGAGTTATGGGAAGAACTGACTAACTCCTTATCCAGTGTAGGTAAACAAACCCCTCTCCTTTATTTTATATATGAATTGGTTTTATTTGTATACCTCAAATTTATGTTTAAAGAATAAAAGTGAATCATATTTTCGTTCTCATAAAAAAAATTGAAAGGAGTTATACTGTTTTTAGCCTGATCCATTTAATTGGTAACCTTGCGGTGTTTGTAGCCTGAAGATGACAATGTAGAGTTTTTGAAAGCATTAGATGAATAGAAAAATATTTTTTAAAGGTTAGAAAATAGTATTCATCTCTTCTAACCAGTACCTAAATTGCCGAAAGTGATCATACTATCGATAGTTAGTTTTATTGAGTAATTGTGGTTGATTCATTTCAAAATATTGGTTACAAATCTTATCTACCAATATATTATTCTGCCCCCACTTCCCACTTCCAGTAGACTGTTTAACCCCACTTAACTGAATAACAAACATTATTCATTCTGACAAACAGAAACTATACAAGACCCACAAGCACAGTAGAAAACCGGGAGGAAGAGAGAACGATAACACAGCACGCAATCATAGATGCAATAGTAAAACGTAAGGTAAACAAGCCACCAGGTAAAGACATCTCCTCGAGCATACGGAGAGAGGGGGTGCCCATATTGGCAAACATCTCAACATTAAGTTTCTTCAAACACCATCACCTGTAGACAAGCTAGTCAACAACAGGCTCTCTAAGGTAAACAACTTATGATTAATAAACTAAAGCCATCAAAATATAAACCTTATAGTAGGCATTTGAAGCCTACCTATTCATGATAGGTGTATCCCAGAACCACATTTGTCCTAAATATAGACTGGAGGAGCAATCCTTAGGAGAAAGTGAAACTTTCAGCAAACTAACGTGTTATAAGGCAACTTAGACTTTTATAGGTTAACTAACGCCAACAGGTTAGGGAGATTCCAGGAGGAACAGTTGCATATAGGCATGGGGTTGGACAAAAAGGGCTATAACCTTAATTAGTTGTTGGACCAGTAAAACTTATACAAAACTTTCATCTATCTATCCAAGTGGTTAATAGTTACTCACCCTCTGAGTGTCTTGGAATGCACGCATTAACAGCCTGATAAGATGGAGGATGGACCCATGATCCCTGAGAGGAGCATGGTTTGCCTGACACAACGCCAAATTCCTGATGAGACCTATAACGGCTTTGACAAGCGGCCAACGTGAAGGAGGGTGTAACAGCTTGACGATCACTTGTAGGCCATAGTTGAGGCGCACAGCGTTCTGTGCCATTTCACTGTCAGGGTGTCTCGAAGTCAAGTGTCTCAAAGCACAAACCTATGAAAAACAAAATTTCAAATAAAAACCTTTTCAAATAAACTGGTCCATTTTAAAAAGTAATATAGAGATATTGTATAATGTAAAATATAATTAATATATCTGCAGATACAAAGCGCTGACTATACTCAAAAAGTAACTCAACTGCTTTCTAAGCTATATAATTTTCTATTGTTATTTGCAAAGTCTCAAATTAGGATAATAAAGTCTTAATAGTTCCTTACGGCAGGTTCAGTAATCTCTTCTCTGTCTCCAGCGGAGACGATGGTTCTCACAAGAGCATCTACTCCGCCAACTTGGCAAACAGTGACTTTGTTCCTCTGGTTGTTGCAGGTGAGGTTAGACAGGATTCCAGCAGCGCAGGTGACCATGTTGACATCGGCGGAACCCAACAGTTGGACGAGGGATTGCAGAAGACCCTCAAGGCCATCGACTTTGGTTCCAGCATCCGAGAGGTTCCTCAGGGTCCAGAGGCAGTTCTGCACCAGGCGTTGTGATGGACTGCCCAAGTGCATAGCCAGAGCTTGCATCCCTCCTGCCTCGACAATTGCAGGCTTGTTGCTTGAGCATACTGATAGAACTGAAAATAAGAAAACAGTTTCAGGATAATACTTCTTAACTAAACATTAACCAATGAATTATAAACACTAAAATACATTTTTTATTTTTTCTAAAAACTGAAATTTTGAAGGAAAAGGTTTGATTTTAAAACAGGTAAAGGAGAGGGGGATTTACTGTCTTGCATTTACCTTTAAGGACACGTGATGTTGTCCACAGTAACTTCTCATAGTCATAGCTCCTCATGATTCTAACAAGCTCAATAGGGCCTTGTGAAGCGAGAATGATAAGTTTGCTCTCTTGGTTTCCGTAAGCCAGGATTTGAAGGCAATCTGTGACAATTGCAAGGAACTTTTCATTGTTCCTCTGCAGAAGTGCGACCATCTTCTGTAGACCGCCGGCTAAGCGAACAGCCATTTTACTTCCTTCCTGATGGAGCAGAAGGTTGTGGAGAGTTGTTATAGCATAGAATAACACGGATTCAACCGGAGAGCTAAACATTGAAAATCAATCCTACATAAATAAAAATTCATAAAAAATCTAAATATTTACTAAGGAACATAATATTGTGTACCTCAAAAGCTTCACAAGTGCAGGTATACCACCACTCTTGAAGATGGCCAAAAGACCTTGCCGGTGATGAGACAGGTTGTGCAAGGTTCCAACTGCTCCTTTGGTGGTTTCAAGATCGTTACTATTCGAAATGGCTCTAACTAAAGCTATCACCATCTAAAACATCATAAATTCAGTTTTTGTCTTAGAATACCTGTAATTTGAATAAATCTATGAGGCCCTCAGTCTAAATGGACGAGAGTCGGTCGACTATTCAGGGAATTTAATGAAAAATATTTTAGGATAATTTGCTAATTCAAAAAATAAAAAGTATTACCTGTGAGTTATTCATAATTGCATGCCTAGATGCTTCCTTCTTGGAGAGTTGATGCACCATCATGGCAGCCTGTGAGACGACCACCTGGTCCTCATCATTCATCAGCTTGACTAACTCGGGGATAGCACGAGTCGCAAGGTCAGCATCATCCTGAAAATCAGAAATTTGCTATTAAATATATAATAATAGAATTTAATTTGAAGACATTAAATTTGTTTGGTAAACAAGTAGTACAGTAAACAGATCAATAAAATTTAAACTAAATATGAAACAAATTACTCTGTGTAAACATTGAACTTATTTTAAAGTCTCATTTTATTTAATTTATGAATGTACAGATAGAAAAATCAGCATAAAATATATAAGACCAGGATGAAATAAATTACTCCGGGTTTATTTTTAATTCTACATACATATGGTGTTTGGAACTTCAAATTTTTATTTAAGTTTAAAATTATAAAATAAAAATGGCACTGAAGCTGTACTTATTAATTAATTTTATTTATTTCTTTTTATAACATAACTAGTGGGCTCTGCCTCCTGGGGTTTCTTTATTAATTCTAAATTTATTCAAACTATAATAAATAAATAACTATATACCTGATAGTTTATAAGGTTGACAACAGCGTGCTTAAGCATTTGACTTGGTTCCGTGAGGCGCTGGACAGCAGTTGCTTGGCTGTTGTCAAACTGTGTTGCCGGTATCTCAATACCTTCCTCTAAGGTCTCGGGGAACATCGCTGCTCTCACTCTCTGAGATCTAGTCTGTGATAACTGTTGGTTCATTTCTGCGCCCACACAAAATATACAATTTATAAATAAAATAAATTACTAATAATGAAATTGATGCCAATCCGCAATATAACTCACCATCCACTTGTTCTTGGGTAAAGCCTTGGAAGCCTTGATCTAGGTCTAACATGAGGGTATCTCCGTCCAAGTCTTCATCCTTGCCCGATAAGGAAGGTGCCTGAGTATTGGATCCAGAGTGAATACCGGAATCCAGATAACAGCTTTGTTGCCACATCAAGGTCTGATGATCTTTCACAGGGCCCATCGGCATTTCACCCCCATAGTTGGTGTGGGACACTATGAAAGGAAAGAGAAATTATTTAAACTACCTGCGAAAATCTAGAAGTTCACTAATGATAATTATTCCAATATATAATCTTTAAATGTAAACTGTTTTGTAGAGAATTACCAAATAAGTGCCATACAGTCTAAATGATGACCATTCAAAGTTGATCAGAATTATATGAACAAATTTTTTTAGAAGTTAAAACAAATGTGATTGAACTTAGTTTTTTGATTTATTGAATTGTACTTCCAAGTTATAATTTTTGAAACATGTTTTGATATAGGATGTTTTTGGGTGATGAATATTGTTTATAAACAAATAAATCCACAAATATGTTTCTTAAAATGAAAGTCAACTGACAGAATATAGAATTATAGGGACATAAAATACCAGCCAAAGCAAGATAGATAATAGCTGAAAAAGAATTCTTTTAAGAAATACTGATAATACTGAGTTCAACTTGAAAACTCCTTCCTTGACGGAGCAAGCTGTTTTCCGCAATTTATGAAAATATCAACAAGGGTTACTCATGAAACTATTTTAACTGTAAATAACACCCACATACAGAATCATTTGCCCTGTTGGACATTTAAACTTTTAGAGGTATTAATAACACAACTTTACATTTGAAAATTGTGAGATTATTTGTTTAGCTAAAAATAAAGCAATACTAAACTCCACATAAATTTGTATATTTATTGGTACACTCACTCGATGTTCTGTTTTGGTAGCTCATGACTACAGCTGTGGTACTACACGAACCTCAAATAACCTGAAACAAAAAACATCATCAAATTTATGTCACACATCAATAAGAAAAGATACTTTTCTACAATTTTGAGTGGGGTAAAAATTAAATATCTCCATACCTTGACTAATAATATGTAATATGTTATTAGTAATATGTCATTAAAAACGTGTTCGCAAATTTAACTTAATTTGTGTTTCACTTAGAGGCATGACTTTTATTTATACTTACAAAAAACAATTAAAATTGTGTTCAAAACTTAAAGTTTTACCTAGAGCCATGATAAATAGTGTGGTGGTATAATTTAATGGCCCTGAAATTTAAATCCATGAAAAACAATAATAAAGGGTGGTTAATCAAGTGTTAAGTAATAAAAATGTTTCTATTATGTTGTGTAGGGTGTCGAATAAAAGGTCTTGAATTCCTGATTAATAATATGCAATATGTTTTGGAACTTTAAATCGTTAATATCATATGCACAACTAAACCCATGTTTGACAAAGAGGCACACTTTTTTTGATAAATCTATTCAATGTCTCTGATGATGCTAAAAATAAAAGAATAGCCATGAAAAAACAGTGACAAGTCTGTGTAAAAAAACAACAACTTTTTTTTTCTAATTAACTGGAGTAGGGTATTAATATACGTGTTTAAATTAAAATAAATGGATTTTTTAATAATAATATAAAACAGGCAAAGCCATGGCAACTGTCATGAAAAGTATCAAAACCAATCAATGGGGCATGCTAGACTAACTTTTTTATTAAATATGAATGATAACCTTCTGATGGGTGAATTTATCCGATAGATACATTAGCTTGGTTTTTTTGTGATTCCCAGTAAAGCCTTGAACTTGAAGCTGCTGCCTCCCCTCTCGTTTACCTTCTGAGCTTTCTGTTTTCTATTTAATGAATAGCAGACCGGCATATCAAGGGTGGGCATATCTTTTATTACCTTTAGTAGTACCTTTTTATACGTAAAATTAATTATAACTTTTCAATTGGTAATAATGTGTATATTATGTGAAATTAGAAAATTTTTAGTATTGATACAACTGGAAATGTATCCTGCAGATACTAATGTAATAACTTTCCTTTTTTTTAGTACCAGATATGATCTCACAAGTCCTGATGACATTGATTACTTTCTTCGAGCACTTTTCGAAGATAATAATGAAGATGATAGACCAACTAACAAAGAAAGTAAAATAGCAGGAGGGAAAAATATAGAATAAAGAGAAGCAATTTTGAGGCTGAAATTAGCGGTAATGAAGGATGAGGGCAGTCGGGCAAGTCCTGATTTTTTCATGTCCACTAAAATAGTGGAAATAATTCCAGGAGGATGGAAAAGGTGACCACTGGACGTGTTTTTCGCGATGTTAAAAGTTACTGGTATAAATAGCCAAACTCTATATTCCGCTAACTGCCATAGCAATACGTATATGAGGAAATTCCTAATGAGTTTAAAAACTGATATTGAGGGCTAGAGTTATTTTGGCGAGATAATGTCAGATTTAAGGTTGGTCTATCTTTTGGAATATTTGATTTAAATATTTATTCGTGATACAGAAATTTTGTAGGTGTGTACCAGAGAGATACAAGTGCCCGGTTATGTTGGTGTCAGGAATGTGCCCATCAGAAGGTTAATAAAAATAATTCCATTAAAATCAAGAGTTTGATTGATCAGGGCCGAAATCAAATTTGTACCTTAATACTACTGAATTCTAAAGAGGTCATGCTGATCATTAAATGTGTGAACCCTGAGTGGAGCATATATTATTCAAGATTAAAATATTCATTCTAATATAATAATAAATTCATATTCTTTCTAACATTATAAAATTTTTATATTTTTCTAGGCGAATGTAGGTATGACCCTGTACCAAGCCAAAATACCAGTACCAATACAAAAAATGGAGCAAAATACTAGAGCCATTATGAAATGGGAGTCAGGGGGAAGAAGAAAAGAAAAAGAGGAAGAACCAAGGTATTCTATATAAAAATCATACAGAAGGATGAGATGCTTACAACAGGACAAGTGGAGAAAGAGGTAAAGGAATGTGAACTTTCTTCAGTCCAGTAAAGGGAAAGTTTATTATGGGGAAATTATACTAAATAAATAAATACAAATTTTTTTTTTATAGTCGACCAGAAATAAGTATATGATGGATATTCGATACAATGAATCAATAAAATATGGAATTAAGAAACCACACTAATCAAGATATGAGCCTTCCAGTTGACAGAATGACTAATTCCATAATTAGAAGTTTTGTAACTAATTGATTATATGGCCCAAGTGTTAGCCTAGTAGAATCGCTAATGGAATTTCATGAAATGCGGTAATAAGACAGTAACAGCAATAATGGGTTGGCATATGGTTATTGGCATTAGTTAAAGTAAATAAATCAAACAACCAATCTCCTGTCTATCATTTATTCAAACAAAAGTGATTTCTACAGCTCTGAGCTACCATCTTTAATTACCAATTGATGGTAATGAAAAATTTAAATGTTATTCTTATTCTGAAGCAAATTGTTAAAAAAAGTTGTGCTACTTCCACTGACTTTACTCTACGAGTCTTAGAGTAAAGTGAGTGAGTTGAGATGTGAGTCACAGAGTTAAAGTCAGTGAAAATAAGTTGTGTTTTATTTTAACTTTTAATTGTTTCAGAATAAGATCCCATTACTATCAATTGGCAACTGAAGATGACAGGTTAGAGCTGTTGAAACCATTTTTGTAGCATAAACGATATCGTGGAGATACGGAAGATTGGTTGCTTGAATGTAGGTTGATTTGTGACTGCCAGCCCACCCACAATGAAAGGATCACTGCTATCTGAAGTTTTCAGTAGTGCTTTATATTTTTTTCTAGTAATCAAATTATAACAGCTTAAAATTTGCACATTGTGGGTTAAATTTAAATGTTAAAGACTCAGTAACATAGCCAAATTCACTTTATATCTTAACTTTTTAAATAAAACTTAATAATTTAAAAAAAATTTAATGTAATTATGAGTTATTCACTCAGTCAACTGAATGGCTCATATTGTCAAAACAGATAATTGTCCAATTATATCAATGAATGTACTTTAACTAACCGATAAACATACTATCTACGTTTGAGAAAACTCTCTAAGCAAAGAATAAATAAAAGTGATAAGATTGTATCAATTGATTTTACGAATATCTTTTGAAGTGTACTTTTATCCAAACTAAAGGAGTATGATGTTAAACACAATTATCAACAATGTTTTAACGTAGTAATTAAAATAGGTCAAGCACCCATTAGTGTAGTATTAACACTTAAAACTTTCTAGAGATTCAAACAGTTAAAATAAAATTCATTGACTACTTCAGCCTCAATTTTCAATATTCTAATTTATTCGAGGGGTTTTTACAGATTTTTATGAAATACTGAGATGATTACTAAGACTCTATGTGTTTTGTTTTAATAGCATACTTTAGAATTACAACTATTTATGATGATGTGCAAATAAATGTAAAACAAACGAATTGAAGTGACCATGAGCCTTTTTCAGGTAAAATGATGATTTAAACAGTACAGCTATACTGTGTCATAAATAAAATTCGCTGTTGAGCATTGGACGTACCACTATCTTCTGTATAACAACTATACACAAGACAGCCCAGCCTACATATTTTCTGCCTAAACAGAAACTAAACTTATTCATTCCTGGTCTTTAGTTAGTTGTCTATATTATTGATCACCACCCTAAATTTAAAACTGACCTCAGGCCGAATGAAAAAATACTCCTTTTAATTATGTTATCAACCAAATAAGAGCTGCCGTAAATGATTGATTTTGAGTTAAGGGTGCGATTGCTACTCCTAGCAACATTCAGAATTTAACAATTGTGAATGATATGAAAGCTGTGTTTCTTTCAAAACATGTTCATCTTAAAATAATAAAAGTGGACATTTAAAATTGACAAGTGGGCAAACTTAATACTACTTTACATTTATAGAAAATGAATTACGTTTCTTAAGAATGTATAAATGAACAATTATTACACAGTGATTAAATACAAACAGTTAATACACTTTAACATATGCCTTATCCCTGAATGGCAGAAATACTTATCTGGGATAAAATATAAAAATAGAAAGTTCATAATTAAAAAGAACATAACAATCAACCATTAAACAGGAGACAGGTACTTTGTAAAGATTAGAAAGGATTATGTCAATGACATGTAGAAGTTCACATAAAAAATGTTTACTTTATGACAAATGTCAAAAAGGTAAACAACAATGAAATATGACAGTAAACAAAACCTGCAGGGGCTAAATAGAATTCACCTGACGATCCGCTTAAATTTCTACTAAAACGAACATCTAATGAGACAGCAAGGGGGAAAAAAAAAAAAAAAAAAAAAAAAAATACTGACTTAATTTAAAAATGCGGATATGTAAAAAATTGTCGTGAGGTAGAAGTTGTTAAATTTAGACTTACCTTTCCAACCGGAGCTTATTAAGTGCCACCCGGACGAAAGAGTTATGCTAGGGAAGAGGTTGCTAACAAATATGTGGGATATTTGGGAATGATAAGAGAGCTGTTTTACTTAGGACGTTAGGGCGTATCGAAACATGGCGCGATCGATTTGAGTCATAGCCCAGTCCAGCTCCAGCTCCGTGCGCAGTACACACCGGCACAGTCGATCATTTAGATAGGTTGGCTCTTATTATGTCGTTCATTAGGGCGACTAGGTTCTTCTTATATCGTTCATATAAATGAACGGTTCCACTCGAGAGTTGCTCGTTTGGTTAAGAAATTGAGTGTCCTGGAGTTGCGATAATTTGGGCTCAACTAATTAGTATTTGTAAAAAAACTACAAACCATTATATAAAAAGACATTGGTGGGTTAAGCACTGATGAGGCGAATGGGCTAATGAAGACCTTGCTATTCAGGAACCATTTAAGAATGGGGCAAGACTTTTTTCGGTCTATTTCAAGGACTAAGCCCAGGAAGTAACTTAAATGATTGTAAAAAAATGCTGGCTATTTTTGATTAAAAATACTTTACATTTCATTGTTTAACCATTATCGGTCTAAACTATTGAAATTAGTTCAAACGACATTTATATTGTTGGCTCATAATAATATTAATAGGAATATGTTTTAATTTCTGTACGCGTTACCGACATTAGTGTGTCCTCGATAAGGGGAATGTGACTTGAGCCCACTTAAAAGTCAAAGAGAAGTGGCTTGGTTAAGAGATAAAGGACCGAACTTTTTTTTCTTAATTTCCCATTAGTGTTTCTTAACTGAAAGTGTAATCCGGAGGAGTGTTGAATATAGGTTTAAAATTTCAAATTGATTAATTGTTTTTTATCGTGTTCGTTGCCATCGTAGAACACACGTGTTTGAAAGTACAAGCCCAATTTCGTAGCAAGTTAGCGTAGATTTACAAATAAAACTACTCATTAGTTCATTCATGTGACCGACTCACTTATCTCTGTAAATGGCTCTTAAAAATTTGTTCGTTCACGACTCCAGTGCAGTACTGCATTCCACGTTCTACCTAATTACTATCGCAGCCCAAATAGGATTTTTATACATATTTGTAAATATTCTGCATTTTCAACAGAATAAAGTAAGCACTGTGGTTCCGTTAAAATAAATTAAAAACAATAACTATGTTAATTACGTCTGACAAAGGAACTCCCAAAATTTATTTAATTTTCTTGAAAAGAATTATTTGTATATGAATGAGTAGAAGAATTTGAAGGAAGATCGGCTTGGGTAGGCGATAGAGAGTTGATGGGGTTTCATCAAGTTTATTTGTGGACGTTTCAATGTACTATGAATCTTTGCATCAGGTCCATGTGAGGAGGAGGTTGATGTCAACTGTTAAGAACATAAGCGAATTGAGAGAACGTTATGAAGGCCAAACCTTTTCTTTAGATTAATTATACGCACAAGTTAACTTAACTAGATCTGCGAACCATGTTTGTTACCAATCTATGCGAGCTAGGAAACCTAATTTCAAGCTAATGTTGACACACCAATACTGTATGATGTAAATACCAAATAATATGACAGTCATAGAAAGAAGCACAGATCATATTTAAAATAAAAACATCATCTTACGTGGTGGCTGAGATAAGTACAGTTGGCTAAATTCCTAGTGAAATCTTACCATGCCTCTCCTTTCAAGGGACACTCTTCTTGTCTCTCTTCATGGGATCATGAACTAACAGGTGCAAGCCAGTCAAGAGTATACAAAGGAGCAGCCCTTGAAATTTAAGGCTTGCGCATTTGCAACCCTACCCTACTATCAAATAGGCGAAACGCCCCTTTATTTTTATGATGATTACCCTTTGGTTTTCTTCCTTTGTTAAAGGTACTCCTTCTCAATCCCTGTAAAGGACAAACCCACTTCAAGGACTTAGTGACTCGCCCTCAAGTGAGCTCTTGATTTCTTTCAAATCCGGAATTCAGGAGGAATCATGTCCCAAACCCGGATCTCCTATACCATTACTACTACAGATATCACGATAAAAAAGGAGAAGGTCTGAGGAATTCAAAGGTTCCCTTGAGGTCCTTAATACTCAACCTTAAGATCCATATTTTGTTTTAGTGGCGCCATTACTACTCCAGTACCTTCTTCCTTTCCATTTAACTCTATTTGGTGTTATATTTTCTGTTGACCTATGACCTGCATTGCTGTTATTAATGTCGACAGCCAGATAGTGAATTATGACCTCTTTTAACTTACAATTTTCAATTTACAGCTCTTTTGTCAGTACAGAGTTCTTTGTTAATCTACTACACACTTGAAGGACTATACTATAATTTTAGAGGACCTTAGATTTGGTGTAGAATTTTCTTCTTGTAGCTTGAGCTTTTATTAATTCTTCATGTTACAGAGATATAAGAAGTTAAGACCGTCCATATTTTCAGTAACTTTGGCTTCCATTGGAATATCTTTCTACCTCCTTTTTTTTCTTCTACATTATTTCAACTTCTTGTTCTATATTTCATCCACCCATTGCAAATGACTGAATCATCACAATCTTCTTTCATCAATCAGTTCCAAAACATTCTTTTTCAATTCCAACCTTTCCTTCATTTATTTGTATCCTTGATCTCCTCCAGAAACAGTCGCTGACAGGAGACTTATGTCAAAGAAATATGTATACATAATTAAAATAAGAAAAACAAAAAATTATAACTTTACAAATTAAAAATGACCACATAATATTAATCGCAACTATGGTTGCCAATGTTTTAACAATGAAAAGAATACAAATAAATTGAAGAAAAAAATATTGCAAATAAAAGAAACCTTTCATATTGTAATTATGCTTACATACATATTAATTATTAAATAAGTACTTTTCTCCTAATCTCCTAACAATATATTGGAAATATCTGAACAAGAAATTGAAGATTAGTCTTCAAATAATTAAATGATGGACATTTTTCAAGGGAGGACAGAACTTAAAATAAGGAATGTCCTCCCTAAAGGAGGGTGATTGGTCCCTTAATCTTAACATGACTTTTAAAACTAAACAGAGCTATAAGAAAATCAACAACTCTCTCATATTTATATCTGGTTTGCATGGAAGTTTAATGAAAGAGAGAAATGGATAGCAGGCTAACATATCACTCAGGAAGATAAGTATTTCTTGCTATGTGAGGAAAAACTTACCTAAATGAAGAAGTTGGTGAGAATGGGGCAATTACATAGAAAATGGTAAAGTCCTTTATGACAATTATAAGAGCATAAAAAACAATTCTTGTTGTTAGAGTGTCTCTTTATCCAGGTCCTATAATTTCAATCTACTCCCTTCGTGAAAAACAATCGAACTTCCCAAAGCTTGAAGTTTTCAAAATGGTTCACCATCCCAAAGGGTTGTCAAGGAATAAAGCCCTAGATAAACGATTTGGAAAGGGTGCCCATTCATTTATTACTACTAGATGTACCAAAACAATTTTGAAAGGAAGTTACAATTGTATTTTTTGTTTTATAAGGATGTTTAAATTAGAATAACTTATAATTTTCTTGTTTATATTTTGGAGGGTAATCTGTGATCTTATAATGTATGAAATTTATCTACCTAGATTAAATTAGAAAATTGAACCTACATCTGTGTAAGCAAACCTATATAGCTCCTGTGTGTGTGTGAAGTATTATCGTTTAATTCAAGACATAAAATGGCGATGCCTCCAATTTGTACACAATTAAAAGAAAAAAATCATTGCACTACATAATAATACAAACTAGTCTATGCATCAAGTAATGGCTAAAGATACTCACAAAATTGAATCATGAAATAGGTAATCACAAATAAACAGTTTGTTGACAGTTGTTAACTGTGGACTTGACAGCGGATCAGTGTTACCAACCATTGTGCCATTTAGTCACTCAACTATACTATTTAATTTAGAAATACACACTACATTAGATGGATATTTGATAAGTAACTGCTTGATGGCTAATAATAAAAGAAATAATCACTTGTCAGACATATTTACATGATTAATTTCTAAATATTTATCCGTCCAATCAATAACATCTTGCTCTATATGTAAAATTTCCAATATTAGCACAGTCAACCCCTTAAAGGCCATCTCGGAATAACGATCTGGCTATCTAGGTCAATTAAATTGCTGGGAGTAACATATTCATTAAAAAACTTATATAGTTTACTATTTAGAGTAAAAATATTGACCAGGTTTGTCAGCAAACCGGATCGTTATAATTTGGCTGTTTTTGTAACCTGTCATTTGACAGAGGAGGTTTATCGCTGTTATAGTTTGATAACTTGGAGTCTAGCCAAAACATATATATATTTTTTTTAATTCGCTAAGTTGTCAGCTTTTGTTTAATTAAATCATTTTTTGACTTTTGTATGTTTGAACGATAACGACATATTTATGAAGGAATAATACCAGGGTTGAATTGTTGAAATAACTAGGTTTAGTTGGTGTTAACCATTATTATTGAAGGAAAGTTAACATTACTTGCTTTGATAAACCCCGAGTTAATCGTAGCATATTTTAAATATGAATGATGAAATTAAAGAAGAATTAAGGGCAGCTGTCATCGAGGGAGATCTAGAGGAAGTGAAGACACTATTGGCTGCAGGTGCTGACATCAATGCTCGATTGGGCATTTATGAAGATACTTTACTCCATTTAGCTCACACAGTAGATGTCGTGCAAGAGTTATTGTTTCATGAGCCAAATGTTAATGCTAGAAACAATTACGGATGGGCACCATTACATTGTGCTGTAGAATTCAGAAAAGGTGTTGCAGTAATAGGAGAGGTCCTTCGGCATGAGGTAGATGTTAATGCAAGGCCAAACGAAAGTGAAACAGTTCTGTTTGTAGCTGTGTTTACTTGTTATAACGACTTGGAAATTGTTAAAAGGCTTCTTGACTGTGGGGCAGACATTAATATAACATGTCTTGAGCATTCAACTGAAGAAGATCACTACTGTACTCCTTTAGATATGTGTGTAGTGGAAGGAGATCTTCAATGCTCTAAACTATTTATTAAAATCACATTATTAAAAAAATTTACTGAAGATTACAAAAAGATCATCAGCTTAGATAGCTATACTGGTTATGAAATTCACAAAGAATTATCTTGCTATCTAGATGAATGCTTTCAAGAAATTGTACGCATGAGAAGCTTCAAAGTTAACAGTAAGCATTCTTTGTACCATTTTGTGAGGAGGAAAAAAGAATGTATAAAGCCATTGTATGCAACAATCGATCTTGTAAATGAAGAAATATCAAACAGTTATCCTATTTATGAAGACATCATCTTGCCCAGATTAATGCTTTGCTTGGAAAGAGCGGAGCTGTATGATAAATTACCAGGATTACAATTAAGCGCCCTATCTAATACAGTGAGTGAAACTGCTGAAGAAAATGAAATTATATTGAACACCGATTGCAAATATAAGATAGCAGAATTTCTATCTAATGACGACTTAACGAGACTTGTTGCTGCATTTGAAAGTGTTAGCGTTTAATCATATTGTTGATCTGATGTTTGGGCAAGATGACTAATTACGTTCCTATACTTAAAGTTATGTTTTTATTTATTTTATACTTTACTAACAGTAAAAATAGTTCAGTTTTGGTCTTCGGAATGTAAACTAAGCCAGCAAACAAGAAAAAAAAAAAAATTCAATCTTACATCCAGATGGTTATTATTTGTTAGTATAATGAATATTATACACATTAAAACTGAACATGATTTAATTAATTTATGCACTGTTTGCTGGACCAAATTAATTTGATATATTTAAAAAAATAAACATTGGAAAAACTACAATAAATTAGATTTACAAGTGTGCGCGAGATAGTGATTTGAAAACAACTAAGAATTGTGTTATAATTTCCGTTTCCTAATGCTTGCATTAAATAATAAGATTTTAACTTGAGAACTTAAAATATTATAAAATTGCTTAATTTTTGAGAAATTATAAATCTGTGGGCTTCATAAAAAAACATATTTGTTTATATAATATAGTAATGATTTAAGGGTATTTAATAAAAATCCATCTAACATAATAAAATTGTCGCATTTTTAATCTTTTATTTTCATAAAAATTAAGAAACGAAGTTTATACATAGACAGGAGGTTGGTAATAACAAAGACCAACCAACTAAAAGCTCAAACGGAATTATTTTTTGATGAAAATTATGCAAACAATACGGGAAATATTTATTAATAATATAACTGTAAGTCTGTTCATGAAGGCAGGGTATACTTTTTATAGTCTTCTTGTATATTTAAAAGTAACGGTACCTTTTGAACTGGAATTATCCTAAAATTTGTTGATATTTCTGGTATTTGAGCTTATAAAATGCTGATTGTCCAGAATCAGGGGAATTAGCTATTTTTTGTGAGGGGGGGTGGGTTAATGGAGGTTTTTTATGTGGTTATTGTTTGTGTTAAATCATTCATGGCTGGAACCAAGTTGCCATACAAAGTGCAGTTTTACTCAGAATTAACTTGTCTGTGTCATAGGAATTAAAAATTCATAGAATTGGTACTGGTAGTGACCCTCCATTAATCCACAAGCACTTTGATTTGTTTCCAGATTTTTATAAAAATAAAAACTATTATAAGTTAATAAAATTATTAGTTATAACGTGATCCTGAATGTATGAAATCTCTACCTCATATATTTGTGTATGTTTAAATTTAAGAGTAAGTTCCAAATTATTATTAAAAAAAAACTACATGGATTAGAATTGTCTAGATTATGTGTGCATTTATGTAATTAATTAATATAAATATGTTGTCGTGAAAATTATATTGAATTATGTGCCACTTATAATACTTATACCATTGTAGTTGTGTAGTGAAACATAGATGTTTAAGAACAGGAGGCTATATTTTAAAACAGAAACATGGCATGTTGATTGAAATAAGTTAAATAAGTATATCTTTTTAAGGAGAAATTATTTTTTATTAATTTAATTAAAGGCTGTTGTTCATTTATATAAATAAGTAAGAATTATAATAAGTTTGTTTTTATTTTTTTACTCTCTCTTGTACATTTAGGTACTAATGTGATGTTTCATTTGGCATTTATGTCATTAATTTTAAGACTATGCCGTGGGTATGTGTTGGCATAGTGAGAAGTATGACTTTCCCATATTCTAGTCCTCATAGGTAATTTGTGCATTTATATATTAAAATAAGGATGTGTTAAAAATGAAAAATAAGTGAATTATGATGTTACCCCCTTAATTGTTAAGCTCTTTGGTAAGTGATAGCATTTGTATGTAATATTTGTGTAAGAATAAGTGAAAAAAAGCGTTCCGAGACACCGTCCCTTATTTATGTTATAAAAGTTACCAAATTGTAAATTTATGTGGCTAGGCATAATCTTGATAGTAGCCTTTTTGACAGCTAATCAGAAGATATATTTTTATGTGTAAATCTTTCAATTTTAAACAGTAAAATTTTAGGGTTCGTTCATTTCATACGGTGTATATTTCCTCAAAAAAATGTTTTTTTTAATATGATTATTAGATACCTGCAGTTGTTATCTTCTTGAAAAATTTATGTACGTTTGAATAAATAACTAAAATTTATACATAAAAAAAAAACAAGGTTCACAATTTTATTTATTGTTGTTATCCTCTATTCATTTGAAATAATTACACCAATGTAGAGACAGCCAATATTAATGAACCATCTCATAGTTTTTTGAACCGTTTAACAAGTTTATCATTTTCGTGACTGGGAGACATGATAACACAACTCGTCTACCATAACGGTGAGAAGAGGTGTGAGTAGAGGTCTCAAGAATCCTACAACTAGGACACTCGTCTTGGCAAATCCTAGTTCATAAGTTTTCATAAAACAATTTATAATCCAGTCCCATCACCTTTATTAGAGTCAATTCAGTCCACTAACGTATAATATGTGTCATTATACTCGTTAATCCATTATATAATTTTTATAAAATTTCAAAATCTGTATATAATGTAGCTAGGCTACAGGAAATACAAAAATAATTTGTAAATAGATTCGACTGAGAATCTATAATTTTATATAATTATCTGTAAATTTTAAGGGGCTATGAAAAAAAAAAAAAATTATAATCCAGAAGGAATTAAGGACATTATCTATCATAAATGAAAAAATTCTCTTTGATTAATTATAATCCTATCAAGTTGGGGAAAGAAGGGTGACAGGCTGGCCCAAGAGCAAGAGGGTTAGGGTTGAAACAGGAAGCACCTGAGAAAGTGGTGGGTGATTATTGGGAATTCAGGAAATGGCCTAATAAATTTCAAAAAATCCAATTCTCCTTTCTGTCTCTGTGGCCAGTTTCAGTGTATATGATATATAAAATCTAATGATACTGACTCAAAAAAAAATCAAGTCGTGTAATGCAGGACATAATTAAGGTCGTCTGGGTCTTGAAAAATAGAAGGAAGCTCTAAAAAAGAAAAAGTAATCAAAATTGTGAAAGTTCTGGTTCTCATTTTCTCTTCCTGGGATTTCTTAGACTGTGAGTTCATTGTTAGCCATGAGTATATAAAAGAGCGAGTTGAATCATTTGGGAGATTGTCTTTGGTTTATGAGAGATATTTTCATCAAGTTTATTAATAGACGCCTCCTTTCGACATAAAATAGTCTCATCAGGTCCTGATGACAAGAAAATAATGTAGGCATTAAGTGTGATAATAATTAGGTACTATAGAAAAAAAAAAAAAAAAAAAAAGGACGGGGATATAATTGCAGTGAGGGTAGCTAATGAATTGATACTAATATTTAACAATTGGTAGGGTTGACTTACAAAGATAATAGATAAAAACAGGCATATGTAAAGTGCATGGGTACAACAAAATATAGTAGATATCAGTCAATGGGAGTTTGCTACAGATAATGTAGAACAGATATAATTCGAGGAAAGTGATGAGTAAATAATTAGAATTACACCGACCTTCTCACACAGTATGTAATTTTAATTATTTTCTGTCACTTACGTTAAATTATATCTGTTCTATGCATCATAAAATTTTTTTCATGAACAACTTAGCAGCAGACTTTGTATCTTATATTTTACTGTATCCATGTCATTTACACTTACCTGTTGTATTCAT
Source organism: Acanthosoma haemorrhoidale (assembly GCA_930367205.1). Lineage (NCBI taxonomy): Eukaryota > Metazoa > Arthropoda > Insecta > Hemiptera > Acanthosomatidae > Acanthosoma > Acanthosoma haemorrhoidale. The sequence continues at coordinate 76,440,796 of OV884014.1, read as the reverse complement.
CTATTATCTATACATTTTTGTAAGTCAAACATATCAACTCATCAGCTACTCACACTGCGGTTATCTTTTAAAAATTGATATCTCTTTTTCATCAATTCTCCCAGCAAACACTTCAACTCGTTTATAACAAACAGCTAGGCTTCCAGCGCATGGAGGTGGAGGATGACTAGTTTATTGCTGCTTAGTGGATGATTGACAATCTTCATTGTCAATAAAATCTACCATAGATTTTTTTTTAAAGAAACAAGTGTACAAATGTGCTTCGGGCAATGTCTTTATTTATTACCTTCTGTCTCTTGGCAACTTTGAATCATCTTCTTTATGATATTAATTTTTGTTTGAATATGTAACACACAATGCTAAAAGTTAGTTATGGTCCACATGAGGGAAAAATATTGCTGCTAACTTCTTCTTATTACTATTATAAATGAAACTTACTTACGTAATAACTTTATACAGACCGTGGAAAGGATGTACAAATGTTACAGAAATACCATAGGCTTAGGGATCATTAATGAGATGGTGTTGGTATATCCTTATGTCCAGGTCACATCCATTAAGGGTTATTTTTTACTTTAGCTTCTGACTTTTGTTAAGTGATAGGCCATTGTAGTTTGAGATACTCTCAATTAAGTGAGTGTTCATTCTGTGTTTACGTGTCCTTGTGCATGTAAGTTTTATTTTTTTCTGCAACCTACTTAATAATGTTTCAGAATCGAAGAAGCTCTAAACAAAGTACATTTCCCACCAATCATGTATTTATCCCATCATCCTTTAAGCGGAGGACCTTGAGCTTCACCCTCGAATTTTACCTCAATGTCTGATGAAATCAGCATAATAACAGCAAAAATTAACATTAGGTATATATATACATATTTAGAAAAACACATACATTCGACAATAAACACTGACATTTTATTTATAAAATGAAGTAACATGAATTCCATACACTAGAATATTTGGCTGCATATCAAATATTAAAATAATATTCTCCTGTTTTAAACAACTTTTTCAATCTTTATGTTAAGTATACAATGCCCCATGATATGATTTTGTACAAGTAATTCAGGTGTTTGGGAATAAAGTAAAAATATTTCAAGTGTGGATGGTTTAAAAAATTATTATTTTTCTAATAAGTTCATCTCTCAATCATTTATGATATTAAAAATATATCATATTTTTTTATAAAATATAAAAATACACACAAATTTATACATAGGAGTTAAGTTGAATTTCGACAAAATACAAACATTGTTACAAAAATACATTAGCACCGCCTGTTACATTATATTTACTAACTACATAGTTAATCAATTCTGATATATATTGTGCTTTAAAGCATAAGATATACTTGAAACAATTGCACAATGGATAACAATCTTAAAGATGATAAGTTATTCTCATTTAATTTTGGCTAGTAAAAACTGACTACAAAGGAACTGAATTGAATTTGAAAATAAAATAATAATAAAAAAAAAGCTTCGTTAGTAATTGTAATAGAATATTACAATGTGAAGCTTAACATAATGGAGACAAATTTATTACAATATTTTAAAATAAATAAAGAAAATTTGAGTATAAATATATTCATTACCTTCCACCTATGACAAAATTTCATAAATAGTAAACCATCTTAACTGTATAGAACTAAAATGAAATATACATAACAAACCTATTACATAATTTTAATTAAAAGTCACTACAAATAAATCAACAAATTAACTATATTTAAAATTTACAAAACAAAAATAATTAAGATTGTCAAATTTTCAAGTCAAATAAGTTATTGCTTAAAATGACCTAGGAAATGGAAGCTAAAGCAATGAATTATACACAACATTGCCCAAAAATATAGTTTTCTACCCTGTTGATGTATATATATTATCAGCCTTACTGATTAACTTGTAAATAATTTTGTATCGTAAAGCCACCGTACTCCGAAAGTAAAGATGGCGAAAGACTTCAAGTAACCCAGAGAACAGGCATCTTTGGTCAAATTACAGACTACAGTATTTTCACTATCAACTTTTTAAAAATAGGGTAATAATAATGAACAACAACATTAACATAAAGATGGCAACCTCTTAGTCAATACAATAGCCGGCAATCAGGGACCAATGATTTTTGTTTGAATGCAAGCAGTAGGAGAAGGCTGTTATTCAACAAACATCATAAATAAATGAACGAACGAATACTAGTAATATGGAAAAACTTAAAATGGTATTTAATGGCAGACCAATTTTCAACAATTAGTTAATTTTAGAAAAGATGATGCTAAAACCACAAAATAACAAAAGATAGTTAATTTTGTAGATAACTGACTAAAAACGTAACTCCAGAAAATAGCTCCTGTGAATTAAAAATAATTTATTTTCATCTTAAAATAAGTCATTATGAGCAGAACAGAGGAATATTCCCACTATTCATGCACCCCTATCATTAAAACTCAGTCTTCAAAATTTAACTTTAACTACATGATTTATTTTAAAATAAAATTTAAATAGATTTATGCCAAGCATATAGTTGTTTTGACAATATGTTCTCTTGTCATTTATTCCTTAGTGGCTTGCCTTTTCACTGGCTATTTTTAAAAATATCAGGAAAAAGAAAGTGGTTTAAGAAATGTGAAGATATGACAAACACGGTAGATGCAATTGTTTATTGTCTTAACTTTGACTGTGAATGACTCAGTATAAATCATAAAAAAAACCTCTTGCACCCTCTCAAAACCAAACCAATCGATGAGTGAACATCAATTTTAGTTATTAAAAAGTTTGTTTATGAACAAATCCATGTGGCTGTTTTTACTTTGTTTATTTAAGTGTGGGAAAAGGGCTGATTTCTGGTCCATTACTTTATTCAATAAGAATAAAAGGCTGCAAGTGTCAATATATGTGTGTTCGTACCCACAATGCAAATTTCCCAAGGATGCAAAGCAAAAAATAACTATTCATTTAATGTTTAAAGAAACCAAATTACTTTATTACTAAAAGAAAACTTGTGTTTAAAATTTTTGCAAAAAGGTTTTCTCTCATAAAAGTCCTCAATGGTAACAGGTACAATTAAGTATCTGATATTTTGGTTTGCTGATTCTGAGTTGAACCTAGATAAGTAAAATAAATTTTTGCCTGCCTCCAGGCAACATAAACAATTTGTTCATTTATATCACGCCTGAAAGCAATACTAATGGCTCAAACACCTTGTTTATAATTGGGAATAAATTTTTTCCCTCCATGTTCCTATGATGTAAGGGTTGTTTTGGTGATAGTTGAAGAAAAAAAATATGTCAAAAGGCTTAGATGGATTTCTTTTTCATGTCAAATTTTGAAGAAATAAGTTACAAAACACTTTCATTTGTAAGTTTAGAAAATAAATTATTATTTTTTATTCATCCTGGATACAAATGAACTACTTTTTATCAATATTACAATGTTAAGTAAAAAAGTCAATGCTAAATGTGTATTGACACAATATTATGTTGATGAACCCATCACGTGATTTTTCCCATATCCGGATCACCCTTGTACATGATAATCTGGTTATGGGGTCTAACTATATTATGAATACTACTAGAGGGATAGATCATTTGCCTGATAATGCAATAATAAACAAGTTTTTTTCATTATATTAACAAAATACAAATGGGCTTGCTTTATACATTAAATATTTAAACTATAAAGAGCAGCTTCTCCCCTTATCTGTAACCTTTAGCCAACAAACGCCTTTTAACAAAGGAGATTTTGTACTTAATGCCGGCACTATTGTTATCAAACATCAGAATATTTGCATTCATAACATTCAATGGTTTAGACAGATAAGAAGGGATCAACTCATCATAAATAAAAAAAGAAAACATAATAAAGCATTGACCGACATATTACGTCCGAAGCGTCATAATGCCGGAAAAAATAAACTTCAAGGTTGCTACAGGTCTGTATCGTACCAGGCAGCGACTTGGTTGTTGTCCTGAGGAGGTTGCGGAAGCTCATCGAGGGCGTCAAAATCCAGGTCGCTGGTGCCGACATCCATGGGCCCGTAATTGGAATCATGCTGTGAGCCGAGGTCTAAGCCTTGCATCGAGTCGACAGGGATCTGATCGTAGCCTAAACCACAACCCAACAAACAGTTTGTTTACATTTAGTCAATTTCCCAAATACCATGTACATACATAATGTCAAAAGCATAAATAAAATAATCAATATAATAATGAATTATATTAGAAGCTTATAATGCACATTATAAGTTTCATACTATTTAAAAACAAAACAAAAATAACATACAAATAATTCAAAACATACAAAGCAAATGGAGTGTGACATTTTGTATCTAGCAAAAATTTTGTAATTTAGAGTACGATGAAGAGGAATTAACGGGACAATCTGGCTGCTAGACAAAATGGTTCATTTTGCCAGCCAGACAAGCTCCCTGGCTAGTTCATATTTCATGGTATCTTTTAATGATGTTGAGGATCAGTTTCCACAACATGGAAATCATTTAGTCTAGGTGAAGCTTATCACAGCCGCTGGAATAGCTATAGCCTCACATTGTCCAAAATAGAGGAGCGATTTGTTCATTCAGATTCTTCACTATATTTAGGGCAGCGAGGATTTTTTGTTTCTACTGGCAAATGAACGTACTGTGGCCAGTTAGGGTTTATGTGAGGGGCTGATAACCACCAAATATGGTTATTAATAAACCATATTGGATTGATTGGCGATAATAAAGAAATGGCATGATCTTCTTACCGGCCTCAATATATTACGAGCTGATGAAGTTACAAACAAAAAGAAAATGTGATTATAAATAAATTTTCTATGGTTAATTGGCAATTTTAGTATTGTACACTGCAATCAAGAATTCAGATTTAACACTTAAATAAAAATAATTCTTAGTATAACGAAACTCATACCAGTGGAATCTCGAACCCTTTTATCTTGGCTATCCTATATCGGACAACAGACAGGTCAATACCCAGAGTTTCTTTAGCTACACTCTTGCCCAGTTCAACAAATGTAAAAAACATCGCTGGAACACTATGAGTCTATTTAAATTATATGTATTAAGGATTAAAATATTGAATAAGTGTCGACTTAATTTCAGAAAGTTGCACGAGACCAACAGGGCCCTAGGTATAAATCCTGGCCCAGTCACTATCTGCTTTGATAGGCTACTAATTATTAACATCGGTAACAATCACTTATTACAAAGCACAAGTAACTGTTGAAAATAAATTGTACACGATGGAATGTTTAGTAAAAAATGTAAAATACCATAAAAAAAAAATCTAGAAATTAATACAATGCCATCACTGCTACAAGAACAAGTGGTGCTTATACTGTTCACTCTGAGCACTAAGCACTAATGCCAGTGCATTAAATCACACCAAGCTTACATCTCTGTGCTAGGAAAGTTACCAGATGCAAGGGCTTAAGAACTTATAGATTATCAATATGCTAAGATATACACACTAGAGTTACAATTGCCCTGAACAAATGGCATCTGCCAGACTTAAAAAAAATTAACTCCTAGAAGTCACTAACAGAACTTTTTTTTCTTGAAAGAGCAGTCTTTAAATTGTAGTAAACTGACAAATGTTTTATTTATGATCAGTTAATAACATTTATGAAAATTTAGAACTTTCAGGTAGACAATAACCCCATACTCCCTTTGCGCTCGGCAATTATCCCCACACCATAAAGATAAATTAACTCCTGAGAGTGAAGATGGAATATTAGCGGTAAATAAGAATGGAGAAAGTTCAGAATGACCCAACTTAAGAAATTAATAATTGAAACTCTACTGTGTATTGGATCAGGTATAAAATGATCTCGATGACTTTCCAAGCATTGCACACATATTTCACTGAAAATTCTACAGGTGAGACAGCAATAAGCTCTAGGCTGATGAAGGCACACAAACAATAGATAATAAAAGTACATGCAAAAAAAATGAAATATAAAAAAACCCAAATAAAAAATGATGACACACAAAAAAAAGGCAAGCGTTCTAATAGACGGCCCACGAAATACACTATTTACCTGAGTTGTCGGGGAGAACAGCAATCAGAGTCCTTTAAACATCAACATCACACGTATATAGATCAAAACCAACATTGTTATAAAACTTAGATGACTATTTAGACTAATAGATACTAAAGTGAATTACGCATCAAAAACTAAGCAAAATATTAATAATTAGAAATATTGACTTAAAATAAATAATGCTCTTTGATCTATAAGTGTTGGCAGTATTAGTTTTAAATTTGAAAACATTAAACTACTAACCCCAGGTTCAAGAGCAAGTAACTAATTTAAACCAAACACAACAGTTATTTTTCAAATATAATGACATCTGTAAGTTTTGTACTTAATGATGAAAGGAAAGGGGGACCAACAAAGATTTATAGGTCACTAGGCCTACGGACCTTTTGTCAAAAGTTGTTCTTTCACATTCAGATGTAGTAAAACAATCCCCCTGTTGAGTCGTTACTTCCTTTCTCTGTTTTGTGAAGTTCATCCTCAGCTTCTAGTGCCCCATGCCTTGGTCTTGCACCATTCTTCGGCCACGATACAAGGGTCTCTTCTTTAGTATCCTATCTTTACTCATGTGACAAGCCCAACTAAACCTTTCAGCTGTACACTGTCAGGCTCTCGTGGAACTATTGGTTGGTTCTTCACTTTAATTCTCTTTCACCATAATCTGGACCGAAAATTCATCAGCTAATATTAATTTCAAATACAATGAGGACTCGACATTCAGCTATAGTTGTAATCCATGATGAGTAAAACCAAGCCATGGTGTGATTCTTGGTTTCTTTTTATTATATATCACTGATATCCTGTAATACCAAGTAGACAACGACTCCAAGCATTGTTCAAATTTATAGGAGGGTCCTAATAACACTTTTGTGCCCTCTCTTAACCCCCTCCCAAACTTTTCTCTAATTGCTTTATATGTTCTTCATTGACGCTTGGAAGTCCAGAAAGACCTTTTTGAAAGCTTGTAAAGAGTCCCACACTATGGTCATTACCTTAGGCAAGAAGTTCAATCTGTTGAAGACGGGTGTTTGAATCCACATTTTGGGTTGTCTGAAACACCTCTCAATACTCATGAAAACAGGCAGATAAAATATTTTAACTATCGAGGAGAATTTAATATGAATAGAATTACTATTAATAATGGATACTTTATAGACAACTGCTAAAATTTGAAAACTAAAAAAAGCACCTCATTTTAGCTTTATACAAGAAATTAAATGACTCTCATTAAGTATAGTATTTATCAAAGTAACTGTTAACAACAATGTTTTAAAAACATTCTGGGTTCAAATCTCTAGACAGACAGTTAATTTCCATCTGCCTGCAGCTCAATTCAATTGACTAGTCATTTATAACTTAAGACCCCCAAATATTTATCGCTCAGTATGTCATTCATTTTTTTATCTGCAGTGAAGTACATAAAGGAACCCCCCCCCCCAATAAAATATACATGGATAAGATAACCACCTTATCTTATTTAAATATGGATATATAAACATACCTATTACTTAAATGGATATATAGTCCATAAACAAAAAATAAGTTTTATAATTCGTCAAGATGTTTACCTGGCTGATAACCCCTACCACCGTGACTGCTATGAACGCTTGGGGGTCCGTGGTGACTATACATCGTGTCGTAATTCTGATCTCCTAACATATCCTAGAAATACATAGATTTTTAGTACATTTTTCCTGGATTTAGCTATTGTTAACATAGCATAAAAAATGTTGTAGAATCTGAAATAGCATACCTACTTAATCATCACTATTTAGTGGTTCAATTTTAATATTCAAATACAATAAAATAATTCATTTCAATTGAGGTTATTACTGACAATTCTCAAAGGCCTACTTTTTCCTGGATTTAGCTAGAATTTAGCAAAGGCCTACCATTACATTTAAGACTTTTAAGAAGAATAACAATATTGAGAGATGGGAGCCAGAAGTTTCGAAAATACTTATTAAATTATTGTGAAAAAACTACTAGACATTTTTAATTTATGGTGAAAAATACCTCACTATATTTGTTAAACCATTTCAGTAACTAATAACAAATAGCTAAAATAATGACCAAAAGAAACTTATTGAAATCTGCTCCAATGATATTAAATCTTACAACACAAAATTTAATTTTTTGGTACAGCTTTGAATTTCTTTATCATATAATTATATGATCATATTATTATTCCTTCAGTTAAATACAATAGAACAAGCAATGAAATGAAAACATTCAAAAAATAAAAGTATGGAAATAAAATAAAATTGTAAGGATGATGCATAGAAAATGTTCCACAGAGTAGCGGAGTGTGCGAGGAAGGAACGATCATATGATCAGTTTTGAGGGCAAGAGTATGAAGGTCAGAAGAACGGGATATCTTATGCTCCAGGAGTAGACTGAGGATTAAGTGCATACAACCTATAACAGTGATGAGAAGGGAAATAATGACCAACCAAGGAAACATTGTGGACAAAAGGAGAAGAGCCACTCTAACTTGGGTAGAGATAGGAGCGCTGCGGAGTCCCAAAGAAGAATTATACATTGAAATGATCAAAATTAACCACTAAATCCAATGTTGGTGTAATACATACCTGCAGGTCAGGAGCCAAACCCAAGTCGCTGTTCCACAAATTCTGATCTTCTCTAAATAGGGAATTGGTAAGCTCCATCGAAAGACGCTTTTTGTAATCTTGAGGTTTATCTTCTGACATTCTAAATAGAACTGCAGCGGCATAAGTAGCTAAAAAAAAAATGAAAGAAAAGATTTAGTAATGGAATAGAAACAGTAGGGAACAAACAATAATTTTTTTTTCATCTCGGGAAGACATAATATTTAGTCTGTGGAGCATCCCTCTTGATGTTCCAACGATAATTGCCCAGTATATTAGTTAGGATACCATTTGCCATCAATGAAAGTGTTCCCTATGTTCATCGCCAAGATTTTCCAGGAAGCAATCTAGGTGTGAGTGCAGAAAGTGTATTTTTAAGGACATATTACAACCAAAGTTTTTAAAAGATCTTTGACAATATCACAGTAATTTTCAGCCTTTCGTATTCCCAAAAAAATCTTTTTATAACATTTTTGAATGCTTGCCAAGCTGCTTTCTCCAGGGGATTTAATAGTTCCTTAAACTTTATATCATGCATTAGGGATCTTATTTGTTCACCCGCAAATATTCCTTCTTTCATTTTTGCATCACTAATTTTAGGAAACTTCTGTTTTAAGCACTTGAAACCAGGAGTATTGTCCATGACATTGACAAAAATTTTCATTAATTTTAGGTTTGATATTTAACATAGATACACAGTTTTAAGATTACACAATGGGTCAAATTTCACATTTTTCCGTTCAGGAATGAGTGATTCTCTTTTAAGCCATTCTTTTCTAATGAAATGTTTTTTTTCTGTCCCTACTATCCCATTCACATAAAAAACAACAGTACTTTGTGTAACCAAGCTACATACCAAGAATAAGTGCAATTACCTTTAAATCTCCACAAATATTCCATTCATACAAAAAACGACAGATGTGCCCCCTTGTTGTTTGGACCCTGAGTTTACACCCAAAATCAATTTTTGGACACTTTTATACAAACGGAGGTTTCGCTTTTGTAACTTGAGCACCATATAAATTGTTAGGATGATTTAAATTACCCTATGAATTTTGTAACTAACGACTAATTAAAAGAAATTTTAATAAAAGAAAGTTGTAAATATGTGATCCACAATAATTGAGACACACAAAGCACCCGCATGACCTGTTTATTGGTTCACCACTACTTCACAACTGGGATCATTCTGATGAATGTGAACTACACTAGATCACGTTTGTGCATGTCTGAACCTGCACAAAAGTAGAAATGCTCCAGTTTGAATCAGCTCAATTGGTTCCAATTGTAAATATGTTTACACTGCCCAAGGAGCTTTAACTTGGCAATGGACGCAAAAATGTTTAAAAAAATTAAAACAACAAAGCTATTATTTGGTATAATAATTGGTATTTGGCACAAAGATGGAGAAATTACAAATCCATGTTTGAAAACGGGATAAAAAGCTGCATTAAGTACACCTATAGGTACTCATGAGACAAAAATCATGATGACCAGTATAATCAGCATTAATGAAAAAATAACGAGTTTTTCTGTGCATAATTTAGGTTACAGGTGACAAAAATAAAAAGGTAATAAAGCATTTATTAACATCGCGTTCGCTACTTTAACTTGACTAGTGTTGATAGGGGGCATGATATTTTACATAGTAGTTACAATTTATGCCCTCATAATGCTAAAAATAAACCAGCCCCATGAAAAATAATTAACTCATCATACTAATAAATTAATTGGCAATCAAAAATTAATATTATTCTATCACATTATTAAATGAAGTATAAAATTAAAGATTTGATGTCCTGATTAATAATATGTAATATGCGTTGAAGCATTACACAAACCTATTAAAACTATGGATAAAATAGTTCCCTTAGCTATTTTGAAACCCTTAATGTATCACACTAGACTTGAATTTTATTTCATAGTTACTTCACATATACATTTTATGTTGAAATGCTGTTCATTAATAAATATTTCTATTAATACAGCAACTGAAAAAAGGATTAAAAATACAATATAGTTGTATAATCAACTTAAGCCAATTCCCAATAAAACACCTACTCATAATAATAAAAATAAACTGTTCAGCTCTACAGGAGCACAGTGGACTAATATCACTCACCAACTCCTTCATTCCTCGAGTGAAGCAGCTCTGTCAGTGGCGCCGTAGCACCCTCTTGCTCTATCAGCTCAGCACCTTCTTTGTCCTGGGCCAGTTCGCAGAGTACACCAGCCGCGACTCGTTGTATGTTTTCGATCTCATCGAAGAGCAATTGCACAAAGATTGGTATGACCATCTGACCCCTGATGATTGCCCTGTTGTGACCTTCCCTTGCTAAGATGTGGAGTGCCCCTACAGTTCCTTCCACTATCTCTTCCATTCGAACACCATCGGCGTAGACACCACCAGACTGTGTACTTCCACTTCCAACATTGGATCTCTGAAAAGGTTTAAAGAGAGACTATTAATATGATAAATACAAATAATGAATAAAATATTATAATGACATTAATACAGCAACATTTAATTAATAATAGAATATTTTATTGTAATTTGAAGTTAACCATTTCTCTGTTTTTTTTTTAAGTATAGAAAATATAAACATAGCATAAGCCATCAGGGCTTAGCTAGAATACACAGAAAATATTCTGAATCCAGTGAAAATTAGATGAAGAGAGAGAAAGAAGAAACAAGACAACATGCATTTACGATGCAGTGCCGAAGGAGGACAGACCTGACTTTAGGAAGAGATAGGACAGGACAGTTAGAAGACACATGTTCGATAGATAGCATGCAGGAATCAGCTGTTAGCCCATATTGATCATTTATAAGATATACAAACACTTTGCATTGCTTGTGGTAGAAATTTAGTGGGAAACAAGGAATTTTCTTCTTCTTTCAACATGCAAAAAAAAGCTCAAATAAGGTGTTATGTTTTTTATCGTTTCCTTAATCTTATTTTAAAATTAATTAACCATTGAATTTAATAGGTAAAGAGTGTTAAAGAAATATTAAGGGAAAAATGAGAAAAGAAATAGATAAAAACATATTTCAATGACAAAAACTCTTAACAATAAAAAAAAAAAATCATCAAGTAGCAAAATATTTTCCTTGATCATATATTAAACATTAATATGAAATCAATCAATGACTAAAAAAAATTCTTTAAGAAAATAATACCCTCTGAGTATCCTGGAATGCTTGCATCAAGAGCCTGATTAGGTGGTGTATGGCACCGTGGTCCCTTAGTGGTGCATGGTTCGCTTGTGTTAATGCGAGGTTCCTTATCAGTCCAATAACGGCTTTGACAAGTGGCCAACGTGAAGGTGGGTGCAACAGCTTGACGATCACCTGCAGGCCGTAGTTGACACGGACTGCGTTCTGAGCCAGTTCACTTTCCATATGGCGAGAAGTCAGGTGTCTCAATGCACAAACCTTTAAAGTAAAACATAGTTAGCATAACTCATAAACTGTGATTAATTATTGAAATATTTTTTGAATTTATATTTTCTTTACACTGCTAGTTACAAAAGGCTTTATAAAATGAGTAGTCAGGCATTGTAGCAGCTCTAAAATAAGGACTAATATATGACAAATATCAAACGTGTCCTTGGTAAATGCAAATAGACTGCATTGCAAGAACTTTCCTATATCTGATTTGAGAGGCTGTAAGGGACCAGATGAAGGATTAGATATTGACCAGTCCCAGTTGTATCCCAAGGAAGGGAGCCAGACCAGCTATCAGGAGGAGATATGTTTGAATCCCAGAAGAGATATGGATCTCTCAGGCTAATAATATGCTAATTTACACGTAGGAATAAGATGCATTAAACAATAATATGATCAAGTTAAATGATATGTTGGATACTTACAGCAGGCTCAGTTATTTCTTCTCTATCCCCGGCAGCTATTATTGTTCTAACAAGAGCGTCAACCCCACCAACTTGGCTAACAGTCACTTTGTTCCTTTGGTTGTTGCAGGTGAGGTTGGACAGGATCCCGGCAGCACAGGTGACGATGTTGATGTCAGTTGACCCCAGCAGTTGGACTAAGGACTGAAGCAGACCCTCGAGACCACCCACCTTAGTCCCTGCGTCCGAGAGGTTCCTCAGGGTCCAGAGGCAGTTTTGAACTAGTCGCTGGGATGGATGGCCTAAGTGCACAGCAAGAGCTGGCATCCCACCAGCCTCGACAATTGCTGGCTTGTTGCTTGAGCATACTGACAAAACTGAAAAGATAAAAATGTGGATAATTTAATACTTGATTGTGAAATTTTAGTGCATTCTTTAAGTTGTAAGGCCTTTAGGAAATAACATGATAGCGAATGACCTTGAATGATAAATTAATACTTTGCCAGTTCTGCAGTGAGAATCTGGCAACGGAGCAGGACATACCAGCAAAAGATAAAACACTTTAAGGGAATCACATGTACCCAGGTACGCCATATAGATTATTCAGAAGAACCAAGAACGGCCAAAATGATATTCCGTATTTTTAATAGATTCAAATTAATTATTATATCAAGTTAATAAAGCAATTACTTTTAAATAAGTAATATTCAAAGTACATAGGATTGACCTAAAGCATCCTGAAAATAAGTTTATAAAATTTAATAAGAACATTAAGCAATGTTTGTTGTTATAATTAATGAAAATACATCATTTTTTTTTTAAAGTATGATTTTATGAATATTTTCTTTTATTAGTTAAATATTAGTACAAACCTTTAAGGACTCTCGATGTCGTCCAAAGAAGCTTCTCGTAGTCATAGCTCCTCATAATCCTTACGAGCTCAAGTGGCCCTTGAGATGCCAAAATAATTAGTTTGCTCTCTTGATTGCCATAAGCCAGAATCTGTAGACAATCAGTAACGATAGCAAGGAATTTGACATTATTGCGCTGAAGAAGAACTACCATTTTCTGCAATCCTCCTGCAACGCGCACAGCCGTTTTACTGCCTTCTTGATGAAGAAGGAGGTTGTGCAAAGTTGTGATTGCATAGAACAAAACTGATTCAACTGGAGAGCTGAAAAAAAAAAAGATAAAATTAATAAACTAGATTAAACTCTGTTTGAATGAGTGGAGCTTACGTATTAGAGTAAAATGATACAATGTTGTTCAGTAACTTGTCTACTACAATACCTATGTTTGATCAAGTAGGAAGATAATAAGCTATTTAAATAATAATAATAGGTAATTAATGAAATATACTAATAGTTTTTCAATTCAAGTCAATTTTGAGAAGATGAGCACTATAGAATGAACATTTATAGCACTAACTTTACCTAGGAGTGTATATAAGTGGCAATATATGAAAATTAATAACAGAAAACTAACCTCAAAAGCTTCACCAATGCAGGTATACCACCACTCTTGAAAATGGCCAAAAGACCCTGTCTGTGATGTGAAAGGTTATGTAATGTTCCTACTGCTCCTTTTGTAGTTTCTAGATCATTGCTATTCGACAATGCCCTAACTAACGCTTCAACCATCTAATCAAAAACAAAATAATATTGATAAATAATACATAATAAAAAGGTCAATAATAATACTACCCATAGCGCCCTTATTATTTTTAAACACCTAGTTGTCTAGTTACAAATCAATACCTTTACATTAAATGGAGTAATTTTATTATTTTGAATTTTTTCTGAAGCCTTTTATATAGTATTAATAAAATAATACACACAAAAAAATTGTAATTTCTGCTAACTCGGTGTGGCATGAAGGTTAAGTTCAACCTTATGCCAACGTTTCAGGTTGGAGTCCCATTCTATCGTGTCCTAGTATTTCTATTTTGCTATAAAACCTCCCGGAGGCGTGATCATTAGAAAAAGGTGGCCCCTGGGTAACCTTCTTCTTCTATATGGTGTGCATAACTTAAAAATAAACCACATTACCCGGCCTTCTTTCTTCTTCAGAAGTCCCCTTGTCAACCTACAGCTAAAAAGGACATAAATCAACACGAAAATGCTTTTAAACAATTTTTATTTAAACTAGGGGCCCAACACACAATTATGACTTAAAAAGTGTTTTCTATACTGCTTACCAGTTTGTTCATTTACTTTTTCACAAAAAAATGGGCCTGTTTGTTTTGTTTTTTTTCGGGTCAAATGTTTCTTCTTTATTTATAATTGCAGTTTCACTAAAACATTATGTTACAAAGTGATGCATTCTATTGTTTTTCCAAATATTGAAAGAACCCAATAATGTGTGCAAGAGCTGCCCTGAGGCTCACTTACTTCTGCGTCTTCTATTCTTTTTCTTCCTCTCTCTCTCCTCCGAAACCATACCTAACTAATGGTCCACTTACGACCATTAGTTCATTCGTAAGGTGTTCAAAGCCTGGATCACCGGTGTCACAATCAAACCACTCAACAATGTTACCTTCATCACTACCTCCTCCAGAGACAGATTTCACTAGAACTTCCCTCTTCAATTGTTTTTTCAATAAGTTTGTTCTGTATTTTTTTTTTCATTGAAGCAATGACGCCATGAGTCAATTGGTCGGATAAGAGCTATGACGTTGGGAGGCAAAAACTTGCTGAAAAAATTTGTCTTTCGATTTCAAAACTAATTCCCCTGGGTAGGACCAAAAAAGCTGTCTATCAACAATATATCTTTCTGGGGGTATTTTTTTGAGATCTGAGATGCTCTTTAAATATTTGTTGGTCCATCCAGCCTTTTGTTGGGTTGAAGTAGTGTAGTGGGAGGTTTTCAGCTTTTGTTCCTTTAAAAAGATCTCAAATTTTTTGATTTTCCAATCATTCCAGTTTTAGTCTTTATGATCCTTTACTGGTCTTATGTCTTGGATCATGCTTTCAAATGCCAGTGCTCATGTCAGCAAACATTTCCAGAACAATCTTGACTCATCAACATTATGTCAAATTCCTTCTGACTGAAGAAACAGTTCAAAATCAGTTTTGTCTTACATTTTTCAATAAACTGTTAACAAAAATCTTGATTCCTGCACAACAGTTTAAACACAAAATGAGAACTGCTCGTCGACCCTTGTTTGATAGAAACTCACAAACTGTGAGTTATGGGAACCGGGGAGATATCAAGATGTCAATCACCTTGGCTAACTGGTTGCCAATATAAAAGTAGCTTCTGTACCTGCCGATTGTGACTTAATGAATTTTCTCTGGATAGGCATGCTTCTGTAATTTATCGTTGCAAAAAAAAAAGCAGAAAAACAGGGAAGAAAGACCAACTATGGGTTATCAGGAATTTACTGTAGTTAAAACTTAAACTGGTTTAAATTATATCAAATGCTGGATATTTTCCCCATTATTTCAGAGCACCCTTGAGGAATGGTTATGGTATCTCTTTCAGAAGACAAGCATAACCTGCCTTTTAAATATGGATCCTCATACTAAATTAGACTAGAGCCTAAGGTTCGGACAAACTGGAGTGTGAGGGAAATAGTCATTCGTACCTGCGGACTATTCATTATGGCATGGCGAGAAGCTTCTTTCTTCGATAATTGATGCACCATCATGGCTGCCTGTGATACCACCACTTGATCCTCATCATTAAGAAGTTTTATTAGTTCTGGGATGGCACGTGTGGCTAGATCTGCATCATCCTGCAATTTATACCCAATTTAGTTAATTAATGAGCATTAAGTAATCAAATGTAATTAAATTATCTGCATTGTCAAACCTGGTAATTAATCAGATTAACAACAGCATGTTTGAGCATCTGACTTGGTTCAGAAAGTCTCTGAACTGCAGTAGCTTGCCCTTGGTCAAATTGTGTCGACGGGATTTCGATACCTTCCTCTAACGTTTCCGGAAACATAGCTGCTCTGACCCTTTGAGATCGTGTCTGAGAGAGCTGTTGATTCATTTCTGCGGGTATAGCAACAAAATGAACATCTAATTTGACATGAAATATTTATTACTATTAATATATGAATAAACTGGTCATTATACCTACCTTCAACTTGTTCTTGGGTAAAACCCTGTGTAAATCCTTGGCCCAAGTCAAACATGTCTTGGTCCGTGTACATCTCTTCCTCTTTACCAGAAAGAGAAGGTGCCTGAGTCGTGGCACCAGACTGGATACCAGAATCTGCCAAATAAGAACTCTGTTGCCACATGATTGTTTGATCTTTCACAGAGCCTATTGGTAAATCCGGGCCCTGGTAGTTGCCATGAGACACTGAAACAAAATTTTGTTGTCCGAGAAAGTTATACAAAAGATAATGTTCCATATTAAAACATGCTGTTTTTAATCTATATTATTTGATTGGAAACATTAATCAAAGATTTTGTATTAGATACATCGAGTAAAAGTAATAAAGATTTAAAAATTTTCTTTCACACTTACTTGGCCTACTTTGAGCTTGCTGCATAGTAGAAGCAAGGCAATACCACCCCTATAACAATTAAAGTACAAAGTCCATTAAACATTAAATAATTACAAATGAAATAATGTGTAGATCATTGGACCTAACGTTAATAAACGCAGTTTTAAAGGATACTATGAATGGAATGCAGTCATATCCGCCATGTTTAGTAGTGAGATGCACTTGAGGTTTTCAAGTAGTCTTCAAAACTGCGTTCACTTAGATTACCAAGAAACGAGCGGTTCTTTGTTGTTAGTTATGTTTTGAATTTAAAGAATGGTTCAAGAGCAACTATAAGGGCATGGCTTGTTTTGAGAAGCGAAACATTACAGACGTAAAATAAAAAAAAAAACACAAATACCCTATATTTAGAAGAAATCGCAGTTAGTTCTAGCGTTTTCTTTTTTTTAAAGTGCCTATATATGTAAATTAAATTAAAAATATTTTAGGATTTACCTTCCTATAACTTAATTGCACGCGTGAGCGTACGCCAGTGTTCTTTGAAACTGACACTACAAAGAAAATGAATCACAGTTGTGAGAGTGGGTTCACAGAATCTCCACCAGTCACGATTGCCCTGCCATCTATAAACAATCCTTCATCACTAACTACACATGAGGGAATTGGATTGAGATTGACCGACTCCCCCCCGAACTATGAAAAGTAAAAAATATTTTAATAATTATGCACTAAATCCAGTTGCGTACGCGAGGGGGGGAGGATAAGGGTCCACTATTTTTATGCCCACTAACATAAGATTTGTATTTACATAATTATTTATTTTTAATTAGCCCTTCAAATATCTTGTATTGCAGAAGAAACTTCCATTTATGAGCATTGCAGGACCAAAGCTTAGAATTTGATGAGCGCAAGAAAGAGGTTAAGGTGAATTAGAATGATAAATAATATGAATTTAAACCAACAGATGGCAGCACCATTGGACCTAAATTTGCCTCCGGGATAATTATACAAGAATTTTGGCTTCAGAGAACAATATTTTGAAAACGGATTTTTGATAAAAATATCGTAAAATTTGAAGATTGTAAAGATTTTCAATTTTTGGTCCAATTTAGTAAGAAGGAGTTCTTACAAAATCCCCCCTCCCCCGACAAAAATTCAGCGTACGCCCCTGAATAAATCATATAAATAAAATTAAGTATGCGGAACGTTTCCATTAATGGGTATGAAAACTTTATTTTTGGAAAAGCTTTGAAATTTTAGCGTTTAATGTGTCCTTTTGGTGAGAAATCAGAAATTTAAATAGCCTCTGAGGTTGGACTTTCGTTATTGTATTTTGACTAAACAATAATCCAGACTATTTCGATTTTTTTTGATGAACCTTTTAACTATAGAATTTCTGATGGATTATACCTTCCTAAACGCTGTCATTAAACATACCCATCAAACCCGATTGCCTCTTATCTATTTGAAAGTAGAGCCTCTCCTTTCGGGCTCAGCATCAAATGATGTCAGAAAACTATTTATGTTATGTTCTGGTATGGGACTCATTGGGAAGGGGACAATGTTACAATTCAAATGAACTGGTTGACTATCTCAGACACTCATGACAGATAATGTCAACAGGGGTGGGGTCAGTCAGGAAGTACTGACTGAATAACTTTTAGATGACTCAACCCATTTGAAGTCCTCTCTGCACTATTATTATTTATAAAAGTTGACTAAAGGATCAGAAGGCTTGACATTTATTTTTTATTGTATAAAGGGTTGCATGGTAGATTTTTTGCAAACTAAATGGTATTTGTAACATACAAATAAAACACATGAAAAATATAAAATGATTATTTGGGATCCTGATTGAGTTTCTTTAATATTTATTAAATAATATGAGAAAAAATTGGTACGTTTTGTTGAAAATGTTTTATTAATTTGTTAAAACCTTTCAGTTTAAATCCGAATTTTTACCAAACCGAAAAATTCTAAAATATTCCCTCCCCCTCAAAAAAAAAATCTAGTGGAAGAGATTCGAATATTATTAAGTAAAAGATTTCTAGTGTCTCCTAAAATTTTAAATTTTATTTGTTGGAATATATTTAAAATTATTTTGTGTAAAGCTTACACATTTGCACCTGTCTCTAATGTGTAATTAATAATGGAGACAAAAGTAAGTCATTAAATGTTAAATACCTTCTGTGTTGTGGCTTAAGAAATCTTTAAAGTTGGTAAACGGGATAGACTTTTTCTCTCCTTTAATTTTGTTTACATACATCCTGACATTTTACAAAATTTTTATATTTCTAGTACTTGTGGAATAGACCTTAACACTTTCAGATAAATCGTATCATTTTTACAACCTACTGGACAAAATATGATTGCCATGTACTTGTTTGAAAGTAATTGAGCTCAGGAATTATAAATCAAGGTTTTATTTCTTATCAGATTTATGTTTAAGACATCTGTGATTAATGAGAAGAAAAAAAATATTTTCAGCTAAATACAGTTAGTGTCAAAAGAATTGTGACACCTGAATATTTCTTGAATTTCTATTCAATTTGTATATATTTTTTAAATACATTAAATGCTTTAAGGAAAAAGCCTGTTCAATTCAAATAAAAATAACAAACTCATAAAAGGAAAATCTTTGAATTAAAAATATCAAAGAACTACCAACACAGACTTCTTGCACAGCTCAAGTTAATGTGTTGAAAGATATGAAAATGTATTTTGATTAATATTAATCACAATTCAGTTATTTTTTCAATATCTTGGTTTCTTCTCATGGAAACTTTCGCATGGTCCATGCCCTCAATGCCGCCCGCATACCAGCAATGATCCTGCTCCACAAACATTTGACAGGTTAAGGCAGTTTGGAAACTCAAACAAAATTTGCTCTATACTCCATCCTCCTTTTTTTTCAGAAGATGGGCGGGTAAAGGATGTATTTTATAGATATTATATGTTGTCTACCCAAAATGGTATTTTTAAAGACCTGTACGCTTCAATCAATAAATTGTTGAACGTGCTCAGGGCAATAAAATAACATTGTGGGTAGAAAAACATTGTTGTTTCATTTTCTTCTATATTTCTGCGGAAAGCAGGTGCTCTTGCCCTGTCCTTTATTCGATGTACTCTACTGATATCCTCACCAACCTCTTGACTAAAACATTTAATTTTTATGATGACACTTCCTTTCTTATTTTTAGTTCTGACCCAAAAGAAAAATTCCCTGACACCTGCAACTGGCTCATTTATTGAGAGATTTCTCCCTCAGGGATTGCCGCATTTGCATGATGTTATGTGTGTCCTCAAGCTCATCTATCAGTTGCTGTGCATAAGATACTCCTCCGGCTTCTTAGTCGAATAAGCTGCTAAATTGGTCTTACTTAACTTTTGTCCAATGGATCAATATTTGAAATATAGGGTGTTCAACTTCGGTAGCGCCTTGAGGCCAGGGCCTAATCTACAAATTTTGCCCCCCCCCTTCAAAGCTTCACAATTTGCTAATATAATGCACTAAATTTTCTTCTACTTCAATTCTCCTGTTGTAAAAAAACATAGACAATAAAATCGACAGAACGTATTATTTATAACATTGGCGCATTCTCGGAATGGGCGTGGTTTTTCCAAATCCTTGTGAGCTGGGTTTTGCGGTTCCTAGATCCGACGTTGCTTTGAGCATACATACCGGATTTCGTAGAATTGACGGATAAGCCAATGATCGCTTTAACACTCTTCCGGATCAATGTGTTCAATCTTTCTAATTTCTAGAGCCAAATCTGGAATCTGCGTCAGTTGCGCAGTTTAAAGTGGACAATTGTGTGTATGTGTGATAGAGAGAGAGAGAGAGAGAGAGAGAGAGAGAGAGAGAGAGATATGTAATGATTGACGATATTTAATTCTAATAGCATTGATGTTACGAGCTTATTTAGATTTATGTTTATTTTGGTGATTGCGCTTTCATAAAATAATAGGGTGAAGCTGCATATAGCTGCAGAGTGGAGCCCTAGATAATTTCAAATATATGTTGTATGTGAAATAATATCATATATTTTTAACCTGTTTTATTATTCAGGTGTCCCTTATTTCTGTCTTGCTTTGGGTACCGTCATAAAAACATGAGTGAAAAACGGAAAAAAAACAAAAAAACATACATCAGATTGTATTTAAATATATGTAACTATAGTTTATATATTTACTTATTATTTAATTGTGTTAGCAATTATCTTTTAAATAATACTTTGCTTTTTAAAAATGTTGACTTAATACTTTTGATCTTAAATCAAAATTTCATTATCCACAGAGCACTCAACCCCAATTATACACGGGATTTCGCTAAATATATCAATCTTTTTTTAAGATGGTTGGTAAACCTTAAATAATATCTGATTCCCATTTAAAGCACAAGAAAATGCATGATTATCTAGAATATTACTTATGTTCATGTCAGTCTGTAATTATAGTGATAGGTGCTAGTTTTGGATTGCTGAATACAAGGACTTAATTAGATAAAAGTTTTTATTCATTGGAGTGTAGGTAGACATTTTGTCATATACAGTTTTGTAATTTTCCGCCTCTTATGCTTATACGTAGAAGTTGTTATATGCAAGTATTTCGCACTGGCTCTATAAAGTCTGTAGTGCTTATCGAGTTTTTTTTGTGATATCAATCATCAAAAAGATTTTATTAGTTTAATTAAGCATATATCTACTATGTGTATAACTCCGAAGCTTAGTGATAGAAACATCAGCCATTGTATAGATGGATGCTGAGAAGGATATGTTTAATACACAGCTCTTACTTTTCAAGGGCCACACCCTTCCCATACAATTACATAGGACTGGTGTTTTAGCCAAATAATTCTCCAATCTCAGCTTATGGAACTTAACATTGTACTGCATGGTATTTGAATTAATCTGCCTGTTTTAAGCTATTGGAGTTAGGGTAAGGTTTCCCTTCTGTTACTTTTAGCCATGTAACAAATATAAGGGAAGAAAAAATCTCTGAATTAACAAAAGCATTAAATAAACTTTAGAATGAGTGTTATCATGGGATAAATTGTTAACTTTAGGAGATTTGATAAAATCAGAAAACAAAATATTATCTAGTTGGTATGAAAGCTTGTAAAAGAAGAAATGGAAAAATGGAAATCCATACCAATAGGAAATGGAAATTCTTTCGAAATGAAAATGATCCTAAATACGGTTTTTTTACTTCTGTCACTTTTCTTGAAGTGGTATGTTGTTAACTTTATGTATATTTTAACGTAACATTCCAAAAGAGACACCTGTATATTGATATTTACACTGTGTGAAAATTACTTTAAAAAAAAGAAGCTTGAAGTCTCTCCCAAATCACCTCTTGTTATTAATATTACATCAACAGTAAACATTTCGCCTATTCAGGTATCAGGACTACAATTCACATAAATACCACAAAAAACAAAAATTTACATACACAGAAAACAATTACATACAAAACATAAATTAATGAGATTGGCAATAAACCAAAGTTTAACACAGTATTCATGTGAATGTTAGTATCTTTAAATTCATATAGGGCCATTTCATGTCAAATCAACCAATGGTCTGGAACTTGAAGTATCAGAAAACAATGATTTTTTGTATATATGTAGTAATATCAGTTAGGATAAAAATGCAAACTTTCCCATTTTTGTTATTAAGTTATAAATGTTTAAAAAACCAAAAATTGCTTATACCTCTAAAACTATTTGCCCTTAAAAGCTCAAAATAGTGTCATTCTTTACAGAATTTCTAGGGATTTATTTAGTATGTTACTTGACTTTACCAAACCAATCTTAAAATGTTTCAAAATTTCCAAAAAAGCTTTTTTTTTAAAACCCATAAAACCAAATTTTTTTGAAAAAAAATATATGTCACATGCATATGTTATAACAATGTATGGGCCATATTTAATGACGGCATTCCTATGGGTTCTATTATAAAAAAATAAAGTAATAAGTTAAATGCCTGAACTTTAGGGTACATAAGTTACCATATTTATGGTGCTATGACACATGAAGATAGAATAAGTTGTGTTTTATTTAAATAATTTCTCTATACTTTGGCACTTTAAAAAATAATTGAATTTCACTACAAATCAATCGTGATACAACTACATTGCATCATTCTTTTATAGTTTTTAAGTAATCTAACAAATTTAGTAATCTAACAAATTTAGTAATTTAACAATCCATTTACAAAAATATACTAGCGATAATCAAATTTGTTGATTAAATGCACACTAACTGTTTTTAAGACTGAAAGTTTGTAAGTTATGTTTATAAATGCAATGCAGATTTCTTCTTCAATAAAATTTGGGAAGCTTTAACCATTTCTTTAGCAGATAATTTATACGTCCTGCCAGTTTCAGTGATTGGGTTAATGTTAAAAATAATAAAGGCTTGCAGTTCTGTCAAACTGTCAGTCTTGTTGCGTAACCAAAGAAAGGTGCTGGTCCACAAGGGCAGAGAGAAAAGGAACACTAACTTCTTTTTCAGTAATTTTTTGATACTCACATGCTACCCACCGTTTGCTGTTGTATGCACAAACAAACACCTTGTATTTGTATCCAGTTTTTCCCCAACTGAAGTGGAGAAACACTGTAATATTTTTTTTATGAAAAAATTCAAAATTTCTGTTATGAGTTAAAAAAAAACTTTTTTTTTACAAATTTTAAAATTAATCTATTATATACGATTTACCAGATTAAGGACCTTGTAATTCTGAAGGGACTGGCACATGTTTTATCTTTATCTTTTGAGTTACAGGCTTTTGAAGATTTAAAAACAAAAAAAAATACAATGTTTTTAAATATGTGTAATTAAAAAAAAAAAAAGAAAAACAATTGAAAACTTTGACTATATTTATATAGTCTTAGAACATAAATACCACGTTTCACTCATTTTGAACAACCTTGAGTCTAAAATTATTTTTTTGTTGGTTAATTTAGTGTGGAATGACCCTATTTGTTCATACCAAGTTTGTCACTTTATAAATAAATAAATAAATAAATTACATTAAAAAGAAATTGTTCATACAACAACCATTTACAAACCTATGATAAGTACACATATAACAAACTAATAAAACTAATTTTCGAACAATATAAATATTTATATTTTTCAGCTCTATATCTGGTTTAACTTTCTATAAAGATTGTCAGTCAAATTTGTATTTCTGATATCCTCAGCCCAGGATATTGAGTCAAGGTGATCAGGGGTTGTCTTACTGGTGACTAGAATGCAAGTTCAATTATTGACCATGTCAATGCATTGCGGGTGGGCTTGAAGGTAATCATATCCTGTAAAGAGCCTGAAGCAAGTTACATCCTCACTTCTTGTTGGTGCTGTTAGATACTTATATTGATGGAGAATCCTAGAAAATTGGTGTTACATGACTGTTGGCATTCTAATGACTTTCAACTTAGATAGTATAAAGCGAGCTTATATTCTTCTACTTGCATGAAAATCACACTTTCCCCCAAGCCTGGTCTTTATTGATCCAGATCATGGTTAATAATGATTGCCTATTAGTTTCGTGATGATGTTATCTTGTGTATGCTTTTATACTTTCTTGGCAATCCAGATGTTATCATCTTGTCTCTTATCCAATCTTAGACCATGCCAGAAGCCACCCTTCCTCATTCTCTTCTTCATATTCCTTTTTAGGGTGCAGTTCATTTTACATCTTTATCATCCATCTGTCTATCATCATCATCATCTTTATCATTTTTCCATCTTTGCCTATCACTATGGCCCTAGTCACAATATTACCTCTCTCTTTCTGTCTTCCATTTCCTTCATCTGGGCCTTTCTCCACTTTATATTGAGTACTTTCTTTCCATTACCTATTACAATGGTGGTTTTATAGTTTAGTTCTGTTAAATATAAGGAAAATGTGTCTGTTAGTATCAAAAGTACTGTGCTGTGCATTGTTGGCAGCATGGTCTAAATTAGTTTTGGGAGTATACCGCGATTTACTATTCGGAGTTCAGTGCCGTTTAGGATCGAGAGTGTTTAATTTTTTGTAGAGTCAATGGTTCCAAGAACATCGTTGCTGCTCATCATCTGAAATGAGAAACTTGGTGAGTGAAGTGGCCATTTTTTTTTAAATGCATAGATGCTTCTAATAACTAATATACTACTTCTTAACATTGAATAGCTTCATATAAGTCTTTAGTATTCTCTCATTATCATGCCTACACTTCATTCATAAGTTTGCCTTGTGACATAAAATGTATGGTTTATTTATTTGTGTTTAACTCCAATTGAGTGCATAATTCAACTTAGAGTGAAACACTCTCTTTTATTCAGAATGAGAATCCAGAGAGTTTGTACTTTGTGGGACCTCAAATAAATTATTTGCTTTTTGAGATGATAATCAATTCACCCCATTAAAATCTATGGAAACTATACTACAAACTCAAAGTTACAAATTTTGTTTTCATAATTATTTTCTATATGTAATATGCAGTAATGCAGTTTAAAGAAAGTATCTAAGAATAAACAAAATATATTTTATAAGAATGAATTTGTAATTGTTCATTAGAAAGATATATGAACTTTTTAATTTTGAATTTAGGTTTTAATTTGAAATTCATCTTCAAATCTCAAAACAGTTTTGATTTTTTTTTTTGATATTGCAAAGTACTCCATAAACTAGTTACATAAACGAAATTTTAAAATGTATAGGCAGCCGATCAGAATTTTTTTTTTCATTTGATGGATGATAGATTATTGTAATGTACATTTTTATTTAATACTACACAAAAATACATGTTGCATGTGCATGCTTTTTCAGAGAACTTTTTTTACAGGGTTATATTTGTAACATTTTTACTATTTACAGTTTTTATTTTGAACCTAAAATACTGATTCGTGAATTAATTTTTGAATCTCCAAACAGCTGTACTTATTATCATCTGCAAATAAGATGTATGCCCGCCCACAAATTCTTTTATTTCAGGCTTTTATTGCCAGTTTTAGGTAATGATTGATTCAATTATAAGTCAATAAAGTTTTTCTTCCCACTAATAAGTGATATTTGCTAATACTCAAACGCTTTTAGCAGCTCATACTGCCATTATCAAGTGTTTAGAATTCTGCTCACACAAGTGGTATCTGACATATTACTGCACATTATTAATGAGTAAGGCCGAAAACGTGTAAGTTAGCATAGAATAAAATAATTTGTGGCCAGACATACATTTCATTTCTTTGGAAACTAATCTCTGAACCGTCTTTGAAATCATCATTATTTTAATCATATATTAATCATTTTATTTCTTGCTTTTCCTAAATGTGCATACCACTAACTATTTATCATCACAGTCGTAGTTTTCAATGGAATGATTTAAACATTTTTTTTGTATTCAGACTTAAGAATACATATTTTTATTTGTTTAATTCATTTTAGGAGATCATCCCTTATTTTGTTAAGGGTTTAATTGATGATTTCAAAACTATAAACCTTAGGTCTGCTGTTCCTTTAAATTGTAAGTCTCCGACCTTGAGACGTGAAATTTTACTGGGAGGGTTCATTTAAAGAATTGATTCCAAGAAAAATATTTTCAATTCCACAAAATTATGTCATAATGTAATTACTATAAATCATTGATCAACAATTAAATAACTAATCACTTGTTAATTAAAAAAAATGGATATTTGCCTACTATACTGTGTAGTATATCAAATTAAAGATAACAAAATCCTGATTAATTAAGTGTGATATGTGTTTTTACTTTAGGTGAATATAATTATGTGAAGTCATTAAAACTCATTTAAATCATGTTCACAAAATTAACTCAATCTGTGTCGATTGTAATGAAAGAACATCTTCCCTAATAATGATAAAAAATAAATGCAACTCCATGAATTATTATTATTATGAAAATTCATTTTTTGCGATGGCACAATAATATGAAGTAATATAAATAAAATCACCCATATAAAATATAATAAAACTGTGATTAATTAGGTGGTTATTTATGTTGGAAAAAAAGCTTGGAGTTTCTCAAAATTTATCTTTTTTATTGATTTACCACCCTCAGTCAATGTTTCTTCTATTCGGACATCATCGCAACTACAATTTAGAACAAGATCCATAATTTTGTATTATTATTTAATAATTATTATCCATTGCATCAACTTTTATTGTATTGTGTTAGCGAATTATACTGTTATACTTATAAATATGTAAATTTATACATCTTGTTCTAAATTGTAGTCTTGATGATGCCTGAATAGGGGAAAGGTTGACTGTGGATGGTAGTTTGTTAAAAAAAAGAGACATTTTTGAGAGACTCCAAGCTTTTTTTTCTAACATATAAATACCTACTCACAAGTGCCTCTCTTAGAGTACATAATGCAACTCCAAAAAACAATGTGATTAATTAGTTTATTATCATTACCGTACCGCATATGCTAAACGTAATTAACAAATCTTTTTATATGATTCTATTCATGGCCCAATTTTATGAATGTTTGTTGGAAATATCTACCAAGATGGAGTTATTACAGTAAGACCATCAAAATGCTTAATTGTGCGCTTGAATAACTCTGTGGCGCTATGGCAGATTTTGATATGGCCGAAAAATTCAATTTTTTGTTTTGAGTTGATATATCATACTTAAAAGGGGTTCTTTAATTTGGCAAATTATGATATGTGGGATTATAAAATAATAGTTTAATTAATTTTTATAATTCCACATATCAACGCAAAACAGAAAATTGAATTTTTCGGGCAATTAATCATCTGCCATAACGCCACAGAACTTTTCTTTTTTGTATGTTACTACTTGTTGATTGTGAATTATTTTTCTTTCACGAGTTTTACATGAAATTCATACATTAGTACATTAGTTAGATACTAGTTCAAGCTTTACTTGGTGATAGGAGGGTGGACTGAAAAGTTTCCGACCTCAACATGAAGATAGCAGCAGTCGTAAATAAAAGCTAGTGAATTTCGTTGTTCATCTGTTGACAGTTACTCACCAAAGTTTCAGCCATTTTCAGTTACAAGGAGACTATGAAAAATAAAATAAAAATTTCTGAAAAAACGTCTTGTATCTTTGTTAGGTCGGAAACTTTTCAGACCACCTTCGTATTAGCTCGTGTGCATAAGCTCCACAGAAAAAGGTCACAGAACAATGATTCTCGGAACTAGTGGATCGGAACCATGGTGTTGTTTGCAGTTTACAATTTATTTCCGGGAGAGCAAATCAACCAGCAACGTTTCGAATGGTTGTCGTTACTGTATCAGTTGATAAATATGCATAAAGTCTGTTAGCAGTTTTGGCAAAAGAAGGTTATAATAGTTCCAGGATAAAGTCCCTAACTTGGCGATATTTTGGTGCTGTTCTATCGCCTTTAAGTCCTTAATTTCGTTTATGTATATTTAAAACGATAATTATAATTGTTAATTATTATGATAATACATAAGATTCAATTAGCAATAACACAAAATAACAAAACGGCAAGTGGATAACAGACGATACAAAATGCTGGAAGACCGATCAGAACTACCTTTACACATGAAACCCACAATAAACCGTAGAATTCAAACAATCCGTGACGTATGGACTAGAACGAACTGTGAGGGCCATCCAAAGCGCCTAACAGTAAAAAATAATCAACAATTTTAGAAAAATCACCAATTTCCGATTACACTCTCCATTCTGATCAACCTTTCCCTAATCAAAAATATATATTACAATTTCCATACAGCTTACCCTACCCACTGTCCAAAACGATGTTTGCTACGAGATCTATTGGGCCTGTTAACTGCAGAACCTACCGTGCCATCTTCTTATTTCTCTTCCCGCGTTCACTTACACTCTACTTATTATTAGATTACCAATTTTTTCCCACAGCTTTCTCTATACACTTTCTTCCTATTTCCTCGTTTCAGATTTCCTTACCTCTATTGTCACCAAAATTAGCTCGTAGAAAACTGCATAATGTTCAAAAGATATAGTAAAAAAGTTATTAATGGTTACAAAAAAACAAGACTTTGATCTAATGGGGAGAAATGGTGTGGTGGCGTAACCTAGGGTTGTTTTTCATGAGAACTATCAGCAATACTAACATATCCCAAAGATACTGTAGGTAGGCGAGTATTCTATATTCAGATGGGACAGACATACAGACCCCCCGTGAAAACTCTAATGGGCACGATTTAGCCTGCGCCTGCTCACTGTCCACTTAGTCACAGATTAGAGGAGGACAATAAACTGGGTCCCACACCCACCTCACTGTCAGACCATCTTTATGGTTCAATAAACACTACATTTTTCTTCTCTTTGCGTTTCCTATCGTATCCCATAGTCATCTGCAGATGTTGCATGTTATTGTTTGTAATGGTTACTCCGTTACATTTTTTGAAATATATTTTTTGACTAGATAGATTATTGATACTTATTGAGGATACGCTGGGCTATTAAATTGTCCCGGAAATAATGCAGGAATTCATATTGACAACTGATCGAGTAGTGTGCTCTGCACATCTTTTTCGGAACAAAAACGAACTTTTTCACAGTTGTGAATGAAATAAGACCAATTATTTTGCACGACAATAACAGGTCTCACAATAGCATGCCTGAATTTAGAAATTACCTGAGCTTAGATATGGTACTTTGCCAGATCCAACCTTCTCTAAGTGACCTCTTGCTTACCGACCGCCACTTTTTTAGGCATGTGGACTACAAGATGAAACAATTACTATTCATGGGAATGCATTGATTGTAATAGATAGAGGCTTTTTCGTTTGATTAAATTTTGACTAACATATAAATTTAGAAAAGGATTTTCGTTTTTTAGTTCAAGACCCTAAGCCAACAATTAATTTCGGACAAGTCAGTATATCTTAGTGTAAATATATTTCTTTCCCTCCTCTAATCTTTGACTAAGTGGACATTGAGGAGACTGAATCGAAACCATTAGGGGGGGGGGGGTGGTCTGTTTTTCTCTTATCTTGAGTACTCTCCTTGAGCTTTGAACTGCTGACAGTTCTCTTATTATTTGATCTCAGGTTAGGCCTCCTCGCCATTTTCCCATTCCATCAAACGTTTTTAAAAAAACAAACAATAATTTTAAAATTTCAGATCATAGAATATGTCCGGTTTCGTTGACAGTTGAAAGATCTATACCCAGTAACTGTTTGAAAGTTGACCCTCTTCCTTTGTGCTTGGAAGATAAATAAGTATTGTGAGCAGAGGGACGAATGTGTTATGCCTAAATGATTCAAAACGAGTTCTTTTCTTGCTTAAACGATTCAGTGAACGGACAAGTAGCTGGGCGGAGGCCCAAGGGGGATAAGATAACGAAAACAACGGACTTAAGTAAGAGGGGTACTGACAGGTAATGAACCGAGCCGGATTAGTTCGTGACAACTGATATCGAATCCTAGCAAATCATTTGATACTGGTGACAGTTTACCGGAAGTATTCGCATGTGGGAGGGGGGAAACGTTGTTGCTTTCGGTGAATCGTATGCACCCCTAAAGCTTAGCTAAAGATGTGGCCAAAGTGCGCACATGACTCCTTAGTAGATATGTGCATGCATACGTAGCCTTTCATACTGCCCAGATACCTCGGTGTGATGATATTTCTGGGGGGGGGGGGGCTACATGATTCCGGCTTTACATAAAGATGACCCTATCCCTCATCGTGGGGATGTCTAGTCGTTAATAGGATCTCGCGATTTGTACAAAAACAATCTCCAACTTTTTTATCTTTTCGTGAAAAATATTTAATAAGATATAATATATCTTATATTATAATAATATCCCTCAGAGTAACACTCCAAACAGGTCTAAAGGTTTTTGATGGTTACCCCAATGAAGAAAATAAAAGAAGCACCAAAATGGCCAAGAAAGAGCTCGTGGTCCCAGAATACAATTTTGTGCAGGCCCAATTTGTGATGGTACAATGTTTCTGCAGATCCCAAAGGATAAATTGTTATCAAAATGGAAAAAAACCAATCACGCTTCATCTCATTTCTTCGAAAGGAATTTCAGCACGTCTAAATTGTCACAAAACAAGAAGGAGATGCCGATGGATTAATTGTGTAACTGCCATTTCTTTGTCTTTCGAACAAGATTCTGTTGTTGTTGTTGTCATTGGAGAAGACATTGGTATTTTGGTTTTGGTGACGGCTTAAGCACCAGAGAATGTGATATTTTCCAAAATTGGAAGGTGTAACATGGGAGATGAGTTGTACTCCAAAACATCTTTCAAATATAAAGATATTGTAGTGTGGAAAACATTTTGTTTCTCCATGGTAAGTGGTTGCGATACCACCTCCACTCTGTTTCGGCCAGGGGAAATTAAGTTTTATACCACACTTGGAAGTGACGCTTCCCACATTAAAAGTGTTGCCATTTTCAAAAATCCAGCTACAGAAAATGAGATGCCCATGGAAGCCATTGCAACTTGCCTTGTGGCCCTTTAGGAGGTGACTTAAACACCTCTGTAGATGATTTGTGGTATTTTCGTTTCGTTAAAGCAACTACAAACATCGAATTCGATTCGGGACCCTATCTCCAACAATGGACGCAATTCAATATTATGCATATCTATATGCAAGTTATAACGTGGATGGGGTATGAAAAAGACGTCTTCAACTGGGGGCTTGAAGAAAGATATTGGTACATGATTTCGTGCTAATGCAAAAAGACTTGTGGCAACAAATGCAGCTGCAAAAAAGCAGGACAGGACTTCGATGCTCGGTATAAATTGGTGTTATAAATAAACTGTGAAAATGAATGAAAAAAAGCCTCTCTAAAATTTCTTTTATTGCATTGATATTATATCAACAGTCGACGTTTCCCCTATTCAGGCATCCTCGAGACTAAAATTCAAACAAACTACATACAAAACAATTTAAATAATAAAACAAAATTGCCAACAATTCCAAGAATAAAATGACACACCGGTATCTTTAAATTCATATTTATTGATTGTGAACCTTTCTGCAAAATTAAATAAGAATTTTAAAATGGTAAATCAATATTACATTTAAAGGTAACTCTGGTAATACAAAAACCATTTAAAAACCAATGGTTTTTGCAAAACATATTTAAAAGATTTGGAATGGAAAACATTCTTTGTAAACTTCATAGGAAAAACAAGCGTTAGTGTGTTGGGGCCTCCCCCCACCTCAATATAAATAAATAGCCTCTATATCGTCTTGGAAAGGAATAGTAACTCCTTAAGCCTAAATAGTGATATATATATATATATGATTTTTTCCCTCAAAAATTAGACAAACAAACTGCACTCCTATTTTTGGTTTTATCAATAATAAAATATACTTTTGAATGACTAATTTTTTTGACGATTGAGAGTAAAAACTCATTTCGTTTCATAACCAGTTGTTTGTACTAGTTAATACCTGGATAAGCTATAGATGATATTGTATTTATTACAATGTTCATAAACAAAAACAAGGAAGTAGACAGTGAAGGAACGACATCGAGATATGCTTACGCCAATTTTTTTAATGCTTATTGAAAGATTTTGAAAAAACAAAACCACTTGGTATTTTTGATTTTGATTGAATAGCTGATAAAATATATCAGCCGGAACGATATTAAATATATAATTCTATTGTCGGTTCTCAAAACATTATCGTTTCGAATACATTTGATAATCCTTTTTGGGCTAACGTCTTCATTGTGACCTCAACTAGTTGTAAAAAAAAAAAATATGACATTAAATCTTAATGCTTACGATCTTAGCAGGGACTTGAGAAAGTCGCTGACTTTACTCAGAATGGGAGTTGATCCAAGAATTATTTTTTCCCGCAAACTTCCTGTTATTATATTCTAATTGAAACATAGGTGTATGTATTTATGTTATACAGAGTAAACCAAAATATTGTTGATTATGTCTTTAATGTTTAGATAAAGCAGATAATCTTTACGGCCGCCATCGTAGAACACAAACTCATACAGACAGACAAATGTACAAAGAAGATTGCCAATTATAAGCAAAATACCGACCGCCACTGTTTAGAAGAAAAACTTTTTCCTCCGGTCCCAGTAATAAAGAGTTAGTCATTACTAGCGAATAACGGTTTAGTCAATAATAACTAAGCTTAACTAACGGTTAGTCATGATTTTTTTTTACACAAGATTATCCAAGCCTATCGCTGACTCGGCGGTGCTTGGGAGTGTAATTAGGGCAGTCGTTAACAGGAGTGGGGGAAAACCCATAGGCTCCTGAGGGACTTCTGGAAGAAGAAGAGGTTTATAACTGAACCAGGATATGTTCAGGATTGTTTTGATATGATGAGTACATCGTAAGAGAATGTGAAAGAAAGCATATTTGTCGATTTTTAGTTTTATGGTATTATTTCGAGTTACGACAAAATAGTAAATTTTACATGCCATTTTTCGCAAAGTAAATATTTTTTCTGAAGAGTATACTGCATGTTTAACGGGTTATTCAACCTTTTAAATTGCCCTGTTTTTTTGAAATGGTCATTTTTTTGGCAGGTATAAAAAAAAAAATTACTAAAAATGTGTATTTTTCATTTCTTTATCGAAGGAGACGATGAGAAATGCAGATTTGATGAGATAACATCAGTTCGATTTAAAAGATTTGAACTTATGCTCGTTTATTTTTTACGCATTAACGATTTTAGCAATTCAAGGTGCCTCTTCACTAAAAAATGACTAGAAAACAATAGGAACACTATGAAACAAATAATTCATAAATTTAAACATGCCAGTGATCAATAAAATAAAAAACAATAGAACAATGTCAATAAAATATGAATTAAAATAAAATTCTACACTTTTACGTAAAAAATAAAAAATATTAAACTATTCTCAATAGAATAAATAAGTGATTTACTAAAATTATATTTACTACAAAATAATAGTAAATCAAATGATAATTAGTCAATAAACCGAACAAGTAGAAGTGGACCAATATTACCATATTATTAGAGAGGTACTCATTAATCGATTAAATTATTGACATCTCTACCTGTTACTGGCTTTAGGCTTGGTCAGAACCAGTGGTGGCCGGGGGAGTCGTCCACTTAAAGTCAGATAAAGTCGTCACTTGCTCAGAAAATTTTCTTCCGAAATCTTTTCCAATCATTTATCTCTGGCGTGAGATAATAACCGAATCAGATGTGGAGATTCCTGATGGCCAAGCACATTGGTATGTGCCTAGAACCGGCTATCTTTTCTCCCAGTGTGTTCAAGAGATTTTGTTTTCAGCTTCTCGTATGTTCTCCCCATAAAGGCTACTTTGAGCTTCCCATGAAATTTTATGTACTTATGATAATGAGATTCATCATTTAAAGTTACATTATTTTCATGATCTATTCCTCCAGATGCAGCTTTGTGTTTTACAGATGCCGGTATATCCTATTCATTTCTTTACAAAATACTGGAAGGAGAATCAAGAATTGTGTCGCTTATTGGCCAGGGTAGAATGTCAGACTGGAGATAGGTCTTTGGTTGCCATTGCCATTTGATGACCAGGATCTTATACGTTTGCATGATGACCGAAATCCATATTAGTTGGTCATCAGCAAGGCCTTTTCGAAGACTAAGTTTCCAGTGAGACAATTTCTCTGTTGTTTAAATTAAGATTTAATAACTTCCTCTGAAACTGGATTTCAGGATATGTTTCCTCAGGGGAGAGACTAAATAAATTATTATGAAATATCTATACTTATAATCAGTTAAGCTTTAAGGGCTATTATATAATATAATTGTATTTTACAAACCTCGCAATCGACCCCCCCCCGGGTTTTGTCACAGTTTTGCTATCAACTGAGTCCACTCTTTACATCCTCTCTCGTGAACAAGACTTTCATGACATAGACAGTGCTTTCATCACATTGACAGTGCTTTCATGACATTGACAGTGCTTTCATGACATTGACAGTGCTTTCCCTGCAGCATCTTCATTGCCTTTTACGCTTCCATTTGACTGTTCAGAAGAACCGGACATTTACACGTGTTAGTAGGCCCTGCAGCACAGTTTACTCCTCCCCCCTCCCAGCTTCCGAACAATAAAGTCTCACTACTCCCTCCACCATCGGAAATAAAAAGCCGTAGGTGACGGACGACAGGATTACTGGGATATTACTAATTGCTGTTGAGGCTAAAGAGGGCGCTCTAATGGCGTTTGGGGTCTGGGCCCTTGCAATTTATTCCCATCATAATTCCTCAGGAGGTATATATTAGAGCTCTCGGTGTGGGTCGGGGGTAACTTTTAATATCGCCCTAACTCTTGCGAATATCCCGGCAGGGGGGGGGGGTGCCCATCGCATGGGTAAGTTGGGTCATTGCGGGGATCCGTCCGGTCGCCGGTCAGTCGCTCTTCAATGATCCGATTCTTCCAAAAAGGTAATCTCCCGTACATTTTACTGGCCAGTTACTTGAAGGATTCATCCTTCCGTACGTCTGTATAATAAATATGGAAGCTAGTAACAAAAAGTTTTTCCAATCATGTTCTGTCTGATATTTTTTTTAATTTGAACAACATAATTATAAAATAATAACTTATTTTAAGTATTTAGTAAAAAAAGTGAAATGAAAACAAGTAGAAATAGAAATAAATGTAATATTTCATGTATTTAGGTTATTTTACTAAGGTGATAATTGTCCTAAATAAGCAATAATTAATTGAATACATTAATAATATTTATATCTTTGTTGCACATCATAAGATCTCAGCACCATATGTTCTGGTATTGTTATTTTATTATATATTTTTTTGAAATAAGACACCTGTTAACTAATGAACATTATCATCATTCCAAGTAAATATGTATTTAGTTAGGTTTTTCTAGAAAATTTTTTAGTGTATCGGGTAAAATTGAGTAATGCCATGTCCATTCACAGACGGGATACTAAGTACCGGCCTTCATGGAAGGATGACTTTGACAAGCGCCCTCCAGCTCCGACTATTTCAAGAGGTCCGTTAACTTTGAAGATTCCGATGACCGTGTACGTCGAGAACAGACAAAGGCTTGTTGCCGACCTGGCAGCCACGGCTCCGCATGGCCTGGTCCTCCTCCAGGCTGCGTGTCCTTCGCGGTGCTCTACTGGCCCCTACGTGCAAGACCCCCTCTTTTTTTGGGCGTTCGGCTACCGGCAAAATGGGGTCATCGGTGCAATCGACATCGGCAATAAAAAGTCCTACGCGATCGTGGAGCGCTTGAGCGATGATGCTCTGAAATGGGACAGAAGAGAGCTGGTAACAAGGAATCAGTTCAAAAATCATCTGTTAGTAAACAGTGTTTGGTATTTGGATGAACTTGAGATCTTTCTAGATTTCATGAAAAGCAACCATTACTGCAAAGAAGTTCTGATATTGGCAGATCAGGAACAGGAACTGCCCGATTGCATCAGTCGTTACTTTGTCGACAACTGCAAGTTATATCCTGTTATGTTGAATCTTATGGCTTACAAAAGTAAAATGGAACTTAAAATAATATATTACGTTACAAGGATTTTGGAAACCGCTCTCATCCACATCATAAAGAGGTTTAGACCAAGCATGACCAGCACCCAAGTTGAAGATTCTTTTATTTTCTTCATGAAGCACAAAAGTGGTTTCGAGCAGTTTAGATTTAACATTTACAAAGGAAGTGATCCTCCACGTTACCGATGTGTGCGCAGCCGTAGAAATGCCCCCAAAGAGGAGAGAGCATTCGAAGAGGAGGATATGATTATCTTGGACGTTGGAGCGAGCTATTTGGGCTACTCCATGACACTGGAAGTCTCTTTGCCCGCTGCTCACCGATTCAGCGCCCGCCAAGGCCTCATCTACGATACGATGTTGATGGTGCACATCTGCATCTGCCGGGAGGTGAAGCAAGGGACGCCCCTAGACGTGATCCGCAGGGTCGCCGAGCGATGTCTCCTGAGGATCTTGATTGAGGAGCAGAAGCTCCTCTTCGGGACGGTGGACGGTGCCCTGGAGGCGGGGGTGGGCAGGATGTTGATCCCCCATCCGCCGGTGCGATATCCTGGGTTTGGCCGTGGGGTTCCGGTGGAAAACCTGGAGCTTGGCAAGCTCTATATGATCGAGCCGGGCATCTTCCTCACCAAGGAGGTCCTTGGCAGCCAAGTCCTGACCCCGTATGTGAGAGAGGAGTTGCTGCAGTTCACCGGCATATCTGCCAAGTTCAGTGAGCCTGTCTTCATCACCCGCCAAGGCTTCCGGTCTTTTTCCAACTTAAACAAGGCAAAGAGGATCATCACGGAGCTGAGGTGCGAGGATCACTCACTAAGGACCTATTCAGTTATTGAAATGGAAAAGGACAACCTTGCGATATGTCGGAGTCTATACGATGTGTTAAAATAATTAAACTGTTCTTTTAACATATGTTTTTGAGGCGTTAGTTTTAAAACCAGATAATCCATTTTATGAAATTCTATAGGTGAGTCAAAAAGCACACCTGTGATTTTGATATGAGAATACACTTTTGAAGTCAACGATTGGTTATAGAATAGTCTTGAAAAGAAGTTGATTGAGCTGGTTTGAATACCAAACGCCTCATTTGGTTCATCCTATCCTTAGAACTGACATCAATTACAAGTTTTATACCCGCCATTCACTTCTTTGCTTAGGGAAAGTTATGTATGGATTGAAGAACAAAACTATAACATGTACCATTTGTTTTAGAGCTAACTACCGGATGCTAGAACCTGAGGACAGACATCTTTACTCTAATAATTTAAAGTGAATAGGTGTCCTACTTATTCGCATCTACGATGTTTTGATTCATCGCCGTGATTTAACAACCGATTTCGAGGCCGCTCTTCGTGCTAACAGCGTTACAAACATCAAATTATACAACTCAAAATCATGATTAATAATATGTAATATGTGTTGGGACTTTAAAATGGAATAGGATTGCAAAACTAGTTAAAAACTCATTAAACTTGTGTACGCAACTCTTTCGCCGAAGTAACGAGACCTTTAATTGTGTGGTGGATCACTATTAAC
Organism: Acanthosoma haemorrhoidale; assembly: GCA_930367205.1. Classification (NCBI taxonomy): domain Eukaryota; kingdom Metazoa; phylum Arthropoda; class Insecta; order Hemiptera; family Acanthosomatidae; genus Acanthosoma; species Acanthosoma haemorrhoidale. The sequence goes on along the minus strand of OV884014.1, from coordinate 76,402,838 downwards.
TAAGTGTTAAGTTTTAAGCATTGTTAGGAATTTATTCCATGGACACCAGAAGTATTACAAGAGATTTGAAAACTATTGGAGGGTGGGGGGGGGGGAGAGAGGGTTGATTTAATTTAATTTCTCATAAATGGAAATGAGTTTCAACGCGTAGCAGGTCTTTATTTGTACTTATCGCTGTAATTTATTAGTTCAGCTAACTGCGAAAAGTAAATTAAAGCTGACACTAATAGCGCATAATGAAGTGAAGGACGGAGATGTCGTCCTTTGAGCACACGGCGAGGAGGACCGCATTCAGCCTAGATTACATATTTCTAATCGGATCATTAATCGATAGTGCCAGGTCGATTAACGTTTAAATATATTGCGAAGTACCGAGTAAAACCTCTTCGGTTGTGAGCCAGTTGGAAGCGCGACATCAATATGTCTAATATCTAAGATTCAAGTTAAAAATTGTGATATTTTTTGTATGATTTGGTCATCGTCAAACACGGTGTCAAATCTCTTATGCTGGACACCGACTCGTAATCAATAGAGCTTAAATCGCTACTGAATGCGATAACGAACTCCAAATACGGAAAATTGGTACCCCTAACCAATGTGACCAATTAAACAGATATAACCATTTAATACACCTGTAATGAAACTAGCGGTGACTTATGAAGCTTTAATTTAGTTTAAAGCATGATACAATAGGTATGAATTTGAAGATACAAAAGGTAATGGTTATTACAATTATATTTACTTGATCTCAAATAGAACACCACAATACCTTTGGACGTTGTTCGCATTCCGCTGCCTTGTTGATTAAACCAGCTCGTAGGATACTCGTATAACCACTTCGATATACGGCTTATACTTGTATTTGGCTGCTTAAAAGATATCATTGTGTTTGATTTGAGAAATATGTCTAACAAAATATCCTATGTTAGATAACCAGTTGAGTTGCTGCAAAATTGAGGTTTGCTTTAATAGTTTTATTTTTTTCATATTTTGGCCATATGTTTATAATTACAAAAAAAAAAGAGACTTGGTTATTTTCTTAGTCGGTTCTGAATTCCTTATTTATAAAATAAGGCAGATATCTTGTTCAAAACAAAAAAATGGTACAGTATAATTAATTTCAGGATCTCGACCATTTGGAGTAAAAAGATATTAATCAAAGAAGATCTGTTACTCTATTGTTGGAAGTGCGGCTAAGCATTCAACAGAAAATAGGACCATTTCGGCATAATTAGAAAAGAAGTTGCGTGCCGTGGATATGGATGGTTTGAGGAGAAGTTGCGGGTTACTGAGGAGATAATGAGTCCTGAACACAGTTATCGAAGACAAAAGCAGTTGTCCATAAAAAAAATTCTGTATAGTATAGAAGCTCAGTGGGACATGAAATCCCAGAGGGAACTTGGTGCTCTACGGCCTGGCTGTAACAATATACTCCAGTACATTTGAATTTAGAAATTTATTTTTGATTCCATTCTTGAATAGGCGAAATATGATTAACCATTGGGAGTAGGTAAGAAATAATAAACCTTCAAAAAGATAGTCTTGTATCTACTAACACACTTCTCAATTTAAGATTTCTGAAGACACCGTGAAGACTTGGAATGGCATTGTGAGAAATGTCAGCAAGAGAGTTGATAGAAGAAGACTGACAGGATCACATGGAATGTTTTTTGCACATTGAGGACGTGACCAGAATTGTGAAAACCAATTTTTATATATACATTAATAAAGTCTACTTTACCCAGGCCGTAGACAGTTGCTGCTATCGAACTATAAGCCATACTGGATTATGATAATTTACTGATTTCGTGACATATGCGGTAAGAGAGACGTAAATCTTCAGTTAAGGGTCCTGGCCGGCCCGCGCATAGAATGCATTTTGATTCTTGTTGCCTGGCAGGCTCCTTTTGTTCGGCCAACCTTTTTTTTCTTCCGGATAAGTCTGGTGCAGATAAATCTGCTTGGTGCCGTCGACAACTTAATGAACGCTTCTTTAAGCAGGCAGGGGTAATTAGTGGAGCTCGTCCAACAAGGAACGGACCCAGAGACTTGCGTCGCACTCTGGGAGTAGGCAATAGAAGCAGTCGGTGATGAATATGGAACATTAACTCATTTCAATATTTAATCTTACTTTACATAAAATCTTACTTTGTTTTTTAAATAAACGTGTTTTTAAGTAGGAATTAATAAAACATAAAAGAAAAAAATATAGTATAGAACCCGGTTTTGGTGTGGCTTTTAGGGCACTATATTTTATTCACTACTACTAGGACTCGATTCAGTTAGAAGACATACTGGGGATATGCGAAATAGAGTGTGATGTATGCAATTATTAGAGGATTTGAGATAAATATTTATTATATTGTCTATCACTAATTTCTTTTTTGTCTCCGAATGTATGTTCAATATTTTTATCGTATGACTTAATATTATTTTCGTAACTGAAGATGACCGTAAAAAACATTATAAAGAACATTGTAGAGAGGTTTTTATTCAGTTTCCAGGACGCCACGTGTTATCAGGCCGTCGGGATCATTAGTTTGATAATCTGCTCAATAGATGGAAAAATATTAATAATTAATTTATTAATGATATTTTATTATTTTTCAAGGGGCTGGTATTATTTTCATCATTAAAAATATCTTAGTTTCTTCCCCTTGGTGTACCTTATTTGCAGAAACGTTCTATATATTTTTCTGTCCTCAACCGACCGCTTCAGCCCTCAGATATGTGGTATTCCCTTTGCTCTTGATACACTTCCCCCATGATCAAGCCTCTCAGTCCTCTGGGTCGTTAACATTCACACCTAACTGACGTTGTATCCTATTGGAGCTTTTTTACTGGCGTTCTAAAGGTTGTCCCAGAATTAACGCAAGATTTGATTTAAATAGAAAACACAGTTTTTAGTATTTTTTTTATTGAACTATAAAGTAAAAAGGATAGGGTCATTTATGGAATAACACATCGGGCAAATGGCCTCCACGACTTTGCTGGCACATACGCACTCTTTTGTCGAAATTTTCCATGACTATTTGGCATAAATGTGGTCGAATTTCGTTGATGCAGCGTCGAATTTCCTCTTTTAATGCACGGGTGGATGTGAGCTTGTTGACATACACCTTTGACTTCAAATAGCCCCATAAAAAGAAATCTGAAGGTGTTAAATCACACGATCTAGGGGGCCGATTCTGATCACCGAAACGAGTGAGTACACGACCTGAAAATGTCTCATGCAGTATTTGAATTGTTTCATGGGCAGTATGGCATGTGGCACCATCTTGTTGAAACCACATATTGGCCACATCAATATCATCCAATTACGGCACAAAGAACTGTGTTTACGACGCCGAATTGATGTTCCTGGATTTTCAACACTTTCACGCACTGCTTCGATATTGACATTTGACGGCTTGTTTTTGGAGGACCAGTGTGTTTAGTGTCTCCAACTGATCCAGTCTCCCTAAATTTTTCAATTAATCTCTTCACAGTTGATGAAGCCAAAACACTATTCCGACCATATTTTGTATGAAATTTTCAAACTGCGGCCACCAAACTTTCATTATTTTTGAGATAATGTTCAACAATAAAGACACGCTGTTCTATCGTGTAATGCTCCATTTTTACTAATCCTAAACTGTCAGCTGTCAAATTGTTTTTTTTTTTAGGGTTGCCAGCACTTTACTGCACAAATGGTGGCAAATTAAAATCTTGCATTAATTCTGGGACACCCTTTATTAACGTTACCGAACCATTTAAGTGCTCTAGAAATATTGCATGGTTCTAACTAAAACACTGGTTGAGTTAAAGTTGTGAACACGATATCAATGAAATATTTAATATCTTTTTTTAAAAATTATAAGTAGAAAATAGAAAACACAATTTGAATATTGTCAATCAGGACGTTCATATCTTTAATTTGCTGCCCTACTCAACATTATAGAAAAATATATTAATTTTAAACACTCACCAATTAATTAATGACACTTAATAAGGTTTATTTAGAGGCGTGTATATGTTTGTATGCCTTCCTGATATGTGGTCGCCAGGTAATTTCACATCTCTAGCTTGAACAGGGGAATATTAAAAAAATTGGACAGAAAAAACAGACAGGCTTCCGGTTTCGAAAAAACAAAACCCCCGAAAAACAGATTACTAATCCTTTTAGATGGTATTGAATTATGCCACGTGTGTCCAGATTTAGAGCCTCAGTAATCATCCATAAGTACCTCCTGATCGATTCCAATCATGTCGAAAATCTTGGAACTATTGGTGAGAGATTTTTCGTAAAATGCTCTCCTCTCGATTTCGATTTGGATTCTATGTTTCAGGATGTTGGTATGAAGTCGAATGGTATGGCCAATGATAAGGGCTTCATTTCCTGACTTTTTGAATGCCACAATGTGAGCAATATTTGCGGCAGCCTTCTGTTGTAGCCATGCAATGCACCATCAGTTCTGCTATCCTCGATTTATGGTGACGATGAATTATCGGAAAATGTTTACCCGAGGCATGAACTAGATTTGTGGACGCCATTCCTCAGACAGCCGACCCGAAGACACTGGATCCAGACTGGATATTGGACCGGGGAATGAAACATGGTGCACATGGTAATTGGTAGCGGTAGCCGGTAGTGCGCAGGTATACTGCTATTGTGTTGTCAGCACTCGTGCACTATTTGCTCAGGAGACAATGGCGGACCAGAGACAATAAATCTGCAGAGATAAGGAGGGACTTAGGGTGCCCAGCAGGGCCGATGATATCGCCACAATTATAGTACGTCGGCGGCAGTGCCCGCTTGGCTCTAATGGTCGTGTCTTCTGAGGGGGGATCTTGTGAGCGGATCGTCGGGGCAGATCTGGGTGTCAGCTGGAGGCTCAGGCTGCACTGCGAGCTAGGGTTAAAACAAATCCTTCCAAGGTTTCGATGAAGAATTAATGAAATAAAAAGATGTTTTACTAGCAAACACTTTTTGGTATAAATAATAAACGACATTGAGTCTATTGTAATGTATGTATTTGTAAATGTAAACACTTATACCCTGACCCGAAGAGTAAGGCTTATTTCCATTTGAGACTTTCCCTGTATGCATGTTAAAGTAGTAATGTTAGGTATTGGTTAAATTATAAATAAAAGAAGTTTTGAACAAAAAGATAAATAAGAAAGAAGTCGGCCCAGCTCCGCTAAATTATAAGATTCCTCAAAACACTGCTCAAGTGCTATTTTAGTTCTAATTTTTTTACCTTGGTTAAGTGCTCATTGAAAAAGGTAATACAAAAGGATTAAGATATACTAACAAATAAAGTTTTGCGAGCCAACAATGTTGATTGCTTGTTGTGGGTTAACTTCATTGTTTTTCTTTATTGTATACACCGTTGTTGCCATGTATTTGGTAGATGGTGCTGAGGAGCTGGAGTGTTTTCACGACTAATTATTTACTCAAGTAGCTACATTAAAGTCATACAAATACAATGTGTGATTCGCGTTCAATTTACCATTCAGGGATTGCTGTCTCATGCTCTGAGGCGACCACATTTCTGCTACCTTTAAACAACCCTATTCCTGGAAACTAATCATTAAATCCAATGCCATTTCTGTAATCAATTCCTGCCGCCCCTCTCTCCGATGAATAAACATTTAATTAGACATGTACAGTATGTTTATTAAGTATTTTCTCATTAGGCTAATGTTGATTCGCCCAGCAATAAAATAAGGTAGACGTTATTAAAACGAACCAAAGGGAAAACTTGTAGGTAATTAATTTTCCGAACGAATTGACCAAATAATAAATATTCACTATGACTGTATATTTTATATAGACGATTGTTATTTATTTTGAATAATATACAATTGGTGAAAATTGTAAGCGGTAGATTATGCTTTTTATACATTTCAGTTAAACGCTTACGTTAAGTAGTCTATCGTAAATAATTTGTTGCTCGTGATGTGTTGCGTAATGGAGGATTTCCTAGTAACATCGAATATTCTTACGTGTAAATACACAAGTGGTATGTACAGTTCATTCCAAATCGAGTGGTCTTACTATTTTTCAATCAAATTAATTTTTTTGTAATGTATTAAGACGATTTATGAATTTTCAAATGACCATCCTAGACCACATTATATTGCTTGATAAATCAATAATTTGGCATGTATATAAAATTTTTATTCGGGTTATGTAATGATTATGTGATAAAGGATAGATAATTTAATTCATTACCATTTAACAGTATAATAATATATTATAAGCAGATCCCATTATGTCAAACTCGCTAAACCTATATACATAAACGTACAAAATCAAACATTCGCCTAAGAATCTATAGTAAATAAAAGTTTTGTTATTTTTTTTTAAAGGGGATCGGGAAAAAAACAAAAAAAAAAACAATCTGTATAAATTTATGTAAAATTGCTCAAAAGTATCATAGTCCACCAATATTATCAGTTGAATTAAAACTTCTTACTAATTAAAATTATTGAATGAATAAATTATGTAACTATGTAAAACCTATAGTCCTATTTGAAAATTATTGAAACTTTTGCCACAATAACATTTTTGTGAATAGAAAAAAATTATTGATTTAGGTATCAAATTAATAATGATTCACTGACGTATTACTTTTTGGAATATCTTTGAAGTCCCCTTGGTGTTACAATCTCTAATGTGTACTCAACCTCAACCTCGACCGACAAATAGTAGCTTGAAATTGTAAATAGCTTTTTAGCCTTCATTTAGACATGTTACAATATTTTTTTCGTACTTTACTCTATTGTATTTTAACTTATACCTAATTGGTATGTTTCGTGATGTTTTGAAGTATACAAATTTAAATTATATTAAATCTTTTTAGGATTTTGCAAGTTTTTCAAAGACCAAACACTCTTGTGTTTTCACCCCTGTTTCTGTCTATTCCGGTATTTTTGGAGTACTGTATTCAAGCTAGATATATTAACTTACATTAAATGGGATGTCCCATTTGCTATTGGAAATATATCACAAAAAATGATTATTACTATGATTGGCTATTAATTAACATTACTTCAACCAGTTTTTTTTTCAGAGTGATAATTTGACTTAATGTCCCGATAATGTGAAAATCAAATCAAACCCATTAATTTACTTCGTAATTGAAAAGTAAATATTTTCCTGCCACATTGAATTGGAAATCAAAATACAGATCTCGACGTTTTGATTAATTATGCGTATCTCTTGAATCGGTACTTTAGCTGACTATAGTTTTCAAAAGGTTATGATAATTGTGTTTTTCAGACTCTAAATTGTGTGATCCTTAAATGTGACTAATTTTTTTACTGTTGCTGTTATAGAAGACATAGACAATCATACTAAAGTTGATTGTTCCGCTCATGGTAAAATGGAATATCCCTCCCTTAAGGCTACGTTATTAATAAATATAGAATAAATAGAAATAATACGTAATATACTATTCACACAGTATCCATTAATGCCTGGTATCAGCAGAAGTCTACGATACTCACAGTCTGCATAGCTCGTAGAAGCTCTGTCTATAAGAGAAGTTAGACTTCGTCAGTCTTCCAGTGAAAACTAGGGGTTAGTCGTATTAAAAGCGATGCCCTGTGTGTGGTCAAAACAGAAGTTTTTATTTTCACGTATCATTAGACCGCAGTAAGTGATGATACATGTTGTTTAGTTTTTTTGTAGAGCATAATATATTTTTAAACTTTTCTTGTTTCAAGTAATTAAGAAAATATATAACATATTATAAAACATGATGAACAAAATAAATAAAATAGTAATGAAAGAAAATAACAAGGGAAAACAAAGAAATTGGTATTTGGGTCATTCCAACAAAATGGTACATTTCAACTTTATTTATTTTTATTCATGAAAAGTGCTTGAAAAATTATGAACACATTCTAGATCAGTATTACATTCCATTCCCCGTGAAACCGGAGAATTAGCAGCTCACGATCATTGCAGACGAAATCTGTAAATTTAAATATAAGTTTATAATCAGCTTTATTATAATAAAATCTGCCTCATCGGGCAATAAGTAATTGTGATAAATGTTTTCATTCATGCCATATTTACAATTTTCATTCACTCGCTCATTCATACAGTATTTACAAACAGCCCAGAGACCTCCCAAATCCACATGGTTGTTACCTACCTCGCATGCGAAAGACGAAGCGGAGTCTTAGGAAGTCCCCCACGCTCCTCCGTCAGTCGCGTCACAGGATACGAGCCAGCGGAGGAAGGCTGACCAAGAGCGCGAGAGCCATTGCCAGGACTCCAACTGTTACGCATTTATAGCAGGTCACGAGGCCACTGCCGGTTTAGTCTCCGAGGAGGATTATAGGGATGAGTGGTGCAGCACAATGACTGTAAAAATATTAATATAAATAGTAGGTTTAAATGTGATAGAGGGAAGGATGTATTATTCAGACGATAAAGAACAGAACAAAGCAAAAATAATTAAATGAGCTCTTACTCTAAGAGAAAAATAAATAAATTCACAGTAATAAAATTAAAGGAATGTAAAAATAATCAAACGGGACAATTAATTGACTATTAAAGAACCTCAGTGCGAAACAGCCTTTACTGTGATTTGTTTAACATTCGTTGGAGTATGTTTTTTTTATATTCTAAGAAAATTACCAAGAGGTCAATCGATTTTGTAGGATTTGACTGTTCAAATCAAATTTGAAAAATTAGGGTGCCTTTATTCATTGCTTCACTCTCTTGAAATGTTTGAAGGTGAAGTACTGACGGGTGACTTAATGACAAGGCTGTAGTTTCTAATTATTACTTTTTATATCTGTTGAGCTACATTTTCATCAACCATAACATTATAAATTACGTTAGATTATTCTTAAACATTAGACTTGTAATTACTTACTCGTAGAAGCTGGTGAAGTGTTGATATCAATTAAAACTCGCACACGCACCACAGTGGATATCGGCACTTTAAACGCCTCTAGGCCAACTGTATTCCCCCCAAGTGGTTTACTTGTTCAAAGATGACGTAATAACGTTAAAGGTTCGTCCCTACATGCTCTAGGTCAGCGCCAAGAGCTTAAAACTAGTCAAGGTAATCCTCTGTAAATACCTTTTCAACAGGATTTTCCTGTTTAAAATTGATCAATAAATGTTTTTTATTATTACAATTTCTGAAACTTCATAATACAGCTGATGAATACACGCAAAGGGGAAAATTATAATAGGTTTGGTTATAGAGCAGCATGATGTCAAAGTTGAAAACGTAATTTCTGGAAACAATAAAAATTACAGTGTTTGCTACTAAAAAATGTTTTTAATACATATTAAGAACTAAACAGGCGCTTTGGACAACTGTACAGACTACTTCAAAGGACATCCCATCTCTCAATAGAAAACAAATTAGTAATCTACAAAGTTATACTTAAGCCAATCTGGACATACGGAATAGAGCTATGGGGGACAGCAAAAAAGTCGAACATCAAGTGTATGATATCCTTTCAATCAAAAGTCCTGAGAACAATAGTAAATGCCCCTTATTATGTCAGCAACAAAACCCTTCATAACGACCTTAATATACCCTACATTGTAGAACTCATCCCTTCCAAGTTTATGAAATTCCACAGTAGCCTTTCCAACCACCCTAATCCTGTAGCACAGTCTTTGCACTGCGCCACTCGTCCCTATAATCCTCCTCGGAGACTGAAACGGCAGTGGCCTCGTGACCTGCTATAATCGCGTGACAGTGGGAGTCCAGTTTCTCCAATCATGTCCTATTGTATAAATGAGCGAGTGAATGATGACTGTAAATATGGTATGAATGAGATCATTTATCTGTATTATTATTGCCTTATAAAAGGCAGATTGTAATTATTGCACAATAAAGATTGTGATAGAATCAAAAAAAATACATACTAAAATAAAATCAAAATTAGTTATTAAACGAAGGTCCCTATTAAAACTAGCTGGAAGCTGCAATACTGTCTACTGACAGTACTGCTGATATGAATCAATATTCATACTGATAATGAATCATACTGTTTATTAACCTAATCTGGTTTTGGTTCTGTCCGGTTCACTCCTTTTAGCAGTATTGGTTTAAGTCTCGATCCCTGTTGTAGTTCAGTATAATACAATTATTGTACTGTCCTTATGACTGTTCGTCGTTTACTGTCCTGTGAATATCGCGTAAAGTCATCTTACGGGAATGTAGAAGAAATCCTGGTTGTTGTTAGCTGCTACAGGAGATGGAGCCTCCAAGAGAAGAGACGGACAGCCGTCAGATAGGAGAGAGTTATTCCCTGCGCTGAGACACAAGGAAGGGAGAAAAAGGAAACAATAAAGGACAGGGTACAGTGGGAGCCGAAGATAGCACGTACAACGAGATTAAAACCACTCCGTCGTGGCAGAAGACGTGATTTGTCGGCCGCTGTTGAATCTGTGAGCACATCTGTTTTAGGCCGGCTACTCTTATCTTATGGGAAAGTGTCTCCCCTGTGTCTTCTAGTGCTGCCGTTGGATGTTGACGAGTTTTTTTTTTATTTAGTTTCTGTCTGTTTGTTCAAAAGCAACATACCCTTTTGGGCGATTATCGCTACTCAAATAAAAGGACCACAGCGAGTAGACTTACTTTAATGAAGGAGGCAGGGAAGGGCGTGCGAGAGAGACAACGTCAGTCATGTAATAACAATACGTAAATGGTAATGTAATTAACGAAATTAATTGGGTTGATAAAGAGACTGACTTTTGAAGCTCGTAAACATGAAATAAATACTAAACAAGAGGATGAAATTGTCGTTGGGCTGGATGGAAGAGAGGTGATAGATTTTCATCAAAATTATTAATGATGTATGCAGCAAGTGCGTGAGAGGTTGATATTTGGCGCACGTTGTCCATGAAATTGTGCACAATGATACTTTCACCTTTGCTTGATCATTTTTTTTTAATTTAAAAAAAAAATACAATCTGTGATAACACCAGGACAATGGGGGATTGTGATAAATGAATCGGTGATTTGAGTAACCCCATAACACAACAAAAACAGTCGAGGCCAAAGCGTAATAGTTCAAGGGAACCCAAAACGACTGATCATTAAAATGTGAATGATTCTTAACCTAATATGTTACCAATCAAGGGAATAAGAGTCATTATGGTATTTAAATTTGCTTGACTTATGGGGTTTCTCATTTCAGTCATCTTTACGGAAATAAGGAAAATAATAATTACCAATAAATTTGTAAAAAAACACTGATAATTAATATGTGACTGGCTCTGAATCTATTATGTTACCAATGAAGACAGTAAGTCATTATGGTATTATTTAACTTTACAAGGTAAATAATAATTACTAATAAATATGTAAAATGTGTTAATGATAAAATTGTTTATAATCCATTTAAAAGGAAAACAAAGCAAACAAATTATGATTGTAAACGTACATTCAGACTAGATTAGTCTGCCCCGGATTCTTCACCCCTTCCACATGTAGGCAACCGGAAAATATCTGAGTAAAACTTTTGACTGTGTTGGTTATATGGCAGAAACCGTTTGAATTTTGGGATATCGTCCATTTGCGTCATATTGATATGCTTTTAACCCTCTTTACCTTGCGTTCTTGAGGAGTGAAAACAAAGTTTATAGAAAGGTACTACGTTGAAACAAGGTCTCCAAGTTGCGGACCGGGCCTCAGTGCGCAATCGCTAAGCACGTTGGGTAGAGACCTATCGGAATCACTGACTCAAAGCGTTTATCAACTAAATGATAACTAGCCACCATTATAAAACAGGAAAAATTCGTTGGAATTATGGGGGGGGGGAGTTATGTTTCCAAAACACGCATTTAACTCAACAGAATGGAAACTCGCCAAATTATGAATCTCCCCAAAAAAGTGACTTATGGGGTTTCTCAACTTTCCCTGGCTACTGGAATTCCCAGGCGCTATCGGATCAAAGCGGATTTAGTTCTAAGCTTTACGGGCATAAAAGAGCTGCGCCCCAATTGCCCACATTGCGGGGATACCGGGAGATACCGCAGAGCTGTCGTGCTCACCTGTCAAGCCTTGGCACAAGCAAGAGCACGAATGCTTCGCTCATTTGACCAGTATAGCTTGGGTGAGCCAGACTTGCCGTTGCTGGTAGACAACGAGAAGAATTACATGGTGTTCCTCATCTTTGTCCAGAAGTGGAAGGAGCTGCAGGGAGCAGCGTACTTCACCTTCTCCAGGAGGGTGAGGCAGCCCTAATATTGGGGGTGGTCATCACGTAGGCGCAATTGGACCAATATGGATTGTTGTCTCAAAAAAAAAAAAATGAATACAACAAAACGGGTTAAAAGAACAAAATCTGCCGCGCACCTTCCCCTGTATAATCGCACTGGAATAAGCACACCGCAGGCAACGAAATACCACACGGTCCCGTCAACAGTGAGCGAGACCCATGAGCTAAGATGTACCCTGTCTGGGACACCCCCGTGTCAGGATTAAAAAAAAAAGAAAAAAGGTTTCTCAACTAACCGATTCAAATAATCTCATTCATGTTATTTACAGAATTTTGCATACACCGTCCTTTTAATGCGGTTTTTACAATACACACATTTACAAAGCCCAAGAATCACCTGACACCTCGCAAGGATGCAGTAGCAATTCTTGTAAGCAGCTGAGAATGTCGTTTTAAGCCATCAAAAGCGTTAGTATTGCAAGAAACTGCGGGAATACCCAAGTTTATTCAATTAATTACTTTTATAGCAGACAAACATACTGACAGACGGCTGCCTTGTACCTACCTGTTTGAAAGAGAAGGTCCTCTTTGAGAGCTGGACATAAGAACAAGCTACTGCCCACTATAGCAGCTAGCTATGATGTAGAGAATAAATCCCAGCGATGGAGGTCACAGAGGCGCTGCGCCCGCAGACAGAAGCCGCAGATATTTACGATACTCTATTTCTGCGGCTAATCCTCGCCAGCGATAGGACTGACGTCCCCTCATCCCTAAGCGACTTTGTCTACTTTACGGCTGCAATCCTCCGGTCCATCTCTCCTTCTCAGCTGCCCTGATTTACAATTACCGTGGGGGGGGGGACGCACCCCCTCCTAATATCTGCCGCCCCTATATTCCACTCTTATCCTTCGCTCTTCTTCGTCCTTCATCCTCCTGCTCTCTATATCCTCATACCGCTCTTTATATCCGCGATACAGCACACCGTGGATAATAGTTTTATGTCCGGTGGAAGATTCTCTATAGCGGCGCGGTAAATTCCACACAGGATTATCACTTCTTCTTTTTTATGTTGTTTATCTTTGTACATCTTTTCACCACCTCCTGCTCGATCTTTTCTGATAATGCAACGGCTCTTTTTTCTATTATATTATATGCACATTCCTCGTATGTGATTTAAAGTAAGGTTCTCCTATCTTAAAAAAACTCCTACCTCCTGAATTCAGTCTATGTTGATTACATATCAGCTATAAGCCATTCACAATAATTATTAGCCAAAGAGAAATGATATTTGATATTGAATAAGCTATTGTTCGAACAGGGATAGTAGTTGGGTGGAAGTACATCCGGGAGGACCTGGGATCGTGCCTATACTGCTGTCACCGTTTTTTCTTTGGTCGTAATTGCTAAATGTCGAAGGATCCATACAAAACGATTGCTTACTAAAGCATGTTTCGGCCGGGTATGGTTTCTTATTTCAAAGTATAAAAAAATGAAGTACTTTTAAACTTTATTTTCAAGTGTCATGAATTAAGCCCTAAAATTAATGTAAATTATCTCTTATCTATTTCAAATATTGCCTCAACGGTTGTAGTTTAATATTCCATACACCAGAAATTTTTATACCTATATTAGATTCGGAAATTTACTGTAAGTTTGTTAGATTCAAGTTTTATCATAGGTTGATGGTCAGAGGTTATTTTAATATTTGACAGGCTAAACAACACAGCCATTGAGAGCCTTTAGGTTGTATTTAGACTGTAAACTCAGGGAATAATAATTGTGGATTTACCTGAATTACTCTAGTTTTAGCTGACTTAATGGTTTTACACAATGTTTTGTGCCCGAAAGGAATTTTGAAATATAGCGAAGATATTGGCGTATCCCCCCCCCTCTTGCTTTTCATTCTCATTAATTATATTCAAGCTAGATGGCATTATTCAAAGAAAAATATGTCTAATCTACCTTCCAGTTGCAATCAATTTAAAAATGAATGGGGTCAATAATTGTCAGAGGTTTGCTGGAAGCATTAGACTTCCAAAAGGAGTTTACCACTTGAAATATCTTTGACCTCTTCTAGAATTTGATGGTTTTTCAAAGATAGGTAGTTGCTGAAAGCATATATAATCTTCAATGACATTGCATTAAGTTTCTCGTTGTATGGCTGAAGGTTACTGTTACCATCATGAAGTGGGGAACTTTGCAATTCAGGTGGATTTCTAGTAAAGACAAAAACCATGATGACCCAAACCATTTTGGAAAAAGGAAGACTCTGAAGGCTCATATGGTTTGCTCATGTTGAAAGGGTGGATGAAGCAAGGATTGGAAAGTAGAACAGAGAAGAAAAAGACACTGATTATATTAGGAGATGGAGTAGTTATGGCAACCAATGGAATAGCGGAGGAAATAAGCTTTTATAATGACATGGAGAGGAATTAAACCGCATGTTTCGCAAAAACGCTAATGAATAAATAAATACACTACTTGTCTTTTGGATTCATTTGAATTCCGCAATACTATGATTTTAACTTTGATGATTTTAGGGTGGTCCAAATGATGTTTTGTGATTTACTAAACGACTTAAATGTTGAAAGCGATGTTGCACCATGCAATAGAACTATTGTATAAAAAATACTTGTATCAGAGCTAAGAAGAAAATATCGTTTGTTGTATCAACGTAATGGTCGGCTTGGGATAAAACAAAACAGTAAACTTGGAGAATAGGCGTCCCGCCAGCAATTGTCTGTACTGTGGCAATTTGTGTATTTTGAGTTAAACAAAGGTGGGAACGCCACTTCACAACAAGGTATTTACCTGAGAGCCTATGTCTGATCTCGAGCTCATTCTTTAAACTCTCTACCTACTCTCCATAGCTGCCTCTATCCTAGTCACCCATCCTTTATAGAATCATTACTGTAAACTTGCCACTATAGTGTGTTGGTTTTATTAATATAAGTATTTACTGTTATGTAAAAATTATTGTCAATGTCGTTGATTTATTTCAACATTTCACTGCATTGGCAATGACCCGAAACCGAGGACTTGCAAAAGAAAGGGTTAATATAATTGAAACCGCGAACCGATGGCCGGGAAGTGATGATTTGGCCGACGACTGAATGAAATAAAAGAAAAGGGAACCATTAATAAGGAATATTGCCTTCAGCCGGAGAATCTCTAAACTCTTTAAGCATATATCATGGCGGAGGCAATAATTTTAAATGATGTATACAAGATTTATCCGCTTCGAATTAACATTAGTGAGAGCTTGATAAATCTGTCCATCGGACAAGTAAAATTAAACGATCCCCTGGCTGAGATAAGACAGGACTCCGTGTCTCCTGCTCCTCCGATGGCCCGGGCTTGGCTCCCAGCCGTTTATCTCTCGTTCGTCTTCTTTTTCTTCATCTGTGCCCTGGCCGCCAGAGGTCGATGGTCACCCCCAAGAGTGGCCAGTCCGCGGATCACGGACCTCCGGGAGATAACTCAATCCGAGTAATTAAAGAGGGCCCGCCCAAACCTGACTCAGGGGATTTGTCTTCTGTCCGTCGGCCGTTTGTCTTGTGCGTCCAAGCAGCCGTCGACTAATGCTACTATTATTATATCCGAACCAGTAATAAACCTAGAGCTTGGAATTTGAAATTTTGCTATGAGGTTTCAATATAGTTGAACCCAATATCAGATGATTAACTTTCATTAATTAATTCGTTAATATATCTTCATAGTTATTTGTCGTAGAACTATTTATAAAAAATAATGTCCAGATGATGCTAAAATAAAAGCAATCCCGTTAAACAGCAATGAAAGGCCTTGAGTAAATTATAAATAAAACTATTATTCTTTTATCAGAGAATGTTTTGGTTGGTTAACAGTTCTTGCTTCAAAGGATAAAGAAAAAAAAGTCTATGTTTCCAGGTACCCAAAACCCACAGTTATACCCAAATATTTGAACACATTAGGAAAAGAGATAGCCTGTTCTAGGCATGTAAATTATTAGTTATTGCATCAGAACAAGATACAAGATATAAGAAATAGAATACAAAAAATACTATTAGGAAAACTCAGAAATTAAATTAAATGCTGTTAATCCTAATTTTCTGAGCGAGCAGGCTTCTGTTTGGTGATCTGCCACCTCCCAAACCCTACCAAGCCCAAAGCCAGTCTGACACATTCTTGTTAGCTACATTCAATAACAACTTTATTATGATGAAATTACAATCTGCCTTTACTTAATAGGCAATAAATAATTGAGATAAGTGTTTTCATTCATACCATATTTACAATTCATCATTCGTTCGCACATTCATACAATATTTACAAACAGCCCAGGGGCCCCCCAAGTCCACACGGTTGTTGCCTCCCTCGCAAGCGAAAGAGGAAGCGGAGTCTCGGGAAGCCCCCCACGCTCCCCACCAGCCACGTCACCGGATACGAGCCAGCGGAGGCTGACGAAGAGCGCTAGAGCCACATACGCTCAGGACATGATTGGAGAAACTGGCCATTGCCAGGACTCCCACTGTGCGCATTTATAGTAGGTTACGAGGCTACTGCCGTTTCAGTCTCCGGGGAGGATTATAGGGATGAGTGGAACAGTGCAATAACTGTGCTACGGGATTAGGGTGGTTGGATAGGTTACTATGGAATTTTATGAATTTGGAAGGGATGAGTTCAAGAATGTAGGGTATATTAAGATCATTATGAAGGGTTTTGTTGGTGACGTAATAGGGGGCATTTACTATTGTTCTCAGGACTTTTGATTGAAAGGATTGGATGGGGTTGAGGTTCGACTTTTTTGCTGTCCCCCATAGCTCTATTCCGTATGTCCAGATTGGCTTAAGTATAACTTTGTAAATAAGTAGTTTATTTTCTATTGAGAGATGGGATGTCCTTCGAAGTAGTCTGTACAGTTGTCCAAAGCGTCTGTTTAGTTCTTGTCTTTTTAGCCTCGTGTGTGGGTTCCATGTAAGTTTTTTGTCGAGATGGAAGCCTAAATACCTTACTGTCTCAGACACGGGGAGAGGAATCGAATTGAGAAATACTAGCGGACAGGACTTGCGGCAGAGGGTAAAGGTTATGTGGGAACATTTTGCTTCATTGACCTTGATTCGCCATTGGTTGCACCAATACTCGATCTCGTCAAGGTGTTTTTGAAGGTTTTGGGATGCTATATCAGGGTCTGAGTGGGATGACAAGACTGCAGTGTCATTTGCAAATGTTGCCAAGAAGGTATTGGGGGTAGAGGGGACATCAGCGGTATATAGGTTATAGAGGATGGGACCCAGGACGCTGCCCTGTGGAACTCCTGCTTTTATGGGATAGTAGTTAGAATATTCTAAACCACAGCGGACTTTCTTGTTATCTAACAGTATAATGTAACCCTCTTCTGTTTGGTTTAGTCACTATTTCATTTATTACTTTTTAACGTAGTTTCTTTGCTCCAATATGAAGTTATTAAGAGCAATTAATAGCAAATTAATTGAATACTTAAAACATCCTAGAGCCAGTCTTGCCGCAGCTAAGGAGGCCAGTGAGTGTGAGAATCGGTAACGGATGTGAGTTTGTAAATGCCACAGAGGGAGAAGAAGATTGGACACAGGGACAGGAGGAGTGTTGAAAAAGATCCTTGGAGGAATGCTGCTGTACAAGATTCCATCTTCTAGGAGATGTCATCTAACTCATCAGCTAACTGATGTATGTCTTGTCGCCGTGGCCTACCTGCACCGGTAGCGATTGCATCACACCGAACGTCTGTTGCAAGGCCGAGTTTGCATCATCGTATTAGCCACAAACGGTGTTCGAGACCGCGTGTTGTCATGAATTCACTATCTTATTAGTAAAAATGTATTTTATTAACGAAATATATGAAAAAGGAAATAAATCAACACCACCAAGTAGCTTTTAATATGTAAAAGCACATATCAAAGTGTTTATCAAATCATTTGCACAGTCTCAAATTGACAAAATATGATTGATCGGAGACGATCTTATAAATTATAATCCTTCTAAAAGACCGAATATGAAGAATTGCGATTCTTCAGCATCCGATCAAAACTTCCACGGCCGTGATCTGTGACATGATCTATTTCTTGAGTTTGATACAATTTTTTAATTCTGAACGAATGCTTATTTTATAGTATGTTATTCAATATATATTATATGTGCTGATGTACTCTTATTCAAAATTGAATTGATAAAGAAGCTCTTGCTATACCAGGCTGTACTGTTTTTAGGGTGGTTTACTGTTACTGTTTTTAAGTAAAATGAAGTATTTACCTAATATTGAGCTGTTTGCGGCGCTAATAAGAAAATAAAAATAAAATATATTTGTCCCATGAAAACACGTATATTTTCGATCGAATATGATCCCTGTGACTGGCGAGCTGCAGAACGTGAGGGATCCATCCCATTTCCTGAGAGATCCTCAGGCTGCAGAGCTGAGGTGTGAAATTTGACGGCAGCCAGTTGCGCAGCCTTTACGTGCCCGTAAAATACGGCTCTGGAGGAAATTGGAAAAGAAAAAAAAAGGAAAGAAGAAAAAAGAAAAGGAAAGAAGTGGAAAGGGAGCGAACTGGTAGAAAAGGGGAATCCTTTAATTAGATTTAAGGAAAGTGGTAGAGGGTCAGCCTGCAGCCTGTAGCTTTTCCCTCCTTCTGCTGCACATGGAGTGTGTGTACCTTCTTAGGGGAAGGGGAGGCATTCAACTCCAATGGCTATGGCCTGTCTTCGAGTAAAGTGTGTACATTTACTTAATAGTTTCATGGACCAGCAGTTGAGCGAGCATCAAGTGGTTCAATGGCCTTATCATTTTTTTTATTCTATATAAGATTAATATTTAAATTTGTACAGGCTAAACCTAAAATTGTTGACCATAAATACTTCATTATATTTTTTAAACCACGCTGGTCACAGAAAACTAAAAAAGTTAATAATTAATTACGAGCATGACCTATATTTAACCCTAATGTTTGCCTCTGCGAAATTTGAGTTTGAAGGGTCTATTTTTATCACGCAACAACTTCATGAATATTGTCATCGCTAGAGGCGCGTTTTTCCTTTTATGTCGAGAGTTAAATAATCTTTGTTGAGGAGAGTATTTTAAAAGAAATGAAGGAAAAGCTTTATTATGAAGTACAAGCAAAACACTGATATATACAGATATTAAGAGTTATGATTACTACATACTGGGTCGGGGAGGTGTTTAGCGACTAGTGTCTTGTGAACAACTGTGAACTAGTGGGGACTGGAACTAAAGCTGAGACATACGTGAATATGTGAAGGGTTGTTTCAGGAATTGGGAGGGATGCAGCCGCTTACTTAAAAATAACAAGAAACACCAGCGACCCAGAAGGGGCTTTTAGCATTATATATAATATTAGGATTATAATATTCTTAGCATTATATATAATATTAGGATTATAATATTCTTAGCATTATAACTGAGGATAAGGCTACATGGTCACCTATTTGTTAAAAATTATTTCAACTGGTTGATATTGAGGTCTACTAACTACTGTCCAAAGATACTTTTTGCCAAGTTGTTGTTTCTTATTTGTTGTATTATTTTTTAATTGTTTTCGATGTTGTCGATGAATTAACCACTGTAGTCGTTGGATTATTATTATTATTTGAACATACGACAGACAGTTGAGTGATTATACATAATCTGTTGGAGACTAAAGTTTTTTATACGCCATTACGCGCGGATTTAATTCAGCCACTTCAATAACACGCACATACTTTGTGCAGCCCAGATGCAGTGTGCTGCAGTGAAGTGCAGATTTAGAGAGTGCAATTAAAAGATTAACGGGCTCATTGTGAGCCGGACCGTACACTGTAGGCGAACACTCTCCGGGTCCAATTAGGAAGCTATTGTGTGTTAAGGCTATGTATATTATAACACTCTGCGTGAACACAAGCCGCGCACCTTTGTATTCTAATGGGTTCGTGGCTGCAGCTTCACCTATTACCATTTTTGAAGTTATTCCTCCACCTCCGCTGAGGGTGAATTGTCCCAGAACATTACCACAACCTTCCTGCCCTTCTCCTGCTGGCCGATTTGTCTAATCTTTCTCCTTTTACATCCGCCTTCAATGGGAAGTCGCATCTGATATGTCCCCTCTATGGGGTATCCGGCTTAATCTTACTCCCTCAATCTGAAATAAACACCTACTGCTCGCAAACACCTTCCAGTCCGGCGTTTTAGCGGTGGGATTATTAACAATGGTGTGGAAAAACCTGAGTTTTATGTTCGATTTGCCCCCGTCTAGAAATATTATATAAAATTAAACCTATAAACACCTCAAACCTGTCTCCTCAGAGTAAAACCTTCGAAAAATGCGATAATGTATTACTCTTCAATAATATTATAATTCATCCTAAAAAAAAAAAAAGTCTATTACTAAATAAGAATTATATTTGCATCGTCTTGAGAAAAATATTTAACCTTTTAGCTCATTTGACAATTGCATTGTTTAATTGTTCTGGGAGAATATAAATACAATTTAATAATGTATAAAATTGTTCCATTGCTCTACTTCACGAGCTTCTCAATTAATAGCTTATTCTGAAGTCTATGATTTCAATTTATGATGACCTTTTCCTTATTCATTAGAGGAAGTAGAAGGCAACGCACAGATTAAATTCATTTGAAAAAAGAAAGTAATATAAAAATATAAATAAATAGTCTGATTGTGAGCCGATCCTTTAAAATCCTTTAAATTTCTGTATTATATAGACATGTCATTCCTTCGCGCAGTGAATGAAAAAACCGTTTATTGGGGCCAATCAAATGATCGTTTATTTCGGCCAATTGGGGGTTACTACGCCCACGCCTTTAGTGAGTTCTTGCGATGTCGGGATCATGACCTAGTCCCCTCTCTCTATACTGACGCCAAAGTTTTATTCATAAAGTACGGAAAGGTAGGCAGGTTTTTTTTTGTCCATGAAGAGGGTAACTTCTATTTGTCCGTGGTGAAGAAGTTGGCACAACACACTAAATCAAAGGCAAACTTTTAGGGAAGCTCTGGGAGAACCTTAATCAAACAGGAATTACTGAACAGGGCAGAAAATATTACATTCTATTCAGGTGGTAGAGTTGTGTTACAAGTAAATTTCGTCATACCTTTTAGGGCTTCGTATATGGTTGCTTTTCCCTATGTTAAGTGAGGATTTAATTTAATTTTAAATAACACGTTGAGGCTTGGGAATAGGAGGCAAAACGTGTTGATGGGATGTAGGGTACTAGGTAGCATATGTTAACTAATTTTACAGGTTATTTAATTAAAATATAATGAATATATCCAAGATAGGACAAGAAATTCTGAATATATTCGAAATTGAAATGTCTCGTGAAACGGAGAACGAATATATAGTCAACATGTCAAATATATTACACACTTCAAGGCTTTGTTCCGATTGCCAAAACGATTTTATCGACTGTGTTTACGACTTTATATAATAATAGTACCTTAAAGCCGTAAAAATATAATATTAATCAGAGTATATATATCTATAATTTAATAACCTTTTTGAAATGATCGGAAAATATTTATTTTTAATAACAATAAATTGATTAGAAATTGATTGCTCATTATTTTAGACAAGGTAGCTTTTATTTTTATTATCTGAGTCATCGAGTAAAACTTTCATAAAGTCACGAAAAAAGTTGCCAATACACTTTTGACGACAGTTTAACGTCGTTATAGTTTACATAAGTCGCAATAAATATAGCATATTATTATTATTATGGGTGAAATCATTAAGGTTTCAGATTTTGAATAAAATCAGCCAAACCCTAAAAATGAACACCCTGCAGAAGTACACAGGATTAATAAGAAACTGACAGGAATTTTTTTTGAAAAGTCAACTTCTGAAATTATTTTTTTATTTCTAATTTGAATATTGAAATCTTCTCCAATTCTGGTGACTTAAGGAATCTTAAATGTTAAAAGAATAGTACTGAACGTTTTGCATATTTTTTTTTCTTTAATTTTTTTCTAGGTAAAAACGAATAAATGTGTCAAGTTGAACATCCTTCCTTGGAAACAATAATTACATTTTTTTTTATCCCATAAATGTATACCTAAGTAGTATATATATCCCCACTCTTTGGGATTGACAAAAGCTTTAAAATACAGAAGGGCTGGTAGAGTATAAATCTGAGAACAAGAGAACACTCCAAGTGTGTTAGTGCCCTTGTGTAGTACAGGATATTAATTGCCGTATCGCTTACTTACAACGATTGAAAAGTCTTCCGGATATAGGCAGACCACTTCCCACGGATGTGGAGGGCCTGGAACGGCAATAGCTAAGAATAATAACGTGGTATTGTCCACCGCCAATGATCCTTTGTCCAGCTGCCGTCCTCCAGAGGACCACTCGGTCGGAAGGAATAACTCCGGTGCTATTTGTCAATGCCCTATCGGAGGCCTCCCGTCGTATCCTTGTTTATCTTCAATCGGATCCGATTACCTGCGCTAAGAGCACCGCCTTTGTTTCAAATAATTGAGACGCGAATGTCTTTAGGTGTGCCGATCCGGATGGATCGAGTCAAAGCCAAGTACCTTCTCATGGGAACACTCAAGCAAAGTGCGTTTCTTCTGTATAACAACGGACCACATAGTACATAGTATTTTCGCAGCTGTGGTGTACCCCAGAAAATTCTTATTTCGTTTAATATGTATCATATTCCAGCTTTAAGCGTCATTGTGTCCCTTAAATTTAGGGTGGGAGCCTTGTACTTTAATTTTCTAAATTAATAATTTTTTAATAAAATGGAGACAACGGGGGCAGTGGAGAGTAATGCCACAATAAAAGATACCAGACAAATCAAAGAGTACGGTAGCCATTAAAATTGATAACATTTCTGTTATTTTTAAAGCGATGGGTATTAACAGTACCAAAATCGAAAACATATGGTCTTAAATAGTTTTGTTCTGGATAAATTTCTAAAAACTATCCATTGCCCTTATGCTGTTAATTAGTAATAATATTGCGATATCATATTTCAATTTATTTGATATTAACATATGGTTAAATTTTGTTTCAAATTATTGATTAAATTAACATAAATGAAATGACGAATAATACGTGAAACGTAATTTAAACTAATTTTGGGAGTCCACCGACTTAGTCTGAGACATACAAGGAGGAGTACAGTACATATCCCAGCCCCCCTTCCCAGGGCCAAAGAGAGGCACCCCAGTCCTCAGTCAGTTGAATGTGTATGAAAGAATACCTAAATTAAATACATGTACTGATGTATTTCGCATTTTCATACCAGTATAAAAATCCAAATAACTGCGACCAGGAGACCAGCGATGCTTGATGACTCTGATCACCCCATGTCCACAACAGGAGCTATTTTAACGCTGTACTCCCACATTCCACATTTTGGCAGCAATTACTATGAAGCAATTGTAAATAGATCCGTTTGTAGAATCTATATTTTGTACTTATATAAAATTGTAACAAGGGGATATGAAACAAAAAAAAAAAGTCCACATTTTAACAATATAAGAACTTGTTAAACGATTGTCATTTAATTTATTATTAAATAGATTTTAACCAAATATTTATTAATAATGTTTTTTTGCAGGTGAGACCTGATGAGGTGGGAGGAAATGGTATGATGCATGTTTTTTTCTGTTTCACTTGTATTTTGTAAGAGTTCGTCAGTTTAGCAGTTTTTGGCAACATCAGCAAATGAGCATCTTAAAATCACAATTACCATTTTGTTGACTATAAATAACTAAATACAAATTTTACTTTTCATTTACTAGAAAAATGTATGTTGCATAAAGCTGAATTTCAGGTCTTCGAATTCCAGCATTCACATATTACATACACACCCAATGTCCCAAATTCTTTATTTAAAATTTAAAAAACATTTTGTTCAGTAATAGGAAATTATGCTTTTTTTTTTTAAAAAAAATATGCTCTTTACCTACAGTATATTGTATAAACAAACCTATTATCATTCATTTGACAAATATCAGAAAAATGTTTGCATTAATAGTTTTCAATTTAACATTTAGTAAGATACTAATTTGAAAATTAATCTGTAAATTTTAATTAACATTAATTTGGAAAAAGTTTTATTGGTTATTATCACAGAAGTAGATTATTGGAATTTAATGAAATAGTCGAATATTTTTGTTTTATTGCACACAGTAAATCCACAATTATTTAAGTCCTGAACTTCAGAACTGAAGAAATGTTGCATGTTGTTTTTTTTTGTTCATGAAATTATTTTTCAGTGTACTTTCAGGTTAACGATATAATATCGGTAGTGAAAATCCGTATTGTATCGGTGGAATAGTATCATTTAATACCGTGCTGTTTAGTACCCGGAGTTAAAGTGCCCTTTTAGGAACAGTGTTTTATTTTCCGTTATGTGTCGTCTGTGGTTCGAATAACAAACAACATCGCTGCACATCAGAACGCGCAGAGAATCTTGGAGTAAGTTTAGTAATTTTTTTTTGTTTATACTAATTTTTATATACACTTCATACTGATATTTTTCTGTTTTAGTAAAATGTTCAAAGATTTCTTGTTTGTTTTTAAATCTAAAGTTGATAAAAAATCAAATTAGAGACTTCCTTCTTTTCAAACAATTGGTTATTAAATTATTCTATGAAAGCATAAGATGAAATATGAAATTATTACTTAAGTATAGTCAAAACAGCAGTCCGTCAATTGCTTAAATATTAAAATATTATTATATTTATGCGATAATGCGAAACGGTAATATACATTAATGCGTTTAAAAAAAAAAAAAAACACATTAGCTTGAAAAATAGTAACTTTATTATGTATATATAAATTATTTTTTAGTTAAATTAACTGTTTATCGATTAGTTCGTTTTTCGTTGTTCTTTTCAAATTTTTTGTTTCGGGTTTTATAATTTGTTTTTCAATGTTTGCTGTCTACTTGGTTTTAGATCCATTATGAACGGTTTTGAAGCACAACTTTTGGCGAAAAAGGTAGTTCTGATTATATTAAAAAAAAATGTAGACTTTCCAGTAAAATAAAAATCATCCTTAATTCAAGAAACTGTATAATTGATTTTTCTATTCTACTGTATCAGTTGCCAATGTTTTCTGTCAATGGTTTCTTGATATTTGGTTTAGCTATTGATTCATAGGTCAACTACGAATATTTAATTAACTTCAATTTGATTAACATTAAATAATCCTCATTGAGTGTTTTTTTGCGGTTGTGGGCTGTAATCAATGGAATATAGGACAACCTTTTTGTTTCCACAGTAGGCTTATCACTGTACGAGTGTTTTTTTGACATTATCGAGTGCTGCAAAATATGATGCATAAGTTTTCTTTTATTCTATTTTGATGGGTGTAATATTACCTTCAAGCAAAACATTAAGTTCCAGCTAACATAATAAATTTCAGCAATATGACGTTATCTCATGAGTATTAAGCCCTACCATATGAACATGAATTGTATTATTTAAATTTGTAATTTAATATTGACTTGTATTAGCTCGGACTTAATACTATTATGATTTAAGGGTATACATTAACATATGTATGTCATCACCACGATTATGTAGAATACTGAAAGTTTTTTTGTTTCATAACCAACCAAAGAACAAATTGTTGGCATTACCGGATCCCGGTAACTCCCTAATATCGAGTCTCGATCTTCCCAATATTTTTTTTCTTTGGCTGTTAATTATTAATAGTTATAAATAATAGTGTGACAAATACCACAATGATAATTTCCCTGGTTAGTTTGCATGCTTTGTAGAACTCGACAATGCCTTAGTGATCAACCGCAAGTGTTTGTTTCGAGAATTTTTCGGAAGAGAAGATGTACTTACTGTGGAAAGACAAAGGAGGGACTTTATTTCATCATAACATGTTTGTTATTTTGAAAAAAAAAACAAAAAAACTGTTTGATTAAAAATGGCTGGGTTGATTGAGTGTACGCCGGCTGTGCTAATACCGGCCTTGAGTAAATCCCTCGACACGGCCATATAGACATGCCCTCTATTTAGCCTTGAGGCGATTGGCCGAACCACGGCGACCAATGGGATCGCTCCGTACATGAGGCACACCTGAGGAGGACGGAGGGACATCAATCTGGATTTCCCGTCAAACCAGCTCCCAGATTTTTCCCAGTCTAAGCCCTCTGTTACGGATGTTAAATTGAGGGAGGGGGGCCCCCAAGAATTTATATCCTTGTTTATACTGGCCTCGGAGGCGGGCATATTTCAACCGGTCTAGAGCGGCAAAAAAAGGAGGACAATAAATATTAGGAGCCACTCGGAGCAGTCACTTATATCTCGGCCGACGTTTGAGTTCCCTTGTCAGTGTATGTGTGTGTATGAGGTCTGGTCAGCCTACCAGGCTGTAATATCTTAGTTTTTTCAATGAAGAAGCTCTACTCAAAATTTAAAAGATATAATTCTCCTCAACAACTCCTCGAACCTATTTAGAATTAAAATTTTCGATTTTCGTTTACTCCATAAGCAATAAGAAGACGTTCCATAAGATCATTTAATTAACAAATAAGCAAATTTTAAGTGACAAAAAGTCCTCCCCCCTTCCTAAAGAGGGCCAAGCTCGTATTAAAGCCTGACCAGGTCACGCTCCTGTGACCTGTGACAAAAAAACTCATCGTTCGACACTTTTAGAACTTTTT
This sequence comes from Acanthosoma haemorrhoidale, assembly GCA_930367205.1. Taxonomy (NCBI): domain Eukaryota; kingdom Metazoa; phylum Arthropoda; class Insecta; order Hemiptera; family Acanthosomatidae; genus Acanthosoma; species Acanthosoma haemorrhoidale. The sequence goes on along the minus strand of OV884014.1, from coordinate 76,375,990 downwards.
GCAGTGTATATTTGGTTTAAATCGACCTTAGCACTTCCTAAAATGATCAAACTCAAGAAATATAACAGATCAGGTCACGCAGTCCTCACCTGTGACCCTAAAAACTAACTTTTAGACTCTTTAAAACTCAATAGTCATGTCCTGTTCTACCTGCAGCTTAGCTTGTTCATTAATAAAGTTTTACTTAAATATTATATTTATTACTTTGTGACTATTTATTAATACTCTTTATGATACTAAATTCGTGAGCTTGGACTATTTTAGAATGGCGATCTTAACCGAAACACGGTCTCGCCATGTATGAAATAAATGTTTATTACATCAACACAGTTTATAATTGATTTTACTAAAGATTTATAGGTAAAAAAAGGCAAGTCCCCTGATCTTTAGATCCGTATAGAATGACGTTCAGAATATTATTATAGAATTTAATTTAGATATTTTGAAATTAAATACTCTGCCACCCTTCTTAAAGAAATAGTTGGCATAAAATATTAAAAACATTTCTTGCTACACTCCTGATGTATTTTATAAGCCCGCTACTTTACTGAGGGTCCGCTTATTAGAGCTTTTTGTAAAAGCTACTCATCCTAGAGCAGCCATTAGGCAAGCCATGCCTCGAGCTTTGATAACACAAACAAGTGTCCCCAAGGATGTACATTCAGTCCGCGTTTGTACACTACATGTATCTCTCCATGTGACGGTTTTACGGCTGCACGTACACTTCCAGGATCTTCCCTGACCTCTTCAGTGACCCCTCACCCATCAGTCTTGGACCTCTTTTTGTGACGTCCTGTCATTTCTGGAGCATGATACCATCCGTCTTCATCAACGGAGGCTAATTGGGGTAATTTGTTGCCTCCTCGTCGTCTGAGCATGCCAGAGTTGCTTATCCGATCTTGTTAATATCCTTGTTTGGTCTCGAAGAAATTCTTTATCATTCCAAAATATTTTAAGTTCCTTCATCGTTGGTAGGCTATCGTTGTTTTCATAAAGGCTGTCTTCCAGCACCTAAAGACAAGTTATGAACAACAAGCATTATTAACGTCTAGATGTTCATAAAATCATGAATGTTTTTTATATTTTACAAATATTCGTCTTTTCCAATTGCGTTTCTGGTATTTATTAGTCCTCCTTTACGACTTATCGACTTTTACGTGTATTTTTCATTTGATAGCCCGACAATATAAAAAATACTTCCATATCTATAAAACATGATAAAACGTACGCCTTGAATAACAATTTCTAATTTGTGTTTTGACTTTTTAAACTATAATTAAAAATGCAATTAGTGTTTGTTTCATTGGCCCATTAAAGGCGTGATAATCTTCATAGTTGTTTTATTTGATATGTTACTAATGCTAAAAGTAGAAGTGATGCCATATCTATATCAACTAGAGTAGGGTATCTTGGTATAGGGTTTATAAATCTCGGTTTCCTGATTAATAATACGTATAACAGTTATTAGCCGAAGAAAATTGATAAATATTATGAAAAATATTAGGATCAACTCCACATGCAAATATATTATCTTTGTAACATTATACTCGTAGAACTGTAATTGCCTTATAAAACCAATCATTAAATGTGTGCGGAGGACCATGTAGCGATGCTACAGGAAATAAAAAAATAATTTGTAAATAGATTCGCCTGAGGATCTATAATTGTATATGGTTGTCTGTAAATTTAAAGGGGCTATGAAAGAAAAAAAAGGACCAGAATGGGATCATGTGCGAAAAGTAGTCCAACATACCTCTCGAGAGAGGTTAAAGAACGCCGACCTGCACCCGTTGCTTGATGTGCCGACGGTGGATGAGTTCATCCGCCGGAGACACATCAAGTTTTTCGACGCGTTGCAGCACCTCACAAATCCAGTGTTTAACAATATGACCCCACCACCCCTCCCGAATCGATGGCAAGAGATTGTCGGGGAAAATTTAGGTTAAGAATTAGTATGTAAGTTAGTTTTTAAGTTTTCTTTTGTTGTGATCAAAAGGGTGAGCCCCATCACCTTGTAGAGTCTTGTCAATGAAGCCAAGTGTATTGTGTATCATTGTACTTGTATTGATTATATAACTTCTATACCGATCCTGACCTTGTATAGAGTGTACCGATGGTACAGGACATATAAAATGTAATATGTAAATAGATTCGCCTAAGAACCTATAGTAAATAAAAGTTTTTTCTTTTTTTTTAAGGGGATTGGAAAAAATAAAATAAAAGTGCGAAGGTGAACCCATTCCCTCTGACTTGTGAAGTTCCTCAAGGAGCGGTTCTGTCTCCGGTTCTTTTCAGTATGTACACATCTGAAATTGTTGGGACAAACTATCAGAAAGCTACTGTAATCGCTTTCGCTGACGACATTGCGGTTTACAGCAGCAGCATGAGTGCACAAAGAGCTCTTACACACGCCGAGTCAGTTTGTAACGTTATTAGTGACAGACTGGGCATGTTAAACATCAGTGTAAACGCAGGGAATACCGATTGCGTAGTCTTCTCCCTCTAAAAGGGGAAAAAAGCCTTGCCAAAATCGTATAGTGTAGGAGGGCAAGAGAACTGACCAGCTTTCTCAATCTGGGTATAAAAATGGATAGGCATCTCCATTTCTCTACTCATTTTAGCAATAAAATAGAAAAAATATGACACAGGTCTTACCGGCAATCGCATTTGCTAACTTCACCCAACCTGTCGCTTCGTCTCAAATTGATGATACATAAATGTGTCCTCCGGCCAGCTCTGCTGTACGGTGCCCCGCTATTTACCCACTTGACTGACAATACAGCCAAATGTCTCCTACATTTCCAGAATGGGATCATGCGAAAAGTGGTCCGACATAGCTCTCTCGAGAGGTTAAAGAACGCTGATCTGCACCCGTTGCTTGGTGTGCCGTCGGTGGGTAAGTTCATCCGTCGGAGACACATAAAGTTTTTTGACTCGTTGCAGCACCTGACAAACCCAGTGTTTGACCCCACCGCCCCTCCCGCATCGATGGCAACAGACTGTCGGGCAAAAATTAGGTTAAGAATTAGTATGTAAGTTAGTTTAAGTTTGATAAAAAATGTGGGCCCCATCGACTTTATTAGTCAGTTTAGTCCAGTCACGTATAATGTGTATCATTGTACTTGTTTATTCATTATATAATTTTTATAAAATAACAAAACCTTTATATAATGTAGCGATGGTGCAGGAAATACAAAAATAATTTGTAAATAGATTCGCCTGAGGATCTATAATTGTATATAATTATCTGTGAATTTAAAGGGGCTATGTAAAAATGTGCAAAGGTGAGCCCGTTCACCTAGTCCAGTCTATTTTAATCTCCAAACGATAATTGTTTTTGTATTTTCTACCCTCCGTACAATGCATATGATATGCAGTACAAGGAGAAAGCCTCATTTGTAAAATTGTAATAAATTTAAATTAATTTTTAAAAAATATTGACTCTCAGGGGTTGAGGCGGAAAAAAATGTCATACTTGACATTCATTTGACTGAGTATGTAGCTTTATTTATTAAGTATTAGTTTGTTTGCTATACTTTTTGTGGGAGGGATTTCTATATGTATCCCTGCACTATAATATACCGGCGGAAGTTACGTTCTCTGCTACTAAACTTGGCTGCTTTGATTAGTATTGAGTGAGGCTGCTTTAAGTGAGGATTTCGATGGCTCGATATATGGTAGCTGTGCAGTGCCTCATGACAAGGCAGCCACCGAACTAAACAGTATTCAAGGCTGCCTGAGACAGGGCATTAATCCTTTACTAATCTACTAGCCGGTGGTAAGAACTCCTCAATAAGAAGAGAAGCAATCCACACTAAGTGGGACAAACCTCAGCTGAGAAGACAAATGCGGTAGAAGCAGGCGAGCTGCGCAGTCAATCACTATTTAGTGGCCACTAACGCTGTTCCGGCGCCTGTATTTATGCCGCCTTGATTACAAGGTTCCACTCTTGCTTGGCTGATTAGATTTATTCCCTGTCTGTCTGCCCGTTCTGGTAAATAGTAGAGGATCTACTTCTGTTCGGGGGCGGCCGCTTTATCTAACAGGCCTTCGGGTTCTTGGCGATGGATCAGTAATAGTCCCCAATTGTCGTTGAAGAAGGTTTGCTGAGCGTTTGAACTTTTTTTTCTCTAGCTAATATTAACAATGACTTTTTCTGACGACATTGTCTATTTAAATCTTTTAGAAGTACGCAATTCCTTGAGGGAAGTACAGAGTAGTTTCGAGTGATTTCTGTTGCTTTGTGGGACAGTTTTGGAATTAAAGGCACTCAGCCAAGATGTGATAATCGGTTAATGGTGCATTATAGGACACCTCGGAGGGTGGTCTGTCAAGGTGCGATGGAACATTGGGCAAGCCTAGAATGTTCTATGGGTGTTATTACGCTAGGTTAGTTCTGTATTCGCTCTTTATGGCTGTTAAGTATCATTCCACCAATATTTTCAATTACACATAAATGAAGGAAGCATTCTACTGCACTATTCATTTTAACTAAAACAGATGAATATTGAAGCGAAATTGACACGCAATAAGATTGTTCGATTGTTCGTTGAGACAGAAAATCTCCCTTATTCGCGATATGATATATGTCCACACTAGTGGATTCGGCTGTGGCTGGTATTAATTAATGAAGATATCTTTAATACCGTTTACTTTTCCCGTACCAGCCACAAATCTAATTGAATTATTTTCTTATCCTTTTCTTTATTTATATTTTTGCCACCGAAATGCACACATTCTTCTATCAAAATCGGTATAAACAATTCTCTGAACTCTTCAATTCTGATATATTGTTACCTCATATTCTATTCATCGATTGCTTTTTGTCATTGAATTTCTTAAAAAAAATTGTTTGAACTGTAATGATCAAATATTTGTTTATTGATCTGTATAGTTATATTTTTTTTATTAATATTAGTAGTAAGGACTCCCTTAACCTATGGCTGAGGCTGACCAGTGGTACTAGTGATAAGGCCAATGGGAGACACGTTCTATCGTGAGGCTTTCTGAGCCGGACCACAGTGGATTGGCTTGCGGTTTGTATAAAGTCGCGGTGGATAGGATGAATTTAACCAGGTGATTTCCCTATAAATAAGAGACGTGAAAATCAGGAGCATGCGTGGACTATAACGTAAGGGCCTCTCCTGAGACATTCTCTCTCATTTCTGAAATGTAATCTTAACAAAGCAGTCTGGGCGACGATGAGGAGAGGCTCAGTTAATAACTCAGGAGTGAAAGGTGTTCTCAGGTGGCCGTTTGGTCTAGGGTTATGATTCCTGCTTTGGGTGCAGGAGGTCCCGGGTTCAAATCCCGGAACGGCCCGTAGCTTTTTTTTTCTTAACACCTTTTAACTGCTTAAAGTTAATAATTAACGAAATCAGATGATTAAACACGTAATTATTTTTATGTAGTCCATTGAGCCGACATTAGTGAACGAGTAGCTTTGACCGAAACGACAAAACTAGCTTGTGACAGTAGCCGGACAAAGAGGTAGAACAGACGGACAGACAGACGGAGGTAGAAGAAGAAGAAAGAGAGACCCCTGCAGAAATATAACTCAAACACTATCCGCCCTTACCTTTATTCTTGCCGGTGCCGGTGGCCATATTGCTTGATAACCCCTTGTTTACTGCTATCCACCCCTATCTCTGATTAGTTTTCTACCACCCCCTGATATACTGCCCCCTTATCTCCTCCGCTTCGATACTTAATGTTGTCGATATTTTCCAATTTTCACCGTAAACTTGAAGCGGACGCCGGTTAAAGACTTGGGACGCTCCATACCGGATCGCTTCAATTATATCTCGCTCTCGCTTCCAGGTTATCTCCATCTAACTGCCTGGGGTGAGTACAAGATCCAAGGATCAGCTGCCTCGACAACCAACTTGAACCATGGACTGTGTGTATGTGCTTGTGTCTCCTTCCCTAGCCCTCATAAAATGATTAACTGAAACACAGAAAGAAAAGTAAGGACTGTTCCAAATTTAAGATAAAATATTAAAGTTTTGGACACATCTTAACATGGAATGCATTCAATCTAAAAAACAAGTGACATAAAATTGCTCTTTGTTTTCAATAAAATCTTTATTGAAGTACGCATAAATTTTAGTACAGAAAAAATATAAATAAAAAAGCCAATTTTTTTTTTTTTTTTTTTTTTTTTTTTCTCAGCTCTCAAACTTATAAAAAATAGGATGTGGGAAGATAAAGGAAAATTATTTAGGGCTGATGAGTGCCTTTCACTAAGGGGAGTCCCCCATTTGAAGGATGTATGAGAAGGATATAGGGTGTGGAATGCCTGAAACGAGGTCCCATGGAGTAAGTAGTAGGTGCTACTTCATTTTTAACGAGAGTCAATTGAAAAAAAACAGTAATAAGAATCTTATTACGATAATCTCAACTGTTATGAATTTATCATTAAGTATTCTGCAGTATCAAAAGATGCAGACACCAGATCTATTCTTTTTGACATTCAAAGATATTTCAAATGTTCTGAGTGCCAAGAATAATGGCAATTTGTAGTCTGGATCGATTTTAACAGATATTTTCTTTAACATATTATTTTAGCTTTTTAAAGAGTCTATTTAAGTGATTGTGATTGTTAAAAAATAAAAAGAAATGAGTTCGAAAATTAATTTGGTTGTAATCATTATTTTAAAAAATCAAGTTGGCGAATGAGGCTGGGATAAGTTCATGTCCCCAGTATTTATTTAGCCTAAATGTTTTTACTTATTACTTAAATTTCCTACTTATATTTATGGAAGTGAAATAAAGTCGCTAACAAACTAGGGATTTGAATCCAAAACCATCAAATCATGAATCAGTTATGTTAAGCAGCAGATCATATCAGATTCCACATGAAGATATATGTTCATAAATAATTTAATGACAGAGTGTTATGTTAGTATAAAAAAAACGAAATCTAAAAAATGACGTGGTCGATGATGAGCTGCTAGTTCTGTCATTTATGGTTAAATGCTGCCATAGCTACTCGAAAGTGAGGCCTCACCCGGATCCAACGCTGAGGCGGAAAGTGGGACAAAACCTGATTATTCCTTAGCTATGACTAAACATTTGGTTTAGGTAGATTTAGTCATAGCTAAATGAGCTGACTAGCCGTTAGTCGTGAACCCTAGGGCAGACGCCAATAAGGGGCGCAATAAGAGGTTATTAGCGAGGGCCTGTCGCTCTTCGCCCGTCGACAGTTTTCCTTATGTCAAACCGTCCCTTTAATTAGTTCTAAAACTCTTCAAAGATTTCCTATTGGTTACCGGCAAAAAGACGAGCTACAAATTACTTTTTTCTCACCTCCTACTTATTTCTGTTTCAACGTTTTCTCAGCTTTTTATCCTTTATTTTTTTTCTACTAAATCCTTAATAAAATGTTTCCTCACCGAGAGCTTATTTAAAGATCCTGAATTTGTCAAACTCACAAGTAACTTTTTGACAAATGTCAAAGATCATGGGGTTTTTTATTTATGATATTTTATTTATTTATTTTAGATTGTTTTATAATTTGTCTATGGTAGGCACAGGCAGACTATACATATTTATTCCTATCCAATCCTTGGATCCTATCATATCCTTGGCTATCTTCTTTTGAAACTCTTAAGAGGTGGGAATAGTCCCGAATGAAAGTCCTTGTGTCAGTTTATTCTGTGTTGAAAAATTTTTTCGTTGATCTAAGTGATATGTAAAGTTTTGTTTAGTACGTACTATGGATGATTCATAATACTCCTAAGAACTTTAAAGGCAACTTTATCTGCAGATGTGAAATCTTCCATTGAAAGACCAATTGATGTACAAATGATGTTGAAAATAATAAAACTACATAGAAAATGTAATTAATAGGCACTTATTGTTTCATGGGATGCAAACTTCAACACCTTAGAAAGTTACAATTGTATTCAAGAAGACATCAAGCAATCTATAACCAATTTATCAATGATTAAATACTTACCACTTAACTATATAAGAGACATGTGAACTCCTCGATGTTCTCTGGTCAACAATGACCCTGATGCTTCTGAGTTCCTGAGGGTTTAAACTCACTTCAGCAAGTCTTCGTCTAACAGTTTCTGCATACATTGCTATTCTCCGCGTTGTACGAATAAGTTGTGCAGTCTCAATAGCAGTGTTCTGAAGCGTGTGTAGTACAATAAACCGGTCATCTCTTTCCGCTGTCACTTGGCCGACCTGATCCAGGTCTGCGATTGCACAAATCTGTCTCACGGTAATTACTCTCCGAACAGTAGTTTTAGGTAAACAAAATGCACGGACTGCATATTTTTGGCTTCGACTGCCTTCCACTAAAGCAGCAACTTGCTAAAGGGCTACTTGCTCGACCATGAAATTAAAATAAAAAAAAACTTAAAAAACTTTTACAAAATTTTTCAGAGATCAGTTACATACGAACAGAAAAAAATGTTTACTGGGGCTTCCTTAATATTTATAGCCCTTTATCACTTAAAACGGTTAATATTAATTAAAACAGAATTGAAAATCAAAATAATTCTATTAAATATTTGAATTTTTTTAAACTGGGCACTTTTTTTATGGGGCATTGTAGATAATCTAAATAATTTAAAAATTAACCAAATGTAAGATATATAAGGCGGAATTTAACTTATAGCATACAAATGATGATTATAAGCTCTCTTGTTTTTGTCATCCTTAGATTATAGGTCTCATTTATTTATACTTAAGTTACCTAATTTACTAGTATATATATTTTCATTGTAAGAACGTATGTAATATGCAAACATATGTTCTTTTATAATTACTGAAATGTATCGTAAATGTATGTGTGGGGATCGCCTTTACAACATAAATGAATAAATATATAAATTAATAAATGACATAATAACGTAATTTGTTTATGTGATCCAACGAACAGAAAAGTTTGTGCTGGTACTATTAACTTATTTTTCTGAAAACTGATAATGGAGTATATGTATGGTAACAATTTTTTTTTCACTTTATTTATCCTGATATTTGGCTGGCACTTTTTCATCTACTGCTGCTTATTTAACTGAAATGTATTTTTAATATTATATTTTACTGGCTCTTTCTTACTATATTTACATCGTTCCACCTACTAATTTATTAACTGGAATGCTTCGAAATATTTTATTGCTTAATAGAGAAGTTTATTAATTTTTTTACTTAGTTATTTTTCTTTGTCTTGTGAAACTGTTTTTTGTTTGTTGGGCGGAATGGATTTTTTTTTATTTGTGCATTATTATTGAAATGGGACATGCTCCCAGAATATAGTTTATATCTAAACAATAATAATAAATATCGATATATCGATTCTAAATGCTAAGAGGTATGTGCTAATTATTTCGTCGGAGAGCTAACTCCGGCCGACAGTTAATTTATAATAACAGGCCCTCCTCTTTAACCAGTTTTATGGAGCTGCGTGTTCCAGCCTTTTGTTTTTCCACTTCTTTTTGCTTTTTTTTTTTTTCCCCTGGGCCTACACTTTTTCGAGAACTGTACAATTGACGTCGTGATATTTACAACTGCTAATCAGTGGAACTCCCCTCTTTTTCTCTGTCGTAAGTTTTCATAAATCTCTTAATTTTATTTCGCCGCTGAACCCAACTGCAGAAATCGTCAATTACTGTTTCGTACTGCAATTCCCCCTTTAACGTCAACGGTATTATGTTTTTAAAATATATATTATAACTATATCATGAAGGCTACTGTTATCATTAAACTGGGTGAACTTAACTTCCATATTTTGATACGTCAATCAAATGTTTATTAGTTTTATGTTATTTAATTAATTTGTCTTAAACTGATATAATATATTATGTAGGTATCTAACATCATAGATAGCATATTTTTAGGTTTCGTTTCCCAAAACCAGATACTATTAGCTTTTTACCCCTTTGTTTCTCTCTCTTTTGTTCATTGGTGAGTCCTCTGTCCGGCATAGACACTTGAAATTTTAAACTCTTAGTGACTAATAACTATAGTCTTTTGGTTATTATGATGACCCCGTTTCGATCCCCAGCTCGTCCTAGAATTTTTTATTTGGTGACAGCCTCGTGAGGATAAATGAGAAGCTACTTGAACAACGAAGTAGCGAATCCGGATAAGAGAACCGAATTTAAGGCGAGAGGTGAACTAACTGTTCCTATTGCAAATCACACAAGGTCTCATTGACACTTACCAACTATGGTAACAATCATCAGCTTTTATCTCCGCATGAGGCGCCACTATCACACTGATCATACTGGGTATCATATATATTAAATCAAATTAACAGTAAACCTAAGCTGAAGGAAGTACTACTTTTCTCACTTATACACACAATGCTTTTTCTATGGAATCATCACATAATAAAAAAACTCATAACCTGATAAAAAAAAATGAATAATAATAATTGTAGTTAGGTTTCAGAAATGAAATGGACCACAGCTTAGTCCCAATGATGACTTTCCCTGTTTTATTTTTCAAAACTTCTTGTTAACTTCAAATTAAGGTACAATAATAAAGCAAAATTTTTTTGCCGATTCTTAAACCTTATCTGCTCATCTTTCAATTTCTCATAGAGAGCATTATTTATTGTTTTTATTAAGCATTGAACAAATCTATGTATGAATTATAATTGTAAATAGATTCTGAACTAACTGTTGAGAGAGCTTATTTGCTAATTTAACGCCGTAGAGAGTTGAAGGAAGTACTAAACCTAAATAATGAGGACTGACGTTGAATAATATAAATTTAATTAATAGGTAGTAAAGAAGTATTTAATGTAAATAAGAGGAGAAAAATAAAAAAGTGTTTTATAAGTGAGTGAACTCGCTGATCGAAAGTAAACTCGACGCCTAATGTAATCGAAGGATAAAACAGCCAATCAGTTGGAGAACATTCCATTATCTCGAAATCTACTGACACCGGCTGAACTCTAGAAATATTATTAAAAAATAGTATTAAAAAAAAAATGATGAAAAAGAATCCAAAAAGTTAAGGGAGCCGATTAAATGTAATTTATAATTGTGCTAGGGTGAGTTATTCCGGTTAATCGGCCGTGAGTTAATCTAACAAGGTGCCAAATATCTCGCGCCGCGAGCTCCGAGCCCTGCCTTCTTGATTAATGCCCCATAATTCCCCTGCCTCAGCGATCCGAAAGAAATTTCTCTTCATTTATTCCAGATGCATCACGGATTTCATTCCCAGTCCGTTAATTGCCCCCAAATCAGAACTAGGTGGGAGGGGGGCTCCAGAAACAAAATTAGTGCAATTAAAGCAATCTCCTACAGCAGGCGGCCTCTTATCTCAGAAACTTTTCGTTTGGGGAAGATTTTTTTTATTTTGTAAATCTTATAAAATGTTATCGATTGTCGTTGAAGAATGTACTCGACCGCATAAACAAGCATTCGGCTTAACATGGTGTTTCTATTGGATTCTCATTGTTGGATAAAACCTCGACATACACATGCAACTTACTAAACGAAGCTCTCACTGGAGGTGCTTTAAAGACAGTTAGTAATATAGATCTTTGAGTAATAAAAACGAACATGATACTGTATTATGGGTAAAACATTCAATTTCAGTAAAGCGGTGCTATTATTGGTTATGCCGTTGGGTAGGAGAGAATTCTTCATGAATGATACATCTGATGAAGAAGATGCTGTGTACAATAATCCGAATAAAATACGGAGGTAGCATGTCATTCAGTTTTATAAATATAAGCGCAATGGAAAAGTTAAATATGAAATGTCGAATGAAGAAGAAGTTAAGGCAGTAGTAATAGTACCAGTTATAGTTATAATAATATTATCTTTATTATAGTTATAATATGATATAATATAAGGTACAGTTCGAGTACCGATTCTGCCCTTATATTTTTTCTTCTCTGGCTGATAATTATTAACAATATTATTATAATATTATATACAATACAACCCTTGCAACTGCAATTTAGAACGTTTAAATATCGAGTTTATTGAGGAAACCTCTGATTATGAGATTCACCAAATATGAGGTAATTAATAGTGCATTTGTCTTGCACAAGACCGTTTTTGTATATCTCATATCATTTCTCCTCCATCGCCTTCACAGACCATATATACTAACTAGAAAGAGTATTAGAAAACAGTTCCGTTTCCAAATGTATATTTACGTGGATAAGATGGCTCTGCCGATACCCTAACCCGTCACACTGATAGTCACCAGACAATAAGTAACCTTGAGACGATCAGTTGAAACAAAGTCAGTAATTACAGGGACCATCTGCGGTATTTATCGGCCATCTTCTATAGATACCATCTTAAATCGAAAAGGAACTAGGTCCATTACCATCTTGGAGTTGGGGCACCTCCCATCTGTCAGCTGTGAAGGCTACGTTTAGCCTCTCTTAGCCGGTAATTACAGGATTTCTTATGGGAGGCAGGATACACGATTGATTGTCTGTAGTGGATACACTCGTATACTGAGAGTTCCCTAAATAAATGATTGGGCAACTGACTACTAACTGCGGAGCCCTAAATTATATTATCGGATTCACCCTTAAGGATTATTTCTAAGGGGGCTAAAGTTCACTCAGCCTCTTGAGGAAACATAAGTAGCTACTCGAATAATGAAGTGGTAATATCCTAGCGCAATCATGAGGTGCTGTGCCATGGATTTATTTTCTCAATAACCGATATTTTTTACTGATGACGTTGTACATATTGGTTTAGACCACTTCAATATAGCAGTAAGTTAGCATTAAGGGGAGGGATACAATAAAACCGGGTTAAAAGAACAAAAGGTGCGCTGACCAGTGCAATACATCCAATTGCACTGGAATACGCGCACCACAGGCAACGAAATACCCCATGGTGCCGTCAACATGAGCGGGACCCATGAGGGAACCCCATCTGGGACCCGGATCCTGTGGTAGGGTTTAAAAGTTGAGACCACTCATAAACAGTCTTAAACATTGATTAAACGGTCTTTCTTGGTTAAAGAGAAAAAAAATAGTGATCTGCATATACGAACCAGGGAAATTCTTTTTTGGATTTTCGATCGAACAGTTCACAACTATCCCATGATACCATCAATTCTCTTATTGTGAATGGGTCTCGTCAATTATATGAAAATTATTAGAAGCAATTTTCATTCCCCACAATTACTCCAATCTACCACGGGGCGACCGAAGGTTGTAAGCAGCTGGTATTATCAGCAATCAGCAGGATTAAGTTAACCCCGTCCTTACTGAGCCTTCAAAAAAAAAATCATAAGGCGAGGCTGGGATGGAACCCGGGTGGAGACTTCCGAGACGGTCCAAACGAGATAACAAACCATTTTTCACATTACTATCCTATTTATCGAGGAACACTTTTGTTTTGGTAAAAAAAATCAATGGGTTGAAATTAAATAACAAAAAAATGTATTTATTATAACAAATATATCTCATAAACACATAAGATTGCATAAGGCACAGTAGAATAAGAAATGACGATAGATATTGGCAAATTAGACCCTGTTGCCCGGGTAAGGTTCCAGTCCGTCTGTCGGCTGGTACAGATCCCCATCCAGTCCTTCTGCCACCTCGATGAAGATGACGTCTTCTTCGTGCTGGAGTGCCACCGATGCAAGGGAAGGTAGTTCCTCTTCTTCATGGTCCCTGGCGACCAACAGAGGGTTCTTTTTCCTGAAACGTCATATGGGGCTAGTATAAAGTACCCTTTACAAAATAGGACATATAGAAAACACATAGGAAAGACATTGCTGAAATGTTTTTTGTAACCTCTAACTCCGAATGACTCCCTCGTGCATATTAGTTCTGGGTGCTGAGGCACTATTCCAGGAAAGATAGGACATGTGCTTCCAAGTTATGAATGAGTCGCACTTTCGGCAATTGGATAGCACAGAAGAAGAATTGAGCGTTTAAAAAAAATGAATGAAATTCGCGGAATAAGGAAATATGATAAGTTATTTAAAAAACTTTCATCAAATTAAGACAAATAAAATGATTTTAAAAAGGAACATAGTTACAGCTAACATAGGATTAAAATGAGATATTTTGGATTAACAAGAGACGAAAACCATAAACAGAACAGAATACTGCAATGTATGGCACTTTCCATTAAACTATTTGAGATTTTAACGAAAATTTATTATTAATATTTCAAAACATGGAAAAAAAGTACACAAGAGTTCTAGCACGAGACAAAAATACAGGAATAAGTGTTAATTAAGGCAGTTGGGTGCCTGGACACCAATTATTTCAGTGACTTCTTAAAAATAATAACGCTCGCTGTGCCCATGGCGCCAGCATAAACATTGTTTTCATGTAAATGGAAAATGTACATACCTGAAAGAGTTCAGGATTAGACTTCTTGGCAAAAAGGTATAATTTTTGCCTGAAAAGAACTGTTACACTTTCAGATATATTTAAAAAGTAAGCATATCTTATTTGATTTGTTACAATTCTTATATTATTACTTTGAATGAATTTGGTATGCTTACTGGAAATCCTCGCATGTGCAGATTTGCTACTTGTTTTGATGAAAATATATTATAACTTTATTTAATTTTGTGTAAATTGATGATAGAGAACAATTATTTATTTGATCTCTTCTTTTAAGTGTTATCCTAACACTTAAGATTTTGAAAAACAATACTGTATTGCTAAATTTAATTTGTGTTTTATTATATTATTATGTAAAGAAAAACATTTATTTTTTGGTCTGGTTGATTACACCTATCCGGACAGTAGAGTGAATTGTCGCGTGTAGGTTTTGTGATAGGGGTGGCTAAAAAGAATCAACTGGGCGAAACTTTTACACTTGCCCCAGTTGGATGTCATCCTCTACTTTGCTGATTAGGTTTAGGTAACGATTGGATGACGGGCGGAAAAGCAAATTGTCTAACTTAAGAAGTTTTTTTTATCCTGGAGAAGTCTTTCTCCAAGATTTATACTTCCGAATTGTTTTTTTTTTTAATTATGCGGAACTACTTCACAGAATGAGAACTTGTGGAGTAATATTATGTGCAAATACGAAATGAAATCGTGTACAGTACCCCCCCCCCCCCATGGGATGTTGAGCTATTGATTTTCAACGTTTGATGGTTTATTTAAGAATATTACCTTTTGTCGGTTCGGACCGGTATGACTGCTTGGGGGCCCAAGTTTTCCATTTCCGGTCTGTATATCCCAGCGATGTGCGATGCAGCCTCTGACGTACTCTTGCCGTGAACAGACACCAAGTGGGCCTTCAACTCCTTTGAGAGATTGGTCTTCATCGTGCCGCAATCGGGGCACTCGTACAAGAACTTGCCTGGGTGCAGCTTAGAGGATATGACGTGCTTCCGGAGGTTCTCCTAAGGGACAAAGAGAAAGTTGATGAAGAAGAAGGACAAATAAACAAAGATAATCTATAATGTCTAGTTGCTAGGATCTCTAGTTCGTACCAATAGCGAGCAGGAGAAGTTGCAGTGTGGGCACCTGAACGGCTTCTGGCCACTGTGGAGATTGGTATGCCTAATGAGGTGTGTCCTGTTCTTGGTGGTGAAGTCACAGTGTGGACATGTCAGCAGGATATTGTCCTCATTGTGTTGGAACTTAACGTGTCTAGAAGAAAATAAAAACATATCTAATAAGTTTTAAATCTAAACTAGGTATAAGCCCGCACCCGATTCTTGACATTACCAGAAAGTAATAAATTAATTGTTTTAGTAAAAATTATTTTGGTAACAAAATAGTAAAATACTGTTAGATAGAACCTTTTGACTCGACGATCTATTTCTTAAGTTTGATCATTGAGTTTGAGCTCCTTTGGAGCTCGGAAAAAAATCCGATTGACATTTGAAACTAAAACGTTTAAGCCTATGCGTATTACATCATATTAAAGGGATATCAGCTATAATAATATAGAATCGAAGCATTGGCGGAAATGAGTAACATGCGAGAAAGATAAATCATTACTTTATGCTGCATTAGCTCAAATGGTGAGGATTTATTTTCAAATGAGTACAAAGCAATCGCCTGTCCATCTGTCTGTATGTTGTACAACATTCCAAAAAATGATCTAGTAGGACTAAACTTTTAAAGGTATATTCAACAGAGCTACAAATAATAAAGCCCATGAATGCTACTGAAGGTTTCACAACTTTAACCATTTTAAGTTACACCTCAAAAGCTATTTAAAATTTATAGTTCTGATTATTCCCCATGGATAAGAACACACTAAATACGGAAACATAAAATAATAAATAAAGGTATTCCCAAATATATAGATTTAATTTTTGGGTTTTCAGTTATTGTTTCAACTATTAACAATTTTTTTTTGCATCGAATCATCTCTCGACACTCCCACTTTCATGTTCTAAAGACTATTTATTTCGTTTACATATATTTCACAATACATACAATTTATCTCATATTTGATACTATAAATCAGAATTTTGCCGGTAAAAACAAAAATGTTGCAGTTTGCAGTCTGAGGTTGGCAGGCATGAGCTGTAGAGAGTGCTAACCAATTAAATTAAAACTTATGAAGAGAAACGAAAATTAGTGTAATTTAATACGTGAAAAATTGGTTTGGCTTTACAAAAAATGTAGTAATAAATGGTTCATTCAGTAACTGAACTTCGCATCTGTTACAAAGCTCATGACACAGTCGTCAACAACGCGGCTGGGATTGACGACAAATGGAATAAGTGTTAGAAAGTTGGTGAGAAATTAATGAACATACTGAATTCAAATGTTGGAAAACACGAAAAAGATTGTGAACAATTATTATAACTTATAATTAACAGTCATACCAAAAATTACTGACAAGAACGGGACCCCCTAATATCTGGTCGGAGCCTACGTATTGGAGCTACCCCGCTGCCACTGAAGGTCACCAGCCGCTCATGGCTCACCTCAGGTTCTTCATAATTTATAATAGGAATAAATGGAAGATTTTAATGTGATTAATGTTTTTACATTTCACTTTGAAATGTCAAAAGTTTCTTTAGAAGAATAACACATTAATTAATAATTATAAGACATTTTAACTTTGTTGTAATTAATAAAAAAAAACTAGTTTATTATTAACGGTGTGGTTTAGACAGCATGAACATATATAACTGCGTACCGCCATAATCTTTGAAAACCACCATGTCTTTAGAGTTACATTATAACCAGGGAAATTCTTAGACATGCCACTGACAGCGACGAGGCCTATCTTTGCCGAGAAGGTTGAATAGATGGCGAAGAGAAAGGTCCTGCTGGTAGCAGAAGGATGTGGGGATGCAGGCGGTAAATAAGGCCTCTTCCTTTTTTATCCTGCAGCCGAGTAGCGGATATTTAGGGTCGGTGTACCTGAAACAGCTATGTCGGGAATTCGGTAAGGATCATGCTCCTTCGTCGGCATTTATCAGATCCTGTGAGTCCTCCTTAGCTATTTATGGGGAGACTCCGGGAGTAATGTGTCTTAAGGCGGGGTGCATATCTGCGCTCTCCTCCCTACCTACGTTCTAGCTGGCTAACGTCAATCCAGGCTCACAGGAAGCGTACGCGGCGGCGATAAGAATCTTACCCACCACGGTTTACTATACTTACATGTGGATCTCAATAGTAAAGACTTTAAAACAGTTTATTAATACAAACCACTCACAACAATGCCATAGCATACTGTGGACAATGACAAAGTATGGGCTGTAGGTGAGAGGTCGAGGAATGAGCTACAGGCTAGTATTCTACGTAGGTTTAAATAGTATGTTCTTAATTTGTTACTTAGTTTCTACGCCTGTAGGGTGCTACCTAGACGCAGGGTGTCTAGGTAAATACCTAAGAAAATGGTTGGGTAAGGTTAACTCGAATGATATAATGTCTTGCTGCCTGAAAATTTATTGTCCGATGTTTACTTCTTTGCTTTGCCATCGTTGATATAGTGTGGTTGGTCCTTTAACTTAACGACATGTCCTATTACACAATGATGTAATTTTGCCAGTTGATCGTAGGTTTGTAATCGTTTCCATTTTACTGTATTTTTTAACGAATAAAGGCATATATTCATATATAAAGGCAGAACATTGCCGCGGTATTTGTCGGATATCGAGATTGTACTGCATTTCGTTTGATTCTAGCCGTTGGAGAAGGTTATATATTGAACGTGACATTGGAGAGCGAGTAGACTCCCTTATAATTAGAAGTAGCAAGTGGGCACGATTTGTCAGTACCCTCCTCTTAGGCCCCAGTGACAATGACTACCTATACCTAGGCCAGGGCCCAGACAACAGGAGCAGGAGGCCTCCCTAATCCGGGGCTAGATCTTTCGGGCTGTTGATAGCGGCCAATAAATAGAGAGTGGAATCAATTATAAGTTATTGGCCATAGGAAGATGGAAGAGATAGCAAAGTCCAGGCCACGACTCACGACTCTAATGGTGACTCCTTTATTTGCTGGCCTCGTGGGACCTGGCCTCCGAGCAGATCTGTCTTTAATTAGACCCAACGGTATACCACCGTTCTGGCGCCGGGCTGAGGTAAGTAAGCAGGGAGTACAAGGATCTGGCTAATCTACATGGACGGAAACCATGGCTTCTTGAGCAATTGTAGCTTTATTGTGTACCTGACTACATAATAGTATGATCACAGGGTGAACCAATCTTAGAATTCCTATTAAGAATTATTAAAATGATCTTTCCCTAAAAAAACCCACATATACATATGGCTGAAGTTCTAGACATCCCAAAAATCAAAGAATATGTATTAAACCTTGCATTTTTTGTAGATAGGCATCACATGTTTTAGAAATTACAAGCGGAAAAGACTGAAGTATTTAATACTTTTGTAATTAGTAACATAAGTTTGCTTTATATGCAGAGTCGGTAGAGTTCTCCATTCTATGAAATTCTGT
This sequence comes from Acanthosoma haemorrhoidale, assembly GCA_930367205.1. NCBI lineage: Eukaryota > Metazoa > Arthropoda > Insecta > Hemiptera > Acanthosomatidae > Acanthosoma > Acanthosoma haemorrhoidale. The sequence continues at coordinate 76,357,140 of OV884014.1, read as the reverse complement.
ATACAAATTATTAGTAGAATAATATTAACCAATGTAAGATGTAAGCAAACGCCTGAATTGCTTGTTATTATCTCATTTAAAAACTATTAAACACAGGTCAACAAACACTTTTAAACTAATCAATTTACTTATTGGATAGATCATGTGGCTGCTCCACTGGGATAAAAAAGAATTGGTAGATGAATTTTTTAGAATAAATTAAACGATTAAGAAAAAAAAAATGTCTCTAGCTTTAATAGGTGAACGCTTGAAAACATAAAGGATTCTTATTTTGATAAGAAATATACGAAATAATATCGATTTGATGTAACCTATGTAAATGTATATCAAAACAGAACTGTTTACAATATGTTTGAATTTTTATCTGCTATGACTACTCAACTATTGATTAAGGGGGCATATAAATTAGGCACGACTAATGCAGTTTGTACGTAGAGACGCATTCAGACGTACGGTTTGAATATTTTTACTTGGGTTACCACTGGTGTAAGTGGACAATTGATGTTTACTTGTTTTACATATATAAGAAGCCTAACTTTTCGCATTTATCGCAAAGCTTCCTGATTTCCTTCTTGATACCTTTTCTCATTGAAGTCCCAAAGTACGAATATTTAACGTTACGAACTGTTATAGTTACAATTCAAGGGTTCAACTTCTTAAAACGGTTCCTGTAGAAAAAAATTACTGGATCAAAATTGGTATTAAGTTCCTTGGACTAGCAAAAGCACGTCTTGGCTTTATAACAAATAAGACTGAACATTATAATAAATATTTCTTACAGCTTATTAATAACCTATCAATAATTTACCACAACTCATAATTACTACCTACTAAATAACATTAAAATAAAAATAAAATCCTTCAAAAAGTAACTTCTTTCAGTGAAAAAAAAAAATGAAAAATAATCACAGGATATAATTAAGAAATTAAATGGCGTTTTAGGTACACCCTAGCAAAAAGACGGTTAACACTTTGCTGCGGTGAGATCAAAGGGAACAGAAGCAATCTAAATAAAAAGTCAGATCGATCATTGAGAACTTAATTATTAGAACTGTGATTAAAACAGCTGTCACATCCAGGGCTCTTGTCAACTAATATTTCATTTTTAAATTAATATTAATGACACTTCAAGTCTAATTGTAAGCAAATAAAATTTCGCCCAAAAAGAAAGTATAAAATATTTTTATTAAATTTTTATTTGTCATTTACTTAGTTGATGGTTTGGTTGAGCATAGAATTTATTCAATGTCCTTCCCAGACAGTAAAATTTCTCTTTTTATCTCTCTCAATCTCTTCACAGTTTATGATTCACAATAAGTAATTAAGAATAAGGTTTGTAACATTTCATTTTAACAATATTTGCTGAACTGGACGAAGACGATTTTTCTAGCTTAATAAAAAAGTTTTACTTCTAATTCTCGATAATGGTGAATTTAATCTCACTGCTAATTGTTTACTAAGAAAAAATATTTTTTTTTTTAACTATCATTATTTTTCTATTTTATTATTATTTAGTTTAATTGAATTGAGGGCTTTGATAGGGACAAGAATATATTTAACTATTTTTAAGGTTTGCTATGGTATTTTTTCCAAACCTTGAAAAAATTGTCTAATGGCTGCATCATTAAAGGATTATGAGATTTACCGTTTAAAGCAGAAATGTCAAAAATAACATTTATATGTTTACGTAAAAAATATTCAGAAAAATAGCTAATGCAATTAAATAAAAATTAAAGGCAAATTGGATACCAATTAAATAGCTTCGTCTTGTTGATCGATGGTACATATGTCTTTATTGTTTGAGGCAATCATAAAACTGACAAATCTATGGCTTCCATAAATTTACTCCTTCACCAGCAAAGAAACTTCTGCAGGCATTTATAACTTATTGGTGTGCATTTTTCAATGGAAGTATCGTTTGATATACTAATGATGCTAATAGCAGATAAGGACCATTTATTAATTATTTACTTGCCATGTTCCACGTACTAGAGTATTTATATGTTCATCATGTATGGCCGAAGTTTTGAAGCTTAAAGTCGATTGAATTCACTTAATAATCTAAAGAACGGTATAGTTAACGGAAAATTTTAACGTTGAATATTTGCCCAGTTGAGAGAAACCTAGTTAGTACAAGCTAGTTCGATTTATACTAGTGTTATTATTTCTAGAGTTACATCATAACCAATTTATGTACATCACGAACCGAAATGTTCTGGAATATACTTTCAATCTCAAATTGATTCATATCTATTTCATGCTGTTGCCTGTTTGAATATGAAGCCTATTTTCCAGGGTCGGCAAATACTTTTCTTGCCTCTATAAAGTTTCTGTGTAAAACTATCTTACCCCAGTTCTACCACTTGAATCAACCAACAACCCTCCCTACACCCTCCCGTAAATCCCCTAAATGTCGCATATTTCCATGACTGCTTCCCCTCCCCTACCGAGGTAATAATTATAAATGAGGAAAGAATCCACAACCCCAGTGTATACCTCTCTGTGCCTGCTTTTTCCCTTGGAGGGCATAAAACAGAAATAATTAGCTATTTCCGTTTAAATTTAACATGCACGCGAGGGTTTAAGAATTGGCACACCTGCATTTGGCATTTAATAAACTCTGCTCGTTTTAATTACGGCCTATCTATGTATACTTTGTTCGTGGTTAGTTGACTTCGAACAAATTCAATTACCCTCCATTCGTTACATTGCCGGATTATAATTCGCCATTGAGTTTTCCCAATGTAACCCTAAATTTGCGGATATTTAGCAAACTCTTTCATGTCCGTTGGTTCGATTCGTTTGTCATGTAATGCATAGAGGCTTTTATTTCTAAATCATTTAAATTGAGCCGATTCTGCTTCAATTAACCCGCTAATAAAATAGCCAGTGGACAAACTTATTATTTGCCACACATTACCCCCCCCCCCCTCTCAACTGCTTTAATGTGCTTTCCTTTTATAAAATAGTTTCGTTTTCATTTAAATTATTATTTTTTAAAAGCTTCAGCTGATGTTTTTCTATACTTGCCTATGTTCGTTTTGAATAAAAATGAGCCACATTTCTTTCGAATAAATAGTACTATACAATGCGAAATTCAATTTTTTAAATTTTCTATAGCCGTCTGCAGGGAGGATAAATTCACAGCATGCACAGTAATTACGACCCAGAACGTACCTGAATGAATCCGATTAGGTTTCTACCTTCCTTAGCCACTGCACCTTATGAAGGCTCTTTATAGAACCTTATAAGGCTTGATCTAGTTTATAAATATATATATTCTTTTTTTAAATAAATAGATCAGTGGAATCAGAATGAGAACATTTATCACAATTTGTTATTGCCCAAAAAGGCAGATTGTAATTTTATCTAAACTAATAAAAAAAAAAAGATCAGTGGAAAGAAGAATATCGAGAGATGGTTCGTATGCGAGTCAGTGAATTTACCAGAGTTTATTTTATTATTGTGTATTCAAGGACAAATCCCTCACAAAGTTATTTAGATAATAAGTGTTTAAATAAATTTTCAGGGCAATTAGCGCCTGATAGCCTACTTAATGTCAATTTCAGTGGAACAAGCGTTACTTCTGCTTTTATTGTTGACATTGACTTTGATCGTTATTTTTTGGATTATTCTTCTTCTGGACTTCATTTTTGCTATTTCTTTTAATTTTCATTCATTTCACCATTTCATTGAGTATTGTTTGATATTTGGATTGAATTATTACTTAAGAGGGATTATTTTGACTGCCGCGGTAGGGCAGAAAGTCCCAACAGAATTACGCCACACTTGCTTGAAAGAAAAGCCTCTCCATTTGAACTTCAGAAACTAACGACATGTAATCCTCGAATTAGAATACTTGCTATTCTAGTTACGAGCTACCATAATAAGACATCGAGCTACAGATTTAAGTAGATATGGCGGTTCCTTTTCTCTGCCCTACAGATCTTGGAAGGTCGCTTTGAGAAAATACACTCAAGTGGACACGAGAGTTTTCCAAGGTGGTTGGGAATGCGGGGGACACTAAACCCCGAGAAGAATGCCCTCCGTATTCCCGGAATGTCTCGGACCTCGGGACGACTGGATTAAGAAACTTCTGCCTTATGGCCCTCTCGGAGTGTGGACCCCAGCTAGTTATGGGACCGGAAATGGAGGTGAGCGACTAAGGCGGAGTATGGTGTCATGGGCAATGGCTGGGAGTTGTCGAGATTAACTAAACCGGCTAATGAAAGCGTTCAACATTAATTCAATCAATCCAACAAGTCTGCGATGAAAATGTTATTTGGACGGAGATTATAGGAAAAATAATGTAAAAAGAAGTTAATAAAATTTTTTAAATATAACAATGTTTACGTAGTCTGGCCATAGATTGTTGTACAATACTGGCTGTTGTATCGCAGCTTAGGACGAGAGTCGTGGGATATTGCTAGTAAATGAAGAAAATTATTGAAGGGACCGGAGCAATTCGTATCATTTAAAGCTAAATATTTTCATGTACAACCGATCGTCCACTCTAAGCACCGCGAATACCATTAAAATCAGCGCTTCACAGACAGACAGACAGACATACACAACGCAGTACAGGTGGCAAATCTAGGGCCAGATGTCGGCTAATTACCGACACCTGGCCGGCTACGATCCACTGGCATCTGCAGCTAACTGTGTCCCTCTGTCATCTCTCGAGTTATAACTGTCTTCTATTATCTACTGTCCCGGCTATCTGTAGTAATAGCTTCTAGATTATATTCACACAATATTTAACGAAAGTTGCCTGTCGCTATTAACTCGGGGTGTAATGATCATTGAAGCTTACCATTTCTTCTTGGAACTCAATATCTATCTGAGCGAAAATAAGCCTAGTAGTATCGGACATATACCTATGACAGCCCTTGACATTTCAAAAACATAAAAACGTAAACGAAATATTCCCCAGACTTTTAAAATCAACCCTCAAAACGGGAGAACCTCAACCTGTTATTTACTAAGAATTATAAATGTAAAAATCTCTTATTTATTGTGTCTGCTTAGTAGCCCATAAATTTATCTTGGCCGGAATTATAATTGACTATATATTAACTTCATCCGTCATGAAAAAATTCATCAGAAAGTCGACTAGCAAAGGGTCAGGTCCAGTCTTGAGTGTGCATTGAATGGGTGGGTTTCTTACTTTAAAGCTGATTGTGAAATAAAATCGATTGAAGAATGAATAAATATTATAACAAAATATGTATTGTATTAATGTATATGTTAATATTAAAAAAAATTGCTAATTCTATACCACTTATTATACTCAAAATAGCTGAAATTACATGTACAATTAAAAAAATAATACGTATTGACCACCTAATGTTTGTTAAATATGAATTAACTCTAATTTATTTGTAGAATTTGTTCATTGAAAGACCGGTTAGGTAATTTTTATCATTTAAATACCTATCTAGATTGAGAGGTGGGATTTTCTTACTTGGCAAGCTGTCCCCTGGTCTTGGCCGAATACTGGCATTGCCTGCAATGGAAGTTCCTGGCAGTGCCGTGGGTGACCTGGTGGTTCCTCAGCTCTGCCTCAGATCTCCCCTTGAAGATACAGCCCTCGTCAGGGCAGGGGAACTTCTTGCCCTCGTGGCGTTGGCAATGTTTCTCCAAACTAGCCCTGTCAGTCAACATATCATACATAATTAATAATTAACAATAATAATAAAAAAAAAATATAGTGACAGAATTGTAACTCGAACCCGGAGCCTATTTAATGTCCACTCAAGGGCCTGCGACCCAAACAACGCGGGTGGAGCATCGCAATATTAATCTTTATTTGTTATGCTTTCGCATATATACTACTTTATTTTGATACTATAAGTTTACAAATTCAAACTATTTACTCTGCTAAATGTTTAGAGAAATGTAAATACCGTTGAAGTCACCAATATTTCTTCTCTATAGATCGTTCAGGGATGGGAAACTCGCTGATTTTCTTTCTACGCTCTATCTAAAATGCTTAAAACTGATGAAAACATCTTCCGTCGTTTTTTTTTTCAGATTTCCTCCTTACACTTACAGGAGGGGTGACTGCAGAAGATGGACAGAGTTAGGTATGGACAGGGCGTAGTGTTGTGCGAAATGTGCCCTAGATCACTTTTATAAGGAGTTTGAATAGATCTGCTCGATTTTACCTGAGGTACAAGAGAGGGTAGAATTCAAGCAGTTTCTTTCTCCCTTTTGAGGTATTTGGTCAACTGATGGTTCTACGAAGTATATACTTTCCTAGGGGGAAGAAAATACCTGAGCAAAGCTCGGGTCGGCAATACCACCTACGGTTTACTCAAGACAGTGGGGATATTATTCTCCAATGAGTACTTCTTTTGCTTTATGCCAAGCCAAGCCAAGCGCTTGGTCCGATAACGATACGTGTATTTTATTTTCGTTGTTTGAAACATAATTAGTTTTTGCTTTATTTTTAGCAGAGCCCATTTCATTTAGAAACGAGATTAAAAACTAATTTGATGAATATGAAAAATTGATAACATCTATTCAATCTGACATCGTCTTTTCATTTGAATGCTTCGTGCATTGGCCGAAAGATTACCTTTAAAGGATTTCGATGCTGGAAATTTTGCACAAGTTTGATGAAACTGCGTTAGTTACACCTCCATGGAAGACGTGTTTCATTAAATGTTCAGCCACTGAGCGAACAATTTCATTTCATAGCGATGTGTGATTATGGGGATTGTATTTATTTAAGACTTGGAAGACCAGAGCTGGCGTGGCATGGAAGGTGGAACAGTGGATTTAATTATAGTGGCCGAACTGGAGGAGCAAAAGGAGCAAGATGTCGCTGGCCGGCCGCAGTAAACGTGGTAATGACTTGTGCAGAGATAGGATCTGGCCATTCGTCTGCCCTATCTCTCCATCGCGGCCATTGTGTCTTCATCGGTCCTCCGGCTCCTGCTAGCTCCTATAGCATACCCTAGTCGTCCTTTACATACAATATAGGCGTGACCAGGGTGTACTCCGGGGGAGGCCGATTATCTAGCTATGCGGGGTACGGTTCTCATACAGCCGTCTGCGCTCTCCGGTCTCCACACAGTACCCTCCATTGTGCACCAGCTTCTCTCATATCTGGCCTAATATCGCCGGAGAACAGAAAGTAATAGAATAAAAATAAAACCAAACAGGTACACATTTCAAGGTTTATGTCCAAACTTTACCGTAGGTTGTAAAGTTGATTTTCAGCTCAAATGGTCAATTTGTTAGAATGCGGAATGAATAAAGGCTACAGACTGAGTTTCAACAATCATATTGAATATGTAATTGTAGGCTACGTTGCCAACTATCATTTGAAACAATCAGATGATATCTGGTCCAAATACCATCGGCCATGATTGAATTACGTCATATTGCGGAGTCTCACCCCTGAACACTCTACACAAAGGTCATCATGTATCCAACGATTCCTTGTCTACTGCAGGCTATATTAATATATAGCCACTCATATTGGACGCTCGAATCGGTTGAGTACAGTAATTACCGTACTTAATCACCTTTGCGTACATGGAGTCTCATCAATAAAGGTCAGCGGGATGATAGAACATGCCTTATGGAATGACATCATGTAAACTAAGGAAATACTCCATTAGACCCCGTTACCTAATGGTTAGCATGCTCGTTGCAACATTGGCAAAAACCTTCTGCCGGCTCTGCCCCTGAAGTGTTGCACCATGGTTTTTGTGTGTTCGCACTCGATGTTTGTTCGATGTTGACGAAGGGAGCCTATCGTCGTTCCATATTTCACAAAACATCGGAATTTTGATTTAACATTTAAACTGCGAGGAGACGAGGAACCTGTGGTGTACCCATTTTGGATATGTGAAAGAATATTACGGGGGAAAGCAAACGAAATCGTGTTAAGAGGCGACTTCAATTATAGTGGGCTAGAGACGGAGTCCCTTGGAAGGTGTTGTGGATGGAAATTGTTTTCGAAACTGTTCGCTATAAGTTACACAGCAGTCGGTCCGTCTGCCTCCTTCCGAGGCATTCCGTGGCAGACAAACGGCCCGTTGAAAACTTACACGCTTTTGAGTTATAACTGCCGCCCTTATTGGCTTTTTAAAATATGTAATCCAACAGATGCGATATATCTCGCCGGCGGAGGGATTTATCACCAGGCTAATCCACGGTCTCTCCGCCATCACACTTATTAATGCATCTCAACTGTATGTCCTCTCTCTCTCTCTCTCTCTCTCTCTCTCTCTCTCTCTCTCTCTCTCTCTCTCTCTCTCTCTTTCTCTCTCTCTCTCTCTTTCTCTCTCTCTCTCTCTCTCTTATTGATGCCGTTTTGTCTTTTATCACCGCTCTATATTAATACTGCTTTATAGGGGACATTTATTATCTTCTTCTCCTTATTATATATGCTCATCTCAATTTTATTAATTTTTTGAAAAAATGCTTGGGGCTAATTGTGAGAAATTACCTCATTCATACCATATATACAGTATACACACATACAATATATACATATCCCAGGGATCCCCCAAAAGCAACTGCCACTTCCTCAGGAAAGTAGAAGGAATAATTTTCATGAAAAGAAGATCCCAAATGAACAACAATATTCTCCCTATTCCGTTGTCTAGATTTGTCACACTTTACTTTAATACTAGATAAAATACAACATTTTCAGACAGAAAAAGTAAGACAAAGGCCTTACCGGTTTTCGCACTTGCTAACTTCACTAAATTTGTCACTGTGTCAATTGATGATGTATAAATGTGTCCTCCGGCCAGCTCTGCTGTATGTTGTCCCACTATATACTCGCTTACCTGACAATTCAGCTAAAAGACTCCACCAATTTCCAATGGGATCATGAGAAAAGTGGTCAGACATACCTTTCTCGAGAGGTTAAAGAAAGCCGACCTGCACCCATTGCTTGGTGTGCCATCGTTGGGCGAGTTCATTCACCAGCGACACATCAAGTTTTTTGACTCGTTGCAGCACCTAACAAACCCGGTGTTACAAACACAATGACCCCACCACCCGTCCTTCAATGACAGACTGTCGGGGAAAATTATGTTAAGATTTTGTTTGTTAGATGTAAGTTAGTTTAAGTTTTATGATTCATAAGGTGAGCCCCATCACTTTTTAAACATGTATAGACAATAAATGTATAATGTACATTATACCTTTGTATAACAATCGCAAATCACTGTGTAAAATTGTCAAAATATAGCCAAGCTACAGGACATACAATATTGATCCATTGCAAATAGATTCATTTCTACATAATCTATATTGTATTCCATAATTTTCATAACAAGGGATATGAAGGGGGAGAAATAAAAAATCAGAACCTTGCCTTAATTTAATAAAAAAATTAAAACTTACCAAAAATAAGCTAATCCTATACAAAAGAGCAATCTAACATATGCCTCCCCAGTTTGTGAAGTTCCACCTGCCAATCAAACTACAAAACATCTCTGCATGAAGATCAAAAATGGATCCTCAAGAATCTCTTACATGTCATCTGAATTTCATTTTCCAACATTAAAACATCATAGATTTCAACCATACAGAAAAAATATTTAGTAATATAATTTTATCAGACAATTCAGGAAATAGAAAATTATGGTGAACTCTTGATGAGGAGATACACCCATAAAAGCGCTCACATAATATGGAGATACTTTATTTGTAACATAGTTGGAGCGCGTCTACCAAATAATAATTTAATTTTAATTTTATAAACATGGTTATTTAATTTTTGCTTAGATTTTCGTACTTTTTGTAAATAAATAACAAAATGAAAAGGAATACAAACCCTTGCCATGGGTGGTTAACAGTCCCAGCATTGTCGTCACCTCTTTGCTTTTCTACTCTTACCAGCATATGGAAGTATTGAAAGAAGGAGAAGTTTCCCCCTCCCACTTATCATCGCTTGAAAGCCTATGATTTATTCTCATAAATTTTCAGCGAATCTAAGGGTGACAATTTCGGAGACTCACCAACCCTTACTGATTCCGGAGCCTTCTAAATCCATCTGCTGTAGTACTTGGGCCGAGATAGTAGAGATTTGGCCATCCGCAATTAAGAGAGGAGCCACTTCCAGCTGCCGAAGACCCCCTGCCAAAGGACAGCCTCTCGAAGGACTGATTCCTGGCCAGATCTAAATTGGATGGGCGATCAGTGGGCTACAAATCTCCTTTGGCTATAAATTAAAATGCAATCTCTATCGAGTACGTGTTCAATTAAAGTGCCCTGCCCCTGGTGCTCATTAGTGGCCCTATTGCCTCTGTCCACTCCTGCCACTATCCTCTTACCTCTCCTCCTTTACACACTAATGCCTCTGTCTATTACCTCGTTCTCCGAGTCTATAGCTTTATACCATCAGTCATCAATTATCATAATTCATTAATGTCATCTTATAATTCAATTTTATATAACTTATATGTTAACTAGTAGCGTATCATAGCAGTGAAATGAACTAAAATACAAAACAAAATTCAAATCTGGATAAAAAAAAATGATTCATGACTTAGAAAACTAACGAAGTAAAATAAACTGTTAAGGAATTAAAAAAAAAAAAAAAATTGATAGGATTCCAGTCAATAAACTCCTAGATGGATGTTATGGAATCAGCAAAAAGTAAAAAAAAAACTCAGTAAAATACAGTAATAAATTCAAAGAAAACCTTAAAATGAATCACACAGTATAAAATAACACATAAATAAAAAATCGAAATAAATAAATAAAATAGTTATCTAACTATTAGATATTAGCTATATCTAGGCGACAATGGCCCTTGTGGTTGGACATGCTCATAAAAAAAAAAAATTCTTAGAAGGTTTTGATCTTTCGAAAAGATGGCTAAATTATTTTATGCAGTTTTATCCACTTACTTTTATCGAATGATATTGGAAAATTATTATTACGGATTCTGTTGACGAATTAATTTTTTTTAACAGCCCTCCAAAAGAAACTTACCACTAGCCCGCCAAATTAGGCCGAGGAGATATTTAGGCTACTTAATCAGCCATTTAGAATACTTAATCTTTCCATGGGGCAAAAAAAAAGTTCACAAAATAAAATGAAAAACACTACAACACAAATGACATTATTCATGACGTAGAGATCATTAACTTGAAACGCTACTCAATAAGATAACACTTATTTAATTACTAAATAATTAATTAGTTATTGGCACTTAACCATGTTTTATGGCAGCGTTTTTTATCTCATCAAATGAAGCCATAGGTCAAGCAGGGAATCACAGTTAAAAAAAAAGGGAGGAAGACACAGGGGTGAAAACATAAGGGCTTCTGCAATAATAAGTCAGTAGTGTCTCCCCACAGATATGGTTTTTTTTTTTTTATAAACTAAATATTTCTAAGCAGAAAAAACCTGACTATTATTGTTGAAGGTTCAACCCGTAATCAGCTCTTTGACATCAGGCTCTAATTTTGAAAAAATAAGTCCAAGGAAACCCCGAAACTAGGTATAATAACAATAATAAGTATATTCACTTCAGTCACGTACCTAGGTGAAATCGAATATGTTCCATTTCTGTTCCGAGTTGTTCATTGAGCAATTACTCACGCGCGACCTTCGTAAAAGCGCACCCTACCGCAGGTGCATTGGTGACTCAGATTATAAAGACACTTCCTCCCCCTGTAGAAAATAATGCCGACGAGGAGGAAACCCAGCGATAATACCACACAATCTGTCTCCATGAAGATGACATAGGGACAATTATGGATTTTTGACAAGACCCATTGAAGCAATCATAGTCAAAGAGGAAGGGACCCATCCTTACTTGTCCGCTATTGTTAATAATGACTGATCATTTAATTCCGGTAGCCTTCGGTCCTGTCCTCGTCTCGTCATTTTTCAAAAACGTTTCTACTTTTTTTTTTTTTTTAACGCCGACTTGTCGGGACCACTTTTTTGAAAGAAATGAAAAAAATGGCCCCTCCTTTCTAATATAAAACCTACCGTTTGTCACTGTTTTAATTCCTTCTCTCTATCATTTCCATCTTTTCATTTCTCTTATTTTTCTTTTTTCTGTTCTTTTCATTTATCGACTTGAAGTGCCGTGCTGTAGAATTATAGGCATTTGATCCGGTCGAGGCCTGTGTTAAGTGGTGCTACATTTATCACGATATCTACCTTCTTTGTAGAATTTTAATTAGCCACCTGGGTTTGTTCTTGTTGTTTTTTTAAATGTGTACGTCAGGGTGTTTTATTATGTTTAATATATGTATTTTCTTCCGTTTAATTGATTATTTCTTATATAATGATTTTCAATGTAAATAATGTTTAGGTCGCATTTCAGCCCACGATCATTAAACCTTAATAATTCAGCCGAATAACACATACAGCAAAGGTCATCGGAAACATGGCTTCTGTGGGATGCCTAAATTGAAAGAAACCACGCTACATCAATTATGGTACGAAGGGAAGGCGCGAAGACCGGTTTTTCGATTCTCTCTAGGCTAAGACCTAGGTATATATCATTGTGGAGTGTAGAGCTTAATTGTTCTCACACATTCAAGCGCTCCAATAAAGACTTTTACATAGCAATCAAACTGACCGAATAAAAAGAAAATCAACGAATATATAAAAAATGTTCAGAAATCCGAATTGACTGTGCTATGGGCCAGTCTGCAAAGCGAAGTATTCAATAAAAAGTATGGAGAAGTGCGAGATGGAAGCATTACAACCAAACGAGAGGTAGCGCTCCCTATCTTCATAGATGGTCAAACTACTACGTCACAGTACTTCGACTCAATAAATTCTCAGACAAATCGAAGTATTAAAATATTATTTAATAAAAAGCCGTAATTATTTCCATGCATTTATGAAAGCTTATTTGTGAACAGTGTTCGTTATCAATAGCGTAAGATTGATCCCTTGTACTAAAAAAAAATTATTTTTGTGCAGAAAATTTAACTTATCTATTAATAAACTTATAATTGCTGTTATATTTTCATATGACATCCAATCTAAAGCATCAAATTGGTTCTATTGAACAGTCTGAAGACAATTATGGTAAGATATTGTCACGGAACTTCACCTTGAGTTAGACGATCGACAGCTAAAAAAGAGGACGACAGACGTCTGGGGATCCTAATTGCCGCCAAGACAGACATATCGACTCTAGCTATCAATTATCCCGATAGAGGATACACATCGATTAAGTGGATTAGTAAGGTGTCATCCAACAGTCAGCAGTGGTACCTGACTGACATGCTGTTGCAAGCGCAATTAGGGGTAGCCGCTTCTGCCACAGCTGCCATCTTGACTGCTTATTTCATTTCCACATTACTGTCTTCTTCTGGCTCACAACTTTACCACAGGCCTTCTTACTATTTCTTATTTTCAACATACGAAAGTACAATTTAATAACCCAAACAAGAAATACTACCGAGACCCATCAATTAATTAATTCCTAAGCTTTATCCTACTAGTAGAGCAGGAATAAATTTCTCGACGTACTCAATAGTAATGTGTAGTGGGACCTTTGGTAAGAATTGTACTAAAAACGTAAATTCTATTGATGGCTATCCATTTTTACCTCAGCTATGAAGATTTGCATGCAAGGTCCACTTGATGCGCACATTTAAACAAAAAAGGTAATAGTCCTTTGCAAAGTTAATAAGGAAACCCACCTTTTGTGGCATGTATCATAAATGATTTTTTTTTTTTTTTTGCATAACTTTTCACGCAATTCCCACCTTATATATCACGCAATTATTAAACAAGAAATTCAATACTGAATAGAAATGTGGAGGTCAACCAAACCGTTCCATATTAAAATATTCCAGTCTTACGAAAGTTTGCCACTTTGATTCAAATCACTCTCTCCATTCTGACCAAGGCATTTCTCACTTCCCTGACTACAAATAGATATATAAGGTATTTTCATAACAAATGTTGTCTATGCGGCTCTTTGATCCAGCATACATTCCTTATGCTTTACATATTTACCCCCCAAAAACGATCTTGGCCACAAGATCTATTGCCTACTTCTAACTAACCCTTAGCATTCGCCGTATTGCTTATTGGTTTGCAAACTCTTCATTTAAAAACTATCCATATATTTTTATTTCTTCTGCCTTCCTTCAGGTGTCTACCAGTGGGGGGAGGCTGCCTCTAGTAATACCCTGGCTATACACTCTTCAAATATTACAAAGTGTACGAAAACGTTACATTTAAAATTATAATTGTAATATATTATTCACTAAATTTGATAGAAAAATAAGTAATATCTGAAAGTTAGTTACTTGTCGTAGAAAGAGGTTGAGCATTCTGTACAGTTAAAGCTCTTAGTGCGCTCGTGATGTATCCTCATGTGGCGGTTGAGGTGCTTCCTCGAGGAAAACTGAGCTGCACATAGTCTGCAGCCAGCACAGCGTGTAGTCTCGTGCACTCTCGCCGTGTGCTTGTTCAGTGCGTCCTGCCGGCTGAAGCTGCAAGGGTACGCGTTATTGGTAGTGCAAGTAGTTGATATAGGAACAGTAAAACAACACTCACCTCCAATCGCAGACAGGGCATATGTACTTCCTCTCGGTGGAATGTGTCCTGACGTGGTTCCTTAGCGTGTCCTTCTTGAAGGACTTGTCGCAGTGGAGGCAGCGGTATTTATTCTCGATGTCAGGCTCACCGTGGAGGATGGTATGCAACATGAGTTCTGTCTCTGAGTCACTGGTGAACTGGCACTTGGTACACTTGTGCTCGCCTACAGCAGCACTTCCTGGGGCGCAACTCCCCACCTTGACGTGCTGACTTAGCTCCTGCTTGAGGACAAACCTTTCCCCACAGACGAGGCACCTGTGCCTATGATCCGGGTGCTGCAAGAGCAGGTGCTGTTTCAGGGATGACATGCCCCTGACGGTAAGGCAGCAGTGCGGGCAGCGGCGATCGCCCATAGCGCCCGCCTCCCGATGATCCGCCTCCTTCCGGTGGCGTCTGGCCTGCTCTGCGGAGGCAAACTTCAAGTCGCACCTCCTGCAGAAGTGGATCTCCTTGCCATGTTTCATCCGAAGGTGCCGCTGGTAGGAGAGGAGCGAGTGACCTCGGAAGTCGCAGTCTTCACAGGCAGTCGTCTCCTGGTAAGAATCAGAGGCGGTGCTCTTTGTCTGTGGGTGGCCCCAACTGTGGGCGTGATTCTTCAGTTCCACGTTGTACCTACGACAATGCAAAGGTAATAAACTCCGATTACAATTTGTAATGAGATCAAGTTAGAAGTGATACAAACCTGAAACTCCTTGAACAGATTTCACACTGCAAAAGCACTCGCTTCTGTATGACTATTGGGACGGATCTGTTTATGACTGCGACCATCTCCCTGTGGGACTCAGTGCCTAAGTGGAAACCCATGGCCACAGTGCTGTCGCAGCGCCATTTGCAAACACAGCACCAATAAATTCCTTCCAACTGGATCAATATAAACTTTATGTAAATAACAACAATGAAAAATTATGATCTTAGGTGCAAGTCGTACAAACCTTAACATCATTTCGACGGTGCATGTCAGAAACCCAGTGGTCCGAGAATGCTTTGACTGTGTTGGTGTAGAACTTGCAGAGACCGCATTGGAACGGGGCTTGCCTTACCACGCTCTCTATATTCTGAATCACCAAGGACTCAGATCCTGGCCTTCGATGCCTGTAATGGTAGTAGGAGACTAGGTGTTTGCCTATGAGATGGGGCCATACTTTACAACGGCAGGCTTCACACACCATTGGTCCCCCCTTCTTTTTCCGCTTCACAACCTCCTTCGTCTGTT
The DNA here is from genome assembly GCA_930367205.1 of Acanthosoma haemorrhoidale. Lineage (NCBI taxonomy): Eukaryota > Metazoa > Arthropoda > Insecta > Hemiptera > Acanthosomatidae > Acanthosoma > Acanthosoma haemorrhoidale. The sequence continues at coordinate 76,341,368 of OV884014.1, read as the reverse complement.
TTTCCTAGAGAAAATAAATATATACGTATCGGAGCCATTTAAAATAAAATTGAAGGCTAACATGAATAATAAGAATGAATGGCTAAACAAGAGAAATCAGAACAAAACGCAAGATTTGCTTCGATTAACTGCGGTAATAAAGACGAATGTCTGTGGAGAATGGAGAATGAAGACAATGGGAATATGGAGAACAGCTCAATAGTAAACTGAACTATACAGTAATAATCAGTTGGCTGGAATAGGGCGTGAGGATACTTAATGAATGTATTTGCACAAGGTCCCAAACAAAGTCCCAAACAACCCCGAAAGCCTCTAAATGTAAACTTAAAAACGATCAGAGGTCCTTATGAGATAAGCATTGGGTAAAGGAAGCTCAACGCGGCAGAGCAAGAGTTTTGTAATGGACGTGGAGACGATCTAACCATAACGTACCTGCTAACATAATTTATGAAAATACACAACTAAGGATGTTGTAGGTGTCTAATTGTATGAAGAGTGCACCTTTATTGACGATATTGTTAATTAAGAACAATACCAGAGATCAGGATTATAGGCGGTTATGTCCAAAGTACAGTGATATAATGCAAGAGAGGATACTCACCATCTTCCTGCTCTTCTTGTCGAGAGTCCTCAAAGAGGTCCTGAGGATGGTCTTGGTCCTGAGCCGCGTCCTGTTTCCCTTTCCCAGAGCTGTTACCTCTTGGTGCGGCCATTGGTTCGTCCTCTTGAAGTGCAACTCCGACCGGATATGCCTCTCGTAGACCACCCTGGAGCTGAGCCGCCTGTTGCAAGGTCCACACCAGAATCCCTTCTGTAGCTGGCCCCAGGGCCGCTCGGCAGGGCCCCACTTTCCGCGGGTGTGATCAGGTGGGGGCACCTGAGATGTCGTCTGCATGAACCAAATTATTATCGTTTATTGTAACTGGCTACCAAACATTTAAAAGGGAAAGCTACGGTTAATGGAATTTATTGAATTGAGGAATATCATTAGATAATGTAAGTAGAAAAGAGCATAATAGTACATATGTGTCCTTTAATCGAATGCTTCTGCAGTTCCATTGCAGGAAGAAATCCCCAGCGCTGGTGTATTCATTAGAGGAACAAGATATCACTCCGGAGAGAAAAGCCAAAGAAAATATGTTTAATTTTAAATAAAGAATTTCATTAAACTTACTTCTGGTCGAGAATGTTGTTCCTGGTCAGGCTTCCATTTCCCACCTGTGTGTCCAGGGGGTGGGTTTTCCCTTCTTTCCTCAGCCTGGAACATTATAATTATTTTGGAATTAATCAAAGCACTTTGGTATAAATGTTATTTGAAATTCTTCATTAGAAGATTATAAATTAACCACGTGTGCTGTTTAAACAAAGGATTGTAAGCACAAAACGATTGGTTTTTATTTATTTTGAAGTGTAATCTATTTCCTTGCTAAATGCATTGTTTACCCACTTCATAATTCGGTGGATACCCCGCAAGAATCAATTTTTAAGGACTACTCATTTCCTATTCGACAGGTCCATTGACTGTTCGGCAAGCACCGTGTACAGTAGTTAAAAATATCCACTCAGAATGCCACTTATACCCCATTGCTTCAGCAACCCCTTTCAAATTATATATTGTAGGCTTAACATAGATTTGATCACCTGGTCTTCGGTGACGTCGCCTGTGCTTTGCCAACTGGGTTTGCTGCTGCTTTGCAGGTTAAGAGACGAGAAGAAGTCGTGGGCCCGCTTCTCCCGTTCTGGGTGACACTTGGCCTTCCTGTGAAGCACGTATGTGTCCAGGCCTCGCATCGTGGCGTGACACTTGATGCAGTAGTGGGTGTCATCCTCTTCTTCGTCACTTCCGGCCATCTCACAGGCTCTGCTAAAAAAAAGAAAAAGAAAGTTGTGTTATATTTAAAAAAATATTCTTTAGAGTCTAGGTAAGGTAGGAAGTGGCACTTGAACCACCCCACCATAATCCGCGAAATTATAATGTTTCGAGTTTATTTGTATCATGGTTACTATAGAGGTAAGTATAGTACATATGCAGAGACCGGAGTGTGTTTAATTATTGTTAAACAATAGAACGATGATTTGTTAGTGGGAATCCATAGTTAAATTAAAGTTTCAGATTTTGACAATCCAGGGAAGGATATATATAAATTAATGAACCCACATAATGGATCTGAATTGTAAGTTTATAAGTTATGATACTTTATGCGCCAAGCCTGTTTGGTATCGCTTACCGATTAGTCCACTATATCAGATTTCACCGAAATGGCGGTTGCCTGAGATCTGTTTAGTTTGCAATTGATTTCGTATTTAGGACTATGCGAAAAGTATACTGTCCGTCACCGCGCTCAGGGTGTCGATTAATTACAAGGAGATGATTGAAACTAGTTAAAGGAGTTTCACTTGATGCCATAAATTGTAATCTTTAATTTTCATGTATTAATAACTATGTTGTCATGTTTCTCGATGATTTAAAAGTCATCTACCTTCAACGCATTGATCTATCAATTTGTCTATTTTTTCAAAAGAAGAAGAAAAAAAAAATCATTTTCTTGTAAGTATAATGCCAATTTTACTGAAGATAAGTGTAGAGACATTCATGCAGAACCATAAATGACTCCCTTTTTCACCATTTGATAGTATACGCTTTGTAATATTGCCAGATATCCTTGATTCCACCCGTTCAGAGATATCGTTGATTCCACAATCCAGTTTTTAAACAACCGTAGATCCTCTCTGTTTATGGAACAACTATTTTATTTTTATGGTATTCCACGCTGTATTAATCCCTTCAAAGTAGTTATTTATTGGTCGCTAAATGTCCCACTACTAAAATTATATGCCTTTAGAAAAAAAGTACATACGATAATGGTAGTATTTCATTTTACTTTAACAACGTGAAACTCAAACAAGAAGAATTATTATAAAAAATAATAACAATAAACAAGCTAACATTTATCATAATTTAAAACAAAAACAAGACGAAAGAGAATAGATTAAATAATTAGTAGTTAACATAATAATAAATAGAATTAAGCCTAATAGTGTATATAAAAGAAAATAAATTGTACAAAATGAATAATGAGGTCCAACTACTTTTATTCATTGATTAACCAGGACCAATATAATCCAGTCCACTATTCACACTAGGCTCTTTTCATAACAGTCTTCAGGACCAAAAACTGCTACGATCATTAAGCTAATGATTAATAGTTTAATCAACTCTCTAACATGCTGGAACTTGGTGTTCTCTCTCGTGGCCACGGCTTTAATTTGAAGACTGAAGAGGACCCCTCCGAGGGCAGCGGAGTTTTTTCCACAGCCAATGGCTCTAATATCAGTTTCGCATGTTCCTCAGAGACTGGAAGAGAACTCTGTCTCAATTTGTCAAAGAAGGCCGCGGTGACTAACAGCGCTACAATAACGGACTCATACATATTTATCCTCCTGCCAGTTAGCCTGACCTCGGGAGCAGAATCAATGATCCGAGGAGTTTGTCCCACAGCTATCGAAGATATGTGGGTTTCTTCTTCCTCCACGCCCCCTTATTCGATTATGTACAGGCTAAATCATATCACGTGGTCGGGGGGGGGGGGGGTTATATTTTTTACATTGTACCAAAAGTCAACCGTTGATCCATAACTTGATGCTTCAGTCGTATTTCGTTGTGTCTGTGAATTATTCGATTCTATTCCCAGAAAAAATAGAATCGATTCAATCTGTGATAATTTTTATACAGAAATAAAATAATTTATCTGTATTTTAACGTAAAATAGTTATGAGGCAGTATCAGTGAAACTTTCTTGGACATTAGCAAATACAGCCAGTGCGTGCTAATAAGGATTGGAAGCTCACTTCTGAAGTTTCTCTCGTTTTTTAAAATAATTATTTCTTCTCTTTCGACGACATTTAAAAAATTACAATTTAACCAATAATTAAACTTAATTAACCGGCAGAAAATCGAAGCCGGTAAAAAAGAAAAAAAAATCTTCTAAATAATAAAAAAGAACAGGTAAAGTGGGCTATATAACACAATTGAGGATTTCGTCACGGTTGTGAAAGCGATTATAATAACTATCGTTATAATAAGTATTATTAATGAGTTTTGTAACTAGCATTCTTAAACGCAGCACACTTTATACATCATTAAACAGGGCGTCTTCAATTTAATTTGTCAGGAAATGTTTAATTTGACGCACTATTCAATACGATACGCTGAATAATTGTTCAACAAACCTTCATTTTAGGATGTTATCCAGTTACGTATGACAGTAGATTAAGTATTTATTCATCAGCAATGTCTTCACACAAATTAGTGTATTTAATTATACACACTGGCGCTTTGGACAGCGCATTTTCAATTGCGCTTTAGATGCCATTTTCATGTGCTAACTCACGACGGTTCTGATCTGCTCTAGTTGACACCGTCCTGATTGGCAGCATCATTAGCACTTGAAAATGGCAGCATGTGTTGTTACAAGCGCTAGTTTGAATAATAAAATACACCAATTAGTGGGCCGAGATGAACCTTTATTATTTTTCATTGTATTGTGTTCATCGGTATATTTAATGAAATTGTAATTCAAAATATCATGCCTCTAAAAACACGCTGGCTGAACTCCGAATAAGTTTTTGTTATTATAGTTAAAGAAACAACAACTATATTGAGGAAGTCGAGAACTTTGATGCCTTACTAAAACTTGTAGAATAATTTTTAATAACAACTGATTACTTAATGGCACTTTCATGAATGGTTATACTTTTCAACTATATTGAAATTCAGCTGTGATATCTAGCTTGACTTGAACAGGGGATCTCAAAGTCTAGTACAGACAGCCAGACACGGATAGGACAAAAACGCCAGCTCAACCATTTTGACATACCGACATACGAAATGACCTACATGTTTGAAAGCAAAGCCTCCTTGACAGTTGGCCATGTACAATCAAGACGCCTTGTTTACTATTGACTACGGCCGCTTGCTGTCACATCGGTGCTAAAACATGCCCCAAAAGTTTATCGTCCTTTTACGATCGCTCATTGGCCCTTTACGAGTATTGGATCGGATCTAGCCGCTCGTAAACCACAGTGCTCCTGAAGGCTCCTCCAGTGCTGCCAACACACCTAACTCAAACGGACCGACTTTTTTTCTGTCGGAGAGCAGACAATGTAAACAGGGCGGAGGAGCTAGTCTGTTTATACCTCTTACATCCTTGAGTATTCCTCCGGAGATTTACTACTCCGAGAACTTCCTCCTAATAGCAGTTATCTTTTAGGCATTAGGGAGATTTTTTTTTCAGTCGTATTCTTTTATAGTTTTCTGACTAAACCCGGTCGGTTCTCGACTAATTAACCCGGCAAAAAATAGTTTACCTTGGCCCGTTGGGAGATTTAGTGTCGGCGCCTTGTTGTTAGAGAGTTGTGAAGACACTCTAACAATGTTGCTGTTCGGCTGCAGACGTCTACAACCAACTTTATTGCTGAATTAGAGGATTTTTCCCCACAATTTAGCAGCTCAAGGAAGCGAGGAGAAAAGTATTAAAATTTACTGCTTCAATCACGAGAACCATAATTCTTGTTTAACCGACACTGGTATTTGGCTCAATAATAAAAACTGTTAATCCGTTAGCACACACTAATTACAAACGTTTCTTTCACTAACAACCAATTTTTAATAAGAAGCTTTATGATTTCATTTACATTTTAAGGCAAATGTATAGGGTTTTTCGCTTTCCGTGGAACCCAGCAGAATTGGCATCGTGACCTGAAACCTTTTTTTCTATCATTGGGAGAAAGAAAATTATAGTGGTTTCTGTGAAGTTGGCATTGGTCACCTTTGGAAAACTTGCATTAGCTTAAATAGCCAAAAAGAAACCTCTTCATTTTTGACGGACAAAAAAACTGAAATTGTCGTTTTATAGAACGTAGCAGCATTGTAAATAGAAAACGTTTACGTTGAATCAGTAATTTTACAGATACATATACAAATTACTGAAATAACATTTAAGCTATTATGGTGTTTTATTTTGAATTTCACCATCTTTTTTATGCCTGTGTCTCATTGTTCTTGTTTTAATAAAACCGCTTTACGACCTAAAGACATTTTACAATGCAGCTCAGTGCTGATAAACTCCTTGAGTATATTTGCACTAATGCTTGATGAACAACCTCTTGTGTCTTTAATGTAAATATAAATTGTAATAATAAATAAATGTGAATATATCTTGTTTCAAAGCTGTAGACCTCGATGACAGCTGAACAGGCGAACGTTGACTGTTAAATGGTATTGTGTCAACAAAAGATTTTCATGGCAAATATATGTATATTTTACTTTTTAAGTTCTTGTCAAGTTTCTTTCCTTGTACATCTAGGAAAAGAAGCGGGGGATTTTTAGTAAGTTAAGCAAGCTCAATCTCTAGTTGAGAGAAGAAACAATTCCTTGAATGCACTTTTCCGATCAGAAGCAGGGGACAACTAGTGATTTAGTGGGAGACTAAGATGATGGCTCTACTATTTCCCGTCGTGCCATCTTCGGCTTGGTTCCCTGTCCTCTGAGGACCTCCCTAGATACTCTTCAGCTAGCGGAGACCCCAGTGGACACCCAGAAGAACAGAAGACCCCAAGAGCAGCCCCCTCGGTGTCGTCGCCCTAATAACGACTCCGCCATCGATCCGGCCACCACGTGCACTCCCCCACCTTTCTTATAGTCCCATCTCTTCTGCCTCTTCCTGTCCTTCTGTCTTCTTGCACTTGTCCGTCTGTTCTTTGTCTTCCCCTCGTGTCCGCTTTGTGCTTGTCTTCTGCCTACTGGCAGGTCGTCACATTTTAGAATTTTAGCCTACAAACGCTAATAACACATTTCTAAATTGACTTTGACGTATTGAATAAACCATTAGCTCTTCCACAGTGTACGAGTTCTTGTAATTAATGAGAAAATAATTTATTAGTTACAAACTGATTGTCTTGTATTATTAGTCGAACTGAAATCATGATGTGAAATAAATAGATAAATTGTAAATACTGGGTGTTCGTTGTTAGCCGTGAGAATATAAATGAGATAGATCCGATTACAAACTATTGTTTTATCAAATTTTATCATTTATTAGTCAAAGCTTAAAAAGAATTAAAGACATTCCAAAAAATTGAGGCCAGATATAGAAAATTAATTTTTTTGTTGGGAGATCGGCTTAAGTTTTTACAATTCAACCCACACTCTTTTTTTTTTGCTAACACACACATAGAATGAGGAATAAATTTGATGAAAACATAGCAACTATTTTTCAGCAATTCAAGATCCTTCTGCTAAATAAAATATTCTATTGCTGGTTTACAATTTTTGGAATATCATTAATCCGTTTCAAACCTTGATTAGTTTATAGAATTTGAAAAGAAGTATTATCTTATCGTATAGAGAGAAGTAGTGAGAAATTGTCTTTTGTTTTGTATGCCTGTTTTATGAATATTATTCGATAACGATCGTAAAAATCGATTTAGTCTATCTGAATTTGAAGATATTTTACACGGCACTTCAAAGTATGACATTTTTGGTCTGGTTAAAATACAATAACAGGAGAGAGAGAGAGAGAGAGAGAGAGAGAGAGAGAGAGAGAGAGAGAGAGAGAGAGAGAGAGAGAGAGAGAGATTTTATTTTTCAAAGTGGCCCAACAGCATTGGGCTGCCTATTTATCAATCACTAATATCGTGTTGCCGTACTCTACTAATTAAATACAAATACTAAAAACAACACAATTGAAAAAAAAAATGCAAAAGATAAAAATAATAATGAAAATAACATCCTCTATTTTCCATCATATTCCCAGACTGACAGATTCTCTGGCAGCAGACCACAGATCTCAACACCCAACGATCATTTCCTTCATAAATTTTCTCATGCCACAGATCCGAACTTATTTTAGGTCTAAAGATCTGATATTTTTCCTCGTTAAACTCCACATTAGAGACGTCAATGAAAAAAGAATTTGATTGATATTCTAAAGCAATTTCATGGCAGTTTGGTAGTTGGTAGTAGTATTTTTTATGTCAGTAGGCCAGTTATTATTTTTCATTTAGTTGAAAAAGCGCATTTAAGTAAACAAGAGATTTTACCTAATTAAAAGCAGAATTTTTCCTAAAAAAAAATACTAATTGTTCCAAAGACTCACGCGGTGTTCCATAGTGCTTCGTCACTATTAACGTCTATTTTATTTGAAAATTGATTATATTTGAAAAAAAAAAAAAAAAAAAAAATGAAATTGCTTGATAGCGAAAGAACAAATGATTCTGTCGATGGTCAGCCAAACAAATCTGTAAGTTTATACCTAGAAAAAATATATAGAGTAAAGAAGGTATGATGTAAACAAAAAATGAACCTTAATATTCATTATATGTAGTCGCCACTATTCTGCTTTATATTAGTGAAATAGCAGGTTTTACAGGCAATAAATCAACGACGTTACTGTCATTAGGGAGGTAATGGGGTCTTTGTAGAGAGAGGCCGAAAATTAGCCAAGGTAGCCTTGTCTAGGTAGCCTAAGTGGGCGAAATGACAGAGCGGTAGCAACTGCACAAGTAGCAGCTCTAGGCAAGTAGCAGGTAGTGACTCGCAAACAGCTGATTTATCGCTCTATATTGCTAACATCAGCGGTCCTGGCTGGCGACGCTAAGTCCGATCAGCGGTTGGCACAGTAAGTAGTTTTTAATAGCCAAGTAGGGGCTATGATGTTAGGGCATAGTCGAAGAACGGACTTATTCTGTGGAGCCATCTTGTATCAATAGCAGGCGGGAAGAGATTCGACTTGTACGACAGGGAATAGGTCATAGTCCTAAAAATGCAATTGCTGCAACCAACAGTTTGCACTAACTGTTTATAACTTCTTTTTAGGGTGTCGATTATTTTTTATTATGTGTTTTTGTCATTGTACCCTGTATTTAGGTAAATAGGTACGATTGGAAGTTAGGGCATTATAGTGTGAAACATTTTTGTCGTCTATATAGTTAGGCAGAGTCTTGAACTCCCTTTAATATTTCAAATTCCCTTCAAACTCTACGAAAATTTTTGCTTACCTTTGGTATAAACCGTACATTTGCTAGCAAAAAACGACCGCGAGAAGCAATGTATATTAACCCTTAGGATCCTAAGCAGTTCAAGCTGCATTTACGCCAGTGCAGCGGCAAAATTAGCATGTGTGTACCGTTAGAGTTAATTACAGTTGAAGTTCTTCTTTAAACCAGATCATGGCTAAAGGGCATCTACAGAACCTTTAATTCAATAAATATCATTTCTGAAGACTTTCCTCTTTGCATTTCAAACAGACAATGTTCTGATTAATGCACTTATTTTTGGTTTATTCTGTAGGAAATAATATCCTACTGTACAATAACTTCAAATGTATATCTCCTAATAAATCTTGAATTAATTATTTTTAAACACGTACAATGTAGGGAGATAGTCTTGGTCGCGTTTAAATACTTTCACCGAAATTCAACTTAACAAAAATTCTTGACATTTTGCAGAGCGTAACCTTTGACATGTTTTTGACCCCACCTCAAATTTGAACTCTAGCCAGAACAGATCACACGGTCATGAATCGTGAACATTTTTGGTATAAATCGGTCTTAAGAGATCGTAAGTATAAGCAAAAACAAAATTCATTTATTACATTGTGTCAACTTTGTCAATACTTTTTTGTGATACTAAAGTCGTGAACTTGTAACTATTCTATACCCCCGACCAAAATATGGCTACACATCGTGTTAGATAAATGAAAGCTCAGTATTTTCAACACCTGATTAATCTCAGATCGCACATTTGAAATTTTATAATTTCATTATGCAAACGAGACGAACCAATGTACTATTTTTTTAATTGCTTAATAGTACATTTTACTTTACTTCTGGTGTAGAGGTATTGTATACATTGACTTGGTTAAATGGTTTTTATATGCTTGATTAATCTGACACATTATTTTATCATTCTGTATGTATGGCTCTAGAAAAGAAGTTGTAAATGATTTAATCGATCTGAAATTTTGACGGTATATTTCACATTTTGAAATATTCTTATTTGTTTTTGGATAAGATAGAAATGGCGTATAGTAAAGAAAAAGTAACATAAAAAAAATTAGGACCAGATTAACTAAATTATAATATCTCTCAAATCCAAGCTCTGGAGCAATCTGCTTTTTAATAATTTATTATTTTATTAAATTATTTAATAATATTTTATTGTGTTCCAGCCTTTTTGTATAAATGTTTTAGTTATTTGCAATATTTTTTATTTTCATTAAAGCGATTTAATGTGGCCGAGATGGTTTGATAAATAAAATGTTTTATTCACTTTCTTCGTTTTACGTTTATTATTAGACAGTAAGATCCGGGAAGATTTTTTTTGTTTTACGGGATTGACTCCTAAATAAGATTTAAGACACTGCCATGTCTGCCTCATTGCCACTAATGTTTCATCAGCCAATGTGATGATTGCAGGATGTACTTAAGACGTTAATATTCCTCGTTCAGAAGTGTGAAGTACCATCTCCTGTGATCCTGCAGGCACCGCAGAGCTACACAATCGTTTATTAGAATTTCCGTGCCTCATAGGCTGTAATAAAAAAACCATTAGGGGCCAGGCGTGAGCTAACAGCTACAGATAGTGGATCTTTAATTCAATAAATGTCATCTTGTCTCTCCTCTTTGGATTACAAACTGAAAATCCTCTGATAGTTAGTTCACTTATGTCATGTAGTGAAATTAAAAATCTATGTAATAAGTCGGGTAATTATGCAAAACATTTTATATGCATAACTCCAAATAAATCCTGAATTTATTTTCCAAAGTACCATATAGCGAGATAGCCTCTGTCATAATGATTCAAACTCCTTTCAGATTGAATATAATTAATTAAAATTTTCCAATGTGAACTCGAAAGTCACGCGGCGTTGACCTGAGACACTAAACACTCATTTTTGTCCCTAAAAACTATTTTTTCGTCTCGCGTATACAGTGTGCGATGGATGTTAAAGAATAGAAATTGTAAAAACAAATTCTTCATACAAGGCCTTTTAGAGGGGACTATAAATAATAAAGTTGTCTCCTGCCTTATAAAACTCATTTTCTTGTCACTCTCTGACTCTGTGCAATGCATTTGGATTTTCTGTGCAAGTGTTGTGTGTATATACATAAAATAACTATTGTTGGAGATTTCTTTTCCTTTTATTTCTACATAAAATTTTCATTAAATATCATTATCATCATCATTATTATTACTGTCATTTGTATCTAAATTGTTTTAGTGTCTATAAAGTAGGTACTTTTACATTCATTAATAATACAATTTCACTGAAAAAAAAATTATTTATTTTTAGGTATAAATTGTGGCTATTTATTACTACTTTGTGTAAAAATAAATTCGTGAGCTTGAAATTTATTGTTATACCCGTGACCATAGCCAAAATGCCATCAAGAAATTATATCTCATATTAGATAAATGAAACAGCTTACATTTCATTTTATGTTTAAGACCTGACAGAGTAACGCTTTGCTCATGTCACTCATTTGAAATGTTTTACTTCCATAGTTCTATTCTGTACATCCAAACAGGTTTTGATGATATATATATATTCATTTTTTTTGTTTTGCAGTATGATAGGTGATCGTATTCCAATCAGTGTGATAAGTGGTGCAAAAGTCGTTTAATTTCATTCTTTTTTTGTTGTTTTGCGAGCCTTTCCGATTACAGTCTTGCGCTTCGCACATATTTTGAGATGTTCTTTAATGGCATGTTGATTAATTATGTTATGCGACTTGCTGCTATGTCACTGCTGAATCATGTGTATGCAGTTACTGTTTTATCGTTTTGATATATAAAATTCAAATTGAGGAAGTCCGAGCTACGTGGATTCTGTTTTTCCTTACTACAATTGGAAAGCCATAAATAAAATGGTGTCGAATTTTTTTCTTAGTTTAGTGAGAAAGCGAGAAACATAGCCTTTCTTTATAATTTATTGTTTTTTCTTCAATTAGATTATTATTTTTGTTGAATTGTACGGCGTATAGCTCCATCATTAAGGCTAGTTTGCCGACAAAGTTGGTATATGGCCCTGTGGTCAGTGCTTGGTTATAGGTTGTTACTATTCCAATGAAATTTTTAAATTACACTATCTAGGTGAAACATAAAAAATAAGCAAAGTTGCTGCTGAGTTCTTTTAGTTGAACTGACCTCGTCTTGAGCTGGGTTTTTTGCATCTTAGCACTAATTTCACCGATTGTACGAGGGGTCTGAAAAGTTTCCGACCAAACTTAAAGCTTTTATTTATTTTATTATCATCTTCGTGTTGAGGTCGGAAACGTTTCAGACCACCTGTGTAGTAATGGTTCACAATATTTAAAATAAACATTAAATACTCTATACTAAGTTCTATGCAAGTGAGGTGAGACAGACATGATACTGGACCAGCCGCAAGCAGGCGCCGACCTCACTGCTTCTAACAGGCCGCTGGCTATAAATCACTGGTTCGTCTGCTTCTTGAGGCGGCTCCACTCTGAGGCTTTTGCCTCACTCATGGCAGTTTGGTTATTTTTTTTTTTTTAAGTTTTAGGGGGCGGTTTTGAGGGGTATGCCGAAGAGGATACCGCGATCGTGAATCAAGTCCCAGCCTAAGTAAGTAGCAATTACAGGAGGGAGAGAGAGGGGGTAGTTTTGTGTTGCTTACTACCCTTAGTTCAAGCAATATACTTGATGAATATTTATCAAGATCATAAATTTATGTTAAGCAGTTAGGGTATTGGAGTTAATAGTGTCTATAACGTCTTAAGCGGATTAAAAAAAGTCGTGTCTAGTGCACAATTAACGGTTTCGTTACGGACTTTTTACCTAAAGCATCGTCATCCTGGAGGTGACCTGTACTTGTAACTTTCTTTGACTACAGAGTTTCATCTCGACAAAAGCCTAACATGGAACCGAGGTTAAAAGACAAGAACTAAATAGACACTTTGGACAACAGTAGACTACTTCGACGGACATCCCATCTCTCAATAGAAAATAAATTACTAATCTACAAAGTTATACTAAAGCCAATATGAACATACGGAATAAAGATATGGAGGACAGCAAAATTCGACCATCAAGCGTATCCTATCCTTTCAATCAAAAGGCCTGACAACAATAGTCAATGCCCCTTATAACGTCAAGAACAAAACCCTTCATAACGATCTTAATGTACCCTACATTCTTGAACTCATTCCTCCCACGATAATACAGTCATTGCACTGCGCCACACATCCCTGAAATCCTCCTCCGGGACTAAAGCGGCAGTGGCTTCGTGACCTGCTATAAATATGTGACAGTGGGAGTCCTGGTAATGGTTAGTTTCTCCAATCATGTCCTGAGCGTCTGTGGCTCTCGCCTCCACTGTCTCGTATCCGGCGACGCGGTTGAAATAGCGTGGGGACTTCTAAAACCCCGTTTCCTCTTTCGCATGCGAGGGAGGCAGCAACCATGGTCTCTGGGCTGTTTGTAAATGCTATACGAATGAGCGAGTGAATGAAGAATTGTTAATATGTTATGAATGAGAACATTGATCGCAATTACTTATTGCCGATTTTGGCAGATTGTAATTTTATCACAATAAAGATTTTTGATTAATTTATTTAGACTACAAAGAGTACAAAATGCATTTCTAAGAATAATATCAAATTACATACATATACGCACTACCTACCATCTCGACGAGATGACACCATTGACATTGTCTTTATTTGTAGCATAAATAAAGAAAATAAAGCACTTAATAGTTTCTTGAAAAAATCTAAGTGCACCAATAGAAATTTAGTATAAAGTGTTGTGTGTAATTTATCAACTAGGAAGAAGATAAATACGAGACAAGTTATTAATTTTATATTTAAGGACCACTAGAAATTACTCTTTAAGTTGAAATTTTTTTTTTGTTATCTTTTTCTTGATATAAATAAGTGGGTAGTTTTACGTACTAATTGTATTTTAGTTTTGGTTTAGACTCGCTCTCGCATCTGGCAACTTAAATATATAGCCCATGTAACATAAAATAAATTAAATGAATTTCCTCTCTCTCATTCTGTTTATGATCAAGATATTATTGACAGTTCTAATGACTTTTTGTAATAACAGCATACTAAAACTCCAATATATAATTAATAATGTTAATCAGGACGCCGAGGTCTTTAGTTTGATTCCCTCCTCAAAATTGTAGACAAGTATATTTTTTCTTAACACTAACTAATTACTAAATGACAATTATTTTTTTGAGACTTAAAAAAGGTTAAAATTCATTAAGAAGTTGGTTATTTAACAGATTCGTTATGGAAGTATTATTTTTTGGCTAACGTGCCATTATGGCAAAAAATTCTATTTATTTATAATATGAAACAGCGCATTGTCAGCACTTGGTCGGGTTTGTAGTGAAGAGTGTATTTTTTGAGGAGTAGACTATTATGGACTGTTCAAAATGGAAAGGAACAGAAATATCACGTTTTAAAAAGCTTTGGAAAATTGTCTTACTTTAGACAGTGTTTTCCCAATATACGAGAAAAGTTATTAATTTTATATTTAAGGACCACTAGAAATTACTCTTTAAGTTGAAATTTTTTTTTTGTTATCTTTTTCTTGATATAAATAAGTGGGTAGTTTTACGTACTAATTGTATTTTAGTTTTGGTTTAGACTCGCTCTCGCATCTGGCAACTTAAATATATAGCCCATGTAACATAAAATAAATTAAATGAATTTCCTCTCTCTCATTCTGTTTATGATCAAGATATTATTGACAGTTCTAATGACTTTTTGTAATAACAGCATACTAAAACTCCAATATATAATTAATAATGTTAATCAGGACGCCGAGGTCTTTAGTTTGATTCCCTCCTCAAAATTGTAGACAAGTATATTTTTTCTTAACACTAACTAATTACTAAATGACAATTATTTTTTTGAGACTTAAAAAAGGTTAAAATTCATTAAGAAGTTGGTTATTTAACAGATTCGTTATGGAAGTATTATTTTTTGGCTAACGTGCCATTATGGCAAAAAATTCTATTTATTTATAATATGAAACAGCGCATTGTCAGCACTTGGTCGGGTTTGTAGTGAAGAGTGTATTTTTGAGGAGTAGACTATTATGGACTGTTCAAAATGGAAAGGAACAGAAATATCACGTTTTAAAAAGCTTTGGAAAATTGTCTTACTTTAGACAGTGTTTTCCCAATATACGAGAAAAGTTTATAATGAAAATTGACGGTGAAGTGTGGACTCTTTAAGTGTAAAGATAATAATTGGTATTATTTCTGCTAAGGCTTCACCGTGTATACCCGAACTCCAGAGAAGACATGAAGGCCGATGTGCGGTCATCGACGAAGCGATGAAGGAGGCTCCCCGCGGACCAGAAGAGGAAGATGGATCCTTGGACTAAGATGGAGGATGGTCAGTCGGAGCAATTAGTCCAGTTGGACAATAGCTAAGTAATGGATATCCGCAGGAGAGATATCACTCCTCGCTCCGGAGAGATTGATAGGGCTCTGCGGAGTGATAGCATCCATCACTCCCCAATCACAGGGGCAGATATAGCTGCTAAAAGCATCTCAGTCCGAGAGCCGTCTTAATGTACGAATAAAGAGACTGGCTCTCAGGACTCCCGGTAAGCGGAATCAATCAAGTTCGGGCTTTGCATCGATTCGTCTGCTACGGAAAAGACCACGAAGTTTGCTCAAGAGCACGAAGGGACAGATCTTACGGTGGTAAAAGCACGAGGAATTACTTAGACAAGTGTACTGCGATAACGATTGTGAAAATATTCTCTTGGGAACTCCATTAAACAATTAATCATCAGAGTAAAGAAAAAAAAAACTTAAATTTTCCTATACTTTCGAAAGCACACAACAATTTTTACTAAGATAAAATTACAATCTGCCTTATTAGGCAATAAGTAATTGAGATAAATGTTCTCATTCATACCATATTTACAATTCATGATTAGAGAAACTGGCCATTGCCAGGACTCCTACTATCACTTAATTTAGGTCACGAGGCCACTGCCGTTTTAGTCTGCGAGGAGGATTATAGGGATGAGTGTTGCAGTGGAATGACTGTGCTAGGGGATTAGGGTGGTTGGATAGGTTACTATGGAATTTTATGAACTTGGAAGGGATGAGTTCAAGAATGTAGGGTATATTAAGGTCGTTATGAAGGGTTTTGTTGCTGACGTAATAAGGGGGATTTACTATTGTTCTCAGGACTTTTGATTGAAAGGATCGGATACGCTTGATGTTCGACTTTTTTGCTGTCCCCCTTAGCTCTATTCCGTATGTCCAAATTGGCTTAAGTATAACTTTGTAAATAAGTAGTTTATTTTCAATTGAGAGATGGCATGTCCTTCGAAGTAGTCTGTACAGTTGTCCAAAGCGTCTGTTTAGTTCTTGTCTTTTTAGCCTCCTGTGTGGGTTCCATGTCAGTCTTTTGTCGAAATGGAAGCCTAAATACCGTACTGGCTCAGACACAGGGAGAGGAATTGAATTTAAAAAGACTAGCGGACAGGACTCGCGGCAGAGGGTAAAGGTTATGTGGGAACATTTTGCTTCATTGACCTTGTTTCGCCATTGGTTGCACCAATACTCGATCTCAGCAATGTGTTTTTGAAGGTTTTGGGATGCTATATCAGGGTCTGAATGGGTTGACAGGACTGCAGTGTCATCTGCAAATGTGGCCAAGTAGGTATTGGGAGTAGAGGGGACATCAGCGGTGTATAGGTTATAGAGGATGGGGCCCAGGACACTGCCCTGTGGAACTCCTGCTTTAATGGGATAGTAGTTAGAATATTCTAAACCACAGCGGACTTGGAAGAAGCGGTTTGAAAGGTTGGACTGTAGGATTAGGAAAAGAGTCTGTGGTAAATATCCTCTGAGCTTGTAAAGCAAACCTGCGTGCCAGACCCTGTCAAAAGCTTGAGCTATATTAAGAAAGGCAGCAGTGCAATACTGTTTGGAATCAAGGGCTGAGGAGATGTGATCAACAACGCGAAGGCCTTGTTGAGCAGTGGAAACCAAACTGGTGAGTCGGATAAAGGTTTTTGGATTCAATAATTGGAAGTAGGCGTTTTAATAGGAGTTTTTCAAATATTTTTGAAAGTATAGGGAGTAGGCTAATTGGACGGTAAGATGAGGCGTCATTGGGTGGTTTACCGGGTTTGGCGAATAGGACTATAATGGAGTGTTTCCAGAGGAGAGGAAAGTGCGTCGTTCGGATAATGCGATTATAAATGTAGGTTAGGAAGATTATGGCTTTAGGAGGAAGTTGTTGGAGGATTCGAGGAGTAAGGAGATCATATCATGGAGATTTTCGGTAAGGTAATTTTTTTAGAAGATATTTGACATCAGAGAGGTTAACGGCTTTTGGTGGAAGTGAGAGAGGGATAGGTGAAGTGAGGAAACCTTCAACAGTTGAGCGATGAGTATTGTTTTGAGGAGTAAGGTGAGGAGTGAAAGTACGGGAAAGATGCAGTGCGAATCCTTCCACCCTCTCGCCATCCGAAGCAGCCCAGGACCCATCTTCACGACGGATTGGGTGTGAAACAGGATGATATTTTAGCATTTTCTAAGTTAGATTCCACAAGGAGTTGTCCCTGGTAGACAGAGAGGAGAGATGGGAATTAAAAGAATCGGAACGGAAGGATGCTAATTGCCGCTTTACCAGCCTGCAGTACTGATTGTATGAGCGACGATCAGCAGGATGTCGGGATCTTTGCCACACTGTTCTCGAGTGGCGTTTGGATTTGATTAGGTGTTTGAGATACTGAGGTAAAGGATTTTGATAGTGATTTTTTAGATGGAGGTGGGGTGACGATGCCTCCCAGGCCGACCTCTGGATCAAAGTAGTGAAGGAATGCACTGCCTCATCTAGGTCTCCTGCTTTTCATTGTTTTAATTACTTTTGTATGTACTTAAATACTTAAAGTGTTTTATGTAATCTTGCTTATTACATTGAAGGTTGTACAGCATTATTTACGTAGGTGTGTTAAATTATTATATTTATATGTTCTTCACATTGCTGTGTTTTATTTTATTTCTACGAATCGTTCGCTATCATGGATCTATTTGTAATAAGTAATGCTTTAATATCATAATATGGTTTCTTGTTATTATTTATCACTTAGAAATAGTGAGCTGCCAAAAGGCATTATTAATAATAAATAAATTTATGTTATAACTGAAGGTCGGTGCGACACCTTGGAAACATTTCTTAATCCATTTAAGTGGAACCCACAACTAGGAAACAAAACATCCGTGGATGAATCATAATTATTTATATTTATCCTTCATAATTTACATAATTTTGTGGTATCTTTTATTACTATATGGAAAAAGGAAGAGGCAGTACTTTGAAAAAGTTACGAGACAATCGTCTTTCGACTGTTTTGAATTACAGTATACAACACCTCGAAATATAATAGTTATATGTTAATTACATTTAGGGCACAGGTCACATGACATTTAAAAGAAATAGTGTTTTAAGAGTTGGCGATAAAATCCCGATTTTAAAAGGTTTTTTTACTGCAATATTTAGTTATTTACAATGTGTTATATTAAAAAAAAAACTCTCACTACCTAAAAAAACGGTAGACTCTCACTACCTTGCTGATTCCACCCGCCTCCTTTAGGCATTCCACACCCTATATCCTTCTCATACATCCTTCAAATGGGGGACTCCCCTTAGTGAAAGGCACTCATTAGCCCAAAATAATTTTCCTTTATTTTCCCCACATCCTATTTTATAAGTTTGAGAGCCAAGGGGAAAAAAAAAAGTTATATTAAAAAAAAAGGCAATTCATGGTGAATCGAATGGTACAACAAATATAATGAGGTACTTTAGTAGTGTCTTTAATAAAAAAAAAAACTTAATCCGGTTAGTTCAGAACAGAAATTTCGAAGCATTGCCGCTACATTAACATACATAAACCTTGGTTCTTTATACATTTCTGTTGGTAAATGAACAAAAGAAATAAAATTTTAAAACTGTACGTTATTAAAAAAAAAATCCTCATCACATCACACTTCATAATTAATTACTCCTTTTACTTTTTATTAATCAACATATTTTTTATGTTCCTAAGGGATAACTATCTTCCTGAAAATGCAAAAATTTAACTTTTATTGGCTACTTATATGCCTGAAGGGCCTACACAAACACTGGGGATGAGCTCTGAAGTACCTAGCCACCCCAGCACACTCACCCCTACCACTAGCTCCCCTCTGCACAAATTTGTGATGTATAATGCACTACACCTCAGCTTACAAGGCAGTCTTTATTGTCTAACACATAGCCTACAAATTGTACTGTTTAATTATTATTTATTCTCAATAATATTTTCAAAACTCCATGGCCGAAGCTCCACTTGCATTTAGATGCGGTATGAATTCTTTCCTTATGATAGGGGCCATACAAATGATTTAATCTATTTGAAACTTTAGCTACATTCTACAATGTCTTCAAATATTCTAATTACACGGTGCATTGGTAAAATGCAATAACGACGGTTTCTCAAGTATCAGCTCAGAAGCTATTAAAGATTTAAAATTCTATTTTTCCCCTTATGGTTAAGGACATAGAGCAGTAAAGCAAAAAACTAAACAAAAACAAAGCTATTCCTAAAAAAATAAGTTGAGTTCTGAGAGCGAACGATTCCGAATTCCATAAGTCTTAGTACGTAATAACATGTTTTAGCTATTATCATTTATTTTTATTTGTTGTATTTAGTTATCACCACTCTTATTCAAACGGATACTCCACAGTACTGCTTAGTCACATTCAATGTCTCCTAATTGATTAAAAACTCCTAATATGGGTAAGAGCCGTTATGTAACTGCATTCTATTAATTTATTGGTGCAGGTGTGGAGTATGTATATTATGGAATGAAACACCTTTTGCCTCTCTACAGAATTACTAACTTATACACAAACGATTTCAACGGACTAAGGGCCATGACTGATGTCATGGGTACGAGCAGTTATATTCATGAAATAAACTGCTCACAATTTGAAGTGGACCACTTACAAAAATTTAGATATTATTTATTTTATTTTACAAGCATGATTTGATTTTTTTTCCACTTTAAAATAAAGTATTTTTACAATGTCTGCCTAGTCTGTCGCAAACGTTCAGGTATAATATTTAATAAAGCCGTAGAGACAGAATGTGTTTTATTCTGATTATCTAGCTCATAATCGATGTTTAAATGTTCGCAAATGCTACTGATCTCCCTGGATCAACTATTTTAGTATTATTGTCAAATAGAGGCAATATTTATCAGGAATTTCTTTGATGGAGATACATTGGAGTAAATAGTATTATTGCAAATGATAGGAAACAGGCAATGGTCTGAGGGAAGACTAAAGAGAAATATAAGGGACAGGAGAGGGAAGAAGTGTTTGACAGGGCCGTCACTGCTAACGACTTACAGCGCACTCTATCTGTCAAACAGCGGTTATGTAGTTATTGTGCCTGTCTGTCTGTAATAGTTGTCTTTCTATAAGTTACTCAGGCCTCACAGAGCCAATGGGCTGTGACTACAACGGGGCAGTTAGAAATCTCTTCTCGATATGAAGTCTGCGTTTGTTGCTCTTAATTTATAACGGTGGGAATGAAGTATATAAATAAATAAAGTAAATAAATAAAGACTAGCTGTAGTAGTAGTAGTGTGTGTGTGTGTATTAGCTGTGCAGAAATGTTGCGAGGAATACCGAACAGTGACCCTCGCATGGCTTATCGAAAACAGGCACTGCCTCAAAACCATGAAGAATATGATGATAAATCAGTCAGTGATATATGGGCTTCATCAAAGAAATCCCATTTTTTTTTTTTTTTTTTAAATCTTATAAATATTTATTTGAGAAAAATTGTAATCTGCCCTGAAACGGTAACAGATAATTGTGATAAATGATTCATTCATACCATATTTACAAATTTGCATTTACTCTCTCATTCATA
The DNA here is from genome assembly GCA_930367205.1 of Acanthosoma haemorrhoidale. Classification (NCBI taxonomy): domain Eukaryota; kingdom Metazoa; phylum Arthropoda; class Insecta; order Hemiptera; family Acanthosomatidae; genus Acanthosoma; species Acanthosoma haemorrhoidale. The sequence goes on along the minus strand of OV884014.1, from coordinate 76,320,370 downwards.
CCATACAGGTGGTATAGATATAATAGATAGATACCCTTATGCGTAACTATCGTCCCTCGGGACCTCTACCTCCTCGGAGAAGGAGGCGAGAATTGTCGAAATCCCCCACGCTACTCCTGAAGCCGCATCACTCCCACGCAGGGACAGAGGGAAGTCTAAAAGAAAAATCCGACTCGCACAAGCTCAAGACATGAGTTGAGAAAACTGACCAGTTACCAGCCAATTACTGCCAAAATTTACAAAAGAAGGCACTTCCACTTTAATCTCCGAGAAGGATTGTAAAGACGGGTGATGTTGGTTGAGGATTTGCGTGGAAAGATAATTTCTGGTAAAATTTCAAGATTTTTTAAGGAAATGTGATTGGATGGTGGGAATTCTACTTTCAGTATGAAGGGTTCGATTTGTGTCATAAAAAGACAAATTAACTCTTAGGATTTTAAATTAGAACGATTGGATGCACTTGATTTTTGAGGTTCCAGTTGATGTCTGTCTGTATATTATAAGGTATTAGTCTCGAAAATTATTATATTAAATTAAAATTTTAAAGTATAATACTTGCAAATATGTCTATTAATTTGGAAACATTCAGACCTTAAGTCCCAGCTCACAACCTAATTGAGATTTAAAGTTTTGATTTTTTCATCATATTAAGGAGGGCAATCATATTAAAAACTGGATAAAAAAACGGAATACAAAAATGGAAAAGATCCCGAAATATTATGTTATTCGAGCCAACAATATACATCATAGCCAAAGCCGGTTTTAATCATGGGTCAAAACCTTATCAGTATTTTATCTATTTAAAATTTATTGTAGAACATGCGAAAGGAATGAATAATTTTCGGCTAACAATACCGAGTGGTTTTTCCCCTTTTATTTTGTTTATATTTATAGTTATTATATTTTTAAAGAACTAACTATATCTTTCCTTATTGTAACTTCTATTTATTCCTCCTTAATAGTGTTTATATCCATATAAACAATATAGAATTTATGTTATGATTGATGTATATAAGATATAATATATATGTAAATAAGATGTAAATAAGATCCAGTAGGAAAAAAACGATGTGGCAACTGATCCTCACTACCACTTATTATAAACTAAAATTCTTCATTTCAAATATTGGACAGTGAAAATTTCGTTTTTCCGCCGGGATCAGGAAAAGCTAGCTAAAATAGCAACATGTCGGAGACACTATGGCTATTCAAGTTCAGATTAATCAATCATTACCTACCATCAAAGGGTGAGACAGATACTCGCACAAACATCATTACAATAGTACAATTAGTCACCATGTATTAAATGTCTATGTACAAAAGTACGAACGTTCAACGTTTAGAGCGAACGAAGCGAACGTTGACAGTTACAGACGTGGCGTTGTAGGCCGACAAAGCGAGCATACAAACATACACTGACAGACAGACAGACAAATAGACAGAGGATATTTTCGCATCGCCAGCGAGGCCGGTGTCTAATCGATGTTGTCTGCGCTCCACGTCGGTCACCAGGGCCATTACGCACCTTGATAGCTTTCCGCTTTGACTAAGTCATTCTCGCCCCCGCGCTTTCTACCCGCTTCTTCTCTTATTCTTCTCCTCCATGATTCTTACAATATACATTTATACATTCCCGTGTTTACAAGTGCATATTCAGCTTTCATATCCATTGTTAAGTAATTCATCGTCAAAATATAATGCTTAAATAGCGACACAAGTGTTTTATCTCACTATATGGAAGCGACAGACAAATGCAGAGTATTAAATGAAAAAATAATTTCAATGTGATTGGTACTCAACAAACTTTACACACGTACTCAGAAATGTTGAAAAAGACCGATATTTTACACAAAGAGCTGAACAAAAAATTGAGATACGGTGGCTTGGCTGTCATATAACAAATAAATAATAACCTATTTAATCAATTGTAGGCCAGAGAGAGGTGTACATTTATTGACAATAGCCCATAACCAGCCTTCAATTATAATAAACTAATCCTACCGATAGCTTGCATTTATATTTAAATAGAAGTTAATGAAAAAAAATATTTTTAGTATTCACCAAGGGAGGGATTAAAATACATAAATTAATAATCCCGCCATGAATTAACTGTCAATATCAGTTCTTGAAAATAATAATAATTTAACGATCTCATGTCTAATACCTTTATTTATAATAAGGACTGTAATTAATGATATCGATTAATGTTACCACAAAAAAAACGTCAATTCAAAGTATTTTGAAGAGCACCGGGAAAATAAACATACTAATATAACGTGAAATTTTCGATTGGCTTAGAGTTAAGTTTGAGAGGAAATCCATGAATTTCCCATGGGCTAACATAACATTTATGGTCGTGCATGAAATCCTCTAACATTTTCATATCTTAGTATAGTTTATTTCCAATTCCAAAATCGTTTTTTCTCATAAGAGGATTGAAATAAAATATTTGGATAGATGACACTCTATCGCGATGTTCCTGGTGTATTGTGAGTGTATGCTTATCAACTGAGTGATATGGTTAGATAGACTTTGTAGACGTCTGATACAGCATAAATGTATATATTTGTAATTCGTATTTAAATGTGGCAGAATACAAGGTGGTAAATATACTTTCTTTCTACTTTTACCATTTAGAATTTTTTGCCAAAAAAAATTGGATAAAATCCTGGCCATTCCCCAGAATTATAACTGGATATCCAAAGACTGAATTAATGGCAGAGCCACCAAGTTTACGCGCCGCGGCTAAGCTGATCGTTATGTGGTTCTGGGCATAAAGCAGCCGATCTAATTAGCAGTGAACATATCCGCTGATGTTATCTACCGGAAACGGAACACCCGCCAAAACGATGGCTGATTTGTAAGATCCTCCGCCAAAATGTCGAGCTGAACATTTCAACATAGTGTTTGTAAAAGACCGTTGTGAATGATGTCTTAAGTAGTAGTAGTCTCTAAACTAGCGATTTATAAAAAACCCAACGACATTTCTCATAGCATTACTACAGGGGAATTTAATAGTCAGGAGAGCGAATCAGGAACCAGAGAAAATTTCACGTTCAGCGGATGATCGACTCAATCCACCATCTGTCGTTATTATTAGTTAAATACTGTATGAATGAGCAAGTGAATCAAAATTGTAAATATGGTATGACTGAGATCATTTATCACAATTACTTATTGCCCAATGAGGCAGATTGTAATTTTATCATAATAAAGCTGTTAAAGTATTATTAGTTAAATAACAATATGAATAATTTAGCAAGGTACATGTAGTACCAGTAATTGTGATTCTTAAGACAAGCGATCCATCTCTCAATAGAAAATAAACTACTAATCTACAAAGTTATACTTAAACCAATCTGGACATACGGAATAGAGCTATGGGGGACAGCAAAAAAGTCGAACATCAAGCGTATCCAATCCTTTCAATCCAAAGTCCTGAGAACAATAGTAAATGCCCCTTATTATGTCAGCAACAAAACCCTTCATAACGACCTTAATATACCCTACATTCTAGAACTCATCCCTTCCAAGTTTATGAAATTCCACAGTAGCCTTTCCAACCACCCTAATCCTGTAGGACAGTCTTTGCACTGCGCCACTCATCCCTATAATCCTCCTCGGAGACTGAAACGGCCGTGGCCTCGTGACCTGCTATAATCGCGTGACAGTGGGAGTCCTGGCAATGGCCAGTTTCTCCAATCATGTCCTATTGTATGAATGAGCGAGTGAATGATGACTAAATATGGTATGAATGAGATCATTTATCTGTATTATTATTGCCTTATAAAAGGCTGATTGTAATTATTGCACAATAAAGATTGTTGTTGTTGATAAAAAAAAAAAAAAAACAAGCGAAAAACTCTTATTTTCACTTAAGGGTTGATCTGATTTATTTCGATCATTGAACCTCTCTCCAAGTCGATTTAAATAAAAAATATAATAAAAATCTCACACCCGATCTGCCTGAAATAGTAACTTGGGCTGTTTTTGACACAAGGGTTCGTTCTCCCAAATTTGATAAATATCTGTTGACAGACACGATCTTATTATGCTCGTATGTTGGATATCATCAGTTTTCTTAGTCATTATTGTTAAGTCAGCATGACGATGGATTATGTAGAGTGAGCCTACACGTGATCCTGATCGATTACTCTTACACATCGATTACAAAATTCACTTATGGTTAGAGGAACGTTGCCTCTACATCTAACCATAAGGCTGAGGCTTACTCACCTTCAGCTAAAGTCTTGAATTTTCATAATGATAGTCGGTTGCCGCATTGAGGCTGGAAAACATCATACAACACGAAATTACCACCGAAGTGACAGATACTTCGGCTCCGCTAAAAGATCAGACACAAGTTAAAAGCTGCAAGAAGCACTGCCTGTATGACAGAGGAGATTTGCCACGTCAGTTCTGAGAGCTAAGGCGTTAGCTGCAATGGTGTGACAGAGGTTTTTATTTTACCTCAGCAGCTTACATTTGCCGCTCAATCTGTTCTCAAGGCGGGACTTAAGAGTCACCCAGCTGTCGTCGCCGGGGAGTGTAAGACCTGCCACATCGAGGGGAAAAGCCGATGCGAACTCTTCACTGGATCGACTCTACTTACTAGCAGCTTATAAGTCATATGAAATTCAAAATAAAAATTATTCAGCAACAAATTATTTCTCGCCTTTTAGACATTTACGGAGGAGATTTCGGGCTTAACGTAATGGAAATAGTAGATTAAAAAAAAACAGCTCGGCCATGCTTCTTTGACTTTCTACCACAATTATTTCAAAAAATACAATTAAGTTTAGACTTCATATAAACACAGTTTGGTCTCTGAAATCAATGATCTGCTCGTGGATAATGAGAAAATGTTTACCCACGGATAAACTAGTTATGAGCTAAAATAAATTGTTTTAAATGTATACTAAAGAAATTTAGGATGTAGAAAGTCAGTCACTTAAATTAATATATTCATGTAAGATCATCAATTTTTACCGAAATACTGTCGAAATCAAGAGTTATTTGATAAACCATCCTTCCCCACTACCAGTCATCTTTTAAAAAAATATTAAAAATTTAAGTTGCAAAAATCTTGTCAGAAATAAAACCTATTAAAACATGTTTGGCCGAGCTGGCCATTGCTTGCTCTCAAAAGCTTATTTAGGATTTCTAAAAATATAAAGATATTTTTTAACAAATCAAATCTTTATTGTGATAAAATTACAATATGCCTTGTTGTGTTCAATGTTCTCATTCATACCATATTTACAATTTCCATTCACTCGCTCAATCATGCAGTATTTACAAACAGCCCAGAGACCTCCCAAATCCACATGGTTTTGTCACCACCCTCGTATGAGGGAGGAAGCGGAGACTTGGGAAGTGCCCCACGTTCCTCCGTCATCCGCGTCACCGGATACGAGCCAGTGTAGGTTGACGAAGAGCGTGAGAGCCACATAAGCTCAGGACATGATTGGAGAAACTGGCCATTGCCATAAATGCTACGCATTTTTATCAGGTCACGAGTCCACTGCCGTTTTAGTCTCCGATGAAGATTATAGGGATGAGTGGTGAAGTGCAATGATTGTGCTACAGGATTAGGGTGGTTGGATAGGTTATTATGGAATTTTATGAACTTGGAAGGGATGAGTTTAAGAATGTAAGGTATATTCAGATATTTATTGTAGGGTTTTGTTGCTGACGTAATAAGGGACGTTGACTATTGTTCTCAGGACTTTTGATTGAAAGGATTGGATACGCATTAGTAATTTATTTTCTATTGAGAGATGGGATGTCCTTTGAAGTATGTAGTATGTAAAGTAATACAAGATATAGAAACGAAAAACGATTTCCCCGTTTATGTTACATATTAAAGCCTCACCCAGTGTGCTATGGTGAGAGTAACATTTAGTAATTCCTTGAAGTCAAGGATTTCTACCAAGTCAAAGACCAGACTGATATCCGGTGTTTTGTTTCTTTATTACATTTTTTCTCCTGCGCACTCACAAGAGCAAATGGAACTGTACAGTTTTACAACTAAACCGGTATTAACCGGGAAAAATCCCTGTATTTTTAATAGGTTGAGCAGAATTCAGAAGAGAATTGCTACAGAACATATCCCAGAGCGGCCATTAAAACTGGAATATAGAAGGAATTCCATCGAGTGCCAGACGGCTAAGTACTTACTACCTCTACAATTATATATAGAGATGTTATGGAGAGCAGAAATATTTAAAAGAAAACAAAATACAACAGAAAAAACAACAGCAATACAAAAATTAATACAAATAAATTAAATGGAAAGGTGTAATCTTTTTCTTCGACATTTAATACGATGGCAACAAGATATTAGTAGTTTAATGATTTATGATTCTTTTTCCTACTCCGGTCCTCGTAGGTTTTGATTGTTAATTTTCTGAGGAGTAGCTATTTCTTTTTTCTTCTCCTTTATCCTTTGAGAGTTTCTTCGTTTCCTTTTGTTTTATAGTGGAGTAGGTTAGTTTTTATTTACTGCCCTCTGTCTGAGAGTATGTGTTTCCAATCAGGCTCCCTTCTCGCTAATAACAGGCTAAACTCTGATTTATTCCGGATGACTGATTTAGCGCTGCAGCAGGTACTCTCCGGGGAAGAGAGGTCTTCGGTCTATCTCTTCTCACCATTCAATCATCGTTGCAATCGTTATTATGTAACCTGTAATTAATTCCTTAGTTTATTTCGTCAAAACGCGTAAATATTCAATACATGCAGAGTCAATTATCTGCTTATATTGACTTCTCTAAGCCTGTAGAAATATGTGGATTAAAGTTTTTTTGTATTTTTTTAAGTCTATCGCTTTCACCATATAACTTTTTTTCTCGTTCACAAAATTTTATAAAGTAATTTTTTAGCTGCGTGACCTCTTATATGATATTCTACGTTGATCTACGGTGTTCTGTTCTTGAACATGATCAGCTATTGTTTGGATTGTGATCTGTACTTGATAAACACTAGTTCGTGAAATAAACATAACTTTAGTATAATGTCCTGGTAATATTTGAATTTGGTTATCAATATGATTTAGCATAATCAGTAGGCTCATATCTATGCCGTTATTTTATCTTATATTCTATGAACAAACAACATTAATTTTGCCACTAAAACAGGGTAAAAGGTCTAATAAGAACGGTATTAAAAAATAAATGTTTTCATATATTTATTACCGTATAGTTTGTAGAACGTCTAGTTTTCTAGGAAGGACATGTACAATGGAGGTTTTTTTGTTTTTTTTTTAGAAATTTGGTATGAATTCTGCTTAGTTGGTTTTAATTGATTGTCAGATTCAATTCGAGAAATCAAAATTAAAACTTTATATTTCATTTCAGGCAGTAACGTTAAATATAATTGGAAACAGATGGTAGTAGGAGCAACAATTATGTACCAGAAGTCTTAGATGAATATATCGCTGATATCTTAGAGGTATCAAATAAAAGAAGCTTGAAAAACAACACAGTTCCCAGAAAACAAACTAAAAATGCGATTTCAAGTTGACGTGGATCCTTGAAATGATGTTTTTTTTATGAACTGTTAGGATTTTTAATTTCATATTTTTGTGTATTATAATTAATTATATAATGGGTAAATAACTAAGTTAATCAATATCTAATGTGGAAATCGATTAAATGGCATAGAGAAAAGATTTTTTTTTGGTAAACAGGCTTTTTTTTTGCATAATATTGTTACAAAAGGATGGATCTACAGATAGGATATGTTGCCAATAGATTCACTTTTGCCCCTCCAGGATATCTGACAGATCCATCTGGAAGAGAGGACAGAGGACACCCGAGAGTAGCAGCGATACAATCACAGGTATCACGTAGCAGATTGAGCGTTAGTAGCAGGCAGGAGACAGTGAGCTTTATAGCGGCGGTTCTTCTTACCCGGTACTGCACTCTAATTACCGGCGACATACGGACATACGGCCGTGTACTCCAATAAGGAAAGGTTAGGGCGCGCAACACAGTAAATATCCGCCGAGGGATTTCTGTTCTCTCCCCTTCCGATCAAAGCTCTTCTTGTTGCAGCTAGTTCCTTTTTGGTTCTCGGTCGGCCGAAAGTAGTGGTTCTGTAGGTGTGTACATCGTTCCCGAACACAGTGAATACTCGGCATTCCACCACAGCAGCTGCCTGCGGTAGTCACCTAAAGACAACACTGCACCGACCTAAGATATTTCCTATATAGCTTCAACCACCACCACATCCACCGATCCAAGTAAGAACAACAGGGGGACGCTTACATTAGGAATCTAATGTTAAGCCTAGGAAATAAGCTCTCGGAAACCCCTTGTTTAGTTTCCTTGCTAAATAATAAAATTTAAAAATCGTAATAATGGTTTTGAGGTAAACGCGCCAGTCACTTCTTAGCTCCACCTACCAACTGCGATGACCTCAGTTGTATCTCTTCAGTAGGTGATGCTCCGGGGATTGAAACAATGTTCTAATCTAACCGTGACTGTTTCAAATGAAAGTCTGACTCTAAAAGAAAGGTTGTGATCGGCTCGTAAGAAAATTCTAACCTTTTATCTGTCATAAATAGCGTTTTATCAGATCAGACAAGTATAGCGTGATCGCTCCTTTGTTGTATATACCACTCACAGCGGAAATTTTGCACTACCGCGATTAGGCGGTGACATTGTGAGCTTGGCCGGAATACTCAATTGGATATGTAGAAAAGTAAGTGAATCATTCTCCTTAAGCTGCGTCAGGATAAGTGATTTGATTTGAAATGGTAAATACTTGCTAACTATAACTGCATTTTTTTGTACAGAAACACTAAATAGACAAGAACATAAAAATGACCTTCATATCTTTGTAGGAAGGTTCTTGCTTCCGACAGAATATCCCGCCATCCCTGCTGTTCTAAATGGGAATTAATCCTTATGTTTTACACACAACTGGAGAATCCGGTGGCTCACGAAAATTTAATCCTACAAATTAACAATCTTTGATCTGAAAATTTTACAAAAAATCTCTAAAAGATATAATTTCTAGCGGGAGAACACTGCTATATTTTATTTTGACTAAGCGACAGGGCTTGACAATGATACGCGCGGTGGTTATCAAGAAGGAACGCAATAACTCAGCTGCACGCGAGTGCATCTCGCCCGAGCACCTCGCGGCTGCAATGCAGACATACACTCGTTCGTACACCCTTGAGCCCTTATCAATTTATGTTAAAAGGTTGCCGCTACACAACCACAGCACACATCCGAAGCCGCATTACCGTACTTTTAATGGGAGTCATCGATTAGTTAGACCTGCTCATTTCCATAAATATCTATTCACGGCCGGGTCCCGGCTAAAGAAGATTTGTCGCCATTATCTAGCCGAGGGCGCCGGTGTGATTTCCTTCGACATATTTGCAAACAGCTACCCCTCGACATTTTTGGAATTAGCCGGCAACTCTGTGAAATAGTGGCTGTGTAGTTCCTGGTTACACCTCCGTTGGTAACGGTCCCAATCATTAGTGCCTCTGCAGCATAAATACCTCTATCTGCCCCTGGAGTCGCAAAATGGCATAAATTTAAAACCCTGTTAGTCAGGGGTAATTATCTTCTAAATCCACGTATTCACAAGATACGGTGATCGGGTCAAAGCAAACAAACCGGATACTTCGTGATATGTCAGTAATGATAGGATAGCTAACATACAAGGATACAAGTATCATCAAAAACATGGTGTGATGTCATTTCCAGCATTTTCTTTAGCATTAGTAGAGTATCAGACTGAAAATGGTACATCTACTTAACGTGTATCAGAAATTTACATTCTTTACTTATTTGGTAAGCATCGGCCTCCATACTCCTTCTTCGAAACCAACGCGCGCGTGGATTAAACAAGAAAGGAAACTTCACCCCCCCCCCCCCATCGCAAGCTTAGGATATCCACAATAAAACTTGACAGGACTTAAGCTGGCCTTTACCGGTTAATTCGAAGATAGTTTAGTGTAAAGATACCCTGTGATATAATAAAGTATACAAAACCTGGATCAGATTCCTGCCTTTTGACTGTTTTATATGTCTTAGCACTATCGGTGAATGAGTCGACACAGATAGACAGATACTTGTATCTTGTCAAAGCTAATTATTATTATTATTTATCTGAGATAGTAAAAACTTCGCTGGATCTCTTATACCTTCTATTTCTGTGCCCTAACTTATTTAATAATGTTTTAAAATTAATTTAGCTAATGTTGTAAATGTATATTCCAATTGTATGTTAATATCATCACGATAAGTTACATTGAGAGCAACATATTAGCACTATGTGATAGTAACTGATCATAACTAGGGCGTTACCCCTAGAGTTACCGCTCGCGAACGAAAATTTATACAAAAGAAGAAAAAAAGCTGAATTTTTGTAAATTTCTGTTTTCCATCACAAAACTTTTTATCTTTCTGGAACTTTATTAATGTGAACCCATCAAAGAACATCCAATATCCCCCCTCCGATAAAAAAAGGATCCGTTTTTAAAAATCCACAAACAGATCAGAGATCATATCGATAAATGAAAATAATAATTGTTAAATGTAACTTAAGAAGCTACTATTCTATACTCAGTTTTGTAGCCTCTAGTCTGGGCTGTACGGGGCATTTAAAATAAAATAAATACCTCAGTTACTATCAATTAGTTATTAATTGCAGAATAACAACAATATACGATATATCTATAATTCAGTCTAACATCAACTAATTGGCACAGATGTGTATTAGTTTTGGCCGACAACAATCAATAGCCTTGATTTGATATCAATTCCCAAGAAAATAAAAGGATTGTTCGAGGAAGTGGTGATCGATAGCAAAGTGCTTGCTCTTTTGACTGAGAATATTATATTTGATTCAATCGGTGGGTCACCAAATGAAATCTCCAAACGAAATGCTTTTAGATCAAAAATTGCCGCCTTTTTGATTCACAGGGGTGGTAACACAAGGGCTCTGGTTTAGAAAAACGAAAATAAATAATAAATGTAGAAAATATAAATCTCTCAGTTTTAAATTTTAATAACTTCTCCACTTATTTCCAAAATTTTTGTAGGCTTGTTTTAATTGTTTTAGCAACAATGAATACAATATTTTGTCTCATAAGAGTATATAATACATTTATAATATATATAGATATATTTAGGATTTGAAACACGAGATCCTCTTCTTGCTGACAACTCCATCTAGCTAATTCTTCTTTCGTAAATATGCTGGATAAGTAATGATGTAGCAGAAGAATATTGTTTTGGAATAAT